>JASUAB010000012.1:28065000-28690000 GCA_037013595.1 Dicorynia guianensis | reverse complement strand
AATAGTGCTGGTGTGGATTGCATAAGTTGTTAAAACTTTTGTTAATTGCTGTCTTGCTGGATTTTGTTCTGTCTTATGGATAACATGAAAGATTCATGAATAAAACAAAGACTAGATTTTTTTTTTTTTTGTGAATCTTCTGTTGCTGTGCTTCTCTGTTTATTCATCTATTCTCTAGCCCTTTGCATTACTCACTCTTACTCCTCTTTCTGTTCCACTTAATATTAAGCCAAAAGAATGTATTGGGAGCATGAGTTTAGCTTTCGAAGCTGGCCTTGAATAGTCATAATGGTGAGCAGAATTGATCTAGGCTTTCTATTTGATAGGTTTTTAGAGCTCCCATTATGTATTGGAGCTTATATCTGCCAAATATAACAATCGTTTTGTGAGATGCTCGCATAGGAAGAAGTTAAGAATAGAAGTTACATTATTAGAAGGGCCGTCCTGATGGGAAAACTAATTAAGAAAAATTGATTATTGAAAGTGTTATGTATTTGTGCATAGAGTCCTACGTGAATGACATCAGAAACTATGAGAAGCGTTTAACTTTGTGAACATGTAGGAATGAACAAAGTCACCTTTATAATGGCTATTGTGTTGAACTGAAAAAGATTTGCATATGGTCTTCATCGATTTGGAAAAAGCTTATGACAGAGTGCCAAGAGAAGTCCTATGGAAAGCATTGGAAAAGAAGGGTGTTCGTATTGCTTATATTCTTGCCATAAAGGATATGTATGATAGAGTTACAACAAATGTGCGGACTCAAGGAGGGGTAACAGAAGATTTTCCCATAAGGATCGGTCTGCATCAAGGGTCGTCCTTAAGTCCATACCTTTTCACTTTAGTGATGGATGTACTTACTGGACACATTCAAGATGCAGTCCCAAATTGTATGTTGTTTGCTGATGACATTGTCTTAGTAGGGGAAACAAAAGAGGGGTTGAATTGTAAAGTGGAATTATGGAGAAAAGCCTTGGAATCAAAGGGTTTTCGTTTAAGTCGGAATAAAACAGAGTATATGGAGTGTAAATTCAGCAAGAGGCGAGAAAACAGAGATTTGGAGATAAAAATTGGAGAGCAGAGAATACCGCAGGTGTCCAAGTTTCGGTATCTTGGGTCCATTTTGCAAAGTAATGGAGAGATTGATGGGGATGTCTCCCACAGGATTCAAGCTGGATGGATGAAATGGAGAAAAGCATCGGGGGTTATTTGTGATCGCAAAATATCTACCAAGCTTAAAGGGAAGTTTTATCGAACTGCTATTAGACCAGCTATGCTTTATGGAAGTGAGTGTTGGGCTTTGAAAGGTCAACAAGAGCAAAAAATGGGGGTGGCAGAAATGAGAATGTTGAGATGGATGAGTGGACATACAATAAAAGACAAAATTCGAAATGATTATATTCGGGAGAGAGTTGTGGTGGCGCCTATTGAGGAGAAAATGACAGAAACCCGGTTACGGTAGTTTGGGCATGTACAAAGAAGACCGCGAGAGGCACCAGTGAAAAAGGTTGACCAAATGGTGTTTAGTCCTGTGAGGAGATGTAGAGGAAGACCAAAAAGGACACTTGGAGAGGTGATTAAAAGAGATCTTTGGTTAAACGGTATATCTGAAAATTTGGTTTCAGATAGAAGTTTATGGCGTCGTTTGATCCATGTAACCGACCCCACCTAGTGGGAAAAGGCTTGGTTTGTTGTTGTTGTTGTATTTAATTCCACTGAGCATGAAGATTTTTTGTAGTCAGCCGAACTATCTCCAGAGAGAATTTAGGACGTTAACATGGGGAAACCTAATCAACCAATCATCATAGGCTGCTATTGTACTATTAATTGGCATAAGTAGTGCAGGTTGAGAAGAAAGAAAGAAGATTTTGGTTGTGTTGGAGGGTGGAAGAGGGGAGGGAGCTCAGGAGAACTATCTCCACAAGAAACTCTTGTTTTTAACATTTTATGAGCAAACATTTATTACCCGTTACTTGATAGTTGAACTTACAATGAAATGGAACTCTTGCCATCATGGAATTTGGTAGTTGGCTTTGAATTTGTAGTTTATATGAAGATGCTGTTCTAATTTTCCTTTAGTAACTGTCATACCTACATGTATACATAGTTAAATCTATATCTGGAGACTGCTATGCAAATTCTAGTATGCCTGTTTCGAGCCGTGTCCATTATTTAGTAATGGTAAAGATGATTAAAAAGTTGTTAATGGTGAGTCAAAAATGTAATAGCTAACATTATCCAATTCAACAACGTGCATGTTTTAATTTGAGGTATGACATGCCTCCAAGAATTGCTTTTTACCATTCTAATTTTGTTTTATTAATACTTGTAAATATCTGTTTTAATGTAGATTCAAGAGAACATGAAAGCTGTTGATGTCATTCCATTACTGACTCCTGCTGTGATGGAGAAGATTGAGGCCGTTGTCCAAAGCAAGCCGAAGCGCCCTGATTCCTATAGATGAATTCAAGGTTTTCCGTGTCATGCCACGTTATGTGCATTGCAAGGGAAGTTCCGTCATCTCAGTGCACTTTTGAGTTCAAATTAACGTCAATTTTCCGTGCTTGACATGAGATCTTCTTTTGAGTTCCATCCTTTCCCTTTCTTTTTTCTTTTCGTTCTGTTTCTTTTTGGTTCTGAATATGACTTTTCTTGTGGGAACAAGTTGTAAGTGGCAATATATTCCTAGCATTGGGATTTATGGCTACGTCAGTCCTATCAGATCGATACGCCGATGAATTTGGAATTTGAGGATGTGAAATATTTTACTTTTTTTATGAACAAGGAGCTATCCTTATCCGAGGCATGAACTTTTCGAGTTTCTCAACTTGGGCGGGTCTAATCCTCCTTAAAATGGGTAGTGTTATAAATCCTTGGTCTCATAGATCTCTTAAGAAATTGAACTTGTAATTGTTAAGTGATTCTGAGACATTCACATTAACTGTACCGATCCCTTGAAATTATATCATGAAATATTATATTGCCCACTGTTTGTTTATCTTTTAATCACTTTTCCTTTCATGGCCACAGGCCACAAGTGCCAGGCAAAATACAGGCCTTCCATGACTGGTGCAGCAGAGAATCATCCTACCAACAATACTTGCTTGGTAAACAGATACCTTTCTTGCAGATAAAAGCAAGTCAGCTAATGACTTCTCGGCTCTGATACCATTTTGATCTGTGCTCACGTCTTCTTGTTATTAGGCCACTTTCTAATAAAGGGCAAACCTTACAGAGACAGTGTATAAAGAGCGAACCTAATAAACAGACACAGAATCATGAGCTCACAATAAACAATATATAATAAAACATATAAAACTATGATTAAGGAGTGATAGAAAGAACATGAAACGTCTAGTGATGTCTTTATTACAACTCTGCAGCGCCACATTTCATAAGGGTTGGCGTGCATAGAGTAAGCAGCAAATTCACACTCATTAAACGTTACCTCTATTTTTATATTTAAAAGGTTTTCTCACTTCCATTTTTAGGGTTATAAGTCTTAAATATCTATCTACCCAATCAAGCAAACTTGTAATAATTTCAACGTATAGAGTTTTTTTGCAGAATATTGGGTATATCTTCTTGTAGATTTGATTCCAAGTGGAAATGAGTAAATAAAAGTTGGTGTTAAAATTCTGGTTCATATCAAAATTAATTTGTTTAAACATATTATTTCAGAATTTTTTTTATAAGAATTAATTATATTTAAATTTAATTCATATTTAAATATAAAATAACTAAACATATGAAGTTTTATAAATATCACAAAATTTTAATGAATCATTATAAGTATTGAATTATTTAACGTAATTTATTAAATTTTATAAATTTAATAGTTTAATTTTTTTAAATAATAAATTAATAAAATCTTTTTAGTAGAAATAATACAATTGAATTTCAAAAATATAAAAAAATTATTGTCTAAAAAATATAAGTTTAAAGAATATTAAATTAATTTACTTAAAATTATATTTTGCTTTTATACCCACCCAAAAGGTGAGTCTTGCTACTCTCATTAATGTATTCTATTAAATTTATTAAAAATTATAAATTTTAACTTATTTAACATTATATATATATACTTTTTGGTACAGACATCATATTAATTTTACAAGGTATTATAAAATTTTGTCCGTGTATAAAATTTTTTAAAAATAAAATAATATATACATATAATTATATATATATATATACACACACATACATATATGTGTAGATATAAATTTAAAAAAATAAAAAATATAAAAAAGGGCATACCTATAAAAATAAACGTATAACGGGCCTTCCCAAGAAGGCGCCTCGTACATGTAGTAGTAATAGATGTGTTACGATAACAGCTTCGAGTTGCAGAAAGGAAGAGACGAGCTTTGGAGCTTAAACCCTCTTCTTCTCCAGTGTCTATGCTGCGCTATTTTAAGCAAATGTCGTTCTCCGACGTCTCCGTTCGAACTCCGAACCTCATGGAACGATTTCCTCTCGATCTCTCTTTCTCTCTCAACCCTCACCTCACAATCAAGCCCGTTTACTGCGCCCAACAAAACCCCAACTCCAACTCCATTTTTCTCTTTTGGGTTCCACGAAATCTATTCCAGAACCTTGAATTCCGATTCCAACAATGTTCCCTGCTTGAATTCCATGCTTACAACGATTATATGGATAGCCTGACAGGTACCCATTTTCGAATTCAGTTTCTTTATGTTAGGCTTAAGACCAATCCTCCATTTGTAATGTTTTATACGCTCAATTCTTTCACCTTTTTTTTTAAAAAAAAAAAAAAAAATCTTGAGACCAGTATGTAAATTTGTGTTTCCTTGGTCCCATTCTGTTCATATCCTATTTAATTGATCTTCTGCCTGTTCCTTCAGAATTGAAATTCTTAAGTTCCTTATGCAACTAAAGTGAATATCCATTTTAAGGGTTGAGTGAACAAGAAATAGCATGTAAACATTGTGATATATATCCTTGGAGGGGGTGAAACTTCCTCTAATGCTTCTTAGTGGACTAATAGTATAGAATGGGCAAACATCATTAGGCAAGTTTCTCTGCTGATTTTATGGAGTGCTTAAATAATTCTATAAATTTTTGAATATGCCTGTGAATACAGGGTTTAATGACCTACAAGAGGTTCTGCACAGTTTATAGGATTCCCATCGTTCAATGTAAGATAAGTTGTTATTCATCAAATTATCTTTGGAAGGACAGGACAGAGTATGTATTTGTGGCAACAATGGGTAAACTTCTTTGGGAGAAACACATAAACGCTATTGAATCCAAGTAGATTTGAGAATTCAGTGGCCTGGGGCAAAGGATGGTTATGTGGAACTAGCTATAGCTATTCTGTCAACATGACTAGTGAGGCTGCTGGCACTTCAGGTCATTATAAAGACACAGGGAGTGTTGGTTCTAATGACAGAATCCTTTTGGACAGTGATGTAGACAATATATGTCTACAGACAGGCGAAGAATTTTCGGCTGAATTCTTGAGAGATCGGACTGCTTTACGGAGACTAGCTTTCATAAATGATGCGGACCAATGTGAGCCAAATAGATTGGGTTTTGTCATTAATCAGAATCACCAGATAGTTTATGAGGATCTTGGACGGAATTTTTCGATAATGAGAATGGATTCTGATAATAATTCAGATTTGTCTGAGTTTGCTTCTGCAGCAGGATATGTTTCTGAAGTAGAGAACAGGGCTTATTGTAATAATTTGAGCAGATACCAACGTGAACATGGTGGTGTTGGACAAGTATCTGGTAAATTGTCTGAAGATATTTATAGTGATAGAGTTACTTCAGGATCAAATTCTACACCCAAAAACATAGTTGAGCCCCTTCAGCAATGCCATCCTTATGGTTCAGCATTTTCAGAAAGTTCTTTCTTTAAGAAAATAAAGTTTCTCTGTAGCTTTGGAGGAAGAATACTACCAAGACCAAATGATGGGAAGCTCAGATATGTGGGGGGAGAGACGCGGATTATATCTATAAGGAAAAACATCACATTGGAGCTACTTACGAGGAAGACTTTTGAAATCTGCAATCAAACTCACGTTATCAAGTATCAGCTTCCTGGTGAGGACCTTGATGCTCTTATATCTGTTTGTTCTGATGAAGATCTTCATCATATGATTGAGGAGTTTGAAGAGCTGGAAAGGGCTGGAGGCTCTCAACGATTGCGGATTTTTCTCATATCTTCAAATGAACCAGAGAGCCCAAGTTCTCTGGAAGTAAGAGTCAATCAAACTGGCGATGCTGATTATCAGTATGTTGTTGCTGTTAATGGTATGCTGGATCCAAGTCCACGGAAAAACTCTATTGGGCAGAGCTTAGCAAGCCAAACAAGCCATTTTGGACTCATCTCTGATTACAACAGTCCAAGTTTCTGTAGGGACTCACTTAGATCTGCATTTTCTTTAGAGGCGAAAGATTGCAGCCCAAGGGCCACAAATTTGGCTGGGAGACTCTCAAATCCCAGTCCTCAGTTTCTCACAGGTCTGCAGGTGGCAGGCAAGTCATTTAATCAATCACCTCTGATATCTCCTAATTGTGTCCAGCCTAAAGATTGTAAAATTTCTGATGTACAAAAATATATGGATCATCCATGCAATATTGGAAATGAAAGCATTATACCTTTTATTACAGAGAAAATTCCATCTGACAATTCCTTGTATCTAGACACTGTCAATCATGTTGATCCAATTGCATACTTTAGCACACTTTCACAAGTTCCTCCCTATGTGAATTGCCATCATAATAGTCAACATGCAGTGGAGCTTGACCAGGCCAAAAAATTCAGTGATGATGTTCACTGTCATGTAAGAAGCCACAGTAATGATATTGTCTCTTCTGCAACATCTGTTCAAGTTGATACGATATTTGAGAGATCCACACTTAAAAGGGATGGTTTGTACCATTTTAAAAAGAATGTATCTCATTCTGAAGACTCATCAGGTTTATTCTCAATGTCAAGTGATAGAGAGGGATCTCAATACAGAATGTTGCATGCACTTTCTGACCCACAATTGCATGAGCATGATGAATCTTCTAAAGGTCGATTGCAGTCCTCACTGAGTATTGAGAGAGAAGAATCACCTTCATTGGAAATTTCTTCTTTGGGAGAATGGCACCAGGGAGAGATAACTTATTTGAAAGACCACACGACCAAGTATCAAATTCTGCGGACTTTTGGACTGACTGATTGCAGCAAGGGAATGCTGGATCCTGGTCAGGGAAGTCTGCAACATGCAGATAGTAACAACTCATTATCTGATGAAATTGGGAGATACTTTGACGTTACATCACATGACAATGCCTTGGATGCCAATAATTTACGTAACATCAACTACCAACTAGGTGTTTCCTCATCTTCACCAGATTTACATGGCAGTGAATGCAATGTAACTTCTTTGCCATTTATCTCTCTAGAATCCACATTCCAGAGGGAGCAGCCACATGGTCCACAGATAGAAACAGCTGATTCTGAGTGTCCAAGAAGGACGCAAAACTCTTTAAGGTGTACCCAATATGCAATGTTTGATACTGAAAACAGCCAAATACTTCCCTTTGGCTCCTCTGAGTTACAAGATATTGAGTCCCAAACTGAGATAGAGTCCATACTTCCAGTCACTGTAAGTATATCTTTGCAAGAAAATGCGTGCAACTGTGATCTTGCATATAAATAATCCTAATATGTTCATATTTTAATTTAGAACACAGAAATGGGTGGTTCTTCCAGAAGAGATACTGTTCTTCCTGATAAGGATGATGCAAATTATCCTCACAAGGATGATAAGTCAGTCAGGAAACAGCAGTCTTGTGTTGGGCATAAGTTTGGTGATGAGTTACGGGTCCAATCACAACCCTTTGACAGCTGTCAGGATAATAAGCTAGAACCAATTGTTGTTGAAAGACCAACTGATAGTATTTCTTCAAGCATCAAATCATGCTCAAAAGTTGCCATAAATGTTGATAATGAGGTTGAAGTTGAATCTACATCTCCTGAAAAGGAAGGGACAGAGAGTTTCAGTCCAGAATTTGAAAGTGAGGTGAGAATCTCCAAATGAAACTTTAGTGCATGGTTCTTGATAACTGATTATATGGTTGACATGAAATTCTTGTTTATATAGCTTGTGCAAGCTGATAGCAGAGTCTACAGTAACCCTATTGGTGATGCAGCAACTGCTGAAATTGAAGCCGACGTCCATGGTTTGCAGGTATAGAACTACTAATTTGCTAAATTCTAGCAAGTTATATCCTTCAATATGATCTTGAATGCTCAAATATCATTTAATATTAGATGGTTTATCAATAACTTTGCTATTTTAGATGACATAATGTGCTAAGTTTGTTTACTATAAATTTAATATCACATTGATGATACAGAGACATTTAGTTTGGACCAGTTTTGGCTGCTATATTTCACAAAGATTACACAATGTCTTAAAAGCTGTTGTGATATTAGTACCATATCGTTATTGGTCTGGGCAGAAAATTGGAAGGAAACAGAAGCCATGAGCTATGTTTTCACCTGTTCTTTTTTAGAATTAGGGATGCTATGTAAATCCGCATGAAATTATTCTCTTTACCCTTCTCTATCCTTCAGCCATTCAACTCCTGAAATACTATTTTTCTGGTTTTCCTTGAATATTGATATCACATTTTACTGATGTCAAATCAGTTACATCAAATTTCATCATAAGCTTTCAAGCTTCAATATAAGCTACCCATAAAGTCAATTATGCTAAATTATGCATCTGTTTTAAAATAGATAGAAAGTTTCAGATTGCCAAATAGATTTAAAATACTTTACGATTGGGTCTAATAGCACCTCTTTAGTTTTTACCCTTTAAGAACTGTAGAAAAGAAAAGAAATATTAGTGTAAGCTGTATCCCAATAGGACGTCCAGTATCTC
Organism: Dicorynia guianensis; assembly: GCA_037013595.1. Lineage (NCBI taxonomy): Eukaryota > Viridiplantae > Streptophyta > Magnoliopsida > Fabales > Fabaceae > Dicorynia > Dicorynia guianensis. The sequence continues at coordinate 28,681,085 of JASUAB010000012.1, read as the reverse complement.
TATTTATATTAAAAATAGTACATTGAATCTAGACAATGTTAAGTCAGTGCTGAGTCATTGACAATCAATTCCTATTAATCAAGCTAATCATTTACTAATAAAGCTAATCATTTATTAATCAAGCTAATCATTGACAATCCAATTCCATTAATCATGCTAATTTCTTAACACTCCCCCTCAAGTTGGAGCATATATATCAATCATACCTAGCTTGTTACAAATATCTTCAACCCGTTTTCCTGAGAGAGCTTTAGTAAACAAATCAGAAAGTTGATCTCCTATGCGGATATGCTTAAGATTAATGACTCATTCTTCAAGCTTTTGTCTAACAAGATGGCAGTCCACTTCAACATGCTTTGTTCTCTCATGAAAAATTGGATTTGAAGCAATATGAGTTGCTGCTTAATTATCACACCATAAATACATATTCTCAAGACATTCTATTCGAAGCTGGTGAAGAAGATATGAGATCCAAACACGTTCAGACGTGGCATGAGCCATTGCTCGGTACTCAAACTCAGCACTAGATCAGGATACAACTGCTTGCTTCTTGCTTTTCCAGGACATAAGGTTGCCACCTACGAAAACACAATACCTTGAAGTGGATGTTTGATCCATAGGACATCTTGCCCAATCTGCATCAAAAAATCCCTCAATCCTATGGTGACCATGATTTCGATACAATAATCCTCGTCCTGGTGACTTCTTGGGATATTTCAAAATATGTAAGATTGCATCCCAATGAGAAGTTCTTGGTGAATTCATGAACTAGCTAACTACACTCACTGGGAAGGCAATATCAGGTCTTGTAAGTAAGATAATTGAGCTTACCCATTAGTCGCCTATAGTGCTTTGGATTTTCTAGTAACTCTCCATCTTCCAATCCAAGTTTCGCATTTGGAACCATGGGGGGATCACAAGGTTTGGCATTCAAAAGACCTGTTTCAATTAAAAGATCAAGAACATACTTTCTTTGTGACAGAACAATCCCCTTTCGACTTCTAGCAACCTCAATACCTAAGAAGTACTGAAGTGCCCCTAACTCTTTCGTCTGAAATCTGGTCTAGAATAAAGTCTCTAGTTTTGCTACGCCTACCTCATCATTGCCTATAATAACGATGTCATCCACATAGACAGCAAGAAGAATGCATCTTGACCTTGACTGTTTAAAGAACACAGAATGATCATGATCATTTTTATGCATCCCAAATTTCATTACTACTGTACTATATCTGCCAAACCAAGCTCAAAGGGACTGCTTTAAGCCATACAAGGATTTTTTTAATTGACAAATCTGCCCGCACTCCCCCTAAGCAACATACCTATGTGGTTGCTCCATATAAACTTCTTCATCCAAATCTCCATGCAAAAAGGCATTCTTGACATCAAGTTGATGAAGAGTCCAATTATGAGTAGCAGCAAGTGAAATGATTAAGCGAACTGAAGTAATTTTAGCCACTGGGGAAAAGGTTTCAGAGTAATCAACACCATAGGCCTGAGCATAACCCTTTGCAACTAGACGAGCTTTGAGGCGAGCAACAGAACCATCAGGATTGACTTTCACAGTAAAGATCCATTTGCAGCCAACAGTGGTTTTGCCAGATGGCAAGGGAATAATATTCCATGTCTGATTCTGTTCAAGGGCCAGCATTTTTTCATCTATAGCAGCACGCCACCCAGAATGAGCCAGTGCCTCTGAAAGGGAATGAGGGACAGTAATAGAGTCCAAAGAAGCAATAAATGCTTGAAAGAAAATGGGTAAGGAGGCATAAGATACATAAGATGCAATAGGATAAGGAGGAACGCAATTACCTTTGGTGGTGCAAGTACGAGTACCTTTTCTATGGGTAATAGGTAGGTCTAACTTAGAGGGAATGGAAGGAGGACATGGATACTAGGATGAAGTAGCTGGCGGAGGAGAGTCTGAAGCCGGTAACGTACTTAGTGCTAAGACATCACTTGAAGGTGCCAACACTTTGTTCCTGCGAGAATACACATGTTTAAGGGGAGGGTGAATAAGAGGAGCAAGGTCCTTAGCAGAGTGGTCTGGAGAATCCTGTGGAGCAGAGTACACAAGAAAATAATCATCAGGAACAACTTTAGATGCTGAAGAAATAAGAGTAGAAGTGCTAAAAAAAGGAGTAAACTCGAAGAAGGTGATATTGGAGGAGACAAGATAACGATTCAAGTCAGAAGAATAACAACAATAGCCCTTTTGGTGATGAGGATACCCAAGGAAGACACACTTCAATGACCGTGGGTTAAGTTTAGTAACTCCGAGCCGATGATCCTGAACAAAGCAGGTACAACCAAAAATACGTGGTGGTAAGGGAAACAAAGAAGTAGGAAATAATAAAGAGTAAGGAATCCGACCACCAAGAACAGAGGACGGCATGCGGTTAATAAGAAAGCAAGCCGTAGAAACAGTTTCAGCCCAGAATAATTTTGACACTTTCATTTCAAAAAAGAGAGCACGGGCTACTTCCATCAAATGATGATTTTTTCTTTCTGTTATCCCATTTTGTTGAGGAGTAGCGGGGCAAGAAGACTGGTGAAGTATTCCCTATTGCATCAAATAAGAAGAGAATTGGGTATAGAAAAATTCTTTTGCATTGTCACTGCGCAAATATTTAATAAATGTATGAAAGTGACTTTGAATTTCAGCATGAAAGGCACAAAAAATAGAGAATACTTCAAAACAATTTTTCATAATATAAAGTCAGGTAACCTTGGAATAATCATCCACAAAAGTAACAAAATAGTGATAACCAGTTTGGGAAGTAACAGGACAATGACCCTAAATATCAGAGTGAACTAAATCAAATAGGGATGCAACCCTTTTATTGATACGAGACACATAAGAATTACGATGTTGCTTAGCATATTGACATGACTCACAATGCAAACTAGAAATAGAATTTAAACTAGGACATAACTTTTTCAAAGACTCTAAGGATGGGTGACGAAGGCGACAATGAAGCTATAAAGGAGTTAAGCCATCAATGGCAACCGGTCGAGGAATCTTGTCACCAAGCACGTACAAACCGCCAGACTCATAGCCTCTACCAAAAATCTTCTTTGTCAAAAGATCCTGAAAGACACAATGATCAGGGAAGAAGAAAATATCACAATTATAAATGCGAGTTATTTGACTAACAGATAACAGATTAAAAGGGAATTGAGGAAGACATAAAACATTAGATAAGGAGAGTTGGTCAGAGATAGTCGTAGAGCCACTCTCAATAACTGGAGTTGCAGACCCATTAGCTAAGGTAACACGAGATGAACTACAAGAGGATTTGAAAGAGAACAAAATACCTGTATTTTCAGTCATATGATCAATAGTCCCAGAGTCAATAACCTAATTAGATTTGGAATCGGAAAGATATGCAACAAAATTACCTATCTAGACCATGCTAGCAATAGAAGATGGTATCCGAGAGGCCTAAATTGGCTATACTGAGTAAATTCATCATCAATCACAACTACAATTCGAGTATTTCCAATTTCTTGCTCAACAGTGGCAGTGGCAACATGCACAGACTGGAATGGTTGGTCATTCTTGGCTAGTAACTTGAGACAATTTCTTTTAAAATGTCCTTCCTCATGGCAGTAGTGACATTCCAAGTGGTTAGCACCACATCCTCGTCCTTTACCACCTCGGGTACGATCGACCACGCCCTCCTCAAGAGTCAGACCCAATCAAGGCAGACGACTCCGTGGGAGCAGTAGAGTGAGATGGTAAGTCTTTAACAATTCGAAGGAGTCAGGAAAAGGCACTCCTACATGTAAGAGTTTCAGAACTTGATAGAATTTGCTGACGAGCAGTATTTAACTCAGGAGGTAAGACAGAAAGAAAACATAAAGCCCCTAGTTGTTCTCGTTGTGTGTGCATTACTACAATATCACTGGTAATTGGAAGGAGGCTCTTCCACTGCTCAGAACTCTGTGTATATCTAAGACAAAATCTTTCCTTTCCCGTCAAGATGAAAGAGAGACTGACACAAATCATATAATTTTGTCAAGCTATCTTTACTAGAATAGATCGATTCAAGAAAGTTCCAGAGTTCTTTTACTGTATTGCAATGAATGGTATTATCTTGTATTGCACCATCTAATGTATTAAAAAGTAAGACCAAACAAACACCGATCCTCCATGATCCATTTGGTCTTAGTCATATCAGTGGGTGGGTCAAAAGTAAGATGATCCCCTTTTCCAATGCCATCACAAAAGAATTGAATGGCCTTTTTCCAGGGTATATATTGATGCCCATCAAGATCCAATTTGCGATCAATAATTTTACCTGTAGCAGGAATGACCTCTGAGAACAAAGTTTGATCATTGGACTTTAGTTCAACATCTTCAATGCCTCCAGGACGAAGGTTGCCTTCTGCCATGCTACAAAATCACACCTACAAAATGCTTGATAATGAGACAAATGCTCAAAAAAAAGAACAATCTCACCAATAAACAGAGGCACGCTCTCTAAAGCACTCCCAAGTGCCTAAGCAAGACTAAGAATGCTTGAAATTGGACAACCGACACTAGCCAAAGCTCCAAAACATGCAGCAAGGCCTCCAAATTACATAACCCACGTTATACAGGGTCCAAACTGTGCAACCCAAGCAAAGTAGCGCGAAATCACAATGGAAAACAACAAATTGCACTCAGAACGCCCGTCTGTCACACAAATTGGCCCAAAATCACACGTCGCCACCTCAGGCTACCATGCTGCGCCTCCCCAGCACCGAATCGCAAACCACTGTCACCTAACCAGGTTGAGTCGCGACCTCAAGTCGCACCTCAGACCACAAATCGTAGCCTCTTCTGCTACACAACGCAAACAAACAGCTCCACTGCCGCTGACCGGCGCTCCTCCGGCCTCAGACTTGGCCGATGCTTCCTAGTGGGGCCAGGTCACGCCACCTTAATGCTAGCTATAGCGCAAAATCGCGCTTCACCTTCATGCGCGACGTCGCACACTATTCATACGCGACCTCAGTCGTGATTTTCTTAGATTTTTACTATTTTTGTGGCTGATTCAGCCACCTAAGGAAGGAGAACATGATTACTTATCAGAATCTGTGGTTGTTGAGTTGAAATTTGGGGTTAAGGAAAAAGAATTGGGAATTAGGGTCTCAAAAAAAATTGGGAATTTTAAGAATTTGGAAAATTGTAGCTCTGATACCATGTAGAAAAGAACAGAAATATTTGTGTAAGCTGTATCCCAATAGGACGTCCAACATCTCTATTTATATTAAAAATAGTACATTAAATCTAGACAATGCTTAGTCATTGACAATTAATTCCTACTAATCAAGCTAATCATTGGCAATCCAATCCCATTAATCATGCTAATTTCCTAACAAGACCAATGCTTTGGCAGTTCATGGATTCGAGTATTGAAAATCTACTTATACTTTGCAATAATAAAACAAATGGGAATATTGTGGCCAACCATGTTCTAAATAGAGTATCTTAGGGGCAGTAGAAATCTCCTGCAGATCAAGGAAATGCACTGTGCTTGCAACTTGAATATGAAAGGTAGGGGAGCAGTGGGGCATCACTAGGTGTGAGTTTGCAAGACTTTTGCAATACACAGAAAAAAAAAATAGAAGAAGGAATAAAGAGCAAGCAAAAGGAAAGAAAAATTGGTGTTGTTAATGATACAAGTTAATTCAGCTTGCAAATGTTTGAATATATGAAAAGCGAAGCTACTATGCAGCAAGGCTAAGAGCTTAGTATAGCTTAGTCTTCTAGATAAGTGTAATATAAAATTGTGAGGTGCAAGTATTAGGCTGAAATTGTATGAAACATACATGTGGGCATTCCACCTAATACTTGCAGATCTTTGTTTTTGGTGGAAATATCAGGACTTGCTCAATCACTTACTTCATTCCTTATTTTCAAGATGCTATGTTTATTCATCCCCATCATTTTAGCAAGGCCTACGAGTTTTTCCTTTGGAAGTTAAAGAATCAATAGTACCTTCATAATTTTATTGGCTTGAAACTTCAACTTAAGAGTTATCAAGATTTTCACTGTATATGTTGTTTATGGTTTCACAATAAATAGAAGGGAATATGAGAGTAAAAAATTTGGATTATGTAATTATATGATATGGACATGGAAGTTAGTTTGAGTGATTTTGGGATCATATTCGAATAATTTGAGATTGTGGAAAGAGAAAAAAGAGTGAGAAAGACCCTTTGTGTGAGCGATGTAAGCCATTAGATCCCTTACCACTAAGTGGTATTTATAGAAGTAGCAGGCTACAGGCCATGGGCCTGTGTACACTGTAGTACAATTAAGAAGAGAAAATAAATAAGAAAAGGAAACTTCTACTATTCTAATAGATTATATGGGATCTTCAGTAATTTTGGATTGCTTGCCTCTAAGGTTAGATTTTTGCTATTTAATATTTACAAAGTACTTGGGTTTTCTGACTTGAATATTCAATTTTTTGTCGCTGAATTTGTGTTCTCCCTCTTTTCTTTCTCTAAGTCCTTTCTTATTTTCATTTCTTCCCCCTGAATTGCCCTTCTTTTCTAGTGCCGTTTCCTGGTCATGCATCAATTGATCTGAATCTACTTTTTCATGGAGTATGATTTTTCTTCAAGATTGTAATTGGAGTTTCTTCAGCTTTGGCAAAGACATCATTTTCTTATAATTGTCTTTAGTGGAAGTATTTACTGCAACCAGTTCTGAGAGTACTAAGGGAACAACACATTCTTAATGAACCAGTGAAAATAGTTGGATAAAGTATGGGACAACAACAACAAATAGAGTCTTATTTCACTAGGTGGAATCAGTTATATGGATTAAAGTGTGGTACAATGTTGAGTTTTATTCTGTTTAATAGAAATCCTTTCTTTTATTTGTTTTGATAAAAAGCCTTTAATCCTCCTAGATTTACCCATAATTTACCCCAAAATCCTGGGCCCTTTTGCTGTTCTAGATAACCTTGTTTTAGTTGAAGACATAGGTTGTATGTTGTTTTAATTACTTAATATATTTACTTGGTGATTCCACTTTTGCCAGCAAGCCATGTACATTTTCTAACTATAATTTGTCAATAGGGGGCTCAGTGAAGGACACAGAATTGTAGTTGGAGGGAAAGGGAATCACATGGATATACCTGCTTGGAGTCTCAATTGTAATATCCATAGAGGGCAGGAGTTAGTTTCGTTGTAACTAAATATACGCAAGTGTTACCGTTCCATACATGTAATTTGTTAGGTCCAAAATTAACAAGTAGACTGCATTTCAATAGGCTCTATGTGCCTGAGCGCTGAATCTTTATAATTCACCCTATACTTGTCCTTTTCTCCTCTTTTTCTCATAGTAACGATCCTGAAAACTTTTTCCTCTGTAAATCTCTCTGTCTGTGTGTGTGTGTGTATTCCCCCCATCACTACCACCCCTCCCTTAACGATTATTGACCTCAGCCTCTGGACCATACTTCTTTTATTGCATAATCAATCCATAATATCAAAAAGATTTATTGAAATAAGTTATATTCACTTGAACAAAAGAGTAAAAATTGATATGGAATTGTTTGACAACATAGTTATAATTTGCTACACTGTTAATCATTTGAAGACTTGCTGTCTTTGTTGAATAATTAGATCCAGTAAACTAATAATATATGTCCTTTTTCTTTCTTCATTGGTTTATTTTTTCCCCATTGTCCTCCTCTAAGGTATTCTAGCAGGCTTAGATGAAGGTGGATAAGAATCTACTTGTATCGTTATTTAACCTGATGCTTTGGGAACAAAATTGCAGATTATTAAGAATGCTGATCTTGAAGAACAGCAAGAGTTAGGATCTGGAACATTTGGAACTGTTTATCATGGAAAGTGGAGGGGAACAGATATTGCGATTAAGAGAATAAAGAGTAGTTGTTTTTCTGGAAGATTATCAGAGCAAGAGCGGTTGGTAGGTCCTCATATCTTTAAGCAAGAGTAACATATGGAAAAGAATTTCTACAATGAATGAGAAGTTAAATTTCCTTGACTCTGGAGAATTTCAATTTTAATCACTACTTAGAATACATTTACCTCGAATGTTTGTTTGACCCAATTTCTAAGTTAAAAGCTAACTCCATATAATTGTGCAGACTAAAGATTTCTGGAGAGAGGCACGGATTCTGTCGACTCTTCACCATCCAAATGTGGTTGCCTTTTATGGGGTAGTTCCAGATGGCCCAGACGGAACATTGGCAACTATAACAGAATACATGGTGCATGGATCACTGAGGAATGTCCTCATGAGGAAGGATAGGTCAATTAATTCACATATAAGTCTACATGCAAACTACCTGTAATTAGATTTATTTCAATCTGACTATTCTTCTTGCAGAGTGCTGGACCGCCGAAAAAGGCTTATGATTGCAATGGATGCAGCCTTTGGCATGGAATATTTGCATTTAAAAAATATTGTACATTTTGATTTGAAGTGTGATAATTTATTTGTCAATTTGGGGGATCCTGAACGACCTGTATGCAAGGTAATTTTTAGCGGGAAAAAAAAAGAATTTGATATTGCTTTCTGACTTTTCAGATTTCAAACTATTGGTTCTAAGAATTTGGTATTGTGGCCCAAGAAAATAAAAGATTCCAACTTTCAGAATCATTTATATTGATTGCTGTATGAAAAAATAATGATATTTCAATAATGTATAGTACAAAGAAAAATCCCTAGTGTTGTCTGCATTCCATGTACCGGATCTTTTTCTTATTTAAAAGAGCTGTCTAGAATTTTTGTTTTACATATTTCCTGTCTTCAATTCCCCTACTGTTATATTTTTGCTTCTAAATAAAATATTAATTGCACTAATTTTCTTAGGATATCTGCCCTGTAGGTTGGGGATTTTGGCCTATCAAAAATTAAACGCAACACACTTGTTTCTGGTGGTGTCAGAGGAACCCTTCCATGGATGGCACCAGAATTATTAGATGGTAACAGTACTAAGGTCTCCGAGAAGGTCAGCAACTTCTTTATCTATCTATCTATCTATCTCTATCTCTTAAATTTTGGCCTATTACTTCCTGGAGGAGGAACAAATTCTCTCCTTCAAAAGAGTGATATTTAGGGTGCCTGGTTGTTTCCTTCCGCCATAGGTTGATGTTTTCTCTTTTGGGATTGCAATGTGGGAAATCTTGACTGGGGAAGAGCCATATGCTAACATGCATTGTGGTGCTATCATAGGTAACTTTTTCTTATATATAACCTAAACTACTTTTCTTTCATCTGGATCTGTTGCAAACTACCTCTAGAGGGATCTGTCTTATTTGTCACAGAATGCCAACATCACTTGAGCTGTTTATGTATCCTCGCAACCCATGATGGTTCCCACTTTTGAAATATTTACTCCTTTGAAGTATTACTCTTAGGCATCAAATAAGCCCTCTTTTGTGAGTTGAATATACATTAATCCTGACCATACTGGGCTTTAATACTCAGCAGTCTCCGTTTGTGTATTGCATCCATTCTTTTTGGTTGATATTGTTTTTGACATGTTTAGGTTAGACACTCAAGACCTTGATTTCCATCACAATCAACAATTATACATTGGGTCCATATGCATTGCAAGCTTTGGTCTAAATATATTAGTAATGTGATCACTGAGCATACTGTGACGTCATTGAACCTCAGTACTCTTTTACGGAAGAGTGAAACTTATTTTTGGTTAAGCATTTTCTAATTCTAATGACAAATTTGTGTACTACAACTTATTTAATGAAGGAGGAATTGTCAATAATACGCTCAGGCCTCCTATTCCAAAACGCTGTGATCTTGAGTGGAAAAAGTTGATGGAAGAGTGCTGGAGAGCTGATCCTGCAGGCAGGCCTTCGTTCGGTGAAATAACAAATAGACTTCGCTGCATGTCAGCAGCACTGCAGAAAAAGAGACCTAATCGTACTAGTAGATGAAAGCCTCCTTTTCTTGTGAAAAATTGCAAATACAAAATGAAAATAGTTGTTTACATTTGTTTGCTTGGTTTGTAGTTTTGTACAGAAGCCATCTTGTTGTGGTCTAATCTTGTAGCTGAAAATATGAATATGAAACCATATATTTTCTCAGGTTTTCTTCTTTTCCCTTTTAAGTACAGCTATTACCACGTGCCCTTGTGAATATGCCTCATAACTCTTACCCTTAAATGGGGATGACTCCATAGTGAAGCTGTTCTAAAGACTTTGATATGTCGGCAAATATATAATCAACTCGGTCATTGAAGAATATCTGCTTACTCTGGGTTATGTTGTGAGAGAAGCTCTCTGATGATGAAGCCTCGCTTCCAACTTATCACGTCTGTGACATATTGAATTTTTTATTGACATTCCTTGCTGCCCACATATCTCTAATTATGTGATCGTGGTGGAAAATTGAATAGTCTCCTGCCCACTAATGTGCATTCTTTTGCTTGTAAAATTTTAGTTTGGTTAATGCTCTCAGTAGTTTTAATTTTTGGTCACGAACTCAAACAGCAAAACCACAAGAAAAATAGAAAAGCTAAAAGTTTCTATCACTAAGTAATGGGGTTAAAGTAGAGAAACCTCATCTTGCCTTCTCTTTATTCTTCAAGAGTGAGAGAATAGCCTTTTCTATTATTTTATTTATTTATTTTTTTTTTTTTTTGTTCTTCAAACGATGGTATGAATTAAGGCATGTCTTCTTGGTTTTATATGAAAAAAATGAAGTTCCGAGATTTTGAGAATTATCTTCTATATCTTATGTTTCGTAATTTCAATAATATCTTTCATGGGATTCTCACAACATTACAGCCCGTTCTTAGGTTGTGATTGTTACAGATGCCAATGGAGTGAATCCTACTAGGACCATCAAACCACCGATATATAAACCTCAGACCAACTACAAAAACTTAGATAAAAATTATTTATTTCTTTGTTAATTCACATGTTTATGATTTATATGTATTTTGTCAATGTCTACATTTAGCCCTTTACTACGAGGCAGATTAAGATTTCTTAATTTTGTTGGTGTAATTTTAGTAATTTTTTTTTTTATCTCTTTACTTTTGCATCATTTTTTTCTTATTTATAGTGTAAGTTCTACTGCAAAATAGAAGGATAAAAAAATTTTATCAAAGTCACACAATGAAAAAATTAAAGATTCAATTTTAAAAAAGTCCATAATGTATAATTTTAAAAATTAATTTTAAATTATATAAAATTTTATACTTAATTTAAGACCAATTTCAAATAATATATTATAGACAAAATATAAATATAAGAATATAGGTATAACATTTTCCTTCTAAATAACTAAAATAGTGCCTTTCTTGCTTAAATAGTTCAAAGCCTGCTAATGTATTTGACAGAAATCGAATTCTAGCTTGGACTCCATTTGAGTGACACTCTCTTATTTCATACTAGCGTCATCTAAAGGGTGTTCAAACTAACTTATTCCAACCAAATGAAATTAAACTGATGCAATCAAAACTGATCAAAACTAATTTTATAATTAGATTGATTGGAATTTTTTGGCAAAAATAATTGGTTCGGATCCATTCCAACGAAACTCAACAGATTCTTCTATTATTATATACAAATTTAAATTTTTGAGGAAATTACTTTAAATTTTCATGTATTTTGTCCATATTATATAAAAATTTTTCTATTTTTAAAATCTATGCAAACCTTCATTGATTTTTGTAAACATTTTTATAATTCTTCTTACAAATTAATTCTTGGTTGCTATTAGATTGATGTATTTTTCATGCTCTATTTCACTAAAGATAACTCTCTTATATTAAGAGTAATTATAAATCTTCTTTTCTGAAGAAGATTTGACTAAGTTTTCAAAATAGAGGAAAAATTTATGTGATAAAGGCAGAACTTAGGGAGGTAAAAATAATTTATTCTTAATTTTGTATACATACATTGACTCATTGCACAATTTGATTTTTCACCATTCTATTTCAATTTAGTCTCGTTCACTCTGTTATTCACAAAACTCATATTCAAAGAGAAGGAAAAATGTAGTTTTACAAAATTTGAGACTATTAAATTTTTATAAATGGCTCAAGGATTGTTTAATGTATGAGTTTTAGAATTTAATTTATATAATTTAATAAATTTAATAATTTAATTTTTTAAACAAATATTTAATAAGATTGAATTTATCGAAATAGCAGAGCTTCAAAGAAAAAGGTTGCTCTTTGGGTGCAATCAACATGACACAAATAATTTAGAGCATATAAATTAAATTATAAAATTTAATAAATTTAATAATATAAATTATTTTAAATAAATATTTAATAAAATTTAATTTATAAAATGAACATAAATTAAAAATTTTAGTTTACTCTTTATTGAATTGCAAATGCATGATCTCCCCATCAGAATCATTGGTAATTATACAAAACATTTTAATATAATTGTATCTGAACTTCAAAACATGATTTTTCTTAATTTTATATCTCCTGGCCATGGAATTTTTTGTGTAAAATCATGAACAACTTCATATTTGTATTCAATTATTCTATTGAGAAAAAATAACAAAAACTTAATTATGACGCCTTAGATATATATAAAAAAAATTATTAGAAGTTTCAATAAAAAAATTAATAAGACAATTTTTAATTTAATAAAAAAATAAAATAAATAAAAAAATATTTGAATAAGAGATCTTTTGATAAATAATATTTTTTAAAACTTAACTTTACAATAAATTTAATAATATTATTTGATATATGTAACTTATTTCAGTTAGTAAATAAAGCTTTGTATGTAATTATTGTATTCTATTCTTATACTTTTATTCTTACATTGTCAAATCTTGATTTGCAAACACTTAAATTTCATTAGTTCTTGTGAGTAGTTTAGGTGCTAATCTTTTTTATTAAATTAAATTTAAATTATTAAATTTATTAAATCGTACTCAATTAATTAAAAAATGTACATATAATAATATGAGTATTATGTAAAAATAACATTATGAAACCGCTTATCTTATTTTTATTTGTGGATATGTTAATTTGAATTTATTTATGTTTACAATTGCCATAGCCTCATATAATAGTGGTTTTAAATATAGGTCATTCAGTATATCCAAAACAAATTGTATATAAGTCATTCATGCTTAAAAGTTATATGATTTTCATATCATTAATATATATATATATATATATATATAAAGTTGCATTATTTATTATTTTATCAAATTTAATTGCAATAAATTATATATGAATTTATATAAATAACTAAATATTAGTATGACGTTAATTTAATTATAAATAAACTATGTATTCTTGGTAAAATCCCACGCAAAAGGACTATCATTTCTCAATTCTCAGCCTTACCTCAGGCGTGGCGTTTACACAGCCACCGACCGATACCCTCTTGCCTAAAATGGCACGCATTTCCATCTTGGCCTTAAATCATATACACGCGCCGAAAAAAGCGTGGCAACACCTTTGCCTCCAAGATAAGACCGTCAAGGGTAAACTACAAAGTTCTTACAACATGAACGAGGCAGCATGGTTTGGTTTACATGGGAGTGAGGATCAGGATTGATCGACCAAGAGAAAGTTGTTATTGATGTTTGGGAATGATTATTTTTTATAATTTTATTTTATTTTTATTAATAAATTTAGAACTTTTTTATTATGGGTACTATAAAGAATAATGAATAATTACAAAATAAATATTTTTATTATATCATAATAATATATTATTTTAAATTATAATTTCATAAATTAAAAAAAAGATAAATAAGCAATATTAATTATTATTGCAAACGTGATCTATTTTTTAAAATCATTATAAAATTTATTTATCTTTTATGCTATGAAAGATATCATTCTCTATATTAAATAATCATTCAACTATTTAATTCTCATATAATTATGAATTTCACTTTTTATAATATTTATTGGTAAAAAAAAATGCTTTCAATAAATATAATTGCAACGGTTGATATTAAGGATAACTTGATATGCAAATATAGTAATTGATATACCCTTTCTCAATCAATTTTTTTCAATTCTACACATTTTTCATATGAGCGAATATTTAAAATTATTTATTCGTTGACTATCAAACATATGAATTTTAATTGCAAAAAAGTCATTTGGATCAAATTGAGCAACTGTAAAAGCATCACTTTATTAAAAGTAATAAATAAGTTTCTTGAATTTAAGTATACCACACAAAGAAATAGTTTAGTATTTACCTCATTTAAATAATTATTCAACTCTTAAAGTTATTTATCAATCACTTGATAATATAACTCAATTTGAAAGTAATGTAAATTTGAAAATTGTTTAACTATATGTCTTAATTGCCCTTGAATTGTAAATGAATCATCCATATTTGAGACCAAAATTTTATTTTTATCCTAAAATAATGAAACTTTATAAAACAAAGACTCTTATCCTTCATCTCTCATTAATTATAATTTTTTGGACACATCAACTAATGACATAGTCTTTTGCAATGTCTTGATCACTTTGTTATAATGCTTTAGAATCCGTGACAATGATGTAAAGTACGTGCTTCACCTTGTTTATAATTCTTTGTTCCATCTTCCTCAACAAAAAATTTTACTATATGGGCACTCCTTTATTTTTGATATATATAATATTAAAATTTTGAAAATGATGTGTGGCCACTAACTTACCCAACCTTCTATGTAGATCCGTCTTTGTTCTTACAATACAAATTCTAAGCCATTAAATTTATTAAATTTTACAAATTGAATTATGAAATTTAACAAATCAACATATCTCAATACTCAATTATAAGGATTATGTTACAAAAGTGTTATGAGAATATAGTTTTCTTAAAGTTTCTCATATGCAATGGCTTTGGTGTTTGTAGTTTAATGCTTGAGGATTTCACAATGTTCTCAAAATTCTTAGAAGTATAATTTATGTATACTCTTTCACATTCTTTTACATCTTTATTTTCTCTCTTCTTTGTATATATGGTGCACAAAATTGTGTGCACATATCATTTTCCCTCTCAAACATGTACAGAAAACAGTGGAGATTAAACCCTAAACTTTAATGAAGTCCTCTAACACTTATTACTAAGAGCAAAGCCAAATTTTATTTAAAAGTCAAGACATACACACAACAAAAAGGTGAAATCATTTTATAATTTTAAATATTTAAAAGTCACTTAAAACTTCAAATTTTTTTAAGAGACACATAAGTAGTTATTGAAAATTTAGGAACTATTACTAAATTATACATATCATTTTACAAAATTTAGAAGGTCAAACCAAAAGATTTATAATTTTTCATTATATATGTGTATATGAAAATTTTTAAAAATGTTTGTAATACTTAATAAATTTAATAATTTATTTTTATTTTGGATAAACAACTTAAGTACTTATATCATAAAAACTTTTTAATCAAGCTTTACTAATTAAGTGTAGTTTAAAATAAATTAATTTATGTTTGAGTATATATTTTGATAAATATTTATATAATAAATGTAATGTTTGAATGTAAAATTTCACAAGTGCTTATAATTATAAAAATGATCAAAATTGACCCTAAACTCTCCCCCATCAAACAATTTCTTTCTTTTCTTTTTTAAATAAAAATGTGATAATAAGAATTCATATGTGATTCATCTTATATGAAGTTCATTTATGATATAAAGGCATGTGCCCTTGTACAACATGTTGCTTGTGTGCCTGATACACGTTAGTAATTGCCATGACATGTCTTAGTTATTTCTAGGGAAGTTTACTTAGGGGTTACTACGACATGCCTTGTTTGTCTTAAAAGAGATCCACTTAAGGCTAATATAATATGTTGTGCTTGTTTACACAAGTACTATGCCAACACAATGTGTCGTGTTGGCCGCATGCTTAGTGCGACTCCAATGTTTGCCATAATGTGTCTTAGCTAAAGGTTTATTTAGAACTGTTATAGCACACCTTAGCTACTTTAAGAGAAATTTACATGAAATTATATGACATATCCTATCTTTCCATACATGTGCTATGACATGATTTACATATCAATATGCTATACTGCTTGTAGGTGGTATAGCTGGGCCTATACACCAACTCATATTATTTTATGTAAGTTTATTTTCATCTCAATTACTCATCTGTAATAGAGAGGAAGCACTATTGTACCACAATTCTTTGTGATGGATTTAATTACTATTGTACCACATAACATAATTTTCCCCAAATTATGCATACTTCTAACGCGTGACAGACGCGCTGAAGCTGCGAATGGCATTGGGAGTAAATATGTCTTTGTTGTATCGGCTTCATCGTCTCGTCACTGTCCTTCTCAGAGCCATCCCTTCCATTCCATTATCTCCTCGTCCATATCTTTGGGGCGATTTTGTATTACTTTAATTTAATTAATTCATTTTATATTCGTTTGTCCAACTGCCAAACGCCTAGCAATGTAATATTAAAGGGACCAAGCCCGAGTTCTTAGCACTCCCGAGTTCTCGCTTAGGCTGCTACGCTTCCTTTCTCGTCTGAAGCTTCGTATACACCAAGATGGACAAAGCGATCAATCGACAGAAGGTTCTTCTTGACCATCTCAGGCCATCATCGATCTACAGCAATGAATCATCCCTCTTCGTGGGTCTAATTCCTCTGAATTTTCCTGAATATGGTTTTTTTTTTAATTTTTTTATTTTCTCGTTGTATGAGAATCAAATCTGATATGATTCTAATGCGTTGCCCTTTTTGTGTACTCTTCTAAATGGATTTTTTGACGTGGAAAAAATACCCATCTGTCAATTTTTCGAGAACTAGTTTACAGGGTTGATTCTTGGCTTAATTTTTGTGAAATTTTTGTTCTTGTATGAATATATTTGTGTGTTTATGCCAACTTTTAGGCGGCTTTAGTAATTACTTTTTGTATTTTGAACTTTTGGTCATTAGGCTTCAGCTTGTTTGGCGGGGGATAGCGCTGCCTATCAAAGGAGTTCTGTATTTGGGGACGATGTAGTAATTGTGGCGTAAGCTCATCTCTTATTTGAATGCATTTTCTGGAGTTAGCTTTGGTCTATTTGACTAATAAATGTAGCCTTCTTTTTGTTTATTTATCTATTCTGTAGTTCATAGTTGTCACCTTTTTATTACTTATTTGCAGAGCATATCGAACTGCTATTTGCAAATCTAAACGTGGTGGTTTTAAAGACACTCATGCTGATGATCTATTAGCTCCCGTTTTGAAGGTGAGATTTTGATTGTTGGCATCTTATATGCGTCTGCAGTTTGAAACGAGGTCAATTAAATCACTTTTTGTTTAAGTAATTATCTTCATTGCATAAGCATTAAGATTATCTACAGTTTCCTATGTGGTTTAGTTAATATTCTCCTATATTTTTGGTTGCTAAACTACTCAATTAATGCATAAAAAGGACCATGATGATGAGCTTTCATTGTAGGCTGTAATAGAGAAAACCAACTTGGACCCAAATGAAGTTGGTGACATTGTCGTGGGTACTGTATTGGCACCTGGGTCTCAAAGGGCTAGTGAATGCCGAATGGCTGCCTTTTATGCTGGTTTTCCTGGTAGAATTTTTTTTGTAACAAGTGTTAGCGAACTTTCCTGATTATGCTGTTTCACTGCTCTTAATTATGACCTTTTGTACTCTCCAGAAACTGTACCTGTTAGGACAGTGAACAGGCAATGTTCATCTGGGCTTCAGGCTGTTGCTGATGTCGCTGCAGCTATAAGGGCTGGATTCTATGACATTGGTTAGGAATGCATCAATTTATTTTGTATTTCTGTGAATGGTATGGCTTTGAATACGTTGTCTTACCTTTAACTGTTCTCCATAGGTATTGGTGCCGGTTTGGAATCTATGACAGCTAACCCAATGGCATGGGAAGGATCAGTCAATCCCAAAGTAATTATTCCTGGCCTCCCTTTCCCAGCACCTTTCTCCACATTATTATATTTGACTTTTGTTCTTCAAAGCAACCTTTGCAGGGCTCTAAGGTTCTAATTCGATCATCTTTCTTTGGCAGGTAAAAATCAATGAACAAGCTCAAAACTGCCTTCTTCCAATGGGCATTACATCAGAAAATGTTGCACACCGCTTTGGAGTGTCAAGGATGGAACAAGATCAGGCTGCAGTGAGTTGAAAATACTTATTAATGCAACATTGTATTCGTTTTCCTCTCTCTCTCTCTCTCTCTCTCTCTCTCTCTCTCTCAACTAATTGTTGTCAACAATAATTTCTGTAGGTTGAGTCTCACAGGCGAGCTGCTGCTGCCACTGCTTCTGGAAAATTTAATGATGAAATTGTCCCAGTTTCCACCAAGGTATGTACAATTACAGTTACAGTTTGATGTATATGTGGTCTTTCATTGGGCTTTTAGGCTATATCAACCAAACTGTTGTTTGATAGATTGTGGACCCAAAAAGTGGTGACGAGAAATCTGTCACCATCTCCGTTGATGATGGAATCCGACCTAATGCAACACTGTCTGATCTGGGAAAGCTCAAGCCTGTGTTCAAGAAAGATGGGAGCACCACTGCTGGTATTAAATAATGAACATGCAGTTTGTTTTCTTAAATCTTGTTCAGTTGATTCTTCTCATTCCATTTTTTGATATCTGTGTTCTAGGTAATTCGAGCCAGGTGAGTGATGGTGCTGGTGCTGTCCTACTGATGAAAAGAAGTACTGCGGTGCAGAAAGGACTTCCCATTCTTGGTATATTCAGGTACTTAATTGATTGCAGCACAGGAGCTTTCATCCATGCAAATTCTTATATGGGGTTTCTGATAGGCATACTTGATGAGTCAGTTAATATCCAATATACTATTTTCTGCTCTTCAAAGGACAACAATTCTCACGCAGTTAAAATAACCTTCTTGCTGTCTAGCAAATTTATCCACTATGTCTTTTACAAACTTGAAGATTCATAATGCATTTTTGTCTTATTGTTGGATTATATATGTAATGCTCAAGTCATCAAGCATATGCTGTCAAGATTCTGTAAACTTCCACTTTCAATGTGAAATCAATTCAGAAGAAATAATGCCTGATTATATTCTTAAGAGGATTTATGTTGGCTGTCATGTAGGACTTTCGCTGCAGTTGGTGTAGATCCTGCCATCATGGGTGTTGGCCCAGCTGTTGCAATTCCAGCTGCTGTGAAGGCTGCAGGTCTAGCGCTTGATGATATTGACCTTTTCGAGATAAATGAGGTATTAAATTAATGTGCTAATAATTGCATACTTTTATTTGATTCTCCATTTGTATGTGTACTTACATCAATAATGTGCGCCTGTTCAGGCATTTGCTTCCCAATTCGTATATTGCCGTAACAAGCTGGAGCTTGATCCTGAAAAGATCAATGTTAATGGAGGTGCAATTGCCCTTGGGCATCCCTTGGGAGCAACAGGTAGATACCACAACTTCTATTCGTGAGTTTCCATATAGAGCATCATTTTAATGTTGAAACTCTGGCACTGCATGATGGATTATTGGAATTTAGTTGGACAATATGTGGATTTCTTTCTTTTCCTTATTTATTTCTGTTGTTTTGTTTTTTAAACCCTAAAGGTCCATAGTTTTCTACTGTTTGTGCTTAACAGAATGTTGGCATCATGTAGATTTGTCATGTAACTTGGTTTGTCCACATAAATATCTGCAACGTTGTGATTTCTAATTTGCTATGCTCTTGTTTCCAGTTTACTGATCGCTACATATTAAAATGTGGCTTTGTAATTGAAACAGTAGCCTAGTAATTTAGCTTTGGGAATAGGTTTCATCATTTTCAAAAAAAATGTTTTTATATGCAAGTTGCAAGATTTTACCAATTTTATGGTCATGTTACATAATTTATTTTAATGTTGCAGGTATACTTTTCAGGTTAATTGACAGTTATTTTCTGCTATTTGTGCTTCAAAGTAATACCTAACTTACTATAGATACCTTATTTAAAGCTCCTTTGATCCTTGTAACAATAGTTGCTAGCTGGCTCCCATAAAGCAAAATTTCATATAGTTTATTGTTAAAAGAAGAGTAGAAAAATTAAAAAAATAACGATTTTTGAAATTTGAGAACAAGATTATTTAGATTGATGGTTCTGTGTATAGGGGCAAACTTGAGTTCTGTATAAAAAGTGACGCAGAGAGTATGATATAGCTTTGAAGATATATCTAGTGTTCCTTCCAAGCATTTGTTCAAGAGTGGAGAGAAAATTGGGTAGATGGCTTTTGAGCTCCACTCACCTTATAGTTATCAACTGATTTATGAAGGGGTCTATGAAATGATTGATACTTCATCCCCATTTTCTCTTGTGGGTTCTGCAACTTGATTGTTGTGCTTGTTGCCACATACAAATACAAATGGCATTTGTTCTTGTCATGTGAGATTGTTGATTCAATGGACTATTTTGTTGTAGGTGCTCGATGTGTAGCAACTCTATTGCATGAAATGAAGCGTCGGGGAAAGGACTGCCGCTTTGGAGTTATATCTATGTGCATAGGTTCTCCCTCCCCCTTTGTGTGTGTGCTTGTGTGCATGTATGTGTGTGTGCCTGTATGCTTGTGTGCATAAAGCAGGGAATGATGGATGGTGTCCAATGTGAACAGGTACTGGAATGGGGGCAGCTGCTGTTTTTGAGAGAGGTGACGTTGTTGATGAGCTATGCAATACCCGGAAAGTTGATGTTAACAACCTTTTATCTAAGGATGCTCGGTAGAATTCATTGTCGCTTGTTTGGCCATCAATTATTGATATATCAGAAACCCAAATAAAGCTTCATAAGATGGCATTTATTTTTCAGTGGGTAAGGATTTGTCCTATTAGATTTTGTAACAGACTTGCATTTATTTCAAAGTGAACGACGATAGTTGCAAAAACTGTAAGCTTTGTGCAGAGTCTGATTTGTTCAGAAAAAGAATGCTTCTATTTGTTCAATTAAGGACTTCACAAACTGCAAACTTTGTCCACTCTTTTATGCGATGGCTAAGTATTTGTCTGGACTTCACTACCAAAGTCTGTTGGATGGATAGCAAACGTTGTACCAATGAACAGACAAAATAGGCTGAATAGCACTGCATAGTAATTTAGACCTCGTTCAGGTCTAAAGGTTGGAAGCTTGGACACGAGAAAAATAAGAGAAGACCGTTGGCGCCGGGGGGGGGGGGGGGGGGGGGGGGTTGGATAGAACTTCTAACATGCCATAGAAAAGTTGAGTGGGATTTGGTTATCCTGATCTGTTATTGCATTTTGCCTAATATGTGGACAGTAATTTATAATTTATCCTTAACATTGATTATTTTATTCCTTCTTGTCATTCTCTAAATAATTTAAAAATGCATAAACAATGAAACTCTTATTTGCATTATGTTATGGCAAGTCCCAAAAAAAAAGTATATTAGAAAAAATGTGATAGATATTCTATTAACTATCTCAAGTTGAAAAGAATACAAAAGTTAAAACTCAATAGCACAAGAAAATAAAAGACACGGGATATTCGCTGCAAGATTACTCATAACTTTTCAAATAAACCTCGTGATCATTAATATAATAGTTAATAATAATAACAAATATAATGGCTAATTTTTAAAACGATTCAACTCACTTGCTGCAAAGTATTTCATTGAAATGATTATAAGAATTTGCCTCCTCATTGTGCTCAATGCAAGTATAATGGCTAATTTTATGGAGAAATATAAAAATATGAAGATTGGAAGACAATTTATGTCATAGTAGGGGGTAGCTTTGAATAATTTACTCTTTAGAAAATAACAATAATCTCAAATCAAATGGTAACCAAAATAGTTCAAAGAGAATATATAATGTTTTCATATCATGTCTTCATTTTAAAATCTTTTTTAGTGTTGAGTATATCCGCTTTGTACTTTCAAATTCAAATTAAAAGTCTACTATTCAAATATCATGTTAAGGAAGATTTAAATTATATTAATTTAAGAGTTACTTTGAGCTATTTGATGATAACTATTATTAGTAATTACCATCTATCTGAACCTGATAGATGGGTCATTACCAAGCTATTTGGGGATTTGACCAATCTGGACGATATCTATCATGGATCACTTTCTAGATTCTACAATTACTTAGGGATATCCACCAACCCACACAATTTTAAATAATCTCTCTATATTCGTAAATTAAAATTTATAAAATTTTTATTTAAAAATTTTAAATTATTAAATTTATTAAATGTTATATATAAAATTATAACACCCACAAAAATAATGACTCATGTCACCTTTTGTAAGCATGTAATAAGCCAACTTAAGTGGACTTTCGTTTCCCTATTTTAGAACTAGGGAAGATCCTCTAATAACTCCCAGCTACATAGGATTACAAACACGAAAGTTCTAAACAGCCTTGCAGCAATCCACCAAGTATTTTGATGAAGTAAAGTTTGACAAGTAATTCACTTACTGGTGCAAGTAGTAATTTATGTTTTAATTTTTTATTTATTAAAAATCTAATTTAAATATTTTATACATTACAAACTAAAAATGGAAACATAATAATAGTTATATAAAGACATAATCAATTGAATAAATTATATTAGCTTAATTGCACATTTAG
This sequence comes from Dicorynia guianensis, assembly GCA_037013595.1. NCBI lineage: Eukaryota > Viridiplantae > Streptophyta > Magnoliopsida > Fabales > Fabaceae > Dicorynia > Dicorynia guianensis. Next base: position 28,658,537 of record JASUAB010000012.1, on the reverse strand, counting down.
TTTCCCTTGTATGCCATTTAATACAATTTTCACTCCCTATTTTTAAATCAAACAATTTTGTTCCGAACATTTTAAAATTCATGGAAATATGGTCATTTTCTTTTATGAAACCCGTTAAAATGATAAAAGAGTTTCATGATGTGGCATTTAAGAGATGATGTGGCAAGTCCTTTACTTAGTCAGTATAACACATGGCATATTTCTTGCCAAATCTTGGCCACATCATCGAAGCGACATGGAAAATCCCAATTTGAAAAAGAAACGTCAAATCAAACGCCCTCTTCACCCTAATCTGAAAAAGAAACGCCAAATCAAATGTGATTATCCCCACCCCCAAAATTTACCTTGATTCCCTTTATACTTCCATAGCCAAATCTTGGTTTTTGTTGTTGCATTGGACAATTTATATGTGGAACCACAGTGTGCTGTCGCTGATGCAGTGAAAATCAACTGTTTAAAAAATAAAGGTAACATAGCCTTTTTAAATAATTTTCAAATTCCAAAGTGATTCACACCTCTTCACATGGGTATCAAATTTCAATGTTTTATGAAATCCTCATTTCCTCACCAAACGCTGGGAATTCTTTTCTAAATCTTGAACCAAACAAGAAATTAAAGATTTCAGACCCTTCATTCCAAGGTGTGGAGAAGTTTTTAAGAAATTTTTGTAGGAATAAAAGAGGTGATGGTAAAAACCACTAATCAATATTATTTTAAATACTGTGATTTTCAATTGAAGGGTAAGAGATATTTGATTTCACAAAATAAAACAGATAATGGTACAATATTGTAGTAATGAAGTGCGTCATGTTTTCGAAAAATTAAACATAAAATTGTGGAAGAAACCAAGCTAGTAATGTCAAGTTAATGTAAAAAGTAATTTAGCGTTTTTTGTTTGTTTTAACTTTCTTATGGTTTAGTGTATATTTAATTAATTAAAATGGCAGCCCATATGCAACCAAAGGAAACAGACATTATGGCTGGGTATATGAAATTTTAACTTCGGATGCACAAATTTTTTTTTTTTTTTGTTTTTGACCCAATGAAGATCATATATGCAAGTAGCATCTTGTCTAAGGGAACCAACAAAAACAGCCCTGCTCATGCCAGTCACATGAAACATCACATACCCTGTCATCTGCAGCCAAGGAATCCCAGGTCATTCGTTTTAACATTTATACCATTTTTACAATCGCCATTGACGGGGAGGACTTCATTAGAAGCGACAGTAAGGGCTCCATTACAACACCATAATTCAGATCAGTAACCCCAATATGCACGTCCCAAAACGAATCATAATTTTGAAAGACAGCAAAGATTGTCATCACCATAGCAATTACAAATGTGAAGATCAGTTTAGACCCTAATGTTCTATTCTAGTGATCTAAAAGATCATCAGATGATAAAATAGAGCAAACTGCAAAAAAGGCATTTGATATTACAAAATTTCATCCTCTTGCAGAAATATACTGTCATGCTCAACGTTACCTACGAAGGAAAAACGACACTGCTGAGATAGTCCATGGCAGCATATGATGAATCAATCATTTCCATTCCCAAATCCTGAGTAAATTAAGTAACAGATGACTTGCACACTGGGCACGATGTTTTTCTACGAAGCCAAGGATCAATACACTGCAATGATACGTTTATAAGAAAAGGGAAACATTATAATCTCTTTAAAGAAATAATAATATAAAAAATATTAATAATCACAGTTTTATTCAAAGATCCTACATCTTTGTGAAATTTGTGCAAACAAGGAAGATGGCGGATTGTTTCTCCTTTAACTGGGGTCTCAAGACATATTGCACATGCCTCTTTGAAGTTGTCAGTCTAACAAATGAAGAGAAACATTAATCAGAAGAGAGAAATAGCCTAAAATTTTACAAAAAAATACAACTAATTTTATTTGAGACTCATAGACATACCTGTATAGTGGATTGCGGCAGACTATTGATCTGATTGGCAGATGCACCAGCATGTTGATGATTGTTCTCATCAAGGGCCAATAACAGTTCATAATCATTTCTGCATGAGAGGAAAACGGGGAATCTAAATTTATTAACATATTATATGAAATACATACACAAGAACTTTCCAAGCAAATCGAAGCAAAAGAACTTTCCCAATGTAACTTCTGCGCTGAATTTGCTGACCACAAGTAACTCGACCAACCGGGAAAGGGATACTATGTTTATATCAAAAAGCCAACACAAAATCCTACCCATCCTTAGATTTAACTTCCTCTTTAAGCAGTCAAATAGAACACATGAACAAAAAAATTAACATGACATAATTGAATAAATTATATCCAAATAAATATCCTAAGATCTAAAATAATAGAGTTATCAAAATTTATTTCCACTACAATGTCAATCTATTTGATAATTCAGAAAAGAATTCCAAGTTCATATGGGGAAAAAAAAAACTGAAAAAGTAGTCACAAAAACGGTAGTTTTGTTGTGACAGCAACATTAATTTGTGACAATTTGAAGCATTGAGAATATTGTTCTTCAACCTAAATCCACATCTTTAGTGGAATACATTCTTAATGAATATCAATGACAAACTTGGACTGTGAACATACATAGAAAAATATTCCAAAAACGAAAAATACTTTCTTCAAATTCCTTCCACCATTCTCCAAAAAATAACTTCTAAAAAAAAAATTACTATTCTATGGACCTTAACCAATCTAAAAGCTTATGTTTCCAAATGCGTCCTTATAAGGGGTAATTTAATATAAAAACAAACAGAATGAAACAGGTCAGAATATAACCATAGTCCGAATTTGTCTAGCTTGATTCACGTCACATTCTCATACCTATTCATAACTAATCACTATGAAGTTAAATTTTGTTTATTACATTATATAGCATCAAAACAGATAGTTCACAGCCTGCAGAGAAACAGATACTTCATTGGCAGCTCTTAAGCCCCATGAATTTTTGCAGTTGTATATTGTTGCATTTCATATATGTACACACACACTCTCTATTATAGAATGGGGATTCCCTAATTCCATATCCGATATTTGTTTTTCCAAAAAGAAAAATATTCTGGGTTTACTATAATTAAGAAAAGAAGGAGAAATAGTCCTTTCAAGCATCTACATAGGCCACTACTAATACTCACTTCCTTCTTTTTAGGAACCCGCTTACTCCTTTTAAAAAACTTAAAATTAAATTTTCATAGTTAGTTTTTTATATTAAAATTGAAAAGACAACTAAAAATGATCAAATTATTAGTTTAAGGGAAGATTGTATTTTTTTCTATATATCTTTATATCCCCGTAGCAGCTACTTGCTATTAATATACATTGTCATGATGAATTGACAGCGGTGAAAGACTGGGCATACTTACACCACTTAAAAATTATTTTGATTTACATCAAACTGTTGAGCTACTAGTGATTATCATGTCGATCTAGCATGTCAACTAAAGTTTAGACATCTATAAGTTTGGGATCATATGGTTGACATTTTTTAATTATTTTTAATTTATATTACATTCATTTCAAGATATGTTGGTTGAGTATAAAATAGTCTTGTATGAATATAAAATTTTAAGGGATGATATGCATAATGTAAGATTTCAATCCAACAGGGGACTTTTTCTAATATTTCATCATACAATATGTTATTAATTGGGAACCATCTTGGGAATGAGCAGAAACTGCTGGGAATCAGTATATATAAAAATGAAGTGTAACTAATGTGCATATTACTCAGAGCATACTCATTAAAATCACGTTGAGTTTGAAATATGTCATCAGTCACTCCCATGTCACTAAGATCCCCTACTGCATCCTCCAATGCTTCCAATATATCAAGTCTCTGCACAGGATAGATAGAGACAATTTATAGGTTAATAAACATTCATACAACTAAGCCTAATCCTCACCAGATTACCCAAAAGAGGAAAAAAGGGGAAAGAACTATAGAACTAAACTACTCTACAACACTGATGTACAAAGAGCATCATACGTAATGAGACCAACAGTATTTCAACATTGACCAAAAGTTATAGTGCTAGCTATATGACCATTTGATGAAAACAAGACCAGAGTTGAGGAAAATATTTCACTGGGAAACATGTACCAAAAATAAAATAACCACAATCAAAACTGAATATGTATATGTAAAATACAGAATAGTTCACGCTTTAGTAAAACTTTAAATTAGAAGCACCTCTGCTCTTAAGTTCAATGCAAAATTACATACATTTCTGCTCTTTGTAAACACCACATGTGCAAGAAAAATTCATCTTATTAAAGCATTTCATTGAGTCACATTACAAAACCATCATGGAATGCAAGAGAGGAAAAAGAGAAGAAAAAATAAGGATGGAAAAATGAAAAATGACATGACAATACCATATCTAAGTCCATATTCAAAGGAAAACGTAGACGTCTTCCTCTAGATGGTACATTCGGCATTGGAGACCGATGTACAATGCGACTCCTCAACTGTGACATTCTATTGGATAAAGGAAGTCGAGGGGCAGCTCTCCTCCTATTTGAAGAATTTTGATGAGATCGTGAACGAGGCTGTCTATATGAGGACATCCCTGAGAACAATATCTGCAAAATGGAGATAAATGGTTCAAGAACACAAAGCATGGACGCATGAATACTAAATTTGAGTTATGTACACAACAATCAATTATTTAAATATTATTTTGCATTTCCCAGGTCCCCTTTGTCCTAGCATCCTGCTGGGACAAGTATCTTAGTTATATATTGAAATTTTGCTTAAAACTTATTGATTATATAAATACAAAATAACATCATTTCATGTTCATTCAACAGATTCATTTCAGATAAATACACATTTCAATTAAATAAAAAACACATACAAGATTATTGCAGTATGCATCTTTCAAGCGTGTCTCAAAGGCACTTGTCATTAGATTACACACAAACACAAAGACTGACAGACTCAGAGCAAAGAAGCCAAGCAACAATTCAATAAGCACAGGCCATTTGTAATCAAAGCACATAAGGAGCATGTTACAAACTAAACATATTCAAGCAACACACTTTCCACATAAAAAGAGGAATATAACTTAAGATAATTTATATCTTACTCAAGAAAGAGAATTTGGTGGATTCTTGCAACACTAAATATTTCCCAACATAATCTGAACCTCCACACCCTCAATAATCATAACAAAAGAAGAGGGGGGGGGGGGGGGCAGAGCTAAGTGTATCTGCAACATAAATCTTTAAAAGTCTCCGAAGTTTCTCGAAACTATGATAGAAACACTAACATCCAAATATGCATTAAAAGTCCCATTCCTGGTTATCAGCAAGCACCCCTGAAACCAGTTTGTCCTCAGATCCATACAGAGAAAAAAGCCCCCCGGGGGGGGGGGGGTGTGGGCGGGGAGGGGGAGAGAGAGAGAGAGAGAGAGGCTTTAGTTACAGGATGTGATATCTGTTGATTATCATCAAATGCATGCAGAAACTCCTGCTCATGCTGCAGCTCCCGTGCTAAGTGTTCATCAACCTGCAGAAAATTTACAAATGACAATTGATTGGATATAAGAAGCATATGCTTGAACTACAGCTCCCCATAATAACTCGTGCATCAGTAAATCACTGACCTCTCCACCTTCATAAGAATCCTCATGATATAATTGTTCTTGGAGTTCACGAGCCAGGATCTCATCTGCCTCAACCTGTTTCGCCCGAGCATCTGAATCATCAATGTTGGTGTCATCTAAATCCTGAGACACTCTGTTTGTATATCTTGTTGCAGGCAACAGCTCAACTACTTCAGGATCCAAGACAGTACTTCTGGATGAGCCTGAATTTGATGATTTCCCAGATGAACCAAGAAATATGATTTCTGAATTATACTGTACTTCACTAGTATTTCTTGAAGTCGATCCATGTTTCCTCTGCCTTTTAGTGAATGTGTCTGCTCGAGGACATGGTCTAATTAACTGGTCTGCCTCTGAAAGAATCATAGAAGTTGCTTGATCAGCACAATCTTCCAGAGGACCACACACATCTTTGCTGCTTTTGCTGCTTCCATTGTCTCCTCTATATAATCTGTTCCTATATTGTGCACTAGTAACATTTCTAGTGTCATTATTTCGCCTCAAATGATGCCCAGTTGGCTGATCAATGTTCCTATGGTTACGTGTAGTTCTCCGGCCACCCATTCCCCCGGAGCAGTTAAATGAATTTTCAAGAGCATGACCAGTATCATTAGCCTCTTCATTATTGATTAAAGGGCCGCTGAAGAAGAATGAAATGCCTTAATGTAAAGAAGCCTTAGTCGTAAACAGGAATAAGAAAAATTTATAGAAACATGCTGACAACTGGTGGAAATCTTGAAAGTGTTTAAATTTTATCTCTTTTCCCCTCTACAAAATCAATCCACAACATCATGTTTCAAAATCAAGCTTTCACATGCACAGTTTTCACACTTCCAGCAATTTGTGTAATGTCCCTATTTAGCAATGGTTTGCAAAGATTTACACAAGCAAAATAGCAAAACCATGGGATACACTGAAAAAAATTAAAAGATCTTTGGCTGAGATAACTTCCCATTACTTTTTTCCTCTTTCTTCCATAATGTCTTGTAATTTTTATTTTTTGAAAATGAACTACTGTCAACCAGAATAACCAAAATATCTGTGGGAGACTATTATTATTTTGATCATAGTTATAATTTGCTTCATTTTTTGTAATTGACAAAGGAAGTTGTTCCTCAGTAGTCACTCCAACTATGATTTATAAGTGTGTATCTCTGCCAAAGACTTTCAAAGATTCCATATTGCAAGTCCCAACAAGTCAGTCCAAGTAATAATAAGTACCAGGTTCATTTATTCTAAACTAGATAGAAGTTTCCAAGCAAATATTATTTTAATCATGTTTAGAAAATCTGGGACCTCCATAAATGAATTAGTTGCATGCAATTAGAGTCTAAGTAATAAAAGAACTAATCTATTTTCACTTTCTACTTTCTACAGTAACTCCAGAAAATTTAAGTAATAATCCATTAAAATGAACAATCTCCTGGCCTGCAAGGAAGACAAGTTCCTGCAGCGATAATGCAGAGACTGCACAAAAAAGCCAAAACAAATATTTCCAGTACATTCATATGTCAACTAATAACTAATTTTGGCAGCAAATAGAGCAAGAAAACTCAAGCCAAAAAGCCCAAGGGAATAATGGTTAGTTTAGCTGCTGTATGTCTCAATAGATTATTCTTGTTAAGTTATGTTCAAATTGTTCCATTTTTATAATTTACTAGGCTGTTGGTATGCTTCATTATACTAGCTTAAGGACTCGCACACAGGGAAATTTAAGGTAGGGAAAGTCTAGAAACACACCCCTTGGGCATACAAAAAACACACATTAGTGCAGACCATTGTACTTTACAGAGTGTCAAATCAATTTACTGTGCAGAGTGATCCAACAGAGGCACAAGGTGTATTATTTTGCATTAACTGTTGGTTTTATGTGTAGGCAAAATTTCCTCAGAAAATAGCAATATATCCTTTATTAAGATGCACTTAACTGGTAATATTACCTTATAGATGAGTACATAGTTCCAGTATCATGTGCACTTGTTGAAGAAGGATGAAGTAGTACTTCTTTTCCTTTTGCTCTACTACTGTTTGTCTCTTCAGCAACAATATCATTGACATGGATCAAAGACCTTGTATTGCTTGAAACTGCATGCCCAGCATGGCTCTCTTCAACACTATTGGTTCTGCGACTGTTCTCTTCAGCTGATTGTTTTGCCCTTGCCATAATATTATGTGGCGAAATACATCCATTTCGTACTAATCTCTTTTGCCCACTGACTCTAGGAGCTCTGAAAACATTAGGAGACAAAGACATTTGCTTCTCAATTTTTTGTTGAGAATCACCAGAAATATTGATGACCTTTTCACAACCCACATATACATTATGACGAGGAAGTGTGTTATTATTTATTTTACACTTTCCTTTTAAGGCCTTGCAAGATGTATTTGCAGAAACAGGGATGAGTGGCGAACAAGAGCTCCCGATGCTTTCTTTCAGACATTTTTCATCTTCAGTTGCATTATCTTTCAATCCATCAAATGAGAGATCTGTTTTCAGTTGCTGGGACGGTCCATTCTCTTCAGTCAAATCAAAACAATCAACACCCCCATGGTCAGATGATTTAGAACGAAAAGTAGTGCATATAGCTTTCCCTTTCTCCATCTTTTCAGGTTCATCGGAGTTAGTTGTCTCACGACCAAATACTTTATCATTTTGGGCTTTCCGAAATAAGGGAGCATTATGAGAAAGATAAGATTTCTTTAATGGGGGTGCTGCAATTAAGTTGCTGCAGTTCTTCATTCCATCACTGTTAGAATTCTTCAGAGGATTAAAAGCCAAACTTCTGTTCTTACCAATTTCAGTAATAGGACAACCCCTCTCCATTTTCTCATTAACATACTTCTCATCCACAACATTAGGATCACCAACATATTTCTGAGCAAAACGCCTCGCAGTAAATCTGTCAGGAGTATCAGGGATATCCACAATTTGATCGATTTCCATATGCTCCATAATCTGTCACATAAAGAGATTAAGCCAGTCATATTTTGCTAGAAAGTAAACTAATATCTCAAATGCTAGTGATTAAATGTGTAAAAATGTTCTATTGACTATAAAAACCCTATCTATTTGAATGTGCAAAGAAATGCACAAACAATAATTTACCTCCACCTCTTTCAACATAAATTACTACCACCATAGTAACTCACATTTAACAGAAAAGTAATACCAAGTTAATAAAAAATACTACATGAATGCAATACAATAAGAAACAAACCACATGGAGTAAAGCGAAAAACAGCCACATCTGATGTCAATTTAGCAAAAGTATTGTATAAAATACAAATAATAAAGACCAACTTAAAATATGTATGCAATATAAAACATACTCCAAACAATCGTCCATTATTTACAATAGTTAAATTTTTTTGACAACTTGAAAAGCAATTTAAAGAGCGCCCAGTGCCCACACTGAACAACATTGATGTGCAGGCGCATATGCTGAAAAGCAATTTACAGCCAAAATTTGGTCATAAAAAAATTGCCACCAACAATAACCAAAACCTCTGGAAGGAAAAATGCAAGAGTTATGTACCACTATGAATATATTTAAGCATACCATAATCAACTTGGAAGCTGCGAATTTTCAGGACAACAGATTCAGGTCAAAGGCAAGGTAAATGCACTCAGCAAAGCATCAATGAACCAGAGGTAACTCGCTAAAATAAGAAGTTTGAAAGCAACAAGAAGAACTCCACAAGAAAGCATGGCTAGAAGAGAAAATAAAGCCCAATGGACAGAAAAAAAAACGCTGCAGATAATAGTATGAGCATATAAGGGAAGATCCAAATATTGCACACCCGTTACATTATTCAAAGGCCGAAGAGAAAGCAGAATGGCTACTTCCAAAATCTCGATTTTTTAAGCTCAGAAAGTGGACTTAAATCTGAGGGGGACCGTATCACCAACGTAGGGAAATAACATCCCAGAATTAGAAGCAACCATTTCAATTTAGTTTCCCAATACAAGGACTTCAAGCAAAAGGTGGGATCATCTAGGGAGGAAAAGAGAAAGGGAAAAAGAATAGACCAGCTAATAAGGCTAGCCTTAACAAAGGAAGTTCTTTTGCTACACTACTTTGCAGTATGATACAGACCTAATATGTTAAAATCAGACAAGAATTACATATGAACAAGTAATCAGTACCGCATACAGGTGCTAACTGAAACTAAGAAATCAACGCATGAACTCAAATTTTCTGAAACAATCAAATTGATCGCCCAATGCTATAAAATAATTTTAGAAAAGAAGTTCATCGACCAAGTTAGGGTTTTTGTGATAAGAACATACATGAAAGGATCAACACCCAAGAATTAAAAGAAGAAAGAAACAACCAAACGATGAACAGAAATATTTGAGCATGAAAAAAAAATTGAAAGAACAAAGAAACCCGATTAAAAAAAATACTGAAAAAATCCACGGCCGAAAAAAAATTCATCAAAACAGAAAACAGCAAAAGAAATGAATTACCGGATTATAGGTGGCTTCAAAATTGAAAACAAAGCCGATGAGAACGAATGGTATTGATCCCTGCGCTGAATCGTACAATCGCTCTGGGTAACTCAAATCTGGTGCAAGCGTTGAGCGATTACATGTTCGGCACGAGTCGGGTCGGTCATACCACACGTGTTTGTCGGGTCAGAGCCTTTTGGAAAACTAGTTTGATACCAGGCATATCCTTTATATAATATATTAAAAATGGAATGTATTTAAAATGTGTATTTAATGTTTTTTTGGTACATAGTATTATGTGTATTTAATGTTGTAGATAATACTATGTACCAAAAAAAATGTCGTAGATAATACTATTCATTTGTTTTGATAAAATATATTTATTATATTAAAACTAATAATCAATCAAAATCATTTAATATATAAATTAAAAGTAAAATAATTAACGCATATTAAAAATCATTTATTATTATAATACATATTAACATATATTACTGTTAAAAAAATATAATTAAAACTTAAAAACTAAATAACTAATACATACTAAAAATAAAAACAAAAAAAAATTAAAATTTATCAACATTAAATATGTAAACCAAACGAGTAGTTAAAAAATTTAAATTTAAATATATATTACTTAAATTTATAAAATTAAAGTAGTTTATCAATAAATGCTTTGTAATCTCTCCCTCTCTCTATACATGTATATACACATATAAGAGAACCCATGAATTTTTTAAATATTTATTGTTGTGATAAATATTGACACATGTGTCACGCCATAAAATGCCATAATTAAAAAATAAATAGTAAAAATACTTACAAAAGGAAAAAAATTAAAATTTTAAATCAAATGTATTAAAGTAAATGAAAAGTAACAAATAAAAAAGTAAAATTTTGAATAATGTTAGCTTAATTTATGAAATTAAAATTTTTATCATTAAATGCTTTATTTCAATAAAGAAATAAAAAAAGTTATCATTTTGAGAAGCTATATTTATTATATTAGAACTAATGATTAATTAAAATCATTTATTGATTGCTAAATCATTTAATACTGAATAAATATTGATATATCTAAATACAAAGAAATTCTAATTAAAAACTAAAAATTAAATAACTAATACACATCGAAAATAAATAAAATTAAATTAAAATTTATTGACATTAAACATTTAAAACAAGAAAGGGAAATAACATTCAAATTAAAATGTTAGATAAATTTATTGAATTAGAATTTTCTATCATTGAATGCTTCATAATCTATATATTTATATACATATTCTTTTAGCATTTATTGCTATGATAAATATTAACACATATCCACAAGCTATAAAAAAAGTTAAAAGTTAAATAATTTAAAATACAAGGAAAGGAAATAAAATTAATTTTTGACATTAAATGCTTTAAAGAAAATGAAAAACAAAAAGGAAACAATCAAAAATTTGAAGAATGTTACCAATATTATGAAATCAAAATTGCTTATCATTAAGTACCCTATCAGAAATGAAAAATTAAAACAAGCCTACTATGTCGACAAACAAAATTGAAAATTTATTAGATTGGAATTAATACAACAAACCAAGCCTTTTCCCACTAGGTGGGGTCGGCTACATGGATCAAACGACGCCATAAACTTCTATCCAAAACCAAATTTTCGGATATACCATTTAACCAAAGATCTCTTTTAATCACCTCTCCAAGTGTCCTTTTTGGTCTTCCTCTACATCTCCTTACAGGACTAAACACCATTTGGTCAACCTTTCTCACTGGTGCCTCTCGCGGTCTTCTTTGTACATGCCCAAACCACCGTAACCGGGTTTCTGTCATTTTCTCCTCAATAGGTGCCACCCCAACTCTTTCCCGAATATAATCATTTTGAATTTTGTCTTTTCTTGTATGTCCACTCATCCATCTCAACATTCTCATTTCTGCCACCCCCATTTTTTGCTCTTGTTGACCTTTCAAAGCCCAACACTCACTTCCATAAAGCATAGCTGGTCTAATAGCAGTTCGATAAAACTTTCCTTTAAGCTTGGTAGATATTTTGCGATCACAAATAACCCCCGATGCGTTTCTCCATTTCATCCATCCAGCTTGGATCCTGTGGGAGACATCCCCATCAATCTCTCCATTACTTTGTAAAATGGACCCAAGGTACCGAAACTTGGACACCTGCGGTATTCTCTGCTCCCCAATTTTTATCTCCAAATCTCTGTTTTCTCGCCTCTTGCTGAATTTACACTCCATATACTCTGTTTTATTCCGACTTAAACGAAAACCCTTTGATTCCAAGGCTTCTCTCCATAATTCCACTTTACAATTCAACCCCTCTTTTGTTTCCCCTACTAAGACAATGTCATCAGCAAACAACATACATTTCGGGACTGCATCTTGGATGTGTCCAGTAAGTACATCCATCACTAAAGTGAAAAGGTATGGACTTAAGGACGACCCTTGATGCAGACCGATCCTTATGGGAAAATCTTCTGTTACCCCTCCCTGAGTCCGCACATTTGTTGTAACTCCATCATACATATCCTTTATGGCACGAATATAAGCAATACGAACACCCTTCTTTTCCAACGCTTTCCATAGGACTTCTCTTGGCACTCTGTCATAAGCTTTTTCATTAGATTGGAATTAATAGTCAAATAAAATCATTGATTGATTTCTAAAGAAAAAAATTATTAGTATTATTTTGTATAACATAAAATTATTGATCGATTACCAAAAATATGCTTGATCATGGTCAATGTATTCATTCATTTATAATTTGCTTGAGTTCAAGAATATATATATATATATATATATATATATATATTACAACTTGAGTTTGGTTTGCTTAGAATTTAAAAAGGGGTTTCAAGAGTAGGTTTTTGGAAAGACAAAAGGTTTACATAAAACCTCTAGTACTTAGGTCCTTATGCGATTTACTACTTGCAATTTCAATTGAGCCAAACCATACCATTACACTTTTTAGTTGTTCCAATGTGCCACAAACTGTTTAATGAACATCCAATTACTAATGCTGACTAAGACTTTTATTAACCAAAGCATTATGCACCACTCACATTATCAAAACCTTATTTGTGTATAGAACCTCAAAAATCAAAGCCCTGTCACAAGACTCCATCATGGGAAGTCGAAGTTGAGCATAAGGACCATCGAAACCCCAATATATCTTCGATCATCTTCCCCCCTCATTGTCGAACTAAACAAGTAAACCCCGATCTATTCCTTACTCTCTGAACAAAGCTAAAGTTGTTGTAGATATGGACAACCCAAAGCAAAATATAAAGTGAGGATGAAAAAACCATAGAAACATAATTTGATCCTAGAAACTATTGCATGACCTGAACCTTTGATGCCTCACTATTTTTGAAACGTACGTAGCTTCAACTTTGCTTCGTTCAATCTTGGGGGCAAAAAGAATGACCCATGCTTTATTCAACTTAGAATTGATCCTTAAGGTTTTTGGTGGCTTCGACTTTAGGTGAAATGCTTCTTTCAATTTTGGTTGAGATTTTTAGGCAAGGGCTTCGATTTTGCTTCGTCCAATGTTGGGTACAAAATGAATGACTCGTGCTTCATTAAGATCAAAATTGGTCTTCCAGCTTTTTGGTTGGTTTTGACTTTAGGTGAAATGCTTCATTCAATTCTAGTAACATTTTTGGACAAGGGTTTCAACTTTACTTCATTCAATCTTAGGCACAAAAAGAACAGTAGGAAAGTGATAACTATTGCTTGTTTGCATGAGAGTTTGTGCCTTGGACATGCCTTGCAATTTTCACTACAATAAATTTTGTTATTATTAGCTAATATTATTGACGGATTTTTTATCCATCTATAAAATTAGACGACCGATCAGCTACAACATTCAATGAAGTGTTCTAATATCTAGCGCTTTATTTGGTTTCCATCAATCATTCAAACATTTTCCTTATTCCAAGTTTAACTTTCTACATTTCCAAAAGTTTAGTCTTTTGAAATGATGTGTTTCCTTTTCAAACATGCATGTAAACAATTTTTTTTTATAGAGTCTGTTCTTCCTTATAGTAGCACAACAATGAGATATATTTAGTTTCTCTTCGACTTCAAATTTGAAATGAAAAGAATGGAGACAACCAAGGAAAGGAAGAATGCAGCCATGTCTCAATTAATGTACAATAAGGACCAAGTAAAACTCTTCGAGAGAAGATGGATAGTCTATCCCCTTTGTCTTCTAAGCATAGTATATATCGGTTCCTAAACAACAATGCTAAGGAAATGTAAAGGCCTTTACTCCTTAGGTAATTTTGATTAGTCCTCTACATGACAACAACAAAGAGTTGAAGTGTATGGAAGAGCTAAAAATATGATTCTTAAAGAAGTTTTTAACACAGAATAATGTGCCACTAGTTGACTGCATTCAAATTGTAAAGAACAAAGAAGAACATTGCAAAACTATTATGCAAATACTATAGAATTTGATAGTGTTAAATTTATTGAAATAAAAATAAAAATAAAAAATAAGAAAATTTAAAATTAACAAAAGATTATATCCCTCAACAAAATTAAAATTATAAAAAATTAGTTTATCTAAGGATTCATCCCTCGGTAAACTTAATTTTTTCAAACATGTCCAACAAAAAATTAAACAAATCATTGATAAATTTTTTAATTCTATTACCATGTATTCCTTGGTATATTACCAAGGGATAAAAAAATTTGCTAGTAATATTTATTGAGGAGAGTTATAACACGAGATTAGATCCCTTTGTTATTATCAATGGATTGTCTATTTTTACCAAGGTGTTTATCCCTTGATAATGGATAAATTTTTATAGTGTCTACATGCAAATGGGATAAAGGACATACCTTTGCAATTCTATATGCAAGTGAACTAAAGAAATGCATTGGCCAACAAAAATATTGGTCCACTTAGAGATTGGATGTCCATTTAATAGTTAGTGCCACATTGCAACAACTTGGAAGTGTAATGGTGTGATTTGGTTTAATTGAAATTACAAGGTGGTAAATTGGTTTTATTGTTCTTTGTTATTTTTTTTTCCTAAAATTATGTCATTCATTTTGTGATCAGAGCCTTAAGAAGTTGTTCATATTGAAATTCTTATTTTCAATATATTGTGACCATGTGTTGATTTGAAAATCTAACTGCTATGAACAATTGCATTACAAGAAATTCTACTAATATCGATCAATAAAAATTTGTCAGTACCGTTAGAATTATTGGCAAATAAGGACATATATTGGCAAATCTAATAGTAATCTTCTTGCCAAAGGGTAGGAAAAAATTATTGTCAGATTTACTCGTGGGTTTATTGTCAATAATAATACTAGTGGCAATCCTGGGGTGAGTTCGCAAGTACCATTGGATTTCTAACAACCCTCCCATTGTTGCACTTTTTTCACTATTATCCACTAGGATTCAAAATAATTTGACAATAAACTTCTTTTAAAACCTGCCACCACAATTCCTTCTTATTTTCCTTCAGCTTCTTCCCTTTCATCTTCCACTTCTCTTTAAAATTTGACAATAAAACCACTATTTCTACCTTCAAACAATTAATTTTTTATTGTTATAACTTAAGTAGAAGGTGAGTAGCTGATTTTATCCCTCAATGTCTTATTTATTTTGTAAAACTAAAATTTGTAGTCACATTTGCATTGTGCATGTAGTTTGATGATGTAGTTTATGTTTTTTATTGATATATGTTTACTTATATATATTGTTTGTGTTTTATTTATTTCAATTATTGTATTAAGGGGTTAAAATAGCTTATCTCAAGTTCTCATTTTCAATTTTGAACAAGTGTTAGGATATATAGTTAGAGGTGGATTAGTTTTATTATGAAATAATAGAAATTTTATATCATTGTAGATAGATGTGTAATAAGAATTACCTAAGTCGAATAGGACTTAGCTAAGAGTTTATTGATGAGGTTGATCATTTTATTGGTTTTGCTTGTTAGTTGCCACCATATATATTTAGCAATATTCTCAAGTGTCTTTTTAATAAATGCAAAAGTACAATACTATTAGGTCTTGAAATAGTAAAGGTTCATCTTTATAGATATAGTTTCAAATAATTATTGGTATTGGACAGACCATGGTGGGCAAGAAGCACCAATTTAAACCAAATTTCAATACAATGCTTATATCGTGAGCACTTCCAACAATGTTAATATGGGTTGTGATGATAATTTCCGTCATCATTAGTTATAAATTTTCTATGCTGTGGGGACCGAATTTGAGCAACACTGTTAGGCAAATTTAAAATAATCTCTAAATCTTGAGGCCTAACAATTTCATGATTTGCTACTTGTTTCCAAACAATCATTGTGGTATGACTATAAAGAGCACTTAGAATTATTAACGGCAGTAAAAATGTTAGGCATAAAATCATATTCAAATCACAAATAGTATGCCTTTGATTTGTGGATGGAATTCATAAGGGAATGCATTTTTCGATCCAATTTGGCGCTTGATGATTTTTATAAGGTTAAAAAGGTAGTATGTAAATTGGGACTTACATGAATAGTTGCATGTTACGTTACAAAGATGAAACATATCAGAGGGAATATAAATTTTGTAGATCTCTTAAATATAAGCCAAGATGAAGAGATTGAGTGAAAGAAGTACCTAAGGCAACAATGCATTATATGCCTCTGATTTCAAGATTGTAAAGGTTGTATTCTTCCTTGAGTTCAGCCTCACATATGAGATGGTATTACAAATTGAAGATGTGATGAACTGCCCATCAAATGGAGAAGTGTGAAAGTCTTTAATAGGATTTATCCTTAGTTTGCTTGTGACTCTTGAAATGTCAAGTTAGGTTTGTATGTTGATGAATTCAATCCACACAGCCAATCAGCAAGGACATATTCTTGTTAGCTAGTAATTATAACTTTTAACAATTTTTCTCTAAAGCTCAGTATGACTGTCTTATACATGTTCTTGACATGTCTTATTCATTGTTTAAATAAGCCCAAAGCAAAAATTGATGTATACCTCTAGCCATTGATAAATGAGTTATAACAATTATGGTGGTAAAGTGTTTTGATATACAATATCTCCATAAAACAAAATTTCATGATACAAATAGTGTAAATATGGGCTATTAATATTTCTCTACATAAGAAATATTGTCATGGTGGAGTATAGCTGACAAACAAGCATGTCCCATTTGCATAGAAAGAAAGTAAGACATTCTTCTTAAAACACTAGTTAAATCTCTTAGTTCATTTAGCTTTAGCAATTCTTGCCCCTAATCATCCCTTCAAGCAAAATAGGATAGCATTTAGAAATAATAAGGTTGAGAGTGACAAGTCTTTGATAAAGTTGATGGGTGAGCAAGTTTGGGCAAAAGTCAATGGTCTATCTTAGATAATTAAACGCAAGTCATTAGAGAGATTAGACGGAATTAGGGCTAGTTACAATTGGATAAAACAGAGCATCTTTTGGGAGTTACCTTAGTGGAAGCATACCTTGATTGGGCATAATTTGGATATCATACACATCGAAAAGAACATCTTTGATAGTGTCTTTAATACTATGATGGATGTAAAGGAAAAAACCAAAGATACTGAAAAAACTAGGCTAAACTTGAAGGAATATTGTTGGTGATGAGAAATGGAGTTAAAATAATTAGTCAATGACAAGTTTGCTAAGCCTAAGACCACTTATACAGTGACCATATAATAAAGAAGAGCCATATGTAAATGGATGGAAGGGCTCAAAATACCAAATGATTATGCCTCAAACTTAGTCAATTTATGGATGGGATGTTAAAGTTAATTGGCATGAAAAGTCATAACTAGTGCTTGTTTTTGGATTGTTTGTTACTGATTGTATTTAGAGCACTATCTGACAATATGTAGAAACCTCTTATAGAGCTAAGTTAGTTTTTCTAAGACTTGTACTTAATCATATTAAGGATACATGACTATTGGCTATGCAACATACCATTTATGTTATACTGTGCAAGTTAGAAAGGATTTCCCCCATCATTTTATGACTCCATGTAGCATTGATTAGTGCACTTAGCATATATATGAAGTTAGGATAGGTGATCTAGTTCAATACCGATGGATGTGTCCATTTGAGAGGTACATACATAATTGAGTATGATTCATTATATGTTTTTTAAATGAAACTTCTAATCTAGTTCCTATTTAATTTGATTTATTTGATTAAAATGATGGGGACGATAAAAATAAAACTTGGGTGGAGGATTCAATATTTAAGGCTTATATAACAAGGGAGACTTTTCAATTTTGCTCTTATTATTTCAAGCCTCATGTATATTCTAGAAGAACTTAAGTTAGACATTTTGATGATGAGATACTAAGTTCATCAAAAGTAGACTCTTTCCATTTTCAACTAACCTAGCTGTGCTTCAAGGATAACCAAGAGAAGATGGCTTAATTATGCAAAGTACAAGTTCATAACCTCTCATGTTTTACTAAACTATGATTAAGTTCAACAATACCTAAAGTAAGTGCCTTGCATTTAGTTAAATACAAAATTTATTTTGTCAATATTACCGAAATTTCTTTAATTTCCAAATGCAAATCTTATAGTCTTTTCTTCCAAGTGTTTAATGTCCCAGTCAAGGAATATGAGGTGTTGATCCAAGAGCATTTTGCATTTTGATTCTAGAGTTATATAAGTATTGATATGTGCATATTATATATTAGTTAAGTACCAGCAAATAGAATAAACAACATGAATATAAAAACTTTAGTATGTGATCTTAATAAAGGCACTAAGAGTTAGCAAAAGTTTTTTGTGAATGGATTTAAGTTTTTCACAACATCCTAGTCAGAGGAAAAAATATATATAATAATGGTCTCTAGATCAAAGGAATCGGTGCAAGTGATGACAATGAATATTATGATATTCTCAAGAATGTGCAGGAATTAGATTATCTCGAATTCCATTTGAAGAAAGTTATATTGTTTGACTATGGTTGGTTCAACCCCACTAGACTACGGGGGGCAAAAGTTCATGCTCAGTTCAAAATTGTTGAGGTAAAGTTATCCCTCAGGTATGAATGCTTTGATCCATTCATTATCGCATAATAGGCAAGACAAGTTTATTATATACCTTACCTATTCATAGATAGAGTTAGAAATTACAATTGGCGGGTAGTCATCAAAACCAAGGTTTAGGGTAGGGTGGAAATTGATAATGAAATAGAGTTGTCTTTCCAAGCTGATGCACTATAGTAGGTCAAGATCGTGCTCCTTGATAAAACTACGATGAGTTCTTTATATAATGATGATAAGCATTTTGAGGTGGTAGGTAGCCCTTATAAGGTCGTGTTTATGGTAAAGGCACACAACCTTTTACAAACACAAGCTACTTAGCCTCGGCTCTCGGGTTATGCATCTCATTCAGATCTATCTATGAGTTGTATTGACCTGCATGTTATGAAGGTTGTTAGGTATCAGATGAGAGAGGAAAGGAAAAATATGAGACAACAATTTGTTGAATGCATGACCCATTAGGCTCAAATGCAAGCTCAGATGCGAGCCCAACTACAAGCTACCTAGTTTTAGAGCTCACAAAGAGTCAGTAAAGCATTTGTATCTTTGACCTTTACTCAATCACCATCGATGCGACTATCGCTAGCAACTTAGGCAACCGGTGGTCTTGATTATGACTCTAATGATAGTAATTCATCTGACAATCCTTTAGATCAGTATCTATAGATTTTAGGTTTAAGTTGAATTGAATTTTGTTATAATTTTGTAATGTATCTAAAATATTTATTCTAATTTTTAATGTTTAACTTTATTTTGAAATATTATTCTATTCATGAAATTTAAAATAATTAACAAATGTTTTGCAACTATATTCATAATAAAATCTTAAATAAAAATTCGAATAAATTTATTGAGGATAGTTTTCCTTGATAAATCTTAATTTAAAAAATAATTTTTTTGCTATTACTCAAAGATTTCAACTCTCAATAACTAAAGTTTAAAAATAAAAAAATTACTATAACTAAGGAATTAAACTTTTACTTCAAAAAAAATAAAAGTTTTATAGTACTAAAAGATTGCATTTTTTGGTAACTTTTAACATAAAAAATTAAAGATTTATTACTTACTAAGAGATGGATCCCTTAGTTATTGAAATTCTTTTAAAGTACTGGTAAATATATCCTCCAGGAATAAACACAAATTACTTGGTAAAAATAAAATATTTCATTAAAGAATAAGCATATTACCAATATATACTGTTATTTTACTAGTGGATATCCCTCGATACATTTTTAAGGATTAAAAAATATGTTGATAATTATTACCACCAAAGGCTATATTGAGAGATTTAATCCTTAGGTCATATACATTATTGACAACTTTTATGCTTACACAAGGAAATAAATCCCTTCGTATTGCGTAAATTTTATAGTAGTGTTGTAAGCTTTAGTCTTTCTCCATTTTTTTTAATTGAATAAATTTCCATCAATTTTATGAGAAAATCAATAATCAATATATAAATATAGCTTACAAAGATTTGACCTCTTTTTGTGAATTCTGCAATATAATTAGATTTTAAACATATGTATAATGCATTGTACTAAGATTATTTAAAGGGTTTTGTTATTGAGCTACTTTTTCTTTTCTGAGTTTAGATATTTAATTTTTTTATGGCTTATATATCATCTTGATACTTAAATAATTTAATGAAGATCAATAATATATATTTTCTTGAACATTTATGTTATCTATATTATTATCTGTGCACAACACTAACCATTATAATTATATAACAAAATGTTAAACTAAAGCATGAATGAAAAATGAGAAGAGTGCTAGTGTTGAAGTTGAAGGTCTCGATTTGGTTATTATAAGTATTGTCCCGCCCATTGAGTTGTTGGCCATCATTAAGAGTTGCTCTAGGCTTGGATATAGGAGGTGAAGTTATTTGTGTGCTTTTATCCTTACAAAACTGAATTTGACATAAATTTTATTTAAAAGTTTATATTATCAAATTTACTAATTTCAGTTAAGGGGGTTGGCTCACCTAGCTGACCTTCTGCTCATGGCAGTTGCATGACTTTGGTAGAAATGGCAATTGTGCCTAGTCGAACAAAGATTCGTGGGGAGTCCCCAACTTTGGCTGAAGATTAGGGAGGTATTTCTCTCCATGGGGACTAGGAGGGATGTTAGTGCACGCCGATCACCGAAATGTTAAATCACCAAAATGCCTTTCATATCATAGCCAAATAATATATAAAATGAAGGGTAAAAGAATAATTTCACATAAAAGTCCTAAGTTTCAAACCTATTCAGATTTAGTCTTTCACTTTCACTCGCAGCACTCTTCCTCCTCTCCCTTGGCACTCTATCTCCTCTCCTGCCGGCTTGCTTCCATTCACTATAAGAACTTCTCCCTCTTTCTCACTCTCTCTTTTTCTTCACTATAAAAAGCGTTGTGGCCTAGTGTTGGTGGAGCAGTTCTTGTCATAGGGATGTGCAACGTCGCTGGCAACAGAGTTGGTTATTTCGAGGCTAGGGAGGGGTAACTTTCACCTCGAGATGTTGCTGGTGTTGTTGGCGTTCCACATGGACTACTGGGTAGCAGCATGCGATTCACATTCTTGTCACTAGGCAGCAATTATACAGGTTAGCATTGCCCTCATTTTGTTCATTAACCTTTGCATTTGGTATAATTCATTAGCATAATTGCCTTACCAAACTGCACAAAGATCTAAATCACTTGTTTTAATGATTCCACTTCCTTACTTGATTTAAACACTTGTATCAAATAAAAATAATTTTTTTTTTTAAAATTTCGGATCCTTGCGAGTATTTATTCCCTATGGGGGTCAGGGTTAGGAAAGGAATAATTTTCCCCGTTGAGGTTGGGGATGGGAATAGGAAAAATTTTTCCAATGGGGTCGGGGAGCGAGAAGGCACTCCATGGCCCCGCCTCGTTCCATTGCCATTCCTACACTTAGATTCGAGTTCAAGTCAAGATTGTCTTATTAGTAGGCGGTTTATAATTTCACTATAAATCCTATCTGAGGGTGGTGATTTACTTTAGTCTTAGAATAGGGATAACTTCTTTTTATATTAAACTTTTTGTAACCAAAAAAATTATTAATTACAATAATTTAAATAGTATAACTCAACAAATTTAATATATTAAATTAAATTTTGTACTATATTTATTGATTTTTTTGAATAGGACTAGCTTTTCCGAAATTGTTATATTACTTTTGTTTTTAAAATCTTGAAATTGCACCGAGAGAGCAATTTGTGCACTAATTTTATAAATTTTACTAATTGTTTTTCTTTCTAAAAATAAACAAGGAGATGATTAGAAATTGAGCAATTTAACTTTGTTATGAATTAAATTTGAAACATTCCTCTATGAAGTATAAATCTAACACTACATATATTGTGCATGCATTATAGCTGCCTTGGACACAAGAATAGGTGAGAAAGAGAGGAAAGAACAGCTCCTTCTAGAATGAGAAGAAAAATTATAATTGATCCATAAGGTGGGTTATATGATGCAGAATCTTCTGCAATCTACAAAGCCAAATTGAATTGGCACACTCCCAACGCAGTGATCAGCCAAAGTAAAATCCCCACAAAAGTAAGTGGAAGGTACGTTATTATTACATAAAATCAATCAATTGGGCCCTTAGACGGCCACAGTGTGGAGGACAACAGTCTCAACAGTGAGTCCAGGTCCAAAGCCGAACAGCACGCCCCATTCAAGCCCCTCACCTGCTGTCTGAAGCCCATCTTGGGCTGACTTCCTCCTCATCTCATCCAAGATAAACAGCACACAAGCACTGGACATGTTCCCATATTCACTAAGCACATGTCTGGTGGCCCTCATCTTTTCAGGTTTCAAACCCAACTTGAGTTCAACTTGGTCAAGAATTGCAGGACCACCGGGGTGTGCAATCCAGAAGATCGAGTTGTAGTCAGAGATACCCAGAGGTTGGAAGGCTTCAACCAAGGCTTTCTCAATGTTCTTTGAGATGAGGCCAGGAACATCCTTGAGAAGATGGAAAGTAAGCCCAACTTCACGAAGGTGCCCGTCAATGGCACCTTCACTGTCTGGGAGGATTGTTTGTGCAGTCCAGACAAGCTCAAACAGTGGCTTCTCAATGCCTGGCAATGGGTCTGAACCAACGATGACTGCAGCAGCACCATCTCCAAACAATGCTTGCCCCACAAGGCTGTCTAAATGGGTGTCACTTGGGCCACGGAATGTGACTGCGGTGATCTCAGAGCACACAACAAGCACACGAGCACCCTTGTTGTTCTCAGCCAAGTCTTTGGCCAAGCGAAGCACCGTGCCACCAGCAAAGCAACCTTGCTGGTACATCATGTATCTCTTCACTGAAGGGCGAAGGCCTAGGAGCTTGGTGAGTTGGTAATCAGCTCCAGGCATGTCAACACCACTTGTGGTGCAGAAGATCAAGTGGGTGATCTTGGACTTAGGCTGGCCCCATTCTTTAATGGCCTTGCTTGCTGCCTCTTTCCCTAGTTTTGGTACCTCCACAACCACCATGTCTTGCCTAGCATCCAATGATGGTGCCATGTACTCACAGACGTTTGGGTTCTCTTTCAAGATCTCTTCTGTCAAGTGCATGTATCTCTTCTTGATCATGGACTTGTCACCTGTAATTGTTTACGGAGGAAATCAGCAACCCAAAACACCCAAAAGAAACCCAAAAAGGAGCAGAATTCAATATTGAAATTTTATAAAATTAAGAAAAAAAAAAGGAAATGAAAGACTTACACATGCGCTTGAATTTCTCTTTGAGCTCGGTTTTGTGCTCACTATTTGTGATACGAAAATAGTAATCGGGGTAGGTGCTCTGATCAACGCAGTTTGGTGGTGTTGCCGTGCCAATGGCCATCACCGTTGCAGGGCCCTCTGCCCTTTGAGCCTTGCGAATCTCTTCGACGCTCACCATTTTCCTTATCTCCCCTCTTCAACCCTCTACCCAAACAACAATCTTCCCAAGGTACCAGACCCCGACCGCTGAATCAGGTATCAGTACCCCGCAACTGTACTTCCCTGCAGGCCTAAACTCAAAAGGCTGTGCAGGAATGATTCAGAAGCCAAGGAGCGCGGGCTTATTATAGACAAGGCGAAGCGGGTAGATGGAGATCACGTGCCTGACCATATTTGAGAGGCTGCACTTGTCTTTTCAACTACTCTATCTCCCATTGTATCCCTCTGGGCACGTGATACAAGAGTTTGGTGGCACGAATTGGTAGACTGGGAGTTGTTTCTTTTAGGCATAATTTTTTTTAATGCAACAACTTTCTCTTTAAATTACAACGAAGCTGGTATGGTTTGGTTTGTGGACTACATGGATCTACTTGGAAGTTTACTAGACATATACTTTAATGATGTAATAGATTTTTTTTTTTTTTTTGGCTTCCAAATAATGCAATTCATATTTGCTGGTAGGCGGTGGTAAGGTTGAATAGTCAAGGCATTGCGGCTGCTTACTTGAGAATTAATAAGAGGAAACTAACAAACTGTGCATATATTTTTTTAGAAAAGTATACTAAATAAATTTAATTTTTTTTTATAAATTTTAGTTTATGAAAAATATATAAACTGTAGTTTTCCTAATTTTTAAAAGGCTGTATGACCATAACCTATGGCGATTTATAGAAAAGTGATGGGATAGTTGGATGTAACACAGAAACAAATAAAACTACAAAATGGGCAAACATTTTATCAAGGCAGGAAGCCACATACAGCACAAACCCACCCATATTTGTTTTAATAATATTATACGGATCTAATATAATACAACAAACATAAGTATATGTAAAATAAATAGCGAATGATTTTTATTTAATATTATAAAAATACAATAAAAAAGTGTTTATATAATTTATATATATTTTGTATCTTTCGAACAACATTTTCGTATTTATTTAGCCTCTTCTCATCTCGTAAGTCATAGTCATAAAGTTAAGGCAAAAATGTGCCTTTGGTTTGCCTAGCAGCCTCGACTTGATTAGGGGACTGACTCTCTTGTAGAGCCAATCTCGGATAAATCTAAGCAGATAGACAATTGGGAGTACTGTCATGACTGTAAAGTCAAGTTAATCAGTTTGAGCTGTTGAAATGGAAAATTTGATAGAGGATGCTTTAAGAATTTATGTTTTTAGTTAGTTAAAGAATGTAGATAAATAATTAGGAATATCCATAATTTTATTGTTAGATAAAATGAGAAGAGTTGTGAACAGTAGCTTATATAATATGTATGTTTGAAGAATTAATTTGTTAAAAAAATAATTTTGAAGGAATATAATATTTATTTCAAAATATTAGATTTCTACCATTGTGTGCATGTAATTAATTTTTTTAAATTTTGATAGAGATATTTTTATTAATTTTTTAAAAATTTTGATAGAGATATTTTTTTTTTATTTTGTAACTAAAAGATTAATCCCTTTTTAAGTAAAAATTTTTAACGATAAACTCTTTTTATTAAAAATAACTTTAAATTTGGAGGTATATTAACAATCTTGATTTTTAGCCAACTTTTATTATGCCAACATTTTATTGATTGTGTGTATATAATTACTAAGTATGCTAAATGCATTCAAGCATTCTTCCTAGCGTGTTCAAACAAGTACGTTGAAATCCAAAATGAATTTGAAAGCCAGATGGACACTCGAGAGGGAGAATCACTTCTGAAGGAGGATCTGTAAAGTGACTAGAGAAAAATATATTCCCACAGACGAGACAAAATGGTTGAGAAACTTAATTCAAAGCATTTATTTTTGTTTTTATAGCACACCGAAACAAGCTTAATTGGTGAACTGGTCACAATTTTATGGAATTTGTTACTTTACAAAATTAAAGAAAAAAAAAGAAACTCAGAAGAAATTAAAATGATGAGAATAGCTATAAAATTTGTAATTTTTTAAAATTTATATTTGGTTAATTGAGATTTACGTACCTTAATTTAAGAAAG
Source organism: Dicorynia guianensis (assembly GCA_037013595.1). Taxonomy (NCBI): domain Eukaryota; kingdom Viridiplantae; phylum Streptophyta; class Magnoliopsida; order Fabales; family Fabaceae; genus Dicorynia; species Dicorynia guianensis. Next base: position 28,632,483 of record JASUAB010000012.1, on the reverse strand, counting down.
ATACATGAATAAATATTTTAATAATATTTTTGAGATTTCTTTAAACCATGAAGTGAATATTATTTATATAAAAATTATATTATGAGCTCCTATTAATTAGACTGGTATTTTATTTTGACTCACCTTTCAAAATAATTCGCCAATCAATCTAATTTTTAAAACATTAATTTAGATTTTTCTGAATTTTTTATTTAATATTTTTATATTATTATTAAATATAAAATTATTTCACATAAAAAAAACTAATTTAGATATTTACTTAGACCTCCCTTACCTAATAATTAACTTGAACTATGAGTCATACCATTTACATAATTTTTATATGCACACTATTATATGTACATATTTTTTAAAAAATTTAACTATTTGATAACAAATTAAATTTTATTAAGTAATTCTTGTATATACTAAATTATAAAATTTAATAATCAAAATTAATTCAGTAAATATTTCATCCCCGATCTTTGCGTGATAGACAAGATACTTTGCACTTAATGTCTTTATAATGGGTGTTCATTGGCTATGCATCACCGGATGTATATCATTTGGAATACAAAATGTGCTTCCCATTGAGCTAATGTCAGATGGCTCCATTCAATGATCTTTTAATAGGAAAATGATGCTTTTACGTCTCTATATCTATGCATATTATCATGTTTTATGCGTGGCTGAATCTGATTTTTATATTTTTTTTTAAATATATTTTTTATGATTAAAAATTTAAATATATAACCATTGTTATTTTAAACAACGTAAGAATAATATTGTTCTTCTAATAATATGGTGAAGTGCTTACTCCCATTTGTAAGTAATTTGCCCTTCAACAGCCATCAAAGTGCACATTATGAATGCTTGTAACAATTAATTATGGTAACGAATGTGAATTAATTTAAATGATAAGGATTTAAGTAATTAAGTTTAATCTAAATTTTATATATATAAAAAATTTATACCCATTTCGTCATCTAAAATATTTCAAAAAAATTAATGTTGAATTATACTAAAATAACTCAAAAAAAAAAAAACAATGAATTATTGTTAATTATCTTATTTTATCTTTGATCAAACCACCTCTTTATGGTCCACCAACTACTTGGGTTGGGTCCAATGCCACTCTTTCATCTACCCCCACCATTAATATAAATTTGATCATGCCTCAATATATTGACCACAAAATTCAAAGTCGACCATTTCTTGTGAGATTGCTGCTGTATCACCATTATTCAACCATAGTATCCTACTTTGAAGTCAATTTTGTCTACCCAGAAATATATTTATGGTCACTTCAACTTTTGGAACTGTGTAAGTGGATGCGTATACAATATAATAATTAAGAAACTCGTCTAGTTCCCATCTATCAGTGCCAACTAAATATTATTTTGTAACAATAAAAAAATCGGTGAATTAATGATTGTACGTCACTCGAATGGCTCAGTCTGCAAAGCCATGTGGAAGTGTACACGTCACATGTCCACCAACCATTGCAAAATTACACTTTTTGCTTTTTATTTTTTGATATATAAAAATAAAAACTTGTGGCTCATAAATGTTAAGTTAGTGATTCCGTTAAACTTCTCCATAAATTATTTTTAAATTATTAATAAATAATTAATACAATAATTATTTTTTATATTTTAAATTATAAAATTTAAGATTAAAGATTTAAATTAAAATTTTAAAATTATGTTTATTAAAAAAATTATACTTTAAATATAAATTATTTTTATATTTAATAATAATATAAAAATAAATTATATCAACTCTCTTAAAATATTTAATTATGACACTCTATCTTATTTTTATTTAAATATTACATTCCACTCATTTATTTAAATATTAATTAAAAAATATACTTAAATATTAATATAATATTCATAAAAAATATTAAATTAACATTTTACTCTAACTTTACTTAAAAATTATATTTTAACTAAATTAATCATTTTAAATAACTAATATCTTGATAAATTATGTATTTTTAATTAAATAATTATATTTATTATAAGATATAAATTTAACAATATGTATAATTATGATATAAAAATTTAATACAAATATAAAGACATTTTGAAGGTGAGTTTAGTTAAAAAAAAATGTAGAGCATAAATAGTCTTATTTTTTGCTAACTAAACTCATCCTTAAGATGTCTTTATATTTATACTAAATTTTTTTCTCATAATTACACACATTATTAAATTTATGCTTTGTAATAAATGTAATTATTTGATTAAAAATACATAATTTATCAATATATTAGTTTTTTAAAATAGTTAACTGAATAAAAGTATAATTTTTTTAAAATAAAATTAGAACAAAATATGAGTTTAATATTTTTTATAAATATTTTTATAAATATTTAAGTATATTTTTTAATTAATATTTAAATAAAATAAAATAAAATAAAATATTTAAATAAAAATAAAATAAAATATTATAATTAAATACTTTAAAAAAATTATTATAATTTACTCATAATGTAAAGATATTATATAAAAAATAAAAAAAAATTATTCTTAAACTAGGTCAAACTCTAAGTGGATTCATACAGAATCCCAAAATTAGCCTCACGTGAACACCCAAAACCTAACAAATTAAATTTCACCCTAATTTCATCAAATCAGAAAATGAGGAAAACACCCCAAACGATTCACGCGGGCCATTTTCCAACGGCTGCACATGCTTCCCACTTTGAAGAATTGATTGGGTGAAAATGAGGGTACTGTCACGGACTGCACCTTCATTTCACGCTCAGAATTCTACCCAAGCCTCCTAACGGTCCCAAGTGTGCGGAAAGAGGCTTAAACGGAACTCAGGACCATTAGGAGGGAGGCAACCGACGTTCATCTTTAAAACAACAATGTCATCACCTTAACGTTTCTGAGTGATTCAAATGAGGGGACCGTTTTACTTTTTAACCAGGAGAACTCGTGAAATAGAAAGAAAGAACGAAGCCACCCGAGCGTCGCTCAGGTGGTAGTCGACCCACGCCCCCACCCCCTGCATCCCGCGTTCGACTCCTCCCCACTCCCCTCAATGTAACGGGTTTCAGCCCTCATATGTACACTCACCAAAAAACAAAAAAAAAAAAAGAACGAAGAAAAGATTGGACGGAGTAGACGCTACACCACCTTTCGAGACACTTTTGGAAGCGGCTGCACATCCTTTCCGTGATCATCCACCACCACTATCCTTTGCTCGAAAGGAGTGTGAGATTTGGTGAAATCTATTCCACCTTTGGACGAGTAATTTTGGTGTTTTAAATGGGTTAACTTGACGTTTGATCGAGTTTGAGGTTGATTTTAGGGCTCCTATAGATGGATTAACGAGAGAACTATGACAATGTCTTAATTGCATAAATTTTATAAGTGTGAGAAAGTTTTCTGCACCAACACAAATAAGTTTAAGTGGAATGGGATTGAACACTTCAAATAAGTTGTGTTACGTATGACATAGGCTTTGTGGATGAGGGATGGGTACTTTTACTCCATTAACTTTTTTAAAAAAATAATTTAATTCTTTAACTTTTAAATGCAATAAATTAAATTTTGTTACAATTACAATTAAGATAATTTAGTCATTTATCTATCAAATTCTTTTTATTTAGTATGATATAATTTATCGATGGTGATTTATACTTAATTTTTTTTATTATAATATTACATAATTGTTATGTAAATTTTTTTCTCAATTAAAAAAGTTATAAAGATGTATAAAATTAAAATATAAAACTTAACAAAAAAGTAAATAATTTCATGTCAAAGGCTAAGTGTTGAAATTTTTATAGCAAAAATGTAATCTAAGTCACAATTAACTAACAATATCATGATAAAAAAGGAAAATTGAATGAGTGAGAGACTGAATTGCTCTAATTACATTTATAAAGAGACTAAATTATCCCAATTATATTTATAAAGAGACTAAATTTCTTAATTATAATTATAAATAAACTAAATTTAACTTACTTAAAAGTTAAAGGATTAAATTACTCTTTTAAAAAAATTGAGAGGCTAAAAGTGCCCTTCCTCTTCTTGTATATAAAAAAGACTTGTTTGGAAGACATCTTTACTTTGGCACCTAATTATACCTTAAGTAGATTAGTCTTCACTTGGTGGAGAGGAATACTTTAGAGGAATATATATTTTTTAATTTTAAAATATAAGAGAGTTTTTAAAAAATTAAAATTATTTACATTTTAACTTAAAAATTATTGTCAAACTATTGAGTGTAAGATATTACAAACACAAATGTTGTAAAGTACCTTCATAACTGCATCCTTCATTTATTCAAAGACATAATAGTCATATAGACTTATAATAGCAGTTCTTAGTTTTTTATATGATTTTGGGGCTCAAATCAAAGCAACCAAGGCTGGTTCCGAAATTTTCCGCTTCAACTATTATTTTTTTTTTGTCCCTTTGAAATTACAGGCCAAAAACTAATTTCTCAAAATACGAAGAATCGTGAAATAAGTAGACGTCTTTCAAGTAAGTTTCTTCCACATATAAAGCATATATTAAACCCAAACAACTTACTTAAAGTACTTAAGTCCTTATCACTCATTACAATAAATTTTAGTGTTACAAAAGGATAAATTTTTATATAAAAATTATAAATTCATCAATAAAAATTTTTAAAAAATTTTATTAAAAAATTTATACTTCAATAATATTAAAATTTTTTATAATAACTTGAGCCAGCTCGTGGTAGTAATTCAACCATTGGGTTTGATTCAGTTGTTAGAGTATTGCAAAAAATTATACTCCTCATTAATCAGATTTCTGATAAGAATATAAAATTACCTTGGGATCAGCCCATATATATATATATATATATATATTAATGAATATCTTAACACTAACCTCGTGTCCTATCTATGGTCGAAGGAATAATTCCATCAAGCTGTACGAAAGTTGATTTAAACACCGCCTAACTTAAACTTTCTTTTATTAAAAAAATAGATGCTTTTATTATGTTAAACACTACAAGCTTTTTTTGTCTATGTTCAACTACTAATTATGGCCAACTACCACAACTCGGAAGACATAAACGTGCGCACCCTCAAACTTCAGCACTATTGGGTCAATCCACCGGCTTGGTTTCATTTCTTTTGTTTGTATATACAAATAAAAGTCTGCTGCAATACCTTGACCAGTCCGCCTGATAGTTACACAAACAAATTCATTCAGCAATAATCTAAACATTTTGGTCATGGCCCAAAGGATAAGGAAGGTTTTGATTCGGGGATTAGGCTTCTCTAAAGTTTATAGTGTGTTTTATAAGGTAAATGTGGGTTGAATCATCTGATGAGGACAAAAAGTGATAGGGGTTACATTACAGCACTCTTAATTTTAATTTTAGGGTATTAATAATACCCATAAAGTTGGTCAATTAAATTGTAATACATAGCATATGTTAACTTATAATAATTTAAATGATTAACTTGGCACGCATTTTATGTTCTTTTTTTGTTATCTATTTTTCTTTAAATTGACACACATGTCCATTTTTTTTTATCAATTTTTTCTTTCTAATTTGACACATATCCTTGTATTTTATTTTCTTTATATATCTTTTTATTTTTACATATATTTTCATGCTCATTTTTTAATTTTCTCTTTAATTTGACATACATCCCTATGTCTTTTTTTTTTTTAAAAAAAAAATTGTTTCTCTATTTTGACAATCATCCCCATGTGCCTCTATGTTCAATTTTATTTTTCTAATTTAATAGGCATCTCCTTGTCATATTTCATTTATTGCTCTCTCTACTACTCTCACTGAGAGAAATAAAAGTGAAAACAATTTACTCTTTTTTGCATAGCCCATTTATCAAATAATCAATTTTATAATTCAACACTTATCAAATTGAACAGCTTAAAATAAATCATTATACTCAATAAATTTGAGACTATCCACTCCTTTAAAGATTTTGTTATTAATGATAAACTATCTATACCTCATTTTGTAAATACACTGTGCTTTGATGACGCAAATCTTTGATTCTAACTATGTTTTAAACTTACAAGTGAAAATAAATATGAATAAACCGTTTATTTTTTTACATGCCATGATGGCCCACTATCTTATTTGGTAAGCAAAGAACAGCCGGTCTACAAAATCATGCGCATATTTGCCACCAAACTCCTGTATCACAAGGGACCAGTAAGTCTACCAAGTCTCAGTCAGCCTCTAATGTGGTTTGAAACCTTCGTAGAAACGTAGTTCATCAAGTTGCAAATTGGTCAAGCACGTGGCTTTCAGCTACCCTTTTCTTCTCATCCTCCACATCCTCTTACATATAAAATCCCCTCTCCTCCCCAACAATTTTGTATAACATACAACTATTGCACTCTTTAACATCTGCAACTAGTTAGCACCACACTATAATTTGTTCAGAACCCATTTTACTTTTGTAAAGAAGTTTAGAGAGAAAAGAAGAGGAGGAAAAAAATGGTGAGTGTGGAAGAGATTCGCAAGGCTCAAAGGGCAGAAGGCCCGGCAACTGTCATGGCCATCGGCACGGCGACGCCGCCCAACTGTGTTGATCAGAGCACCTATCCGGATTACTACTTCAGAATTACAAACAGTGAGGACAAGGTTGAGCTCAAAGAGAAGTTCAAGCGAATGTGTAAGTCCTTTTTACTTCTCATTCTTTTATTTCTCAATTCAAATTAAACCCTTTTTCTCGTATGCTTTTATTGTATTTTGTTCTGAAGAGCCGAGCAGATTACTAGTTTGATGATGTTGGTTGGTAAAATGTCTAATAATAAAAAATTTGTTAGTTACACAAAGTTATAGAGTCGAGCTTTTATGTTATTGTATGAAAATATAGGATAGGAAAATCTTTCTGGGGAAAATGAAATAGAATAGGGAAGAGAATGTAAAGAAATAAAATCAAATATACATGATGCATGGCATGTGTAGCTAAATTAATTAGGGAAATTTGAATGGAAAAAAATATCTGAAATTAATTTTGGTTTATTTGTTTCTTTCAATTAGGAAAAGACTTTGTAGTCATATGATTCACATAATTGTCCGAAAATAATAGTATTCTTTTGCAAACTAATACAGGTGAAAAGTCAATGATCAAGAAGAGATACATGCACTTGACAGAAGAGATCTTGAAAGAGAACCCAAACATCTGTGAGTACATGGCACCATCACTGGATGCTAGGCAAGACATGGTGGTTGTGGAGGTACCAAAACTGGGGAAAGAGGCGGCAAGCAAGGCCATTAAAGAATGGGGTCAGCCTAAATCCAAGATCACCCACTTGATCTTCTGTACCACAAGTGGTGTTGACATGCCTGGAGCTGATTACCAGCTCACCAAGCTCCTAGGCCTTCGCCCTTCAGTGAAGAGGTACATGATGTACCAGCAAGGTTGCTTTGCTGGTGGCACGGTGCTTCGCTTGGCCAAGGACTTGGCTGAGAACAACAAGGGTGCTCGTGTGCTTGTTGTGTGCTCTGAGATCACCGCAGTCACATTCCGTGGCCCAAGTGACACCCATTTAGACAGCCTTGTGGGGCAAGCATTGTTCGGAGATGGTGCTGCTGCAGTCATTGTTGGTTCAGACCCATTGCCAGGCATTGAGAAGCCATTGTTTGAGCTTGTCTGGACTGCACAAACAATCCTCCCAGATAGTGAAGGCGCCATTGACGGGCACCTTCGTGAAGTTGGGCTAACATTCCATCTCCTCAAGGATGTTCCTGGCCTTATCTCAAAAAACATTGAGAAAGCCTTGGTTGAAGCCTTCCAACCTCTGGGTATCTCTGACTACAACTCAATCTTCTGGATTGCACACCCTGGTGGACCTGCAATTCTTGACCAGGTTGAACTCAAGCTGGGTTTGAAACCTGAAAAGATGAGGGCCACTAGACATGTGCTTGGTGAATATGGGAACATGTCCAGTGCTTGTGTGCTGTTTATCATGGATGAGATGAGGAGGAAGTCAGCTCAAGATGGGCTTAAGACAGCAGGTGAGGGGCTTGATTGGGGTGTGCTGTTTGGCTTTGGACCTGGACTCACTGTTGAGACTGTTGTCTTGCACTGTGTGGCTGCCTAAGAGGTCCAATTTATTTATTTTTGGCTGTATTATAGCTGTTCCAGTTTCCAGTTTTCAAGCTCGTTGAGCTTCTTTTCCGCGTTCCATGTATTGAAAATGGATTATGTCAACTTTATTAACTATGAAAAATATTCTATTGCCCCGGGTGTTAGTCACAATATTGATAAGCAATAAATAATTCATTTTATTTACATTCTGTCTTAATAGAAAGTGGAATGGCAGGCTTTGAATCTTCTAATGTTCTTCGTATTGATGCCATTCTCAGTGAAGGTGGTCAGATCATTCCTGCTACTTTTGATTTGAGTAAAGTCTGATTCCTTTCTATTCATTCGATCTTTAGCAGTAGTGCAACCAATAAGAATTAGCAAGGCCATGGAAAGAGACATTCTCAACTATTTACATCTCATTCCTTCCTACTCCATTATTTTCCTCTATGTGTTAATTCTGCAGAGGCGAAGAACATTAATAATTACAGATCTGATGCACATAGCTTAAACTTTCTCAGCAAAGCAAACTGATCATGGTATACCATTTAAGGCTTAAGTTGTCTATCGGTTGGTGGTTCAACTAACGGAGAAATACTCACCTCCTTATCCTTGACTGTCATCATGTGCACAATGACCCAGCTATTTTCTTCCCATCATTATTACCGAGGAAAAGAAAGCTCTTATTAGCTAAGAATCTTTATCCTCTAATTTTCTTTTTTTTTTTCTAACTTTAACAACTTTTATTTTATCTATTTTCATAATTTAATATATAGATTATATTTTTCTTTTATTATTATTTTTTTAATTCTAAATCTTTCTCTTTTTACTCTTCAAATGTCACATATGTATAAATCATCAATTTGGTTCAATTAATTTTCTCTAACAAATATTATAATTAAAACTTCACTTTCGGTATTAAATTAAGATATAATCAAGCAACTGAACTCAACTATTCCATACCAGAATTGAAAAACCAGCAATAAGTATAATAATCTGAAGATAAGAATTAGATTTCTATATATTATTTTCATTTATTTTTCACTTCACATAATCTAAATCATTAAATTAATTAAATTTTACAAAATAAATCATAATATCTACAAATTTTAGAGTTCTACTTATTCATAATAAAAGTGGAAAAAAAATGAACTTTGGAAAAAATAATAAAATTACATAGTTACAAATGAAAAAAATATGCTTTGGTAAGCAATAGAAATGATATTATATTATGTATCAACATTGATGTCGATGGTAAGTTAGGGATTGCAATGATTTGGTAGGAAATTAATTGAAAAAAAAGAAAATAACTATATGTCAAGTGTATTATAAATTGATTAATGAGTTAAGAAGAGAGAACAATAATTGATTAGATGTAATAGTTACTGTGTTTTTGCTTATACATTAGTGATGGATTTGAACCTGACCCTTAACTAATTAAACTTGATGATTTTTGACAAAGATTTTTGCAGGTTGATTATCCAAAATCATTCTGTCATGAAACATCATTCAGCATTAGAAGGTCACTGAATAAAATTTTTATTCAAGGAAATTGTTAATCATACAACGCATCGTTTCTTAGTTAGGGGGTTATGTTAGAAGATATCTCGTCTCTTGTAATAGAATTCTTTGATTTTTGAGTACAAATAATTGTGTTCCTTTAATCTTATGAGAGTTTAAGTTGAGATTTTAGCAATTGGAATTAGCACTGTTGAGATTCGGGGATGGATTATGCCAAAATCATATAAAAGATGGAGGCATTGATAAGGAGGTTGGACAGCTTTGTGGAGAAATTTCCATTGAGCGAAAGGATTTAAATCTTATAATACAAGATATATTTTAAAAAATAAAATGTAAGTAAATGATAAAAAAATTAATCATTATGATTATTTTAAATTTAAGTTATAATCTATTATTTATATTTAATAATAATTATAATCATTAAAATTTTATTAATAATTATTTATTCATGCTTTGTTTTTTAAAATATATTATATATTTTAAAAAAATTCTAATTCAAGCGACAAGGATAAGGCAGGGCCTTAAAGGAAACCAAATTAGAAATAGATCATGCACTTGTTCAAACGTGCCTTACCACTACGTTGGCCCACGTCTCTTCCTTAGGCCATGGAACTTGCAGGCGGCCTATGATTCCCACGGCGAAGAATTACGGACTCTCTTTAATCCGCCCATACTCCACCATTCCCAATTGTGGGTGGCATGCTGCCACTCTTGAACCAGCCCATTCCGGTGGGAATGATTAGACGTTGACCAACAAGGGCTGTTGCCCATACCTCGAGCACGACCACTCACCCTACCCGTTCTCTTTTGATTAAATGGCAATCCAGTGAGGATTTTGTGGGGGAGGACTCTGAAGGGGCCGAAGGCTTGGGTATGGACATCGAAGAGCAGGAATTATTGATGATAGATGGCACATTCCCTTTCGAAGGAAGGACGGATGATACGAGCCAGGTTCATGAGGGAGCAATGGGCCAAAGATTTGGAGAAAAAGGTTCAAGAACTTGTAACAAAAGATAGAAGCTGGCAAGGAAATTGATAGGCGGCTAGGAATCTGTTGGGATAGTAAATAAACTACCTGCTATGCTTCTTCTTACTGGCAAAATATTTGGCTAGTTACTGACTTTGAGGGTGTAGAATCTATGGGGAGTCACAATTTGTGGGTGTATTCTTCAGTTCAGATTTTTACTCCTTGTATTGGTGATTTGGAGGACCAACAATTAGACCAAGAAGATAATTGAGATACCAACTATTTCTAAACTTCCATAATAGCGCCATCATAAGTGGAAAGTCATGGAAATAAATTAATCATCTTATTTTCCTTTTAAATCCACATTAAATTCAAAATCATCCCTACTATGGAGATCAAGCTTTGGGTGCTGGTTGAATACTTTATGATCTTCTGGATGACTTAACCTGTCTGTACAATAGTGTGCATAAAATATACACCAAAGTACATTTACTATACCTGACCCATTTTATTTCTCAAGCTTTTCAAACTTTTACTACGCCTAGTCCAATGCAGCCGGAGATATCATCTCTTCTCTTTTCCTAAGCTCTCACTCTAGTTTCAATTTATCTCAGATTGAATTGATTCCCCGGCTTTAGGTTTTTTTTTTTTTTTTCGCCACGTTTTTCATGATTTTCCCTAAAACCTTCCGTACGTTGATGTGCGAAATCCTGTATCCAATTTATCCCATTTATAAATTTTCGTTTCCATTTTATACCTCAATTTTGTAGCTAATTGAACCAACTTTTACCTTAATTTTGGAGCTGATTGAACAAACTTTTACTAAACATCCTTTTGGACTTGTTCTTGGAGTAGACAATTTTGGTATTGTTTATATCAAGAGTAGGAGTTGCTGCCTTGCTAACAGAGGTTAGTGTTTGAAGCCAAACAATAGTTGATTTTACACCTTACGGGGCACCAACACACACCAATACACTTTATCTTTTAGCACCTGGAGAGTTACATTTATAGTAAACCAAAAAAAAAAAAAAAATTCTATACATAAAAGACATTATTTTACTCTCATCAAGTAAAATCACTTTATCTTTTTGGTAATTAAACAGTCATATGGAGTAGATTGATCACTAACATAGAACTTTGCAATTTTTCAACATTGGAAGCTCAAAATTTGAAAATATTTATAACTATGGATCGGCAAGAACAATGTAGCCCTATATGGACACCATAAAAATTTGTTCCAAAAATCTGAAACCTAAAAGGACTGTAGATTTAAATAGTAAAAGACAGGTAAAATATCTGGTGAGAATTCATATATGTTGGCCCTTAGAGTGAGAAGAGCGAATTCTGAACATTGAATTTTGTATGAGTACATGTCCGTTTATTGTGAGCAGAATTTCTTTAATTACAGGATCTTGAGAGAATAGTCGCTAGAAGTCACTACTTGCATCTCTTGCATACATTGATTGTTACAAATCTTGGTTGGAATCCAAATTTTCATTAAGCTATGAGCAACAGACAGGAATTTAATTATATACTCGTAGCCCTTTTTGTGCATTTTGTTTAATATTCACAATTGTGACGTAGTAAGATAAGAAAATTTGTTACAAAAATGTATCACGTATTAACCGTGCTAATACCCGAGAAGACAATCTACTAACAACCTCAGGAAGCACTTTGGCAGAGATGCTGGGCAACACTGGAAGGAGTTCTTGGATAACCTGAGCAACATTCACAGCCTATGGCAACCCACAAACAACAAACATATGAATATATACCCAGTTTTTAGTTTATAACGGTCACTTGTTTGCTGAAAGGGACATTAACTAGAAGAGGAAAGAAAAAAGAGAGAAAAGACTGAAGATAAGGCCTATTAGCATACTTTACCTGACTAGAAGTTCTTGATACAGAACTTCCTGCGGTCAAGAACTCCACAACTTTCTGGACGTTATTCAGTATAACTTCATCCTCTTCAGTTATGCTGGGTATAAGTGCTGTGGGCTTAAAGAGTCCAACAGTAGGTACCATACGGAAAACTGGGGCAGCATTCTGAATTCCTAATATTGACATTATTCTTACCAGTTGTTCCCTTGTAACTGCATCGATACCCTTAACAATCTGCTCAGCAATAATGTGACAAATATTGAGTCCTTATACTGATCACACGGCAGCAAGGAAGTAGCTTTCTTTCAAACTTCAGTAACTTCAAACAATTTCTTACAATATAGCACTAATCCATCAAGAGGGAGAGTTACCATGCCAAAAAAGGAACTTTGAAAAGAAATCCAAAAATAAATCAAATGAATAAATCATCAATGATTTTGAGAGATAACAAGAGACTATTTTTGATCCAGCAGTGCTTGACAGAATGGGAAGCAAACTGAACCAAACGATGTGGCTATATAACCACCATCCGCACATTAATAATTGGCTTTGTCAAAATTCATTGATTTGAATTTAACACATGCCAACTCATTCATTAATGCGCATGCTCTGCAGCAGACCTAAATACCTATTTCACGTCTTATTCCTGATATATTCTGCATATGACATACTAAAGACTGGGTACAGTGTTCTGTCATGAGAGAGAAATTACATTATGTTTGTAATGGTATTATAAGAGACTGCATTTCAAAAATATAGCAGTGTATTCGGTGCTAGGGCCAAAGTAGAAAGCGACTCTAGGCAGTGACAGCTAATATAATCATGATTATTATCATGATGGGGCAATTTTGTATAGATATTATCCTGATCATTGGTGTGCCAAATAAGTAAATACAAATAGAATATAATTAATTGAATTTATTAAATTATGTTAATATTTTTTACAAGAGTATATTGGTTTTTTGTTTTCTATTTTGGCAGTAAAATTTGGCGGTGTTTTGGTTGGTTGGGAGGAGAGGGGGGTGGGGGAGGGGGTGTTGGGGAGAGGGCTTGGAAGGTGGGAATTCCCCTTGGCTCATCATAAACAATTATCAAGCTGTTTTTTAAGGCTAAATACAGTTTACCCTCCTGTGATTTGAGCCAATTTCACTTTGCTCACCTGTAGTTTGAAAAAAGACACTTTGCCCAGTTTAATCCATTAGCATTTAACCTACTTGTGGTTTTTTCCATCCAAAAACCAATAAATTAAGCCTTATCTTACTCAATGGAGTCAACCTCATGGACTAAACAACATCATTGTGTTCAATTAAAAACCAAATCTTAAAGAGTTCATTTAAAAGAAAGTCTTTTGAATAGTTTCTCCCAATGTCTTCTTAGTCTTCCTTTACCCCTCTTAATTGGACTAATCTCCATTTGATCGAATTTTCTAGCAGTAGCTTCTACTAATCTTCTTCTTACATAACCAAACCACCTTAAATAAGTTTCCGTCATTTTCCCTTCAGTATTAATTTTTCCCAATCCTACCCTTAAATCCCTAACTTTCTCCCCTCTAACCAATTTCCCATTTCAGTGGAAGAGAACTGTACCTACTATGACAATCATGTTTGCATTTAAAGCAATACAACAACGTGCATAAACCAAAATAGTATTCAAAAATTACATCTACAGAGCAGATTTAGTATATATATTAGTACTAAACCATTGGTTGTTCAAAAACAAACAAACAGAAGAGCCAACTGTCATATGCAATGCAAGTTTGCAACCCATAGAGAACCATGTCTCATGCAAAGAATCTAGAATCAGATGGCAATTCAAGACTTACTAAGCCCAACAACACTAACATTTGTCAGCAATAAGGAACATACCACTTGTGCAAAAAGATGATCGAGCCCCACCAGGAGAGCCTGTGATGATTGACTTTGGAGAAAAATAGTATGGAGCTATGGATTCATAAGGGTGAAATTGGAGAAGAATTAAAGAGAGCAAGATTGGGGGAAAATTAAAGGATGTGTTTAAGATGTCATGTGCTTGGCACATTATTTTATACCTTTAGTTTTTGGAAGGAAAAAATCATTGGTGGAATACACTGATTAAACCTCAGGTGGGCAAAGCATAAAGTGATGCAAACCACATGTGCGTAAATTGTATTTAACCCTTTTTTAAATTAAGGAAGCTTTTATTACATTTTCATAATCATATTAGTATGTCATATAGTTATGTATCCAATGTATTTTAAAGTTATTATTTTCAAAAATTGCTGTATCCATTTAAGTGTATCACATCGGACCTGTGTCCCCCATATAGTCAATGGAGCTTTTATATGAAATTTAAAAATCATAACATATGTAATCAATTATTTGCAGCAGTCATCAGAGCTGGAGGATGATTGTACTTTCATTACTTAGCTGAAATGTGTTTTAAGCTAATAGAACGTCAGAGGATTGCCAAGGAAAGATTATCTAAAAGGCTAGCTGATCTTCCTTATAATGTATTTATTATGGTTAGGCAACACAGGAAAATAACATTAGATCAGTTATTAAATTTTTAATTGACTATAATAAAATAAGTACTAAAAGTACATGGATGTGTAAGTGTCTGTGTACACACATGCTTCTACATCATACAAAATGAGTATTCAAATATATAAATATTTAAATATCATGCCTTAAGGAACAGCATAATAACCAAATAGTAATACAGATAGTCAAGGAATCAATTAGCTTAACAACTTAAGCTAATAAGTGCAGGTTCATGATAGGTTTTATCTAACGCGCTCTCACAATAAAATACTTTCAACTTCAAGTGTGAAAAAAACACATACCATCAAATTTTGTGCTAAAATTAATTTTAATTATGAAAAATGGTGGTGACAAAGATCGAACTCTCCTAATCTCTTGATCAAAGAAGCTTTGATATCATGTCAAGAAACTAACTATCATAACAAATTATGCTCCTAGGTGCAGGCCTAAGATGAGATTTTATCTGTGGTGCAGATGAAAAAGGAGGGGAACAGAAAGTCAAATACTAGTCATATTTATGATTGATACGACAGAATCATGATGCTTGTCTTGGCAATACCTTTAACCTCAGAAATTCTAACTAATTCGATATTGAAAAAGCCTTTTGTAGAGGAGATAACTTTGCACGTTAGAGAAATTAACTGAAATCATTCCTTACTTAAAAACTCTACAATAACATTTGTCCGTTACTTTATAAGATTGTACTATTAAGCCAAAGAAAATGGACATCCATTTCTTTTCAAGTATACAATTTCATTTTCTTAAATAAGCCACTATAATTGCTTATTGAAAATTTCTTTCCCCAATATTTTTCTGTAACTTTTTGAAATTTAAATCTGGCTCTTGAAGTTAATATATACACAAACCCGGAAAACATGTCAGATCGTAACGTCTATGGAGGGTAAAGGTCTCACATATGCCGCTACGTGAAGTAAGTTATTTCAGGTGTTATATCGTAGTATATGCTAAGAATCTTAGAGAGAGAGAGAAGTTGAGATAAATAAAGAACTCAGGAAACTAGGGTTATGCTAACCTGTTCTCACTTTCTTGATCATTGATTAATAATGAGGCACCCTGCACCCAAGTACAAATACGTAAACTAGTGTCCTAGTTCAAGTAATTTGGCTAGTTTTTTAGTTTAAGTAGTAGTACTTGGAGCACTAGAAGTGGGTCAACTAGTTAGGGCAGTCACGCTTTAGAAAGAGTTAGGGTTTTAGTTGCCACTAGAGAGGGAGACACAGCGCGAGGCTAGGTTTTCAGGTGAAATAGGTTTAAGATGAAAAGAAGACTAATGCTACATTAAATCAGCAGCACAGCCTCCATTATTCGAGGTTGCAGGAACTATGGCAGTGGGTAGCCATTCAAGGGGGATGGAATGGCTTTGATACTAAGTTAAAAATTTTAGAGAAAGAGAGAGAAGCTGAGAGATAAAGAGACAATTCAGAAACTAGGGTTACTCTAACTTTTTCTCACTTTCCTGATGACCAATTATGAGGCAACCTGCACCTCTATTTATACTAGAAAGAAAGAGACGCAAATGCTAACTTCTTGTGCTCCAAGTAATACTGTTTAAACTAGGAAACTAGCCAACTTACTTGGACAAGGAAACTAGCTCAGTTACTTGTACAGCAAGTAACCAAACCTGAAGCCCACATACAACAGTTAACCAAACCCTAAGCCCACAACATATAAACCTAGCTACTGACCTTCTAACAGTATATATATGTCACATAACCAATTGAGAACAGATTGAAACTAATGGGCACAAGTCCTTATTGTGGATCAGTCAAGGGGAAGAATGTTTTGTTTCTACCCATGACAAATCCAATGAAAATATAGAATGCCCATGGACAACAATAAATTCATTTGTTCTTGATGTCGTGTTTTGTTTCTACTAGGATATCTAAATGAATCCCTCTACCTCTTACGCATTTGCATATAAGCATGTTCTTCAGTCATCAGAACCAGGTCAATTAAGAAAACTCTCTGACCAATCACTAATTTTTATGTTAGAAAAATTAAAAGTATAGCCAAAAAAGGGAGGCTTCCCTAATGCATTAAGAGATTAATAATTTAATACCTTAAACCTTTGCATTAATAATTTAATACCTTAAACCTTTGCATCTATGTAAGGGTTGAAGCTAATAAGTTAGGAAGCTATATTTACCAAGACTGCAAACTATATCATAAAGGCTGCCTTATTGCTTCTAGAATATACCTCGTCCAGAAGAAACTCTCGGAAAAATTTCCCCTTATCAGACAGCAAAAATGCTAAAGCTGCTCTTGTTTGCACAGGCTGCTGTGACCGAGGTGCAGATTGGAATCCTGGTAACAAGAGATATTCTGTCTGACTAGGAAGAATACCAAGCCCAGCCATATTCCCATTTAGGTTCTCTCCACCTCCACTTTTTGCAGCAGTGATAAAATTCTCGAAGGCTTGCATAACATCAATGAATCTTTCAGCATCAAAGACTCCAGATTTCCCATATATAGTGTAGTGTAGAGCAGTCCTTAGCCGAGGGGATTCGTCCGTGAGAAGCCTCTATCAGTGGATGTAATATACATCAACTTAGACCAGTTAGGAATCTAAATAGAGAACAGAAGCACTAGCCAGTAACCAGTTACAGCATAATAATGCAAAAGTATAATGTTTGTACTTTGTACGTCTTATAAGTATTGAAAGCTATGACTTAGAATGTTGACACCAGTTTTACAAATTTGTCAAAATTGATATTAGTAAGAGAATCAGATAGTTTATTGTAATCTACAACACTGAGAGTAATGACATGTTATTCCTTAAATATATTCCCTCCTCTAAAATTGCAAGAGTTTAACAACTTGTTCACCCTTCATTTCTGCCCTCTGAAACCCCCAACAAGAAGTTTCCTGTCCTCCAATCCAAAGGCAAAGCTCTCTTGGCTTCATTTTATTGTGCAGTGCATTATAATTATACTATCTAACCATAGATGGCCCAAGCATTTGTTGCTAGTAATGCCAATCGATTTGTTCAAAATTTTTGTCATTAAGTCATGAAATAAACCATTTGGTAATCTTATCTTGTTGAGCACAATACAATTTTGATGCAAATACCCAGTTATGAGTTACCCAAAAGATATAATCATGGACACATGCCCACAGGTAAAGAATATAAATTAAATATTCAGTTCAGAATGAAAAATAACAGAGTATTTAAGAAAATCCACAGAATATTATACCTGCGCAATGTATGGATAGGCCTCATCAACAATGGCAAAATCAGGATTTCCTACCAAAGCTATCCCTTCAAGCACCCCAATTGCCCTAATTATAAGAGCAAAGTATGGAGGTATTCTAAATGGATAATCAAATGTAATTTGTGCCAAATCTGATGCTAGCTCTTGAAAATTGATGTTTTTTGCTCCTCCACCTTCTAGTGCCTGATCAAAAACCTTAGCTAAAACAGGTAAGATGGGCTCCAAATTGACTCCATCTGGAATGAAACCAAGTTTAACAAAATCTTTAACTATGGCTGAGTAATCTCGATGGATGAGGTGAGCAATTGCTTCAATCATTCCATACTTCTGATCATCAGTCAATTTTGTAACAAGCCCTGGTTGCATAAAAAAGTTTAATCATTGATCTCAATAACTATAATATCAAAACAAGCATTCGAGCATTTGAACAAGTGTAGCATCAAGTAGTTGTCAACGTAGTAGGTCTTGAAAATAGAGTACTGTAATTTTAGAGAGAAGAGAGTGAAAAGAATTTAGAAAGAGAAAGAAATTGTAGGAAAAGTGTTCTACTTCATTTCCTTTGGACTACAATATAACTGATACAATAAGCACCCATATCTTACTCACATGAACCTCCTAAAACTTCCCCTCAAGTTGGAGCATATACATTAATCATGCCCAACTTGTTACAAATATAATCAACCCTAGTACAATTAAGTGCCTTACTAAAAATATCAGTCAATTGTTCCCTAGTTCTCACATAACAAGTAGTGATGATTCCTTGACAAAGTTTTTCACAAACAAAATGACAATCTACTTCGATCTGCTTAGTAATCTCATGAAAGACAGGATTTGAAGCAATGTGAAGTGCTGCTTGGTTGTCACACCATAACTTCATAGATTGTTTACCCTGGAAACCCAATTAATGCAGCAACTAACAAATCCACACTAGCTCACATGTTATATGTGCCATAGCTCTATATTCTAATTCAGCACTAAACCTAGCCACCACTAATTGTTTCTTGCTTTTCCAAGATATTAAATTCCCTCCAACAAACACACAATACCCAGATATAGATCTTCTATCATTTGGGAAGCCAACTCAATCTGCATTTGAGAATCCCTCTACCTCACAGTGTCCATGGTCACTATAAAGTATGCCTTGGCCTAGGAATCCTTTCAGATACCTCACAATGTGTAAAACTACATCCCAATAAGGAGTACACGGAGAGGACATGAATTGACTCACAAAACTCATCACGAAGGCAATGTCTGGTCTAGTCAGTGTTAGATAGTTCAATTTACCCACTAGCCTCCGGTATCTCTTAGGCTTTGGGAATTTGTCTCGATCATTTGCCATCAATTTCACATTAGGAACCATTGGTGAATTACAAGGTTTTACACCTAATAAGCCAGTTTCCTTTAGCATATCCATAACATACTTTCTTTGCGACAAGAATATCCCATTTCTACTACAAGCCACTTCAATATGTAGGAAGTACTTCAAGTCACCTAAATCCTTTGTATGAAACCGAGATTGAAGGAAGGACTTAAGAGCATTGATTATAACTATATTGCTACCTGTGATAACAATATCATCCACATATACTACCAAGGGAATACACCCAATGTTGGAGTTTTGATAAAAGATAGAATGGTCATAATTACTCCTTTGGAGGCCAAATTGTACCATAGCTTCACCTTCCCACTTTCCCCCTAAGCAACAAACCCTAGGAGTTGCTCCATATATACTCTTCTTGTAAATCACTATGCAAGAATACATTTTTCACATCCAATTGGTGCAAGGACCAATGATGTGAAGCTGCCAAGGAGAAAAGTAGTCTGATTGAGGTTAACTTGGCCACTAGAGAGAAGGTTTCTGAATAATTAATGCCATATGTTTGAGCATAACCTTTGGCAACCAATCATGCTTTTAGTCAAGCAATGGAGCCATTATGATTAACTTTATTCAAAAATACCCATTTGCATCCTATTACTTGTTTTCCCTTGGGAAGAGGCACTAATTCCCAAGTCTGGTTTTGGTCAAGGGCAAAGAGTTCTTCAAGCATGGCTTCACACCATCTACAATCAGAGAGAACTTT
Organism: Dicorynia guianensis; assembly: GCA_037013595.1. Lineage (NCBI taxonomy): Eukaryota > Viridiplantae > Streptophyta > Magnoliopsida > Fabales > Fabaceae > Dicorynia > Dicorynia guianensis. The sequence continues at coordinate 28,612,234 of JASUAB010000012.1, read as the reverse complement.
AGCAAGAGACTTTGGAACAGTTAAGGAGTCGAAAGACGCTACAAAGGATTTAGATGAAGCAAACAGGTTGTTATAAGAGACATAAGATGAAATTGGGTTAGTGCATGAGCACTTACCTTTCCTCAAAGCAATTGGGAGATCCAGTTAAGAGTTTGACGATTGAGAATTTGAGGAAAATGAAGCTGATACAGAATGTGAGTCCACGACTTTTCCTTCAAGAGGGGAAGAGGTGCCTTCTTCTAGCCTTTTACTCCGAGAATAGGTATACTAAAAAGGAGGTAAAGGATTGGACCAGGAGGGTGGTTCAATTGAAGTAGATTGAGACTCTGTGAGGAGAGGATTCTGTATTAGGAGATACTAAAGATGGTTCCACTGAAATAAACTGAGACTTTGTGTGAGGAGAGGTTTCCATATTTGGAGAGATTGATTGCTGGATTTTATAAACAAGAAACTCATCATCACTAACGTCTAAGGGGAACAAAGGCTATTAAAGAATGGAGTAGACTCAGAATGTAACATCTACTGAGACCAAATATCTTCGCAAGTTAGGGGAATAACATCGATAACCTTTTTTATTATGAGTACAACCCAAGAAGACACGCTTAAGAGAACGAGGATCCAATTTTGAAACTAAGGGGCAACCATCTTGAACAAAGCATGTACACCCAAAGATTTTAAGGGCTAAGGAAAGCAATGACTTAAAAGGGAATAATAGAATAAGGTATTAGTCCTTTTAGGATAGAGGAGGGCATACAATTTATGAGGTAGCACGTTGTTGAAACTGCATCAGCCTAAAACTTTTAGGTACACACATTTGAAACAAGATAGCACGAGTAACTTCCATCAAGTGTTTATTTCTCTCAGCCAGCCCATTCTGTTGAAGAGTGGCTGCACAAGATGATTGATGTATTATACCTTTTTCTGTCATGGAGGAAAATGCATGGGAGAAATATTCCTTTGCATTATCACTTCTTAAGCAACGAAGAGAAATATTAAACTGCATTTGGATCTCAACATAGAAGGTACAGAAAACTGAATACAACTACAAAGTGACACGAGAATAGTCATCTACAAAGGTTACAAAATGCCTAAACCCAAACTTTGACTCAACAGGACAAGGACCCCACACATCAAAGTAGACTAATTCAAAAGGGAATGCAGCCTGCATATCAATTCTTGGATAATAAGTCCCTCTATGGTGCTTAGCTCACTAACAAGCTTCACAATTTAACACAGACATAGATTGTAAGTCAAGACACAACTTCTTAAGAGCATCTAAAGATAGATGTCCGAGGCGACAATGGACTTCTATTGGGGAAATTCCACTTGAGCAAGCAAAAGATTGAGGTGTAGGACAGTCCTCCAAAATGTAAAGGCCATTGGACTCACAACCTTTACCAATGATTTTCTTTGTCCCAAGATCTTGAAAGTAACAATATCCAAGAAAAAAACGAACACTACAGTTAAGAGACTGTGTGATTTTATTGATGGACAATAAATTAAATGGGAATTGAGGGAGACATAATATAGAGGACAATGATAAGGAAGGTGAAGGAAGCATAACCATTTCTGATGACTGAAGTAGTAGAGCCATTGGCCAAGGTAACACTAGACATTTTTTAACATGGATGAAATGATGTGAGAATATTAGTATTACCTGTCATATGATCTGTGACACCTGAGTCAATAACCTATTTGCATGCAATGGATGTGAGGCTAGCTATTGAACTACCTAATTTGGCAAGGGAGGCTGTGGAAGATGTTTCAATACTTTGTGACGCTAGAAATTGAGTGCATCTATAAAATTCTTCATTAGTCATAGTCACTGTTAGAGTTCTCAACTTTGTTACAGGTGATGAGGGAGTAAGTAAAATTCCCTTCTAAGTGGCAGCATATCCAAATTTGGGGTTCTATGATTGTCTTACATTCCAACAATTCCTCTTTAGATGTCCATGTTCTCTACAGCGATAGCATACTTGGAGGTTTCCCCCTCTCGTCCTCCACTCATCCCACCATCCAAGAGCCTCTCAGTAATTTTCACGTCAGAGATAATCTCTGTTAACATTTTTATCTCTGCTCACTAATACTTCTTCTCTAGACACATCACTAGTATCTCTAGATATAGGGTCAACACCACCAAACATTCCCTTGCTGTTATCCTCTTTTCTAAAGTCAGAATGAGCTAGTTTTCACCAACCAGCACCAAATTCACACACTATGGGCAACAAATTATTGTCAACTAAATTCAAACACTGGCTACTAGCTTTCACCCAACTAACCCACAAGAGAACGAACTGATTCAGACTCCCATAGTCAAAATCGCAGCCATTTCATAACATAACGCAGTCAGCTTTGAGTTTTCTAGCCAAGCCGCACCTCCTTCCACCTGAAATCGCACCACCCAGCTCTTCTCCATCAGTCTCGCACCAAGTGGCACCTATCCCACCTGAAATCACTCCCAAATTGCCAAAATGGCACCAATTCGCAACAAAATCGTGACCTAAAAGGCCAAACCCAGCACCCCTTCGATTTCTCCTTCACTCCTCGCACCCCACCTCGCTGCTACAAGGCCGAAGTCGCACTTCCCAGCATCAAATGCGAGATGCTCTCCCTTGCGCAACGAAAACCTCTGAATCGCGACCACCTATGTCGCGGTTCCCACCATTAAGCCGTGGCTCACCAGGCCACAAAGGAGAGAGAGAGAGAGAGAGAACAGGGAGAAACAAACACCTAGGGTCCGATAAGCAGAAGAAATTTTGGGGATTAGGGTTAGGGATTTGAAAATTTGGGAATTAGGGTTTTTGAAATTGGAATTAGGGTTTCAGTCAATTAGGATTGCTCTGATATCATGTAATTTTAGTGAGAAGAGAGAGAAAATAATTTAGAGAGAGAAAGAAATTGTAGAAAAAGTGTTCTACTTCATTTCCTTTGGACTACAATATAAGTAATACAATGAGTACCCACATCTTACTCACATGAACCTCCTAGCAAGTACATTAAAAAAAGAAGATAATTAGTTTCTTGACAATTTCAATTCAGGAAGAAAAATGAAATGATAAAAAAAAGTACAAACAAAAGAGCATGAAGAAATGGGGTGAAGAAAGAAGAAAAAACCCCTTGCATAGTAATATATAAAATGAAAGAAAGAGAAGAAGTTAACTTTTTCTCATATACTTCTTTTGTCCACAATCATCACCAGATTAACGATACATTCTCATATCTAAAAGAACTAAAGGGGTGTTTTTATCAGACAAATATCAGACACTTGACATTCATTAGACAGTCTCGACACTACAATACATCTATTTCATACTCTCAAGAACGCTGCACATGACAACATCAATATCCAGAAACTGAAACTCTTTCTCTTGAATCCATGAATTCTCATAATCTGGCCGCCTAACCTGCTTAACAGGGAATTGGTAGTGCTTGCCATTCCTGGTTCTGATCTCCCCGACAACCAACATACTCTCAATCAGTGTCTTTTCTAGTACATCAAACCCAGTGGAGATCTCATCATTAGAACAATTAATAGCTTGTGGCATCTCTCGATGATAAGTGTATAAATCTGCCACGTTGAAGATAGATGATGCAGGTAAGCCAGGGGGTTAAACGTCCTTAGAGTCATACAGGGGCGAACCTTTTTTATTCGTTTATGATAGGCCCTTCTAATAAGCCCTTACAATCAACCTGTGATTTAGGGCCATATTTATTGTACAGTTCCTATCTATAATAGAAGTGAGAAGCTAATCTCTCAAGTTGTCTCTCCCATTCACTCTCAACCATTACGAGATCCCCTACCTCAGACTTAGTGAATCAGCGATGACAATCAACCACTTCCTTGTACATTGCATTTATCTCTAATATTCTTTGCCTCACTGTCTATTGGATCCCTGAGATGTTCTGCACGGGCTATAGCATCATCAGTCACATAAAACTCGGCACAGGCTATAGCATCATCACTCACATAAAACTCGGCAGTAGTATTAACAAGGCCCACCACTTGGTTTGGGATCCTCCCATACATATTCTCAAGGGACTCTTCTTAGTTGACCTGTCTACTGAACTATTGTAAGCAAATTCAGCTTGTGGCAATACCAAGTATCACTGTTTCAATTTGCCTTTTGCTAGGCAGTGCAATAAATCACCCAAATCTTATTCACACCTCAGTTTTTACCATTTGCTTGAGAATGAAATGAGCTACGATTGTGATTTTGCAGCCAACAACTTCCACAAAGTCCTCCAAAAATGGCAGAGAAACCTTGTATCCAGGCCTGACATGATAGTGAGAGATAAACTACGATTAGAGAGACCGGATTAAAGCCTTTGCTGTTAATGGAAAACCCAATACAAAATCCATACTAACATCAACCCAAGGAGCTATAGAAACCAGTAAAGGTGTGTAGAGACCTACGAAGCACTGAGGCACCATTTCCTGTGCCATCTGCATCTCCTGGATGCAAACGCTTGCCAAAGGATGACCTGCATCTCCAACACATTTCTTTTTTTTTTTTTTTTTGTATGTGTGTGTAAAAAGTAACCTACATCTTCAAAGCTCCACTCTCACAGACATCCCTCTTCGAAGCTCAGTGACACAACCTTCTCCACTGACACTCCTCCATTCCCAACCTCTGATTGGTGGATTACAGCCTTTTCAGCCGCAGATCACGAGTCTTCAGTGTTAATCTTCTGCCAATGGGGAAATCAAATTGCAAATTGAAGAGGCAGAGGAGTTTCGAAAGAAAAGATATGAGAAATTTGCTTGCCCTCCTGCACTAGCTCATGTTATTGGCGATAAGGATGAACTGCTAAAGAGTCTTCCTTCAGTAAAAAGGCTAAAACGAAGCCACTAATGCCTCAGATAGGATGGCAGATAAATTTAGAAGAGAGAAAATGATTCAAGAAGGAAACCGGAAAATGGAGAAAGATGGAACTGACTTGTCGGGAAAAACTTCTGTTCCTTCTCCACTCAGCTGTATTGATATAAAGCAAAGCAAAAATACAATATTGCCCCTGTATAAGAAAACTCAGCCTACTAACTAACTGTAACCAAAACAGAATATAGAAAATTATCACCACTCCTGACACTCCCCCTCAAGATGGGGCATAGATATCTCTCATGCCTATCTTGCATACAATGGAGTGGAAGATTTTACTAGACAAAGCCTTCGTGAAAACATCTGCAAGTTGGTCTTCGGATTTCACAAAAGGTATCTTCAACTGTCCATCTGTGATTTTTTCTTTAATGAAGTGTCTGTCAATCTCAATGTGTTTTGTTCGATCATGTTGGACAGGATTATGAGCAATGTTGATTGCTGCCTTGTTATCACAATAGAGATTGATTGACACTTCATCATATAATCCCAACTCTTGAACAAGCTTCTTCAACCATAGAACCTCACATATCCCTTGAGCCATAGCTCTATATTCAGCTTCAGCACTTGATCTAGAGACAACTGCATGTTTTTTGCATCTCCATGTAACAAGATTTCCTCCAAAGAATGAGCAATAGCTAGAGGTGGACCTTCTATCATCTATGGATCCTGCCCAATCAGCATCAGTGAAAACTTCAATCTTAGAATGCCCATGCTTTGAGAACAATAGCCCCTTCCCAGGAGTAGCTTTTAGGTACCTCAAAATACGAAAGACAACATCTAGGTGTGAAGATCGAGGATCATGCATAAACTGGCTAACAACATTGACAACATATGCAATATCAGGGCGAGTATGAGATAAATAAATAAGTTTACCCACCAGCCTTTGATATCTCCCAACATCTACAGTTTCTCTAATACCATTTCTAAGATGATGGTTCTAAACAATAGGAGATTCAGCTGGCTTACACCCCAGCATGCCTGTTTCTTGAAGGAGGTCTAAAACATACTTCCTTTGACAAATGAAAATGTCATTGTTTGACCTAGCAACTTCAATTCCAAGGAAGTAACTCAGTTTTCCCTAATCCTTAATGTCAAATCTCTCAGCTAGACAAGTCTTGAGATTGTTGATTTCCTTTGTGTCATTCCTTGTCACCACAATATCATCAACGTAAACAATGAGAATTGTAATTTTGCTGCCATATCTCCTAAAAAATAGGGTGTGATCGGCATTACTTTGGCTATACCCAAGAGTTATGATCACGTTACGAAATCTATCAAACCATGCTCTAGGAGATTGTTTTAGCCCATACAATGCTTTCTTCAGTTTACAGACTTTTCCGTTAGTTTTATGACACGTGAAACCCGAAGGGATATCCATAAACACTTCTTCCTCCAAGTCTCCATGCAAAAATGCATTTTTTACATCCAATTGTTGTAACTCCCATCCAAAGTTCACTGCACATGAAAGGAGTATCCGAATGGAGTTCATCTTCGCTACTGGTGCAAAAGTTTCTTGATAGTCAATTCCATAAGTTTGGGTGAATCCCTTTGCTACCAATCTAGCTTTGTATCTCTCAACCGACCCATCTACTTTGTGTTTGATGGTGAAGACCTATTTACATCCCACTGTTCTCTTCTATGGAGGAAGTGTGGGAAGTTCCCACGTATCATTTTTCTTAAGGGCCATGATTTCTTCCATCATAGCCTCCTTCCACTTAGGATCTTTAATTGCATCTCTCCAATCCTGTGGAACAATAGAGGAGGAAACCGCAGAAACAAAGGATCTATAGTTGGGAGATAAGAACTCATATGAAACAAAGTTGGAGATAGGATAGCGAGAGCATTTCCTTATGCCTTTCCTGATAACAATAGGAAGATCAATATCATTTACAACAGGATCAAAAGGTTGAGAAGTGGACTTACCATCTAGTGAGGAGAAAAGGGATCGAACTGAATCCGGAGGTTGCACTTGATTTGGTAGAGTAGGCAGAATGGCATTATTCTTTGATTTCCATTTCCTCCGAGTGTAAGTCAACAATTCTGGTTCTTCTTATTTTTCTCCCTCATCTGGCCTTGCAGACTCATTAGGTTGTTGATATGGGGGCAGCTCTTCTGACTCCTCAATAGCGTTCTCCCCCTGATTTTCATCCTTTTGCAGCAATTCCTCCCCCTGACACATATTTGGAAGATATTGGAGATAAGAAAACAACTCTTCATCATTATCCATTATTTTCTCCCCCTGAAGAGATGTTTGATTTGATGAAAAGTAAGCTTCATCCTCTCGAAATGTTACATCCATACTGACAATTACTTTCCGTGTAGGGGGATGGTAACACTTATACCCCTTCTGGGTTGGAGAATAGCCTATGAAGACACATTTCAAAGCTCGAGGATCTAACTTCCCAATTGTAGGCCTATGGTCATGAACAAAGCAAACACAACCAAATACCTTTGGTGGGATTAGGTAGGATACTGATCCTTGAAGGAGCTCTAATTGGGATTTAAAACTCAACGTCCTCAATGGCATCCGATTGATGAGATAAGCTGCTGACAAAAAAGCATCTCCCCATAAATAGTGAGGCACTTGCATTGAAAAGAGTTAGGCTCTTGCCACTTCTAACAAATGTCTATTTTTACGTTCTGCAACCCCATTTTGAGCAGGAGTATTCACACAACTAGTCTGATGTATAATGCCATGATCATCTAAATATAGTTGAAATTCATTACTCATATATTCTAATCCATTGTCACTTCTGAAGACTTTGACTTTGCATCAAACTGAGTACAAATCATTGCATGAAATCTTTTAAAACAAGAAAAAACTTCATCCTTGGAGTGCATCAAGTAAATCCAAGTAGTACGGCTAAAGCAATCAATGAACGTAACAAACCATCTATATCTAGATAGAGAAGTAACGCGACTAGGTCCCCATACATTAGAGTGAATAGTCATAAAAGGAACTAGACTTTTATTATCATTGATGGGATAAGAGTTTCGTACATGTTTTGCATATTCACAGGCATCACAGACTAACTCTATTTCATTACACTTTGAGTACAACCCTGGCAAAAGTTTTTTCATAACTACAAAAGAGGGATGCCCAAGTCTCCTATGCCATATCAAAAAATCTCGAGTATTCTGATTTCTGGACCTTTGGATTGTCAAGCTAGTGATGACACTCGGACTGTCCTCCAAAAAATATATGCCATTACTAACTCTACCATAACCAATCGTTTTCTCCGTTTCCAGTTCCTGAAAGACACAATAAGAAGGGAAAAAAGTGACTTTACAGTTTAAGTCTCTGGTAATAGCACCAATGGAGAGTAAATTGTTTGAGAAATTTGGAACATATAAAGCAGACAAATTCAATAGGGGTGTACACTTTACAGATCCTTTGCCTACTATAGGGGACAAGGAACCATCTGCAATACGAACAGTGTCCTGATGTATACAAGGAGAATATGTGGAAAATATTGAAGAATCACCAGTAATGTGGTCAGAAGCCCCAAAGTCAATAATCCAAGAATTAGAACTGGTGCTAGTGTATGCATTCAAGGCAATAATAGGTTTACCTGCGTGAGCTAAGTGAGTAGAGGAAGTGGAGGATGAGGATGTGTTCCCCTTTGCTCCCAAAGAGGTATTCACTCTTGTCATCATGAGAATTTTTCTAAGAGATTGTATTTCCTCTTTAGAGAAACCATCTTCACTTTGATTATTTTTCTCTGTCATAGATTCGGTTGCTTCTGACAAATGAGCTTGATTCCTAGATGATCCTCCCCTTCTTCCTCCACGACCTCTTATTGGCCTTCCCTTCAGCTTCCAACATTGCTCCCTTGTATGCCTTGATTTTCCACAATAATCACACCTCAGTTTGTCTTTGTCGCTTTGAGTAACGGTACTAGATGGGTCGGTTGAGAGCAATGTGTTGAGGGGTTCTAGTCGCCGGAAAAAACCGCTCCGGACGGTGGGTCCTCCGGCTTCAAGTGGCCGGTGCTGATGTCAGCATCTCGGATTGTTGACGTCAGCAACTCGAGTTGCAGAGAGAAAAAAGAGAACGGGACTGAAACGAGAAGTCTGAAGAGCTGAATATCACAAAAGGATCTTGCTCTGATACCAAGATGAATTTAGAAGAGAGAAAATGATTCAAGAAGGAAACCAGAAAATGGAGAAAGATGGAACTGATTTGTCGGGAAAAACTTTTGTTCCTTCTCCACTCAGCTGTATTGATATAAAGCAAAGCAAAAATACAATATTGCCCCTGTATAAGAAAACTCAACCTACTAACTAACTGTAACCAAAATAGAATATAGAAAATTATCACCACTCCTGACAATGGCTTTTTGGGAAGTCAGGACATTCACTCTCCAAGACACTAAGCACTATTTGTGGACTTTAGTTAGAAGACATCAATTTTCTTTTCGGAGATTTTATTATTCATGAACACTTGGCAGAAGATCAGCACCAAAGAAAGTGGTGTCTCGGACTCTGAAAATTAAAGCCATTATTATTTTAATATGTTGCTTATTGTTTTGTTTATGAGGTATCTTTATGATGACCTTTTAGTGGCAATTTTAATAACAAAATGGTCACTCCATAGTGGTTTATTGTTTTGTGGTCAATGGTCTTAAATTCTTGTTTATTGTTTTAATGTTTGACTTTGTTGTTAATTATATAATGTATATAATATATTATTTTTTATATATATATACACACACATATATATGTGTGTGCATCTATATCTATATATATAGACACACACACATATATATATTCCCGTACCTGAACCCTTATTTTTTGCAAAATTGGTGTACCCATGTTTCAATAGTTTCGTACTGTCTCAAATGCAAAATTCGTACCTATACCCATGCAACAAACGTAAGACCAGTGTTTTGTCTCCGCCCTTAGAAACTTGACAGTGTGGCATTAAGCTGTGGAAGAATAGCGTGCTGATCCAAACAGCATGTAGAAAGCCTTGTAAATAGAAATAAAAGTAGAATAGACATAATAGAGTTGTATGTACACTAAATATGTTAAGAGTCGATAAGGTAGCAGCAGCCTTGTCTAATTAAACACTTGTACAAAATTAGAGTTGGAAACTAGAGAGGACTCTCCTCAATATAAGGAAGTGCCAACTTCATGTAGTGCAATATTTATTCAGAATATAATTAAAAATTGTCACAATCAACATGCATATAAGCATCTTGTCTCATTGATGACCAAAAGTACTTCTCAGCAAGCAATTTAAGTGTTTTATCCCGGCCAAAATGTCTGCCAAGACCACCTCCATGTAGTTTTGCAATCACATATTCCCATAGTGAGCCATCTGGAATAAAAAGCTCAATACCCTTGAATGGGTAGTTGTCAAGGAATCAATCATCGATTCCCAAAAGCTTAAGCTGCTTTTATATTTGATACTTCTAACACGCCCCTCACACGAAAGCTTCTTTTTCTTTTCCTTTGGGCTTTAAGCGTGAAAAAATTCTCAATTTTGCAAGGTGGTAAGAATTAAACCCTTAATTGTTTAGTCATAAAGACTTTGATACCATATTAAGAACCAACTTTTCCAAAAGGTTAGGCAACTTTCCCAAAAGGTTAGGCTATTAGGTGAAGTTCCATGAATAGTTTTAAATTTTATATCTCTAACACGTCTCCTCACACGATAGCTTCTTTTTTCTTTTCTTTGGAGCTTAAAGTATGAATAATTTTTAATTTTGGATGATGATAAAGATTAATCCTTAACCGTTTAATCATAAAAGTTCTAATACCAAGTTAAGGACCAACTCAACCAAAAGCTTAAACTGTTATGTAGAGACCCAGAAATGATTTTATATATTATATTTCTATATCTATCTAACACACTCCCTCACACTTTTATACCAACACTCAACCCCTTCCACAACCGATGTGAGACATTTAAAAAATTATATACACTTTCCTCACCTCTTAAGTTAGCTTTTGAGGTGAAAAGGCCCAAAAAGCATCCAGCATTGATATCAGAGCCCATGTTGCTAAGATTATTCTACATCAATTGTGGAAGGGAATAAAGCACAGGTTGCAACAACTCCCTGTTGGGGGCTTGATATGTGCCGGGTTTTGCCAATGAGCCCGATGAGTGTCAAGGAATTAGAATGATTAAGAGTGAAATCCAACTTAGGCCTGATGTGTGAAGGGGATAAATTGTTTGATTGTCACACATCGGTTATGAACAGAGCTAAATGTTAGTATATAAGTGTAAGGGAAAGTCTAACCTATTGAGCTAGCTTTTGGAGTGAGAAAGCCCAAAAGTCACCCAACTTTAGTAATTACTAATCACATACTAAGCAAGTGCAGTATTGTCAATACACCTAATTACTATTTCGCAATTTAACACCTTAGAAATTATCCACTCAATTCCTTAGTCTTCTCAGCAAAATGAGATATGTCAGACAGATTTCAGCAGGCCTATCTGAACCTCAACTTGCCAGATCATAAATATTAAGTACTGACTATTATAATCGAGTAAACCTCTTATAAATACTCATGACCCAACATTTTGAGGTCTGAGAAAGTTTGGTATGAAGAAAGAGAGAGAGAGAGAGAGAGAGAGAGAGAGAGAGAGAGAGAGAGAGAGAGAGAGAGAGAGCATTTCTACTGGGTCTTTTAGAGAGAAAGATTCGCATGTGAATAAAAAAACTTAACAGACGTCTTTACTAAAATGGCATATATACTCACGAACTATATGCCTTTCAAGTCTAAGACAGATGGGTTTATGATCCAAATAAAATTTGCAGAGTGTTAACCTCCACACAAAGGTGAATAGTTTATCTAGTTATATAGTTTTTTAATATATATTTCAATGCCATGCCAGGTCATGTCATGTGCCCCTTGCTTGTATTGTGTCTTTCCTTCATAGGTTCATAATACTAGTGTGAAAAGATAACCAAAACCAAATCAAACTCTACCAAGATTGAAATTTACCGAAGTCAAGTATGGCAAGTTTCCCATCTGGAGTACGAATCAAATTTCCAGGATGAGGATCAGCATGAAAAAATCCAGTATCAAGTAGCTGAAAGGAAAAAAAAAATTAATACAGCAATAACTCTTTCAGAACTTCACTTAAACTCTCAACATATATAAATATGATCTGGGAATCAATGAGTTCTAGATAAATTAGGTCCAAGACTCTGGGGGCACCATGTGTTCTATATACTATTTAATAGCCATTCAAATCTGGAAATTTTCAGAAGAAACTACTCTCCTTTTTCAGTTAATAGACCTAGATATATATGATGGGTGGTAATGAATGACTAGAAGCAAAGATGTAAGCCTTACAATTATAATGCCATATTGAAGCTTTAAAAAAGGAGCAAAAATTACCTGTTTTAAGTAGCAGATGACTCCAACGCTAACCAGTTCTCCAACATCACTTTCTGTGCTCTGTGATAACTTCTCACCTTCAATCCATTCAGTGGTAAGAACCCTTCTTGAAGTATATTTTTGGTAGGTTCTTGGTATGACCACCTGAAAACCCAACTCTGTCAGAAGAAGAATGCAAATTCTCCAGCTTATTTGAGTGCAGTACTCCTCTGGATATTTAACAAAGGTTCAACAAAGTTATTCAGACAGATGTTTATCAGCTTGCTTCTTCTACTATCATCGGACAGTATAGCAGGTGTCAATGAAAAAACTTCACAGATAAACAATCATTTATACACTCTATTAGTTACAGCAAAATTCATAATTTCATGACAAGAATATCAGGCCTAATATTCTCAGCCCAACATATCAACCTAAGGCATGTCCACTTGGTTCCTCAACCACTCATATATATCAATCCTTCATTAAGAGCATTTTAATCCCTCTTTTGAAACATTTGTATAAAAAAAGGATTAAAAAAGAGAAATAAAAAAACACTCATTTAGACTTCATAAATGGTGAAAACAAGAGAGTATAAAAGCGCTGTCTACCTTCTTCTCACTCACATCATTATTCCACTATTCATTCATCATTCATGTAGGTACATCCCATAACCAGTCCAAGCAAACTACAGGTAAAAGAAACCAATAACTTTATTGCACCCTATAAACCATTTGTAGACATGTTTTCCAATTCCATAAACTTGTTTTACTTTTATAATAGAGGTGTAAGTTTTATGTTTGAAATTTCAGGGGGGAAAAGAAAAGTTACTACAAGATATATAATGAGAATTTGTTGGTCTGCTAGATTGGGAGGTTGAGATTTTGAAGAAGCCTCTTTCCTTCTTGGGTCTCCTTCTTGCAGGTAACCACTTATTTTCTCTCACTGACTCCAGTAGAAGGCTTCCAGGGAGTTAAATAATTTAGAAAGCTCATCTTTTTCTCCCTTGAAGTCACAAATTCTGATTCAAGATCATCTATCTAGTGTACCTCTATTCTTTGTTATTGTTTAGGGTTTCAATAGGAATTACCAGGGGATTTAAGAGAATAAAAATTTCCTAGACCATCTTAGAAGGTCACTTAAACTCTTCATCGCATCAAAGAAGGTAGTCTTATTAACCCCTCTGCCACCATCAGATTTCCCAATTATTGTAGTTAATAAAACAAACCCAATTGTCATAAGAAAATATACTGTATTGATTCAAAGGAGGCCAAAAAATTAAACTTGACTAAAAGTGATCAGACTGATCACCTGTGGTAGGTCTCTCCTCATCATTTCAGCAAATAGGTTTCCATTTTCACCTTCATTAACATAGTCTAACTCTTCAAAGAAGCGAGCAGCCCACTCATCAACCAACCCAACCACATCTATGGACACCTGAATAACGTGTGAAAAGCAGTTGGATCAAGATGAAGAACATTCATAAATTCTTAATGAGTGATTCAGTTAGAATCACCAATTGACGAGTTAAGTTTACTTTAACAAACAGATAATGACTTCAAGTCTTTCCATGAGTATTTGACTTGCCTGAGGAAACCTCCGAAGAACCAAACCAAGGTTCCTAATAACGTACAAGTCAACAGTAACAGTCTCAAGAACAAAAGGCCTCTGCACTTTAACAGCCACTATATCCCCATTTTCTTTTAGGCGGCCCTTATATACCTGTCCAAGAGATGCTGCATGGGTTTTTTAGAAGAATAAATACTTGCTTATCAAATAATTGAAAAAACAGTAGCAAAGAGAGGCTATAAGTTTTCACTAAGAAAGTATTATATCTAACTGGTTATCTAGAGAGCTACCAGCAGCAATGGGAGAAGATGAAAGTTCAGAATAAATATTTTGCCATGGCTGACCAAGCTCCTCCTCAATTAAAGACATAGCGATATCATCAGGAAATGAAGGAACCTGCACATGTTATATTTATGCACAACCCCCCCCCCCCCCCAAAAAAAAAAAAAGAAAAAGAAAAAACAAAAGTCCCATCAAAAAGGAGCAACTGCAAATATCATAAATTACTATATAGCCACTTGACTGCAAACACTATTCAAGGCCACAATAAATCAACAACTCAGTTCGCAGATGTAGTATGAGATGTTAATTCTAAGTGATAATCTAGCACCAAGTTGTTTTGGAACAACAAAAGTTAAGCAAGCAACTCACAAATATGGTTCATTTTTCTGAAATTAAGTAAAATATCATGTTTTCCTTGTAGCTTTGAATAATGATTCTTTCACACCTAACAAACAAAAAACTTTTTTTTTCCTTTTGATAAATATCATTATTCTCCCTATGTTGACTAAATATACAAGTTTTGACTATTTTCCACATGGAAACAATGACATATCAGATAAGAGACGAAGGAAATGAAGAAGAAGCAATAGGCTTACCTTATCACAAAGCTTCTGCAGTTCTGTCATTGCAACAGGTGACAGTATATCAGGTCGAATGCTTAATGCTTGCCCAAGTTTTATATATGCTGGACCCAGAGATGTTACAATTTCCCGTAATTCAATGGCCCTAGCAACTTCATTCTGATTATACAAAGGATAAACACCATATTATGTTTAAAAATTGGACTTTAATTAGTGGCCATGAAATATATAATTTAAAATCTTTTTTTTTAATAAAAAAGTAGAAACCTTGGGTTTACATGAGAAACATATATATAACAAAAGCTAATGCCCTCGAGCCTCAAGCTTCAGAGTATAGAACCCAAAAACTTCGGCTGTTCTATATGGTTATGAAAATAAATAATTACATCTATTAACAAAGCAGATATATCATTAGTGAATAAGAACCACATAAAATAAGAACGCTTCTAAATTAGTCTGCTTGTATTACTTCTGTGATGACATACAACTACATAATTTTCAATTTTTAAAAAATAAATTAAATTTTGTTCAAGAATTTCCCATCCATTAATTTAAGCACAACTTAATAATAAAAAAGTTAATACAGCCTTCCATAATTCGGAGGAATGTTTCTATATGACAAAAACTGTTAAATTATGATAAATGCACCATTTAGATTGAAATGATGAATATATATATTCCTGAAGATTACACATTATCTATTCTTGTAGCAATATATAAGTAAAGTGTATATATATATAACTTTTAGTTTAAACAAAAAAAAAAAGGCCTTTCACTAGAATACCAGCTTCAATAATCGATGCTTGAACCTTGTCCCCATGAGGAAAATATGATACAATATTTCACAAAATTTTAGGTTGGTTTGCATATATTTAGCTAAATTTTGGAAAATATTATCACAAGGTAGCATTACAACGAGGATATAATTATGCTCTCATACTAACTATACTGTGATTCTTATGATTAAATGTTATCTGGATTCTGAATAATGTTTCTAAAAAGCCATTCTTTGGTATACAAAAGAATTTATTAAGAATGAAAAAAGAACTAAGAAGGAGGATAAGGAATCCTCCTGAACCAAACAAAACAACAAAATAAAGCAGACAAAAGTAAACGAAATATATATGTGGAATGGATGATTCACTCCAATAAACTAAACCGGAAAAGTGAGAGGGTCAATAGTCAAAGATTCAACTAGGGTTTAATTGAGTGGTGTGGCAGCCTATGAGGATGCCACATCAGCCTAAGGTTACCTAAACTAGCCAGCTCATCCAAGTTTTAAGGGGGAAAATTGGTCCTAATGCATTAACCAGGCCAAACCATCAGCTGGTTTGCAATTGATGGCATGAATTAAACTAATCTGGCTGGTGCCTAGTTCTTGGAACAACAAAATATGTAGCTCGAACTATTCATCATCGTATTATATATGGTATCCTCCATATCATGACTCTTGAAATTTTTTTAATATTAAGAAAATTGGAAATCCCGGGCTCCAATCCTGGCAATAGAATGCCAACCTCACCAAATCATTGAAATATGTCTATGCCAATATGGTAGAAGAACATGATGTAGTTTGCAATGAAAAATAGTCCAGCCAACTGATCTTTGTGATATAAAAATCTAATTCATAATTATGTCCAATATTATGATTTTCATGTAAAAACACACCAGCCAACTCATAGTTGTGATATAAAATCATTATTCATAACTCTTATAATTTAAGAAACAAAGTTTTTATCCCTCGAAAGCAAATTTAATTTTAAGATCCATTAACACTGAAATCTTTCATACCCTGATTATGATTTAGTAGATTCTAAAAACCCTTTATGTCTTTGATCCTTCATTCAGAAGATTTTGACCATATCATTTTAGAACCTATGCTATTATTTGAAAGGAATTTTCAATGAAGTATCAAACTAAAGCCATAAATTCTTATGGATCACTTGCTTTCATATTTCTCGTCTTTGAAACACAAAAGATAAGATATTCATTGACAGAGTTAGGAAAAAAAATAAGTACAAAGACGATACATTTCAACCTAAACTGAAAAATAATTCATATGCTGAGAAAAAGTTGCTTTCCAATCCCATCAAATAAACCCCAACAGAGCTTAAAATTTAAAAACCAAACAAACAGAATTACAAAACCGTGCAAAGCAGATTATTAGTCCTGTGTAGTTTCTGTGTGCTTGTATCTATAAATTACGATCAAGATTCTACCTACCTCTCAAAGAATTCACAGGAATGGCTCCAGTGAAATAGGTGGATGGTGGGGTCACACATTACACAATATCTCTTTTCTTATCTAGCAGTTTAAAAAGGACATAAAAACACAGTGACTCTAATAATCCTAGTATTTCTTTTCTTTCCCCTTATTGTTGTATACTTCATGCTGAAAGTCTGTTTCCTTAGCTCAACAAGTCACACACTTACAGAACAAAATCTGGTCACAAAACCTACTATATCAATAGCAGTCACAAAGAGAGCTAAAATACTACAAACAAGGACATACGAGAATTACCTCCTTAACCTTCTTATTAACTACATCCCAAGCAAGACGCGAAAGGAAACCTCCAGCAACAGATAATAACTGGATAATGCGTGTTGCAACAGCACGTGGCCGTTTTCCCCAATATGCAGAAATGCTGGCAGGATCATACACCAAAGGCAAGAACTCACTACCTTCATCTACCTATGAAAGCACAGAAGACCAAAGAAGGTCAGTATCCAGCAATATTTTCATTTTGAAATTTAAAAATCATGTTGAAGAAGATACTGCACATAAATATACAGCCAACTGAAAGGCCTGTAGTGGGGGAGAGACCTAACAAAGAAAAACTATAAATCCAATCCCAAAGATAAGTTTATTTTTTCTCTTTTTGTACAGTCAAACAGTGACAGCATGGAGGTTCAAACCAAGGATTATCCAGAAAACCACCAAAAACCCTCGCCACTAGCACCCTCTAAGGGGCTTCAAACAACAACAACAACAAAACACAGAACTTTTTCCCATTAGGTGGGGTCGGTTACATGGATTAAACGTTGCCATAAGTTTTTATCCAAAACCAAATTTTCAGAAATACCATTTAACCAAAGGACACTTTTAATCACCTCTCCAAGTGTCTTTTTTGATCTTTCTCTATGTCTCTTCATAGAACTAAACATCATTTGATCAATCTTTCTCACCGATGCCTATTGCAATCTTCTTTGTACATGCCCAAACCACCATAACTGATTTTCCATCATTTTCTCCTCAATAGGTACCACACCAACTCTTTCTCGAATACAATCATTTCGAATTTTGTCTTTTCTTGTATGTCCACTCATCCATCTCAACATTCTCATTTCTGTCATCCCTATTTTTTGTTCTTGTTGGCCTTTCAGAGCCTAACACTGACTACCATAGAGCATAGTTAGTCTAATAGCAGTTCAATAAAACTTCCTTTTAAACTTGTTAGATATTTTGCGATCACAAATGACCCCCGATGCATTTCTCCATTTCATCCACCCAACTTCGATCCTGTGTGTGACATCCCTATCAATCTCTCAATTACTTTATTAAATCGACCCAAGATACTGAAACTTGGACACTTGTGGTATACTATGCTCTCCAATTTTTATCACCAAATCATTACTTTCTCGCCTCTTGCTAAATTTGCACTCCATATACTCTATTTTACTCTTACTTAAACGAAAACCCTTTTATTCCAAGGCTTTCCTCCATATCTCCAATTTACAATTAGCCTCCTCTCTTGATTTTCCTACTAGGATTATGTCATCTGCAAAAAGCATACATTTCGAAACTACATCTTGGATGTGTTCAGGAAGTACATCCATCACTAAAGTGAAAAGGTATGTGCTTAAGGATGACCCTTGATGCAAACTGATCCTTATGGAAAAATCTTCTGTTACTCCTCCCTGAGTTCTTACATTTGTTGTAACTCCATCATACATATCCTTTATTACAAGAATATAAGTAATACGAACACCCTTCCTTTCCAATGCCTTCTATAGGACTTCCCTTGGCACTCTATCATAAGCTTTTTCCAAATCAATGAAAACCATATGTAAGTATTTTTTTCTACTTCGGTACCGTTCCATCAAACCCCATAAAAGATATATAGCCTCCATGGTTGATCTTCCTAACATAAAACCAAATTGATTCTTTGATATATGAGTCTCTTTTTGCTTGTTTATTTGTTTGTGCGCGCGTGCGTGTGCGTGTGTGCGTGTGTGTGTGCGTGTGTGTGTGTGTGTGTGTGTTATCCTTGCCCATACATTTAGAGTTTCATATCAAGAATGTTTAAATCCAAGTAAAAACCTTGTGTTAATATCAGTTTTGGGTGCTTTTCATTAGTTCGTCACATTTCTATGAATCTTTAGTGACGTAACCAGTCCAGTTAGACCTATTGATACTTTCAATTCAATGAAACCATTAACATGAAAACATGTGATAATGACACATCAAACCAGACAAGTGGGACCAATATGTGTAACATAAAATCACTAGGTCCAAGGCCCAAGCATTTATCTTCTCTTGCTCAGTTCTGTTCTCATTGCAGCCTCTGCAACTAGTTCAAACAAGACAAACTCCACTGTTCCAGCTCGTTTCCTACTCTTTCAAACCATAAGAAATCCATTTCCCAGTCCCGTCCTTGCCCCAACTGGAGCCTAACCTCAACCCTAACTGCTTTAAATTCCCAAACTCCATCAGGTTATTAACAGATACCACTCACAGCCAAAAACTGAAACCCTTCTGTGATTCTAATTGCTGAAGTAGGACAGCACAGTATTATAAATAATCCAACAAGGAGCCCATAAAAGCAGAAACAATGGAGTAAACTCCCACTCCCACAAACAAATTCTGAAGAGTCACTTATTGCGATCTGTCCAAATAATGCTCTTTGCCATAAAAGGCCAATTGTTATGCATTCAGGTTCTAATGAAAATGTAAGAATCACAAAACTTATAATGTATTCATATGATCAACAAAGTAGTGAGAATAACATGTCACGTGAAAATTTACGGAAAAGGTATAGAAATAGTGGGTTAGCGTTAACACTACACTTGGAAGTTTCAATACCTCAACAAGACGCAGCTCAACATTATCCTCAGCAAACAGCGAATCTCTCAAATTCTGTCCCCGAAGACCTCTCATGAGTGTTGCCAACTGTTCATCTTCTTCCATTTGTGCCCTCACTCTTTTGATCTCCTTTGAAACATCTCCAATTTTCTGCTATTGCAAGGAATCAGATGAGTTTAAACCCAGCATTGCCAACAAATGAACCATATAATCCGAAGTTGTTTTATCAATTCAACATATTTGTATGCTGAGAACTTCAATAAACAATATATATATAGTATATGGAAAGTCCATAAAAAGGATGAGAAAATACTTCTTAAAATAGCCGCCACCCTCCTAAAATGAACAGAAGAAAGACGAACCAATACATCATTACCAAAAATCTCCCCAAACTCTTTTATTAACAGCTAAAGGTTTCTAGCTCTTAAAGATGAACATTACACATAAGGCAAAACCTACCTTGTCACAAAGCAAATAAATTTAGAACATCATATCAATCAATAAATATTGCACTCAATTACGAAGTGACTTAAAAATTAAGATTGTGCATTTCATTCACAGCCAAACCTAATGGTTACAAAATCCACGGCGAAATTGCAAAGAGCTATACCTAACAAAAAAGAAGTCGAATTCAGGGTGGAATAAGTTACCGTCGAGACTCCATTGACGGGTTTGCCTGGCGGAGACTTCGATGAACCATTTACTGCGTTTACTGGCGGGGAAGAAGCAGTCCGTGCGGGTTTGGATTCGGCGGCAACGGCAGAAACCTGGTTGGGCCGTCTGCGAACAGGAAGCTTGTTCCCGATAGATGAACGGTGGAAACGAGACCAGCGACGAATAGGATCGATTTCAAAGTAAACGAGCTGTGATGCTGCGTCCATGGCGGAACCGTACACGTCCAGTACAGAGGAGGAGAGAGAGGGGAGGCTGGCGCTGCTGCTGGTACTGTCAGTGTGTGGACTAGCGTTGAAGCAGCAAAGCCTGCTAGGCTCACGGAACACAGAAAGTAACTTTTTAGTCAATTTGTTCTTCAGAGACGAGGACGTGGCCGTTGGAGGGACACGCGGCTAATTAGGAGCGAGGAAGTTTCTCTGGGCTGCTTAGGACAATAGTTTGGCGCAACGGGAAAAGTGTGGGACACAGTGGCCGGTTTCATGGTGCAAAATGCGTGGTGTTCCACTAATGCAATATTTTAGTGGCTTATTCGAAGTGGCAGTGCTGTTGCAAGTGAATTACTGAATTGGGGGTTATTCTCTGAGCTATCAAACGGATCCAGGCCAGCTCCATTTGATTTCAAGTCTTTTCGATTTGATTTAAAAAAATTTTAAATTTTTTAATAAAAATTTTGAATTTAACTCTAACATTATAAAATTAACAGTTAAATAGATTAATTTTAACTAAATTTAAATTTAAATTATAAATTAATATAAACTTTTATATTTTAAAATTTTAAATTATTAAAATAATTATAAACTTATAAATTTTTTGATAATGGATCAAATGAAACTATAATTATTTGCATACATAAAAAATTAAAAAAATCAATAATTGACTTAATAAAATATGCTTATTTAATTTAGATTATGGGAAAATTATAAATAAGTAACTCTAAAATATCATTATTCTTTAACTAATACAAAGATGATATAAAATAATGCCACATTTGTTATGTACATAGTAAACTAATAAGAGAGTTTATTTTATTCTACTTAAAAATTATGACAATAATATGAATTGAAGTGAAAAAAAATTTTAAAAAATATGACATACTGACTTGGAACCAACTAAGTCAACTCGGTTCCATCTCAGGTCAATTCAAGCCATGCCAAAAAAAGTTCAACTTTTTTTTAGGTTAAAATCCTTTTTAACTTCAACTTTAATTTTTCAAAACATTTTGAATGGATCAAGCAGTTTAGACTGAAATTAATGATTATTCATCGACAAAAAATATAAAAAGAAAAAAAAAACTCCCCCTTTCATAGGATTTACAAAAAAAAAATATTAAATTGAATATAAATTGTTGATATATTGAATTTTATAATTTATATTATAAGATCTAAAATGTTTAATAGACTAAATTTTTAAATAAAATTTCTTTAAATTTAAGTACCTTATTACTTGTATATACTCAACACTCTAACCCGTAAACCCAAATCAACTAGTGTTTGGTCTTCACTCTTGCAATTTCAATTGATTTTATTTGGGTAGGTGGGTTAATGCCCAGCTCTAATAACAGTGGAGGCCAACGTAGTAAAATTTTTAACCATTTTAAACTAACACTTGGGGTATTAATTTTGAAATGTTGCTCCTGCAAACGTAGAAGCAATATAATTAACACAAACTATTTATAAGTAAAGGTGCCATAATGGGTTGCCTCATCCTAGTTTATTTAAGAGACATGATAAGTTTATATTTTATTGACTTATAAAAAATGTAAGTCAATCTATCATATTTTATTTAATTTATAAATCACAATAAGATGAGACTAGCAAAGCTAATCATTTATATATAAAAATATATTAATTTATTGAGTCAATTCATTACACTTTGCTCACTTAAATATATAGGTTAGACTAGTATTTTTTTTATGCCAAAATTTATGTGCTGACTCTACTTTGATACTTCTGCTCACAAGTCATTAGATGTATATATCTCATAATTTTAATTTATTATAATTTAATAAATTTAATAATTTTAATTCTTTTAAAAGAGATATTTATAAAATTTTATTTATAAGAAAAGAAAAATTAACTAATTTTGTAAGGCTAGGCTTTAGTTGGTAATAGAGCTATTAATTTTCATCCAAACCATTTAATCTATCTAGAATCGTCTTAGAAAATCAAATGTTAAAGTTTAAAAAAATTTGGCCAAAAAAAAAGTACTGCTATACTTACATCATTTTTAGCTATATTTTTTATATAAATTAATATTTTTTCATTAATCTGCATAATAAACAGTAAAAATTACTATTTAAAACAGTAATTTTTACTATTCACTATACAAATTTATAAAAAGAATATTAATTTACATAAAAAATATAAAAAAAAACTGTTTTAAGACTATCATCATCTAAAAAAATTCTAAGACTGAACTCAGGTCTTGTTCTCATGTCAGTCCACCAACTTGCATGTTTTTTATTTTTTAAATCTCACTTTTCACTTCAGAGACTCTTCTCTTCTCGGTTAAGCCAAACCTAGCCCAGCCCAATTCCAATTTTCTGTGTTAATTACTACTCAACCCAAGTGACTAAGAGAGTGAAATAAGTGGAGATGACTAACAATAATTATAACACATAAAACCTTATTTTTGTATGTAAAATTGACTACATAAATGTCATTGATTATAATTTAAATTGAAGTGGACTTAAATTTTTGAAATAAAGGTTATAGTTTACTGCAGTTATGTATTGGTTTCCTAATTTGTCTTAATAATAGAAGACTAAAATCATATGAACTGTTTTGCTTAACACGTTACCAAAGCCTGTTAGTTTTCTTTAAGAAGCTGACAAATTTGATCTTTAGTGAGAAGTAGAAGCTAGCAATTTTCTTTTAGTCTTTGAAGGCAGATGAATCTAAGTATGATAAAATCAGTAATGAGAATGGAAAGAACTGTGTGACTTTTATAATTTAGAATTACAGATATAAAAATTTATAATTTAAGTTTAAGTTTAAGTTGAAGTATAGATATAAGTCTAGTTTTTAGTTCAAAATTAAATTTAAGTTCAAGCCCAACTTATAAGACTAATTCGTTTAATTGCCCACCTGCAAGATTAGAGTTAAGTTTGAATTCTTTACTCAAAAAAATTTATACCTTTTTACTCAAAATAAATTGGTCCATAATCAGGTTAGGCTAACTCTTAATCAAATTGAACCAGTGTGTTTCATAACTCTAATTGATGATGAGATTTCTCAGTGGAGCATTGAAGACCTGATTTGTAATGGTTACACTAATTACAAAGAGATAAAACTCTTAATTCTCTTCTGTTGCTTTTATAAGAATAGAGGAGAACTAAAGCAAGCTTGATATGTGAGCATTGAAAGATAAAACCTCAAGGAATAAAGACCTCAAAAATAATATTGAATGTTTGCTCCATGTTTTGTCTATTGGAGGAGCAAATGCAAACAAGATAAAAATATATTTTTAATTTAAATTTGTTTTAGATAAAAAATCAAAAGGACATGCACCCAAAGACAAACTTTATACATAAAAAAGTTTACGCTTGCAATTTTATTTTATGAAATGTTTATATTGAATGTGTATAAATTATTAAATTTATTAAATTTTATAATTTTTAAAATAAAGATGGTGTGAAATTGAAAATATGAAAAAAAAAATATAATAATTACTATTATACATAACACGATAAGCAGAATGGAATGTTGCATGAGATTGTTGCCGACTAATTGAAAACAATTTTCATGCCAATAAAATCGGCACTGTAGAAACAACGTGCTAGTTTGATGACATCATGCACAAATGTGAGAATCCACCTTGAGGCCTGGTAAATCGAGTCTAATTTTAATTTAGGTATATTAAATTGATAGTTATTATGTGTGCACATGTATATATATATATATATATCACAATTTTCGTTTTTGTGGTATTTATTTACTTTTTATTTATTTTCAATCAATTAAAGTATTATATTTCAATTTTAGAAATTGAACAATTATTAGATATCATAGCATAACAACTCACATTAATAATTAAATAGAGCTCTCAAAATAATTACATAATATTTTAGAAACCAAAGAAAAAATACAAAACCTAGTCCAGATAAATTTTTCATTGATAATAATAATAATAAGTACAAATAATATTTTCTCTGGTAAAATAAGAGATATACAATTAGTAACAC
Source organism: Dicorynia guianensis (assembly GCA_037013595.1). Lineage (NCBI taxonomy): Eukaryota > Viridiplantae > Streptophyta > Magnoliopsida > Fabales > Fabaceae > Dicorynia > Dicorynia guianensis. The sequence continues at coordinate 28,587,650 of JASUAB010000012.1, read as the reverse complement.
ATAAAATATAACTATTTTTGCCAACAAATAAGTAAATAACTTAAGTTTAGTGGAAAAAAGTCACCCAATCTGAAAAATATTTTGCAGGTCTAGAATTTATTCTAAAAAACTTGAGATCAGATATCTATAATTTAGAATGAAAAACCCTGTATTGTGAACAATTTCACAAAAATTCAGTCTAATCCAACAATAAACGATTTTAGAACACATTTACGTAACCTGCTAAAGAAAGAAAAATATTGCATTTTGTGGCTTTTCTTTTCTCCTTTGTTATCTCTCTTCCAAATCTTGGAGAGGAAGTTTTGTAATTATTTTTATGATGAGAGGGGATTCAAAAGTCCCCTAATAAACTTGACAAAAGACTAAACTATCCCTCATTCAGACGAAATGCCATGTGGGGTTCACCCCATATAATGGGAATGCCATGTCTCCAACTGCATAACAATAGTCTTACTCTTAAAATAAATCTTAATTTCATCACAAGGGGAGATATTGAAACTAATTCACAATGATTCTTCATTTGCAATAGTCAAATAACAAGAGAAAAGTATTCAATGTAGGCCACAAAATATTTGAAACTAGCTTTTGAGTGATTAGAACATGAACCCTAAACATGCAAATAAATTAAGTCAAAAAAGGGACTGTTTATTAACTCTAAGAAGGTATGCTCTATTATGCTTAGCAAATTAACCCACTTCATAATGTAAAACAAAAACTAATCTCAAACTAGGAAATAACTTTTTAAGACTCTCAAATGAAGGATAAACCAAATGACAATGAAGTTAGAAAGGAGAAATTGAACCCAAGAAAGCAATAAACTATAGCAATTCTCTAAAGTATCCCTCAATGGATGATAATCTTCTTCGTCTCAAGATCTTAAAAGAGACAATAGCTATGAAAGAATGAATATTACAGTTTTGTGTTTAGATAATCTTATATAATTAGACCCTTTCATTATTGTCAAAAGGTTGTTGAAGTACATAGATGTTCGGTGTTGCTTTCAGACTCTTGGACTTATACTAATATGAAGGCATCAAATTTAATTAAAAAGTATAGAGCTTAGTTGTCATTTAGTGCCTTGGAAAGATATGAGTACGCAAAATGTCTAGAAGTTTTTTATTTTATTTTATTTTATTTTATTTTTTGCATTTTCTACTAGCTTTACCTGGACATGGCCCCTCCAATGACTCGTGGGGAGGCTTTACCTGGACATGTGCTCGCCTGGACGGCTACTTACGCATGTCATGTGACTGCATTTCCTTCCAACCAAAAAATGAAATGCCTTTCCTCAATTCTTCTGTTGTTGAACCATTAACAATGTTGAATATGAAGACTAAATTGAGGTAGGAACAATCATGGTGTAATTGTAAACCCCATGTCACTCTCAAGTCTCAATCAGTATAGAAGGTCAAATGCTAGCTTCCAAGAGCTATTGTGCATAGTTTTGGCCAAGTCTTCCTTTACATGTAGACTTTTCAATTTGAACCCATGGTCCATGTCTTTTCCAAACTCACCTGAATACACGTTTTGCATGGAGGGAGTTCTAATTAGGAAAACTGTTATAGAGATATATAGGATTATGTATAGGACTATGCATAAATAAAATGAAGTTGTGGAAATCTATTTGTCTAGTGCCTATCTGGGGCGGCCTTTGTCATCCTAAAATCAATTCTAATAATAACAATACTATAAATTTTACTTTTTAAAAATTTTTTTTGATTATTTTACCAAATGGGCATTTATATATATATAATTATAATAATTATATTCAAAATCAATTGTACAGGCCCAATATAAATACACACATCGGTTATACGGCTCTGCTGTGTCATTAGTAACCTCACAAATGGACAATAGGAGATCCTATGCTCTTTTGTTACCTCTCTTCCTTTGCTTTTCTTCAATTCCGCTGAGATGTCATTCCACTTCCCAAGTGAAGGCAAATATACCGATCTGTCTTTTTCTCTGTTAACCAACCACCTTACTTCAATTTGCTATTACTATTGGGCTCTCTCCTACATCTTTTTTTTCTTGGTTTTCATATTCCCATTGTTCACGCTTTGATGGTTTGATTTAGCTAACAAGAAGGGCATTTTCATGTTTTGTGTATTCTGAATGCAGAGTTATATTGTCTACACTGGCAATGGCAACACAGATGAAGCTTCTGCATTGTCACTTTACACAAGCATGTTGCAACGAGTTGCAGGCAGGTAATAATAATTTTATCAACGTCACAAATTCCCAACTGCTACAAAATTTCATCAATAAGTGGGTCTGTCAGTTCTAATAGGTTATTAAGGCAAATTTTAGAGTGTTAGAGGTAAAACTTATAGCATAATATACTTTAAGTGGTATGTCTAAATTTGAATTAAGAATACTTTTTATTTCTTTACTTTTGTAAAAGAGTAATTCAATATTTTAATTTTTAAGTTAAATAATTGAATCCTTTTATAAATATAATTGAGATAATTTAGTTTTTATAAAAATATAATTAAAATAATTTAATCTTTTTACAAGTAAAATTAGGAGAATTTAATTTTTTACCCACCTAATTCTCCTTTCTTAACATAACGTGATTCATAAATGATAATTTAAAAAATTTCAACATCATTCATTTGGTACATAATTATCTCTTCTTTTGTGAAATCTTAAACTTTATTTTTATATATTTTAATGACTTTTTTTGTTAAAAGATAAATTACATAGCAATCACGCTATATTAGAATTAAAAAATTAAGTCTAGTTCATCACTGATGAACCACATGATATGGATACAAAATTTTGTTAGTCCAACTTTCAATGAAAATAACATTGCTCTTTTTTTCTTGGTACAGAATAGCACTGCTCTTCTAAAAAATAAAAATAACCACAATTTATTATTTGGTAATCGATTCCTAACATTTTTTTCTTTTATTTTCGTCCTTTCTGTATCATAATTTCAGCGATGCTGTACCCAAGCCCATACTGCACCACTACAGGCGGAGTTTCAATGGCTTTGTCGTGGAGCTAACAGAGAAAGAAGCCAAAAGAATGGCCGGTGTGAACAAAAACTGTGAAATCCTCTTTTACTATGGCCCTTTTTTTCCTTACTAATTTTATAGGTTTGTTGACACAAGAAAATTAATAACGCAGAGCTTGATGGTGTGGTGTCTGTCTTTCCAAATGAAAAGAAACAACTACATACAACAAGGTCTTGGGATTTTATTGGTTTTCCACTACAAGTGGAAAGAGCCACATATGAAAGTAATGTCATCATTGGAATAATTGACACTGGAATCTGGCCAGAATCTCACAGCTTCAGTGATAAAGGACTTGGTCCACCACCAAGTAAATGGAAGGGCACCTGTCAAAAATCAAATTTCAGTTGCAATAAGTATATACCAGACTATGAAGCACCGAAATTTTGTTTAGGCAATATACTTGTATCTGATACGTATTTATATATGCCCGTATTGGATATAAAACTCGTATGATAGTTACATAAAAATATTATTACTAAATTGACCTAATGACATACCTGTACTCATATTGAATACATATCCATACCCTTAGCCAGTATACATGTATAATTGCTAAGCTGCTCAGGGACACAAAAAAGAGTACACCTTTAACAGAATTATTCTGTGTTGTTGTAGTAAAATCATTGGGGCAAAGTATTACAAAGTTGATGGATCATTCAGTGACGGAGATTTCAAATCTCCAAGAGACTCAGCTGGTCACGGGACTCATGTAGCATCAACGGCAGCTGGGAACGCAGTTAGCATGGCAAGCATGTTAGGCCTTGGACTAGGGACAGCAAGAGGCGGTGTTCCATCAGCACGCATTGCTGTCTATAAAGTGTGTTGGTTTGATGGCTGCTCTGATGCAGACATTCTTGGTGCATTCGATGATGCCATTGCAGATGGAGTTGACATAATATCAGTTTCAATTGGAGGGCTCATTGACGAGAACGAGAACTACTTCAGAAATGGAATGGCCATTGGATCATTTCACGCTATGAGGAATGGAATATTAACCGCTGTTTCAGCTGGGAACTGGGGTCCAGGACTTACATCCCTTTCCAGTTTTTCACCTTGGTCTATTTCAGTGGCTGCTAGCACCATAGATAGAAAGTTTGTTACCAAGGTTGAATTAGGTGACGGTTCAATATATGAGGTAAAGTTCCTTCTCTATCTTAGGCTGGAAAATCTCTCCGGCACCTCAATATTTACTTAATACTCACCAACTTTTAATGTGAGTCTTTAAATTTGTAAGATCACATAGTTTGTAAAATTATATAAATTTAATAGTTTTAATTCTGTGTTGTAAGTATTAAGTGAAAAAAAAAAAAGTTATGGAAATAGTGAGACTTGCAGTAAATTGGTCTGTATTTTAGTCAATATATCTTTACATCAAAATTCTCTCATATTACATCATAATCAAGTTCAATCTCTGTTTCATTTTAGGGAATATCACTAAATACATTTGACCTTAAGGGGGAAATGTACCATTTAATCTATGCTGGGGATGCACCAAATACTACAGGAGGCTATGATGGATCTTCATCCAGGTAACTGCAAAGCTTAACTTCAAGTCCTTTAATTCGCCCAAAAGATGTATGGTATGAAAGAAATGAAAATGTTTGTAAATGTTTATATTTCTTGATGAGAGTGTTTCCAATTCCAATGTGCAGGTTTTGCTATAGTGGCTCTTTGGACCAAAATTTGGTCAAGGGTAAAATTGTTCTGTGTGAGGGAAGAAACGCAGCAATAGGCCCCTTCTTGGCTGGTGCTGTTGGTGCCTTGACACAAGGTCAAGATTTTAGATATCTTGCTACATCTTTTCCCTTATCTGCTTCTTACCTTGACTTGCTGGATGCTCTCAATGCTTTTGGCTACATAAATTACACAAGGTATTAACAACAGCTGCAATGTAGAATACAAATGATTTCTTATAACCACAATTTTCCGAAGTGAGTTGCTTAATACAATTTTCAGGAGTCCTACAGCAACAATATTTAAGAGTAATGAGGCAAAGGATACATTAGCCCCCGTAGTGGCCTCTTTCTCGTCAAGAGGACCAAACCCTGTCACCCCTGACATTCTCAAGGTACACCTTTTCTATGGCTAACTTCATTAACAATGTCCCTACTGGGGAAATTTTCTCCATTATAATTGTTTTTCTTTCTTTTTTTGGTCTAGCCGGATTTGATTGCACCTGGAGTTGACATTCTGGCTAGTTGGTCTCCAATTTCACCTGTCTCTGGAATTACAGGTGACAATAGAACATTACAGTTCAACATAATCTCAGGAACATCAATGGCTTGCCCACATGTTTCTGGTGCAGCAGCGTACGTTAAATCATTTCATCCTGCATGGTCTCCTGCCGCTATCAAATCAGCTCTAATGACCACAGGTAATAGGAATAAGTAATGACCTGGTAATTCAGAATTTCAGAGAAAACTTATAGCTAACTGTTTTCTTCTTTCTGTTCCTTGCAGCAAGGCCACTGAGCCCCAAGACTAACCGTGATGCAGAGTTTGCGTATGGTGCTGGCCAAATCGATCCTGCCAAGGCTATAAATCCTGGTTTAGTATATGATGCCAGTGAAATTGACTTTGTAAGATTTTTATGTGGACAAGGCTATAGTACAAAGATTCTACGACTTATTACTGGGGATAACAGTAGCTGTTCTGAGACCACTTATGGAACAGCAATGGATTTGAACTACCCTTCCTTTGCTCTTCAAGCCCCACCCTCCAATCCCAGGGTTAGCGGCAGTTTCAACAGGACCATTACCAATGTTGGGTCATCAACATCCACATATAAAGCCACTGTGACTGCTCCTAAAGGACTAAAAATCCAAGTGAACCCAAGCGTTCTGTCATTCACTTCTCTTGGCCAAAAGAAAACATTTGTGCTCACTATTGAAGGAACACCAGAAGAATCTATAGTGTCGGCTTCTTTGGTTTGGAATGATGGTAAATTTCACGTGAGAAGCCCCATTGTTGTGTTTAATGCACCATAAATAAATGGCCTAGGTAGATACACCAAATAAGCAGAAGCAGAAAGCATTAAACAACTACAGATTTCTGTGGTGCTATTGTTTTCTTATTTCAAATATCAAATGTCCAAAGTTCCTACCATTTGAAGTCTATGGACTGCTTTCTGCTTGGCCAAAGTCTATGATAAAGAGTATCAAAGTCTATGAAACAGTATCAAGTTCTCAATTTTCCAACTTTATACTTTCTTATACGCAAACAATCTTGTTTCTTTACACAAAAGCTGTTTTATTTACCTTGTAATCAAATTAGAACAATACATTTGTGGCCCAAAATTCGTTTTCCTGGTGTCTTAAAGCAAAAACATTACACACTACCAAAAAAAAAGACCAATTTGCAATGAAAAATATTTGTCCTAGATTAGCTAAAATTCTGTCACCAACGGTATTAATGTGAGATATATAAATTTCGTTGTAAATTGTGTCATGAATGAAAGAAAAGGTCCATAGCTAAATTGTGATTTCCCACTCTATAACAATGTTTTAGAACTGCCTCACAAAACGGTATCAACATTGGATATATAGAGACAAAAAATTATGGACTCGTAGCAAAAAAATCATTGCAAATGTGAATATTTTGAGATAAAATTGTAACGGTCAAAATAGTGATAGAATCGCAATTGAATATCTCTGTATGTAATTATGCTGCAATCTCCTATGATAAATGTTTGAATTGTCACAAATAAATATCTAATTTTATTATTTATATTTAGTTAAGAAAATAAGAATAAGCTGGATTTGAAGAAGGTATCAAATTCCAAGTTGGTAATTTAACCCATCATTTTTTTTTTGTTAATTAATTTAACTCATCAATTTTACACCTATTGATATAAATAAGGCTGTTAAATCAGATCAACCCACCCACTCAATTCACATTAACACAATAACAAGACAGGATAATTAGCTTGATATTTTGGGGAATTGAAAAACTCTCAACCTACTCCACCCCATAGTAAATTTTGGATTAAATAACATAAATATATTTAAATAAAAAATTGGCTTAACTATGAATAATTAAACAAATAAATAAAAGTAAATCTAATTATCTATATCTCAAACATCTCCAATGAAATAACATAAATTAAATTATAATTCAAAATATCTCAAATTAAAAACAATCATATTGACCTAAGTCATAAATTAGACAAATTAGATTACAATCTATCATGAATATCCTAATGTCTCAAATCCCAAGTATATTATTCAAGAATAAGCTTCTAGGTTTTCCGCAAGATCCATCTATTCTCCTAGGGGTCATGGCTATTTTTGTTTAATTACCTAAAATGGCATAGTATTGCAATATGTTTAGCAGATCAAAACTCAACATATTGGCCCACCCCAAACCTATTTTTACCTGCAAGTTAAATGTGGTGGATATATTGATCTCCACTATTAAACAAGTTGCAAAAAATCAAACCTAATCTGTCTCTTGAGCAAGGTCGAGTAGGTCAACCTAGCAAGTCAAATCCATATTGACTAGCCACTATGTAGATGTAGTGTCCATTTTCTCTTGAATAAAAAAAATTATGAAAAAGGTGGAATTATACATTGTGGCACAATGGTCTGTTTGTATTGGCCAATGCCTACATCAGATCCATAGAGATTTTCAATGGGATTGACCTAAAAAATTTTATAATTCTATTATTCTCATAATTGAATTTTATTAAATATTTACTTTAAAAAATTTAAATAATTATATTTATTAAATTTCATAAACTAAATTATAAAAACACAAAATCAAATGACCCGTGAATTATTTTGTAGCAATTTTGTTACTCCATTTTTTGTGTGAGCTACTTCTTTCGAAATTTTAAGCCCGATGGGTTTGAAGATGGAAGAGAGGCAAAGAAATGTTCTATTTGTATTGACCAGACTCCATTTGGTATATGCTTGTCAAGACGGGTTGAGCCCGCCGGGCCAACCCGCCCCGCCATATATGAGGGGCGGGTTGGGTTGGTTCATAACAAACCCGCATATTTGCGGGTAAATTAACCCGCCCCGTATAACCCGCGGGTCAAAGCGGGTTTGGGGCGGGTTAACCCGCGGGCCACAATCCTTATTACACGCTTCACCCGAAGTTTCGAACCCTCCCAACTCCCAAGGACCCAAGCCACTGTCCGTCTGTCCCATACGGCCATACTCTGACTGAAGAGCGTCTCTCACAGTCACAGTCAGAAGCACAGGCGCACAGCTCACTCTCCGCTCTCTGGTCTCCATCTGGACTGTCTCTCGGCTCTCTCCCATCCCAGTCAGTGCAGTCACGGGCTCACAAGTCACAATCTCATCTCACAGTCCCAACTCCCAAGCCACTGGCCTACTGTCTACTGAGTACTGAAGTCAAGCTCTCGTAGTAAGAAGCACAGGCGCACAGCTCACTCTCCACTCTCTGGTCTCCATCTGGATTCTGGATTGACTCTCGGCTCTCTCCCATCCGGACTCACAATCTCATCTCAGTGATCTCACAGTCCCAACTCCCAAGTCCCAAGCCACTGTCCTACTGAAGTCAGGCTCTCTCGAGTCTCTCCGTCACAATCACAGGCGCACGGCATAGCTCAGTGAGCTCACTCTCTGCTCTCTGGTCTTCATCTGGATTCTGGACTGTCTCTCGGTCTCGGCTCTCTCCCATCTCGGTCACAGACTGACAGTCAGTCTCAACCTGGAAGAACGTCGGAAGAAGCCTCCCTAGTCCCTTACTCGCTCACGGCTCACCGTCAGTCCCTCTCTTGTCCCGATCCCAAGCCACTGAAGTCAGGCTCTCACGGTCACTGGCACAGCTCACTCTCTGCTTCTGGTCTCCGTCTCTCGGCTTTCTCCCATCCCAGTCAGGACTCATTGTCTCAAACTCTCGGTCACACACTCACGGTCAGTCTCAATCTGGAAGAACGTCGGAAGAAGCCTCCCTAGTCCCTCACCCACTCACGGCTCACCATCAGTCCCTCTCTTTGTCGACATCGCGACGCGGACGCGGCGACCGAAAAAAGAAATAACGTGTGGAAAAATGATTTTTGTGGGTTTTGGAAAACTTGAAAATTTGGGAGTCGCCACCGATCTAATTTTAAATGGTGAGATCGGACACCGAGATTTAGGTCTACATCACAGAAATTGGGTTCGGGGGTTGGTTACGTGTAGGGAAGGTATTAGCACCCCTACAATGCCCTTTCGGTATCACGTTGGCGTTTTGTTGCTTTTTAATTTCAAATTCATGCTTTGATCTTGGTTAAAACTTTTTATTTGGGTTTTTTTTTAGAAGAAGGGGATTGTGATATTTACGTTGGAGGGATTTTGTCAATTTCTTCAACGTAATCCACAACATAATTATCCGAAGAGATAGCAAAAACGGTCACTTTCGTCAACCATAAGTGCTATGGTATTTGAAAAGAATCAAGATTCTAAAAGAGGGGATTTAATTTTAAAATATGGGTGTTGGTCACGTTACATGAATTATATCAATTTCTTCAATATAATCCATAACGTAATTCCCTCAGGATAGCTAATCGCAATCGTTTTCACCAATTGCATGAACGACCATCGTTGGGAGCTTTCTAACCAAGATAGTGGATCAAATTAGCTAACTAGAAACTCCTTGTGTTTGCTTACCTTCATAAGCATACTGGGAGACGAGGTTTATGGGCTCAATTATAGGATTTTAGCATTACAACAGCTCAATCATGGAATTTAACATTATAACAGTGTGATTATAAAAATTACAGCAATATAATAGCTTAATCACAGCAACTTCACAGTATTGCAATTTAATTACAGCATTACAGTAATACAGCAATGAGGTAGCACAACAGCTTAATTACAGCACTATAGTGATGCAGCAACTTAATTACAACAATGCAGGAAATAATATAGCAGAATACAGAAACAGCATGCAGAATTATAGCAACAGAAACAGAGGAAATGATACAGCAGGATGCAGAAACAGCATACAGTATTACAGCAGAAACTGAATTGCAGAATTTTTACAGCAGAATCAGAAACTGTAATAACAGAATTACAGCAACATGATACAGCAGAAAGAGCTGCGAAATTCTTTTACAGCAGAAGTAGAGTTGCAAATTCTTAAAGCAGAAATAGAGTTGCAGAATTTTACATCAGAATCAGAAACTGTAATAACAAAATTACAGCAACATGATACAGCAGAAACAGCAATGTTTCCCTAACAATACAGCAACTCCATTTATATTTCCAAGGATTTATAAAGATAAAGCAAGGAAACCAAGAGCAAACAGCAGAATGTACAGAGTACAGCAGCAAGTTAAATCCAATTGCAATTCCAACGATTCATGCTTCAACAAAGCAATCCATGAACTAAAGTGGGACTTAACAGATTGGGAGTAATGTCTGAATGCCAAATGCTTAGATACGAAAACATTCATCTCAATCCTAGGGAATCACTGAATCCAATAAATCTATACCCATCTCATTCTCAGCATAAAAATATGGAGCTCCTTGTTTCTCAGCAAATGATACTACAACTTTGGGATGAGAAAGAAAAAGAAAAAGAAAAAAGTGTTACCTGAGAGCTAGAGATAATTAGAGCAGCTGAGTATCTCAGAGAATTAGAGAGATCTCATCTTTTTTGGTACCGAGCCCCCCCAATTGTTTCTTCCATGTGAACTAGTACTCAGCTGCATGCTCCACTTCCTTTCTCTCTTTTTTCCTTTTTCCCCCTTCCCTTCCTTTTCCTCACGGGCTGCCCTCCTTTTTTCTTTGCTCACTGGCTGCCTTCTCTTTTGGTTGCTGTTTTTTCCCTTGAAAGTCCTCTAGCAGCCACCTCTTTTGACTAACCTACTCCTTCTTTCGTCCTCTTCTTTTTCCCACCTCATTTCCTCTTGGCCTCTTTCTCACATTTTTCTACTTTCTCAGTCGACACCTTCCCTCTCTTTGACTCTTCATTTTCTTTCTTTCACACTTCTTTTTCTTTTGTTTTCTTTTTTTCTTTTTTTCTAATTTTTAATTTTACATTTATTTTTTATTTTTAATAATTTTTAAACAATATTATTTACATTTGATACCCAAAAATATCTTTAAATTTTTTATTTTTACTCAATTATTTTTTAGAAAAATATATATTCAAGTAGGATAATTTTAGAACTTATGCATGGGTCCACTTTAATTTTTGAGGTTCGGACAAAATTAGGTGTCTACACTCTTGTCCCGATCCCAAGCCACTGAAGTCAGGCTTTGCCTCTCACAGTCACAGGCACAACTCACTCTCTGCTCTCTGGTCTTCGTCTCTTGACGAGTAATGCTCTTGGAACTGTGAAGGATAAATTGAGACAAGTTGCATGTTCCATTGGCCAGCCTTTACCCACCGGTATGAGTAGCTTGCTTTCTTTTTTCACTGACCATATACCATCTTAGTGATTTCATTCCTCTTTCAGCAGAAATGACAAATACTATGCTGGATTTAGAATGTATAAGGCTATAACTATTTTTGCCATCTAAGCCTCAGTTTTTTTTTTTTTCAATTCTAATTTTGGAAAATTTCTGTATGTAAATCCACTACTGAGCTAGATGTTGCTTGTTAATTACTTTTAAGATATCAGTATGTCTTTAAGTGGGATATTGTGCTGCTAGTCTATATGTAAAAGAAAAGTCTAAGTTTCCTGAAAGTTTTGGTTCATTCTTGTTCTTGAATATTATTATTTTATTAAATCTAATGTGCCTATATTTTCCTTTACTTGTTTTCTTTCTTTGCAGCTGATGCTATCTTCTACAAGGTATGTTTTATCTTTTTGTTTCCAACTCATGTCCTACAAATGAATAAATGTTATACTAGGATAGAAGCACGGCAGTTGCACTCCTTGATTTTGTATGCACTGGGCAACATGGCCGTGATTCTCCTGCAAAGATCGACTCAATGACTTTGCTTATGGTGCTCTATGGAGAAGAATAATTTCTCTTGTTCTATAAAATTATTGGATCCTACAGATTCCTTCCTGATATAGAGGAGTTTCCTGATTCAACCCCCATGCTGGATGTTAACTAATAAAAAAATGGGAAGCATCTGTCTAGAAAAGATTTTGTCTTGTTGTTTCTTTTATACAAGTGAATGTAAGATCAAATAATCTCCTGATTTGTACTTCTCTGGGTAAATGAATAAAATTCCATTTCTAAGCATGTCTGAAAATTAGTTCTCATCCTTTTACATTATCTGTCACCTCGTGTGTTAGTTTTGTTTGGGTTTTTCCCTCTTTCTTTTATGTATTTTCTGGCATAGTTTATTTTTATATCTTGCATCCTTATTCCCATATAGGTACCATTTGAAGAAGTTCCAGAGGTTGTAGCTGGTCGAAAAGTATTTATAAATCAACGCTATGCGTATGTTGCAATGAATCAGGTTTACAATTATTGCAATGAATCAAGGCTATGCTCTCTGCTCTCTAGTCTCCGTCTCTTGGCTCTCTGATTTTTTGGGCTCATTTTCGTGTAGCTTTTGCCCTTGTTATATCTCTCTCACTCTCAAGCTCGGTTTCATCATCTCCTTCCAGGTTAATCCATCGTTGCTTTCTCCATAGGTGTGAAAAATATTGAATTTATTTCTGTCAAAATTTTAGTCTGGAGAAAATAATCAAAACATAAGCATGAAAAGGGTTGAATTTATTATGGCAGTAAGATTATTGTACCTCATAATATTTGCTTACTTTGAGTTTTATTGGAAAGCTTATGCTGTTTTTTCTTTAGATTAAATCATTTGGTTCTCTGTGATCCTATTCAAGCCTTGCCTGTGAATTGGATTGACTTCTTATGATGTGGATTTGAGTCATTTGACATTTATCTATATAAACATAGAGATTATAGTTGTATATATTGACTCTACAGACTACAGTTGTTGAGCTTTTAAGTTATGTTTAGATATGATTGTTTTAAAGAAGACCTCATTAAAGAAGACTATCAATGAAATATTTTGTTAATTTTAGCTATGTTACTGAATGGTTAAAGATTTTGAAGGGATTTTAGTTGAAGTCTACAAGGTTGTGGATATGAAATGCTAGGTTGTTTGTGTTGGGTTGGGGGGCTTGCAGAATGTTAAGCTGGGGCTTGGTATTCTTTACTATTTAGTTGACTTGTAATCCTTTAAGTGTATAAATGTACATAGCTTTATATGTTCAAATTCATATGTATGTCATACTCCATGGTTGTTTGTTGTTGCTTGTCTCTTTCTAGTTAGTCTTATGTTTGCTTTCTAAATTTGTTGTTTGTTTTTTTCCTAGATAGGACAATTGAGATTTGGTAGCTGAATTTGATTTGATTGAGTCATGGAATCTATTAATTTGGATGATGATGTCTTACTTCAAGAGTCTATGTTAGATAAATCTGAAGGTGGAACAAAGAAAAGGAGTAGACAACAAACTTCTGAAGTGTGGAATTTCTTCACAAATTTAGGGATTGGGAAAGATGGAATTGAAAGGACACAATGTAAAGCATGTAAAACTGAATATAAAATTGGTGGTCACAAATATGGGACGTCCACATTGAAACGTCATTTGCCAAAGTGCAAGATGCTTAAGTTTCAAGATGTGGGACAAATGATTATAGATGGAGATATGAAATTGAGGAGTAGGAAAATAGATAAGAAAATTCAGCGTGAATTATGTGCTACTGCGATCATCCAACATGATTTGCCCTTTTCATTTGTTGAATATGCTGGGATTAGAGCTTGGGTGAAGTATATAAATCCTGATGTTAGTTTTGTTTCTAGAAATACTGTGATTGCTGATATCAATAAAATTTATAGGAGGGAGAAAGAGCAGCTTAAACAAATGTTGGCTAAGATTCCTAATAAAATTTGTTTAACTTCAGATGTATGGACTGCTTGCACTAGTGAGGGTTACATTTGCTTGACTGCTCATTTTGTTGATGATAATTGGAAATTGAACAGCAAAATACTTAATTTTGCTCATATGCCTCCTCCACACACCGGGGAAGAACTAGCTACCAAGTTGTATGGTTTTTTAAAGGAATGGGGAATTGAGAAAAAAGTTTTTTCTCTCACTTTGGACAATGCTTCAAATAATAATAGTATGAAGGATATTCTAAAAGAGCAATTGTGTTTGCATGATAGCTTATTCTATGATGGTGAACTTTTTCATGTTCGTTGTTCTGCTCATATATTGAATCTCATTGTTCAAGAAGGGTTGAAAGTAGCTAGTGAGGCCTTGAAAAGAATTAGAGAATCTGTGAAGTATGTGAAAGGTTCTGAAAGTAGGATTTTAAAATTTGAAGAATGTGTGCAACAAGTTGGTAATATTGACACTAATGCTGGCTTATGTTTGGATGTGTGCACTCGTTGGAATTCAACATATATGATGTTAGACAATGCCATCAAGTATAAAAAGGCTTTTACTTCTCTTAAAGTAGTTGATAGGAATTATAAAGATTGTCCTTCATCTGAGGAGTGGAAAAGAGGAGAGAAAATATGTGAATTCTTAGAGCCATTTTATGATATTACCAACTTGATTTCTGGTTCTTCTTATCCTACTTCTAATTTGTATTTTATGCAAGTATGGAAGATTGAATGTTTGTTGTTGGAAAACTTGAAAAATGAAGATTTGGTAATCAGTGACATGTGTCAGAAAATGAAAGAAAAGTTTGATAAATACTGGAGTGATTATAGCATTGTTCTTGCATTTGGAGCTATTCTTGACCCACGCATAAAGCTTGCAATGTTGGAGTATTTTTACTCAAAAGTTGATGCCTTTACTTGTCAAGAGAAGATTAAAAATGTAAGGACAATGTTATACAAGCTTTTTGAACAATATGTCAAATCTTCTAGTGCACCAAGTTCTTCTCAATTTCAATCTTCTATTACACTTACACCTAGACCAAGTGAGGGAGGAAGGTTAAATAAAGGCAAGAAAATTCTTGATGTAAGTAAAAGTTTGTAGTTATTTTTTCTTTAATTAATCACTTTACTATTTTTTGCACATATTAGTTATATATGTATATATCTAATTTGTTTATTATTTGTCTTGAGCTTCATTTAATGTAGGAAATTTATATGTTTGAGAGCCAAACTGTGACAAATGCTGGAAAATCTCAATTGGATCTCTATTTGGAGGAGCCAAAGCTTGAATTTCGTTTTTTTGAAGATTTAGATGTATTGGAGTATTGGAAGATGAATAAGCATCGTTTTCCAATCTTATCAGTAATGGCTTGTGATGTCTTGGCTATTCCTATTACTACAGTTGCATCAGAATCAGCTTTTTCTATCGGTGCTCATGTGCTTAACAAATATAGAAGCCGTATCCTTCCTGAAAAAGTTGAAGCTCTTATTTGCACGCGTAACTGGCTGCATGGTTTTTCTTTCAATGGTAATATTGTTTTGTTTATAATTTGTTAATTATTTAATTCAAAACTTATATTCAGTACCACAATGTTATAATCACTTTAATTATTTACTTGGTTGTAGATGGTGATGAAGATGTAATAAAAGTTAAAACAACATCATCAAAAGAAGGTTCAAATACTCAATATGAATTACTTGATGAGGATGATGGACAAGACAATGAAGAAGATGTGAGTTATTTTTGCATATTTATGATAGTTACTATATTGATATTACATTTTAATTACTAATGTTAATGTGGGCATGTAATTTGGTGGTGCAGGTAAATCTAATTGGGGAGAGTTAGAAGCCAATTGTGATAGTGATACTAAAATATCCCTTGTAAGTTAACGAAATACTTGGATAAACAAAATTCTTGTAATGTGTTCGAAGATGGATGTATCATGTAATTTTTTTTATTACTGCTGTAGGAACCAATCATTTTACATGTACACCCAGCAGAGAATGGTTTGAAACAGATGCAGTTCTGTGGGTCAGCTTAGGAAATTTTTTTTTTTCACAATTCTAGCAATTCTAATGATTGGTGTCAAAAACCAGAAGGATCCTTGAGATAATTTGCACCATGGAGGCTGGATGATGAAAATTATATGTTGGTGCCTTATTGTGATCTTTATGTTTTTCCTTCCAAACAAGATCATCAGCTTCTATGGTAGGTATTTCTTCTTGTTTGTAATTTTAATTTGTGTCAAATTGATTCCTTTTAGTCTAGTTAGTTCTAAGTTTGTTAAGCTGGCCTGTTATGACTGTTAACACATTGAAGCTCAAATTTGGGAGCTTAACACACGTTATTGTTGACCTGACCAACTTAGTTTTTAGTATACAAACAATATGCGGTTGTGGAAATGAGTTTCTCTTCAAGTTTAGGCCTCAAAAATTTTATCATAAATTATTAGTTTTTCTCTATTGAATAGAAGCAATTTATCTTATTTAGTATTTATTGTCATGATCTTATTTCATTATCACAGATGAACCTTTCCAATTATATGAGTAATTAAAACATTCAAAGGTGTGTTTTGTTATATATAGTTGTATTTATCAGAAAAAATAGATATGTTGATGAGAATTTTTATTATATTTTGGTAGCAAGAATGGAAAAAATTAGGTAATAGTTAATTAGTTATGAATCAGGTTGTATTTTTATTTTATCCATTCCGTGCATATATTTAAGCAACACTGTAACAGTAAGCAAAAAATTTTGTAAATTTTAATTTTTAATATTTTTTTAAATTATTGCGGGTTAGCCCGCATAACCCGCAGCCCATCGCGGGGCGGGCTGAGCTGCAGGTTTTCAACCCGTTTATTATGCGGGTCAGCCCGCCCCGCCCCGCTTAATTGCGGGCTTTGGCGGGCCGGGGCGGGCCAGCCCGTTTTGACATGCCTAATTTGGTATGAGAAAAATGGTCTGTGTTGGTCAGGCCTAACAGCATAATGTGCAGCGAGTTTGACTTTAGGCTTATTGATAGAGTGCTTTTAAATGGAAAATGAATGTGATTGAAAGTTGAAACTAACATAGCTGAGTAGAAAGTGTTTAAAGAAGCATGATAAGAAAATTTTCTGGTTGAGATACGTAGTGGGTTTTCTATTTGATTCCTGCAAGCTTGTTCCGTGGTAGTCCTTTTGCTCCTTGCCAGTGAGATGTGTTGCCTTATTCAGCTTTGTCTCTCGGCTTTACTTGCAACCCAATGAAAGAGCTTGTTTTGTTTAGGTATATTTCTAACGAGTAATGCTACTTGTATCAAAATTTTGTACATAATTATTGATTACATGCGACTTATAATTTTTATAAAATTAATAAATAATTTTATACTTTTTTGGTTTTACAACTCATGTCAATATTAACTAAATAGTTATAAGATTTATGAAAATACAAGTCGCATATGATAGTTATGCGTGAAACCTTTACAATAAGTGTCGTTACTACTCATTTGTTGTCCTCTATTGTAGTAGTTGATGAATTTTTTGGGCTTTCTCTTTTGGTATCATTAACGAGGGATTTGAATTTTTTAACTTTTTTATTTATTGATTTTAATGACTTTTTTTTCATTTTATATTTATCTTTTTTTTATTATGCATCTTAACTTTCTTTTAAAAAAAA
Source organism: Dicorynia guianensis (assembly GCA_037013595.1). Lineage (NCBI taxonomy): Eukaryota > Viridiplantae > Streptophyta > Magnoliopsida > Fabales > Fabaceae > Dicorynia > Dicorynia guianensis. The sequence goes on along the minus strand of JASUAB010000012.1, from coordinate 28,570,155 downwards.
AAAAAAAAGTTAGGAAATGTAAGTTCCATCATGAACCAAAAGAAAAGAAGTACTTATATGGAGAATCATTTTCCAGCACTACTTGCCCATAATAGAAACACATTCAATTGAAAAGCTGTCAAAGACTCACAATGAATAGGCATAATTGAACGCAAATGATAAAATTGATGGGGGCCGGCCACAGAAATACAAGAATGCATGTGAATCAATGTAAGCATCTGAAGCCACCGCAAACAGACATAAAAATGAGCAAAATCAAGGCCAAAATAATACCAAAAGCTATCAATTTCATCTTCATGTTCTGAACCCACATCTTCCTTTTCGCTCTGGTACCCTGTGTCCTAAAATCTTGTGCCTGCAATGGCCAAAACAAAGATTTCATTTCTTTATTTTTTAAAAAAAAAATGTTGGATCTTTACCAACAGCATTACGCATATGTTGCTATATCAACCATTAACTAAGCAAAAAGAAATATTCTAGTTGTGCAAACCTGGGAGCGAAGGTTGTCAGTCTTATCCACTAGCATCTCAATCTTCTCTCCTCGGTCAAGAATCTACAAAAGAATGAAAAATTTTGATCAAAGATAAAGAATAAAAAGTTAGATGTTTTAGGTTTCATAATTTAATTTGTATAATTTATTAAATTAAATAATTAAAATTTTTTAAAATAATTATTTAATAAAATTTAATTTATAAAAATGTTAAATAATTGAAGAAATGATGGGTGCAGTTTACATCTTACCTGCACACCAAGAAAGAAGATTTTAAAGGAGAGAGAAAAAAAAAAAAGGAAATGAGAGTATGAGAGAATATGCTATGTGTAATTATCATTGTTTAATAATTGTGAAAGTGTTATATTAACTCAAAACTAGTAATCTTGCCTTCTCAATGTTCTCCATCATAACACCCTTAACTTCAGAAACTTGAGCTTTCACTTTAGCAAGCTTGCTAATTTCTTCGGGATGATCCACACAGTATTGCATCTGCTCTTTCAACTTAGACCTAAAATTGTCCAAAAGGTATATTGCTTTAGGCTTTAGTTTTTAAGTATCTTTTACTAAGGTTTTCTCTAAATCTAATTGTGTAAACTGAGTTTTGAATACCACTGTTTGTAAGGAAGTATAATTACAATAATAAAGAGGGTACCCAAATTCTCTATTCAGGCTGCCAGTTGAAGCAGTTGCTGCTTTACCTCCACCATATCTCTTACTGAATTCTTCCTTAATGCGCTCTAGAAAAGCAATTGGAATCTGTCTACCAGCAGCTTCAACCGCCACCACACAATATGCTACAACATCCGAAATCAAGAACATGATTTACATAACTTCTACACAAAGAAACACAAGCAATTTCTAATATATATTGTTACAAGTAACAAAAAAGGGTTGAAGCAAATTACATACAAAATCAAGAGCATATGCACTCATTTTCAGTACATTTTTTACTTCCAAATCTATAAGTTCATGTGAAGGAAGGTTGAGAACTATATCAAAGGCTTCGAATTGAATAGATATTACAGTGTTTTAAATTTCCTCTTTAAAACAATTCCTTTATTTCTATAAGCTGAAGCTCATTTATAAATTTAAACTATTATATTTATTAGATTTTATAATTCTAATATCCTGTAATCAATTTTATGAAGTGTTTGTGAAACAAGCTTTTCTCTTTTCAAAATTTTCCTAAAAATGTGTAGTTAGGAGGGTAATGCACCAATGTGAGTGATAACAGCAAAAAGTTGTGCAGGATTTCCAAAATGTTACGCAAATTTTTTAAAAAGTTATTTAGTACTATAAAGAAAAAAAGATAACTTAGCACCATTTGTATTTTAAAAAATGCAAAAATAACAAAATTGTCACAATGGGGTAAGTTTAGAAAATTAACTAAAAATTATAATTTTGATGAATTTAATTTTTTTTGGTTAAACCATAATTCTAAGTATATTGAAGCATACACAAACAACAATTGTTATTCAACTTTTCACACATACATCATATGGTTAAAACACTTGTTCTAATTTGAATAAAAAATTAGTCACCCACTATCTCAACAAAAATAAAAATACAAAAAAATTGTTACCTAACTTTTAATAGCTTTTAATTTTGAGTTTTAATAGCAAAAAATAATAGCTTCTTTATTTTTACAAATTAAAATTCAAAACTTTTAAATTAAAATAATTCAAAATCATCAAATTTACTATTTCTCATTATTTGAACAATAGCATCTAAAGATCTAAACCCCCATAATGACTTTCTTAAGAAAAATTTTTGTGGGAATACCAAAAGAAAGAATTAGTCAAGTGATCAAACTGTATACAAACAAAATAATTAAGATTAGGAAGGCATTTGAATGATGAAGCATGGTTGTGGACAAAACAAAAACCAAAATGGAGAAAATCAGAAACACAGCAAGATTTAGATCTAATTAAAAACATTTCAGCAGCTAAAAAAACAAAGATCAAAAGATGAAAACAGGATGCAATTAAGTTTGATATGGATATGACGTACTGAAGCCACTTTCAACAAGGTAATTGAAAGTGTGGCCATCACAAGTGTAGGTGAATCTGTTATTGGAAGAAGGAAGCTTTTGGAGGCATTGGGAGGCGACGGAGATGAAATTCCCTTTAAATTCCGTGTACTCTGCAAGAATCACTGTGCCTCGAGCAACAAAGCTGTAAATCAAAGATTGTTGCCCCATCGAGATCTTCAAAACCCTAATCCCAAATTGGTGTCAAAATGTTACAAGCAATGAAAGAAAAGAGAACAGTTAGAGAGAGAATGAGAGAAAGAGTCCTTAGGGTTATAGATCAGCAGAAAATGTTGGATTTGTGTTGTAAGAGTTCACCATCCCATGTCATAGTCTAGAGAAACATACGGGAAAAGAGAGAGGCCTTTTGCCTTAAAATAGTACTATTCTTTTGATATGCTCTAACGTGTGTCAATTTATACTTTCTTCTTTGATTTTTGTTTTGAGGAAAAAAAAAGATTAAAATTTTAGTAATCATCTAGTAAATAGTTTGAATCCTAAATTTGAAAGAAAAAAATGTATAAGAAAAGATGATACTGAATCATTAAATGTGTCCATTTAAATTTTTGTTTGCATTGTAAAAAGACACTGAACAATAAATCTTGAACTTACTGTCAAGAATCAAATTAAAAGTGTGTTACCAAAAGACCTTTTTCTTAAGATAAATCTATAGTCATATTTATTTAACAATTCCAAATAAATTTAGATTCTGTAAATTTTAAAGGACCATTGTAATGGAACTCAACCTTCTAATCTTCATATTAACAAAACTACTATAGCTAACAACCACCCAACCTAATTCTTCAGAGTATTCTTTTGAGACCATTACACTCCACTGCTGATCTCCAAAACCTGTTCAATCAAGTAATGTCTTGATCTGATGTTCTTGCCATGTTTGTTGCTACATCAGGTAATGTTTGATTTTCTTTAAAATCTTACAACTTTTTTCTTATTTAATGCTTGTAACATAAAATTTAAACTATTAAATTTATTAAATCTTATAAATTGAACAACAAGACCTAACATATTCGTAAAAAGTTGTATTTCCAATTAAGGGAAACAAATCTTCCCATGTTGGATTGTTTGATATACTACGTATCAAAATTTCAACTACTGGGAATGTCAGAACTTCACCTTTACATTCCTAATTAACACGTACCTTGTTCGAAATCATATCTTAAATTTGATTTCCGTTGGCCAACTTTCTGACCTCAGTCTTGATTTACATTTTCCGCTGGCCAACTTTCTGGCTGATTTGCATTACAATGGTATTGTTGTATTGAGCAGGACCTTCAGAAAGCCATGAAAGTTGGGATATGGCATAAGATTGGAAACACTGTTTAAGCTTGAAAATTTGAAAATTCCACAGCATTTGATTACTATTGTTACACCTCAAACATGCCAACTCTTAAGCTTCCTTAGATTCATGCCATTTTAGGTTAGGAAATGCATCTATTTCTGGAATAAAATAGCTTGCTTCTGCTGATGTCTTAGCCTCTTAGGTAACCTTTTCAATAACTGAAGGACCAGCCTAATTCCAATTCCAATTCCAATTTCAATTCTGTGAAAAAATATGGACCCTTAGGAAAATATGAAAAAATAGGTATTTAAACAATTTTTATGTTACACACACACACACACACACACACACACACACACATATATATATATATACACACTAGCCTTTAGATACATACATTGTATATTAATCTTAAAATGTTAATCATAGAATAATTTAAATTCTTTTTTTTAAAAACTAATTGATATCATGCTAAATATTTAATAAAAAGAGCAAATACTAAAATGTTATGAAATAGAATTTGATTGTAGAGTTTAATTTCTAATAAAATATATTTTAAAATTTTTTAGTGGAGATAATTAATATTATATTAAACACATAATAAGTCGGTGAGCCTCTAACTCATTGACACCACTGTCCCTTACTCAGAACTAGTTTGCTAATTCAATTTCATCCTATTCTCTTTCTTCTAAAAATAACCTTAAAGTATGACCCTTTGTTAATTAAAAAATAATAATAAATAGTAAACATTCCAAACAAGTTTTTTTTAATAAGACATAATATTTATAACTAGTATAAAAACAGTCATCTATAAAGATTGAATTGTTTTAATAAAAATATTTTTAAATTTTAAAATAATTTAAATTTATAATAAAATGATATTGATGAAAATATTTTTTATTAATAAATATTTTAATAAAAATGCATATATTTTACATATTGTGCTTTAAACATAATTTTATTATATTATTTAGTTTAAATATATTTCACAAATAGATATTTTCTTGTAGTAATTTTTTTATCCAAAGATTCCCTTCCTTTTATTTGTTATAATTTTTAGTTAAAATAACAGACGTTATCTAATATATTAAATACTTAATAAAAAACTAAATTTTAAAAATTTTGTAACAATTAAGTTATTTTGTAATAACATTTATAATGAGGATAAAATTAATAACATTAAGTTTAAGTTTTAATAAAAATATTTTAAATTTCAAGATAATATGAAAGTATAATAAAACAAAATTTTAGCAAATAGAACTTTTGAAAATATTATTTTAAGTAAAAAATATTTATGCCTTCTACATATTTATATATAACATTGATATAAATTTCTATATTGTACAATAATTTATATCAATACAATTTAAATTCTTTAAATAATGTATTTTTGAAATATTTTATTGAAAATGAAAACTAGTGTTCTATACCTAACAAATATCGTTTTTACTAATGTAAGCACAGGTACTAACCTTTTCTTCTCAGGAGTTTCAAATGAAAATAAAATTTTTAATTTTCTTAGCTGAAAGAAAATTTTGAGTAAAATAATTCTATGTTTTGAGATTTTTTTAAACTCTATTTCTAAATGAAGCATAAATAAAAATCAACTTAATATGTTTAATTAATTAATTTATTTAATATCCAAGTTCATACATTTTTAATTATAAAATCTAAAATAGTAAATGCTAAAATTTTAAATTTAAATATTAAATTCTAAAATCTTATGTTTTAAATTTTAAATCTTAAATATAAAATCTTAAAATTTTAAATCTTAAATATAATATAACATTAAATCATTATTCATAAATTTTAAATTTTAAAATTTTAAAATTTAAATTATAAACTAAAATAAAAAATTTTAAATAAAATTTAAATCTTAAACTTTAAATTTTAAATTATAAAATTTAAAATCTTAAATATTAAAATTTGATTAAAGTCTATTGTTTTAATTTTAAAGTTTAAGATTTAAATTTTAATATTTAAAGTATAATGGTATATTTATTATTAAAGATTTTAAGATTTTAGAATTAAAATTTTTATAATTAAAATTTTAGATTTTAAATTTTAATTAGAGTCAACATATAAAGATTTTAATATTTTAGTATTTAAAATTTAAAATATAATATTTTATATTTTTAATGTCTAATGTTATGTTGTGTGTAAAATTTTTTAAATTTTAATGTTTAAAATTTTTTGAATTTGGTTATTAAATAAAATTTTTAAAAAGTTTTTAGCATGATATTCTTATAATAAATTTTTTAGTTTTTAAAACTTATTTTTGAAAATATATATAAAAATAATATTAAATTATTTAAGATAAGAATATTTATTTAAATTTTTAAATAAAAATGAGTGAAAATAAAATATAAATTTTGAAAAACATTTTAATATTGATTAAAAAAACTTAAAAGAGGTTAAATATATTTTATTAAAAAAAACTTTGTTAGACGAGTATAATCAGCGCCGAGTTTTAAATAATTAGAAACTTTATGAGGATATGAAATTAGTTCGCTGGCGATTGAAAATGAGACAAAAACAGACCAAGCAATAGACAAATGACAAATCTGGCTGATTAGAATGGGATTACTCTACAATTACAGTACACAATCTTAGGGCCACTGACTTCCGGCAACCCGGCACTGAGAGACTCAGCTTGAAATGAAGGCTTCAACAGTTATCGGCAATGTCTACTCCGGGTCTCCTCCTCATGCCACTTCTCCCTATGCATGCCCACAATTTCCTGCTTATACCACTCTTTCGAATTTTGTAACTGGGTGCCGGCTCCAGTCTTCGGTTCCGCTGTTCTTCGACCCACTACAGAAATCAAGCAGTAATTCCAAACGGACCCATCTGCGAACCTTCATAGCTGGTTCGTTTGAGAGGGGGTCTTTGAATGAGGCTCCGGCGAAGGTGCTTCGGCGAATTCTTGACTCTCCAGGTGTTCACCAAGGTCCAGCTTGTTTCGATGCTCTCAGTGCGAAGCTTGTTGAAAGATCTGGATTCCAGTACTGCTTCACCAGTGGTATGAACTTTTACAGAAGCAAGGATTTATTCATTACTATCGTTTCTGGGGAGTGGCAATCTACTTCTGGGCGATTGTCTATTTGTTTTTCCAGGAGAAATTTATATTTGTTGTATTGCATATCATCTGTGTCAACTATAATCACTGCTGACTTCATGTGCTTATTATCAGGAATCGGTTATCTGTTAATAATCAGTTTTGTACTTATTTTGGAGGCGTTATTGGTTCAATTTAAAGTGGTCATAGTTTCATCTGTGCTTATCTTAAAGTTCATTGCAAACATAGATTCATTAATTTGAAAAATATAATAATCTAAAGGCTAAACCCTTTCTCTTTTAGAGCTCAATATATATATATATATATATATATATATATATATATATTTATTTTCTGAATGTTTGGCTGTCGGTATCTATTAAGCAATATGCGTTACCTACCATTACCTGAAATATTTGATTTTGGACAAGTTGAGATATCAAAATCTTCTAAAATCACTTTATTCACATATCATATGCTACTTATAAAACTTTGGCTTATCACTCACTCTAACTGATATGTGGTTTAAACCTGAATGCAAAGTGATAATTTCACAATCATAACTGTTTAGAGTAGTTGTGCAATGCTATATGTGAAATACATGATTACTTTGAATTGATATCCTTTCTGAAGGATTTAAATGTTTAAGTGTTAATTGGGAGAGTTAATGAAGCTATGAAGATGAATTAGTAGATTATTTTACAGCAAGCTTGTTCTCTAAAATCAATTTAAAACCAATTTTCTTTTATTTTGAGATACAGATTTTCCAGTAAAATATATATTTTTTTAATTTGTTTGAATGTCTATTTCTTCTTGCAGATTTAATGTCATCATGATATTTTTTATTCCCCTGCCCCTTCAGCTTCGCTTGGTTGGTCTGGAAATAACTTTTTGTCATTGAAAAATTCATAACAGATAAAATATCAAGAAACATTCTTAAAATTATCAATTCTAACTTATGCATAACAGAAAGCCTTAAACATGTCAATGTTATGACTTGTGATCTCAAAATGTCATGATGCTAAATTCTTTTTTTTTTTTTTCCCTCTTCTTCCTTTTTTATCTTGAGAAACATAATTTGTTGCGGGAATTAACCTGCTGGAGCCTGTTACCATAAGACACACTAAGATGATATTTGAGAAATGTAGCGTGAGTCCCCATTGTATCAACACAGATCCTTTCTTAGACTTGCTATAAGGCTTGTAGGGAATACTGTGAGGTCGTCTGAATATTTTTTAAGCCTTCTGTCACTGAAGTCAAAGTGGGAGGAAGCCAGTGACCTAGGATTGGTACACATGAGTCTTACTATTTTCTGTTGTATTTTCCATAAATGTTGCAGACAGAAGCCCTGGGAGTTTAATGATACCTTTCTGTGATTCTAATAGGTTTCTCAATATCAGCTGCCAGATTGGGGTTGCCAGATACAGGTTTCATATCTTATGGAGAAATGGTGGATCAGGGGCAACTAATTACACAAGCTGTGTCAATTCCTGTCATTGGAGATGGGGACAATGGATATGGAAATGCAATGAATGTGAAAAGAACAGTAAAGGGATATATTAGAGCTGGTTTTGCAGGAATCATTCTTGAAGATCAGGTTTATATTAATTTGTCTGCATTTGTTCTTGTAGAGATATCCAACATAAGACCTTAATATTTTTACCCCTTCTGCTTTACTCCCCACCTATCATCCTATTTATATTGTCTTTTGCATTTTTCACAATCAAATGTATTATCTTCCAAAAAATAATCAAGTGTGCTAGATTCTCTTTACCATGGATATTGGGAGTACAATTAGAAGGAGGTAGTTGATGAGAAAATGGAAATAAAAAAACTTACATTCTAGCATTAGAAATAGTGTTTAATACCTTTTTCTAAAATCCTCCACTCTCCCCAAAAAAATATAATAAGCATTGAAAATGGAAATAAAGATTATGTTTGGATTGTTGGCAGAAATTGAAACACCTATATAATTAGGTTGCATAACGTATTAGTCTATCTCCAAAGTGATTAGAAGTTCAGTTCTTTCCTGCCCTGCTTTGGTAATTAAATTAAATATCAGCACAAGGTAAGTTGGGCTTTTAGAATTGGAAGGGCACTTTTCTCTCCTTAGGTGGTCATATTACCCTTATTTACAAGTTTTGGTTAAGTAAGTCCTCTGTGAGGAATTTTCAATGGTAAGGAGTGGGAGAGAAGCAAAGAAATAATCAGGTCGATTGAGATATTTGTTGTAGGCCCATGGATGAGGGAGTTGAAATTATTGTCAAGTTTGTGTCCAAATAAATTGCCTCAGCAGGCAAGTTGCTATGTTGCTTTCCTCAAGAGACCAATTTACTATGGTGTGAGATCATATAGATCAGATATGGTTTCCATCTGAAAGGGTGGGGCATCAACTTTGCAACTTCCACTATTCACTGCAGCCCCTGGAAATTCATAACTCGGGGCTAGAACTCTTTTAAGACCCAGGCTTGTCTAAAGATGGGTAATGGCTCTTGTATTAGATTTCAAGTACCTTTGGTTTAAACATTCCTTCTATGGAATTCTTTCCTGGCCTATATCAACTTTCTTCTCTGAATCAATCCATTATCCATACTTTCAATTTTAATGAGGACTCTAATATATAATAGAATTTTCATTTCTTCAAGATCTTGAATGATAGGCAAAATTCTGAATTACTATCCTTCTTTTTGTCACTTGATTCTCTCTATTTATCATTTAAATAAATAAAAAGAATATGAAATTTTGGTCCTTCAGGTGAGAATTCATGTAAACCTTCTGGATTTGAACAGTGAGAAGTTTGCCTTGACAAATTTCTTTGGAAATCCAGAGCTCCTTCCAAAGTTAGGTCCTTTATATGGACTGCAATTCTGAATAAAACGAACAGTAAATATATGTTGCAAATTCGAAGACTCACAAAGGTCTCTCTCCTAACATGTGTGTTGTATGTGGTTCTAGCTTTGAAATGGTTGTTAATTTTTTTGACATTACTTTACTGTCATTTGCATCTAGAGTAGTAGGTTATTCAGTGTTTTTGGTAAATCCTGGGTATGTCCCTCCAACTTGGACAATATCTTTTAATTTGGCTTCAGGGGCTTTTGGTGTAGGACTAAGGAGGGAAGCCTATTTCGGGGTTGCTAGCTTTGCTGCTCTTTGGTGCATATAGCTAACCTCCCAGCTCTTATATCTGATATGGGCCATGATCATTTTTATGGCCTTTCTTTGATTTTAGCCCATGGCCTCTCTCCAATGATATAGGAAGATTTGGAGAGCCTTATTGTGATAACAGCTTTACCATGTTTTTTGTTATTGCTTCTGCTTAGAACGGTACCTTAACTAATCACTTTTTGCACTCTCATTCTTCTCTCTAATATTTTTTTATTTTATCCTAAAATAATAAGTTTTGCCTATGCTTTGTTCCTTCTATTGAGTGGGGCCTGCATATTCATGTACATCCTTTTAGTAATTATATCCAAAATCATTTCTACTCACAGTTAATCCAAATGGATCTTTGTCTTTTTTTGTGCCAATGATAGTCATGGCACAATCACTTCTCAAGGTACATTTAAATCCTTAAAGTTTTCACTCCTAGCAAAGAAGGGAAGTGAAAACATTTTGGAATTCCCCCAATTTTTTTTCATCTTTCCTTTGAAGTGACAACAGATGAAACTAAAACCACTGCATTTCTCTTATGTTTTGATTCTCTGTCTACTTATCATTTCTCATGTCATAGTTCTTCGACTGAGAATGGCCTAAGTCATGTAGAACTTTTCCTGGCATTATGGCTGGATGTTGAAACACTTTTGTATCTATCTTATGATGTCATTGTTTTAACATATTCTATAAATTAGTCATCAGTTTTGTATCCTCATTATTGCTAGGTATCTCCAAAAGCATGTGGTCACACACAAGGCAGGAAAGTGGTATCTAGAGAAGAGGCAATAATGCGGATTAGAGCAGCAGTTGATGCTAGGAAAGAGAGTGGCTCTGATATTGTTATTGTGGCACGAACTGATTCTCGTCAAGCACTGTCTTTGGATGAAGCATTATCAAGGTCAAGGGCATTTGCAGATGCTGGAGCAGATGTTCTTTTCATTGATGCACTTGCATCAAAAGAAGAGATGAAAGCTTTTTGTGAAGTTTCTCCCCTAGTCCCAAAGATGGTATGTTTGTTTCATACTCCGATATCAATAAAATAGAGTTGAAATATCATTTTTGTTTTTAGTGTGTAGCTTTTATCTCTCAGATTTTTCTTGTTATTACATTCAAGCGAATGAAAATTAGCGATTTGGTTATTTACATGTCATCTTTATCTAAATCTAGATGATGTAATCAGAGAACAGTGAGAAAGAGAGATCAGAGACTGAAGGCTTATCTGACAAGCAGTATCTGTTGAATTGTCAGATCAATAACTCTGGTTTATAGAAAAATTATTGAGTGACTACCATTAAGCCAAATTCTACTAAGAAAAGAAAACCCCATAATAATCACAGAAAAAGTTTAAAACGATGGACCTTAACTTATACAGTTAGCCTTAGTGGATTCTAGTTTCTGTTACATTGACAATATCAAGCCCTTAACTTCTTGTAGTAGCAATTCTTATTAATACTAGCATAAATATTGACACTTGTAAGAACTTAATATTTTCATGGTTTAAAGTTTTTTTTTTTAATAATTTCAGTAGAATATTGATAGTCGTAGAAACATGAGGAAAATGTAGTGTTGTTATCTCTTCTAGTCTTGTGTAGGCAAATATGCTTGAAGGAGGAGGGAAAACACCAATACTCAATCCTCTGGAACTTGAAGATATTGGTTATAAACTTGTGGCTTATCCACTTTCCTTGATTGGTGTCTCCATTCAAGCAATGCAGGTGACATGCATTTTCAATTTCATTTATCCTTTACTTAGTGCATTTTGCCCTTTTTGTTCTTCGTAAATGTTTAGTTACTCATGTTTAATGGAAATATGTCTGATAATGTTTTAACTTGAATTTTGTGGTACCACGTACTAGGAAAAAAGTATGGCAGAAGTAATCCTTCAATTCTTGAAAAAAGTTGATATCAACGGTGTTTTGATGATTTGATTATTAGCATATTATGTAGTTATGGCTTTTTAAATTATGGCTAGATATCAAATTTTCGCAATTCTTTATGGTAACTGCTGTATGGATATGACATTAGGGATTCTTTGTTTGCTGCAACGATATTTATTTCTCTTTTAAGAGTAAATAACAAAGACCCTCCTTGAGGTTTAAATTAACTTAAAGGATCTTCCCTGTGACTGTAGAACCTCAAACTTTGCTTATGATTTTACCAATTTATCTTTCTTAAAGGCAAAATTGAATTCTTTTCTCCTGACTAAAGCATGAGTTGTGGATGCCCTGGCCTCTTGTTCAAGCTCTAAAAGCTGGACTTACTCTTACCTTCTAAAAGCTGCCACTTCTTAAATAAGAGTCTTATTTATGGTTTATAAGGCTATAACAATATACAAGAAAGGCCAATGGCCTACAGGGTCATGGTCCTGTGAGCCACTTTCAATTTTATGCATTGTGCTTCCCATTGACTTCAACTGTTTCAAAGTTCATCTTCATCATCATTTAGGTCTTCTGCTTCTGCAATCGTTGAATAAATCCAATGTCCAATCTTTTGCTTTGTTGATTGACTTCATTTTAAGTTAGCTACATGAAAATCTATAATGAAATTGAAAATGTTAATTTTGGTTCTGATAATTACTTATGATAAGTGATAACCACGTCTAAAATTAATTCAGGTATTGAAAATATCTTTCTAAATATAGACTGGTTCTTAAAGTTGAGTACTAGTGTGTTGCTAATAATGTGAACATTGTAATTATGGGTTATTATACTGTCTAGGAAAAATTTAAGTATTTATTTGGCAGAAGAGTCATATGCTATGATGTTTTGGAGTAATTACTAAGTAAAGTCTAGGTTGCAGACCTTCAGCAGCCACAGTTGCAAAATAAGAGCTGATTAATGAGTGTGTTCTAACTTTAATTTCGGTATATTCAACTAAAATCATAAAGCCCTAACATAGGTATAATCACATGAGATTCCTTAAGTTTTCAACCGGGGCAATTTTTTAACAATAGATACAGATAATATTCCTGACACCGGCATTCCATTATAGCAATGATTGATGCTTGATGAATAGGAATTCCGTGCAATCTTAATCTTTAAAATAGAGGATGCTTGTGTTGTTACAAGTGGGCAGGTCCTTGTAAATGCTAATTTCGTTAAATTTAGGGAAGGTTCTTGTAATTTACTCTTTAAATAAATACTAATATAGTATAACTCTAATTTAGAATTACTCCATGAGTTAAGATTTGGTAAAATCCAGCAAATGAAGTTTATGTGTGATAATCAAATGGTTCTACACATTCCTTCTAATCCAGTCTTTTTTGAAATGATCAAACATACAGAAATTGATTGTCATTTCATCAGAGAGAAGATACCTTTAGGTGATATTGCGACTGGTTTTGTTAAATCAAATGATCTGCAAGCACATATCTTTAATAAGTCTCTCAAAGGTCCTCATGTTAACTACGTTTGTGACAAGCTTGGCACATAGAATATGTATGTGCCAGCTTGAGGGATAATGCTAGAATATTGACATGTACAAGATATGCAACATGTGTAGCTGACTGTTGGGCTGATAATTAGCTAATAATTAGGCTTCTGATTAGCTGATAATTAGCATGTAATTAGCTCTGTAATTATTGCACAGTTCTTATAAATAGTGGCTATGAGAGGCTAGTCTCACACATCCACCAAATCTCTCATATATGTACGAAGAATGCATGTGCCAAATGGATAGCTTCTCAGTTGTCTGAACTTTTGGCAGCATTAATTTACAGTGGACCTGAAGTCTAATTACTCACAAGAAAACATTTTCTTCCAGGTTTAATATCACATCCCATGTTTCTCTTTTTGTTTTTTTTAAATTAATTTGTGTCAAATGTCTAGGTACTTATCAGATATGATGTGATTAGTCATAATTTTGTCCTGTTTTCTTGTATAAAGAGCCCAATCTCATAATATCAAGATGGTATATCGCTTAATGCTACCAGTTCATGAGAGGTGAAAATGCTAATTAGTATCATACACACTGATGAGTTCAGGATTGAGTTGAGACATATTGAAGAAGAAACATTTTATCTCCATTTGCGGTACTTGTCTTAATTATCTGTGAGTTTTTGATAGAGGATCATTCCTTTATAACTGCTTTGTGACAATGTAGAATATGGAAGAAAGTTTTGAGCTTGTAATTAGAATTTGTAATGTATCTATTATTTTTTTCGCCAGAGGTATCATTCAGTGTTCTTTTATTCATTAATAAGTTATTTTACATAATTTGTAGGATTCACTGGCTGCCATCAGAGGAGGTCGTATTCCTCCTCCTGGAAGTATGCCATCTTTTGAAGAAATTAAAGATATTTTGGGTTTCAACACTTACTACGAAGAAGAGAAGCGATATGCTACAAGCATCCCTTCAAGGAGAGGTTGGTAAAAGACCTCTAAGCAGGAAAACTAACACCATCCTTTTTTATGGGACATTGTTATCTGACCACTGTAGACTTAAAACATTCAGTCTAAACTTTGTTATCTTATTATCAGACAATTCTCTCAAGTCTAACAATATAATTGTTTAGTATGGTTGGTTCAGCAGTTTCCTAACTTACTGTGTATAAGGGGTTTTTGGCTGATAATAGAATCACCATGTGGACTCCTTGTCTGTAAAATTACTTCCGTTTGGAGGGAATCATGTAAATAGATTATTTAGAGGTCTATCATCTATCAATTAATATCTTCCACCACCCTATTACTCAGTCCCACACCTGAATGGAGAAAAAGAAGACAACAAAAGGGGCAAAAAAAAATCTTGTGTGTACTGCTGATATTTGCTTTATGTTAATATATGTTGTCCATTCCATGATTGCATTCTCATAAGACAGCTATTTCTCAGTTAGCAGTAGCCTCTACAGTATACAACGGAGGGATCGAGTTGAATCACAGCAGACAAGCCGAAGTCCTCAAGATCCTGTTGTGGAGGTTATTACTCCCGAGGTGTACAATAGTTATAGTACAGATGGTTCAAGGGATCCTTTTTCTGGGATCTGGTCTCGAACTTTGAGAGTCAAAATAACTGGAAGAGATGGATTTGAGAAGCTTGATCTTAGGATCCCTGTAAGTCATTATGTTCTCCAGGCACATTGTGGTTGAATTTAAGTAGCTTGTTTGTATCTTCAAACTTCAAAGTGCTTGGCTACATAACTTTTGACTTAAAATTGCTTTAATAATCAGCCTGAACCAGATAAGGAGGCAGCCTACTGTTTTTGCAGTCATGAGATTATTGATATGCTTTGACCATACTGCTAATATTTATCTTCCAAGTCTGGAGTATGAATCATTTGTGTCTTGATTGCAGGGAATAGGATTTCTCCTTATTTGTACCTAATTAGTATTCTTCTCTAAGCCAAACTAAGGATGTTAAGGATTTTCCTTTGGGCCATGGCGAATTGTGATAAATTTATGTGAGATTTCTGTATATATTAATATAAAGGACAAAATTATTATGAATTTTACTATAGAGGTTATAATAATATAATTATATTATTATAACCTCTATAGTAAAATTCATAATAACTTTGTCCTATTTATAAATATCTATAATATAGAGTATTAAAAATATGAGTAATTATCATTAATGAAAGTTTTATAATTTTAATAAGTATAATAACAAAAATTAATAATTTTGTTATATTTTAGATTGCAATTTAAAGAGGTTTTTATTCCCATACTGTGGTTGTGTATAATTTCTGAGATATTATATTGTAATATTGATCTTCAAATTAGATGCTGCCTTAACAATGTATCTTATTGCATTTTTTTCCTTGTAATACTTTACTATTCACAGGCTGGATTCTTGGAGGGAATCACAAATATAGTTCCAGGTAATTTTTCCAAGTTTGCTTTGATGTCTTTGTATTGTGAATTTTTTATTTAAGCTAAAGAGTCGTCAAACTGTATACAGCTTTGGGGGGAGTAAACATCAAAGAACTATTAGATGATGCGGCAGAGGAAATAGGAGGGAAGCTATTATTAGATTTCAACGATACTATTGGTGACAGAATTCAAGTATTTTTGGAGTGACTCAACTGTGCTTGATTTCCTCAAGTGTTATGGTAAATTGCTCTGGATTGCTCTCTTTATCAAATCTGAATTTGAAGAAAATTCATCTTAATTTTGGAAAGCTTATATTTTGTTCGTTTATAATATAAAAGAGCAAGCTTAACTTGGAGATTACGCTCATCAATGTTCTTGTTCACATTTTAGAATTATCTTCAAAAGAAAAATAAAAATAGATAAACTTGGTATTATATGGGCATACGAACTACTCAAACAAGATAAATATGTTAGCTGGCTTGTTTAATGGGTGGTCTTGTTGCACTTCCACTATCTGGACAGTGTAAACTCTATTTTATTACTTTCTGTGGATAAGGAGAATATTTGTTCCGTTGTGTTGTCGTTGCTTCAGGTATTTTAGTGTGTCTGGTCTTTCCAATAACTTGGCACAGCCAAAAATGACTTCATGCATATTAATGTATATATATGGATCCTGAATTGTTTGGTTAGTTAGACAATTTACATGGGTGTTTTTTGGATGGTTACTCTGCATGCAAACTCCTTTTGGGGTTCTCTGGTTTAGAAGCTCTTAATATAGTGGGCAGGGTAGTTTTTCTCTAGGGGCCATATTAATTTTGGCTTAGGCTGCTTTATCTGGGACCCCTATGCAGGTGGCTGAGAAATTGTTATAGATAACAAATATTTGTTATCTGGCACGGTGGAGAGGAAGAGGGATCAGTTGGTTGGTTGGAAGGTTGATTGGTTAATTTGATTTTGGAAATTTTTTGTCTAGGAACGTTGCCAATGGGATGATTAATTTTTTAGGATTTGCCGAGAACCTTTTGGATGTTTTGGAATAAAAGAATGCACGGTATTCATCATCTTATACTCACCTATTACATAAGAGGATTGAGCTTATTTCTTCTATTTGTTGTGACAGTTTCAGGAAACTGGAGACTCGGGATGAAGGTGGGTTGCTGTTGAAAACATAATTTAGGCACTGCATGATTATTTGGAGGGTTCAAGCCAAGCCAGGTAGATTCCTGGTCTTTTGGGTTATACATTCAACGGATACAGGTTCAGTCCAAATTTCAAATATAACTTAAATTCAAGACCCAAGTGCAGAGAAGAGAAAAGGAAAAAAATGTACTAAATGAACAAAAGATGAAAATGCGAGGGACAGTGGTGCAGAGGTGAATTATCTGAACAATTATGCTTGATAGTGAAAATTTGCATGGTAATTCGAAAGTAACTTTCATTTCTGGCTCCTAGCTTTCCAAATGTTGGATACCTAATTAAATGCTGAAAAGCCTACCATATGCCGTACTGGCATTACAGAGATTATGATTAGTTTTAAAGTAAATTATTCCAACTTTCCTCCTATTTTGCATTTCTTACATATTTCAAAAATTATACCAACCTTTCTGCTTTGTTGTCTCCCTCTTCCAAATTTAATTTCTATTTGTAACTTTCCTAATACTTAAAAAAAAACTTATACTAACTTGCTTTATATTTTATAAATGTGTTATATAGATAAATCCAATTTATTATGACTTTTCAAAAGATATTTTCAATTGAGTAGTGATTTTTTTTTTCTTTTTAAATTTTATATTTGGTCCATCTGCATAAATGATTTCATGTAAGTGTTTTTATAATTTATAAATTTTTATAAAGTGTAAAAAAAAAAAAACCATTTTTGTAGAATTATTTTTTGTATTTTATGTGAAACATTTAAAATGAAAATATGTTTGTAGTATTTTATTTATATTTTGTGAAAAAATTATAAATTATAAAAGATTAATATAAAATTATTTTTGTAGAATTAAATATGAATTTTAAGAGAAAAGAATTTTACAACTTAAATAATAAGAGTATTTTTTATGAATTATAATAAATTTATTATTTAATTAAAGATATTTTTAACAATTTAAAATTATATGTAGCATATTTATAAAATATAAAAAAAATTAATATAAATTTTAAAATAAAAAATGTAAAATAGAGAGTTAGTTTTATTAACTTCAAAACCTTAGCATTATGGGTGTAACAATTTCTCCTTCCTTTTTCAAGCGATTTCTAGGAGGGAATAAAAACTCCCTATCAAAATTATCAAGTGTAAATTGGGCACTTTTTTTTCTTTAAAAAAAAATGTAAGGTGAGGGGACATTTTTTTTTATTTCAAGGCTAGAATATATTATCAACTTCAACAAATATTTAAAGTAAAATTACAAATTATAAACAATTACACAATTATGTTTAATATATGGATATAAAATTTTACATATTTAATATAATTTTAAATAATAAACAATATATAAAAAATAATTTTAAGAAGGTAATACATCATTTACAATCAAGATTTGAAGTTGCAAATAACAAACACTTATTCCAAAAGCATCAAGAATAATAACTAACCTCACTGTTAACTGAGGACATTCAAGGTAAAAATAAGCGAATAGAAATCAAAATCAAGGCCACCATCATTGCCTCTTTATCTCAGAAAGCGTCATTAGCTGGTTCACCAATCCTGGCAGCGGCAGACCTTTGTTGGGACAAGGGGCCATGGCCCCTCGAAAAGGTTTTGTTTTGAGAAAATTTATTTTTGTTAATTTGATACAAAGTAAAATTTAATGTTGGTCCCCCTAATTGTTTGGTTATTTTTCTGAATTGACTAGTGGGACAGTTGTTTGGTTATTTTCTAGTATATACTAAAAGAATTGCAAAGAAGTTTAGATAAAATTATGCTTAAAGTGTAAATGTTTTAAAATTGTCAATATAAATTTTTGTAACTATTAATGTTTCATAAATTATTATATCATCATAAAAAAAGTGTATATATTAGGTAATGAATATACCCTTTGACTTAAGGAAGTAATAAATATAAAATACAATATTATATAACATAATATGTACACAATGATATAATCAAATATAAAAAAAAATATTAATACGGCATATATATAAAAAAAATATTGTAAAAAGTTTTATCTAATTTCAAAAATACATTCTCCGGTTTAAAATATTTATTGTTTAAAGTTAATATACAAAAATTAAAAAAGTTATTAAATAGTTTTAAATTTTCATTTATCTTTCTAAATTATCCTTCTATGAAAAAAATTAAATCAAGAAAGAGAAATCAATTTAATTAGTCATTTAATAAAGATAATTATTATAATAAAGATAAAATTTGAAAGAAATAATTAATATTATTTTAATTTTAAGAAAGTGACAATTAAAAAAAGACAAAAAAAGACTCAAATGTTAGACTGGAGGAAGTAATATAATAGAGTTAAGTCATATAAATTCAATCTCTTTTCATTAATTCGACAACTGCATTTATAACAAAAACTTCTTTAATATTGAAAATTCTCACGAAGAGAAATGCTATTAAGAAAGTTCTAAAGTTTCACTCATTTGCATATTCAAAGAGACCATGTTAGCCGATGAACTTCAGTTCATCTAATATCACTGTGACTTTCCATGAACCAAGTTGCTGGTTCAAATCTACCCTTTTCCCTTTACCCATATGTTCTAAGTATGACCACTTGTAACTAAAAAAAAAAAAAACCCATGTTAAGAAAATCTTTAAAAAAAACAAAAATTATCTCTTGTTGTTAAAATATCAGTATCAAATTCATATTTAAAACCGGTATGGCTGCGAAAGTTGGAAAGAAAGGTGCGAAAGGAGTCTCTGTGGAGAAATTAGGAGTAAAACAGGTCACCACTTAAGAAACATTTTCACCGTTATGCCCCCATTGCGCACACTAACGAAGTTAGCTGTATACTATCCCTATCAGCATAGTATTAAAAGCAGCTCCATCTTTGATAGAACATCTTAAATTTCAAATATATTAGGCACTATAATCTCAAGCTTATGAGAATTTGTTCCCTCCTGGAAATAACTGCATGGGCAAATGAGCCCCTCCACTTCCATGATCTATGTTCTTGCACTGGCCAAGAAGGGTTGACTGGATCAACGAAAACTCAGTCCCAGTAAGATTGTAATCAATTGGCTTGGCATAAAGTGAAATAAACATGCTTGAGGCACATAAATCAATTTCGATTTCTAAATTTGTCAATAACATGGATATTAAAATGGAAGATGGAAAATATATATATATATTTAATATTACGACACCGATTGGTGTAAAAAATGAACCGAGCAGCAAGCAGTAACCCAACTCAGATTATTCTAACAACCCTGACACAATTCAAACACTGATGCCCAAAGCATCTGCAAAAGCATGACCCAAAAAAGAATGACAAAGGCAGATGTAAAACATGAATACAAATACAACATATAGGGTCATTTTACAAAAAATCACTAACGTTAGAAATACACCATCTTAACTTCAAATGTTGAATATGTGGACCACTGAGGTAGTAGTGCCTGTATTGGCATGCCATCCCTCACCCAATAAGAAAACAATCGCGTGATATTACTTTACCTTGCTATCTATGATGTGGATGCTCCATTTCATCGGTAGCCACCACCGTATGGCTGCTGACCATAACCACCAGTTCCCATCATGGAGTTATAATTACCAGGTATGTTGGACGCAGGAGGTAAACCCATCTGCTGTTGCATCTGCACTCCCTGTCCCATACCCATGTTCATCCCCATGCCCATTCCCATTCCCATTCCCCCCATCCCCATGCCCATACCCATACCCATTGATGGATTCATGCCTCCATATCCTCCCATACCCATACCAACACCAGGGTTATTGCCCATGTTCATACCCATTCCCATTCCCATTCCCATGCCCATGCCTGACCCCATCATTGGGTTTGCTGTAGGTCTGAGAGCACCAGCACCAGCACGGCCTATTCCTGAACCAGATCCCATAGCTTTACCCATGGTTACAGTAGATGTTACAGTTGTGGTGGTGGTGGTCGGCTTCTCCATCCTCTTTTCTTTCCTATTGATGGCATCAAAGTCAATTCCAATATCTGCTAACGGGTTTATTTTAGCTGCAGACAAAAAACATAAAATTAAAAGTTTACTCAAATAAGGCAAATATTTTAAGTATAAATATAAAATTAAAAAAAAAATCAACTGAGCTTGATAAGTTGTAAGCACTCACGTCCAGAGATATTCAAATTTACTAGTCCTCTGCTCAGAGTATCTGTCCAAACAGTTGATTTTGTCTCAAACTTGTCTTTGGATGGTTGAGAAACAATAGAGTTTGATCCTGTTGAAGAAGCAGCATATTGTAAAGCATTAGGAGTATTTACTCCAGCTTGACCAAGTAAGCCGCCTAAAACATCATTGTTTTGGCTTCCACCAGACACGCCAAGGGCAGTGCCTTGTGCAGCGAAGCTCCCACCGCTAAACTGTGATGCATGATCACTTGTAGACTGAGCAGCCATATGGGAAGTAGTGTGAGCAGCAGATCCACTAGGCTGGGAAAAGTAGTTTGCACTTGATGCCCCTTGTCCTGTTGAAGGTTGGGGAGGCATGTGTGAATGAATAAGTGCTGTAGATCCTTGTGGGACAAAGCTCCCACCGCTTGTCTGTCCATTATATCCATTTTGAGATTGAGAAGATATGTTTGGAGTTCCTGGAGCAACAGATCCCGGCTGAGAGGGGAATCCACCATACATATTAACACTTGATTGCATAGGTTGACCGCCATGAACAGCAAAAGTTGGTTGTATTGATTGGTCGTTGGGAGATGAAAATGCACTCTGTGCAGGTTGACTGCTATGGGCTGAAAAGGGTTGCTGTGCAGGTTGGCCAGTAGGAGTTGAAAAGAATTGCTGTGAAGGTTGGTTAGTTGAAGCTGAAAAAGGTTGCCCGTGTTGACCAATGGGAGCCGAAAAGGGTGGTTGTACAGGCTGACCACTAGGAGATGAATAAGGTTGTACAGGTTGACCAGTGGAAGACGAAAAGGCTGGTGATGCATGTTGGCTGGGTGGAACAGGAAAAGATTGTGACGGAGGTTGCCCATTTGAGGCAGAAAAGGAAGGTGGCGAGGGCTGGGTAGGGGCAGCTGAAATGTTCTGCTGTGATGTCATTGTCGGTAATGGTGCAGGAGGAAGAATGTCAGCAAGAATATCAGTTTCCTGCTGTGCAGTTGACAATTCGTGAGATGGAAACTGTAAGTTTGTTGAGAAAGGTTGAGTGTTTGCAGTTACACCAGAAAATGAGTCCGCAAACCCAAAGTTTGAGACTGTTTCTGCATTTGGAACACTAGATTGGGGTGTTTCAAGAGTCTGATAAGTCTGCGGCTCAGATGAACCAGTTTCAGCAGAAGAAATGGCTTTGAAAGGTGAATCACCAAATGGGTCATCAAAAGGCTGCCAAGGGACATCAGAATTAGAAGCATCAAAGAAAATCAATCGAGAAAGCTTTAAAAGGATGCCTTCCATAGAAACACACTTAAATTTCAACATTTAGCCATCCTCTAATCATAAATGAAGCTTCAATATATGGCCCTTTACAAACAAAATTAAAACTATTAACATTTCTTGACAAGAACTATGCAATCAATTTCTTACAGTCCTGTGTGTTAAAGTAGCAAGAATGATGACAAGGCAACTAGGAAAGACATCAGAAGAACTTCAACTCACATAACAAAGCCATCATTATTCTTCAATGTGTTGGAAATAAAAGAACATTGAATCCAATACTTTCTTACACAAGTGTAAAAAAATTTAAACTTTCCCACCTGACTGATATTGGATCCAGACAATGCTGCTGCAAAGGAAGGTGCTGAACCACTGTTTCCATCAGCTCCTGCGGTTGTGGTTTCTGTTGTAGTTGGCACAAGAGCCAATGCATTTGAAGAGAAAGACTCAGACAGGGAGCCGAACAAGTCCATTTCAACATTATTCAAGGCTGCTGGGGCAGCTGAGAATTAAGATAAAGTTATTACATCAGCGATATAGTGTAGCCAATATTGTTTGCAAACAAAGATGCGCAGAAGCATAAATGCAAGCTAAAGTATTACTATTGTATCAAACCCCAAATGACTTCCAACAACAATTCATGAATTCTCTGTATGGGTGTGTCAGTGATTTTATAAGTAGGGTGGCAAACTGAATATAAATTGATTAATATGTCTTGCCTCACACCATAGGCAAGCCTTCCTATAGAACACTTTCCAATATAGTAACACACAATAGAGAAAATAAGGAGCTATCTACATAAGAGAAACTCTCCTACCCTACAATCAACCCCCTGGCTTTCAAGAGGCCAGACTCTCCACTACCAATTCCCTACCTTTTCCTTACACTCCCCCTCCCCTTTTATTCCCTCCTACCACTACTCCTAACAGAATTGCCTTTGTCCTTTTCTGCTCTATGGATCAGCAGCCACATGTACTGGTCCCACTTCCTTCCCATTATTCCCCTCTAATACTGAGACCCCACTCATCATTGGTGGCAGCTGCCTTCCCCTGTCCTTACTGCTCTGCCTCCTGGTATATACCCTTTTAATGAGTGGCTTGACATTACATATGAAAACAGACACAGTTATGAGCTTGATGACTGAATCAGCAACTTATAACACAGTATAGCACTCAGTCTTGTGATGCTAGTCTCATATGCTCAGCAATTTTTCCATCACCCTAATGAACCAAAGGTGTTTTGGACAACAAAACCACATCTTTTGGACTTTAGGAGCATACCAAATATACATAGGAATGAATAAAAGGATGGCCAAATGAATGCAAAGGCAAAATGACAAATAGTGTCTTTCAACGTCCAATTCGACATTTGGAAAAACAACCTCGCCTTTCCCCTCCCCAACTAAAACAGGAAAAAGTTGAGAAACCACATAACAAATCAAGAAAATGCTTTAAATCCGACAAGCATTAACAAAATTTTCAGCTCAAGAAATAAGGATGAATTATTACCAGCATACTTAAAAGCAACACAATTACACAACTTCTCATACCTGATACAGGACCACGTGGGTCAAATTCATCAAATGTCTCAACTTGGTTTTCAGATGTAGCAATACTAGGAACAGTAGTTTCTTGGGCTTGTTTATCACTCACAGGAGAAGATACTGTTGGAGCAGAGGGTTGGTTTGGATCATCCCCTAGAGGAGGAGAAGAGCCAGTCGGAGCAGCTGCAGCTGATGTTTCTCGATCCCTGAAACCAAGATGATATCAGTAAAAGATTATGATTTACATAAAATGTGCTGTCCGTAGTATTCGTTTCAAACCTGTCACTGTATACAGGGCTTCGAGATTCACCAACAGTTTCTTCATAACTAGGAGGAGCACCCATATTTTGCTCAGAAAGCTTCCGCTCTAGCCTGTCCATTGTATTTGTATTGCAAATGATTAATCTAAAAATTTCAAAATGTAAGACACAGAGAGAGAGAGAGAGAGAGAGAGAGAGAGAGGGAGAGAATTTTTATGAAGAATTTACCTTGCTTCCAGAGAACGGTCATCAGCTTTAGCATTGCTACCTCTGAAACCAAATTAAATTGACAAGTCAAATGCATGACCAAGTTATCTCATAAGACGGATTACTAACATCAAGAAAAGAAAGAGTGAGGACCTGCTGGGTGATTTTTATCCTCAAGAACCCAACTGGTTAATTAAGTTCAAGAGTAAAAGTTAATTACTCCTGAATTAACCACACTATGGGTTAATGGGTTCTTGACAGTAAATATTACCCACAGCTGATCCGTAACCTTAATTTTCCCTTAATGAATCATAGATTGAAGAAAATTCTAGTAACTAAAGCAAAAAAGAAAACTCATGTTCTTTCCATTAAGATTGGAAACTTGTATAAAGGCATAGTCCACAACATTTTGCCTTTTAGTTTTTTTTAATTTTAAGAAGAATGGTAAACTGACACCCAAGCCAACTAATGAACAATACATAATCAACCACCCATCATCTTTAAGTGAAAAATAATACATATGACATAGAAAAATGAATGAATTTCTAGAAACATTAAGTATTAAACCAAATATCTTTATTCAGATTATTCAAATCAAAGAAGAATTTATTAGAAGGCATTATTCCATTCTCATATAGGTTCATACCGAGATGAATGTTGGCCATCATCATCATAGTTACGATCTCGATCTCTATCAGAGCTCCTGCTTCTTGAGCCATATCGGTAATCATCAACACTTTGACTTCTTCCTCGGTACTCATCATCCTTATAATGATCTCTACTATAGCGTTCTTCATAATCTCTGCCATAACGATCTGCATCACGACCATACCGATCATCATCACGATAACCCCATTCTCTTTCTCTGCCATAACCATAACCATTCCTATCTTCATCCCTGCTTCCATATCGATCATCATCATATCTGTCACCATAAGTTCCACTGCTTGAATATGAACCAGGCCTGTACATTCCACCTGTTGAACTGTTGCGAAACCTGGTAAATTGTATAGATCAGTTACATACCTCCACAAAATAAGAAATCCAAAGAAACTTGGATATTTACTATATTCCATACTCTGATTTCAGAGCCCAGAACCCAAAATAAGTTCAAAAACAAAATTGACGGATATTATAAAACTCAAAAGATAAAACAGCTCAAGTAATTTTTTATGCTTGCTACACAAGGCAACAGATGTAAAATGTCTAATACAAACTGCAAATAACCAAGTACAAGAATTTTTTTTAAAAAAAATCTAATATAACAGACTTACTTGTCCCTGTTAGCAGCAGCCTTTTGTCTTGCTTCCATTATTCTATCTTTATCATTCACAAGGAGAACAAGACTCTGAGATTTCTTCCTGACATTGTTTCCCTGGTCTTTTCCGCTGGAGTCAATATATTGAAAATCTGACAATGTCTGTTCACATAGCAGTTGCAATAATCAAGTTGCAAATTTAATTTCTAAATAATTTCAAATTAAATTTAAAAAATTGACCTGCATGAAAATTAATTAACAGTCTATAGGTATAAGTAGGATTTAGGAAAGGAAAATTACTGATATTTGATAAGCATGTTCTCTGATCTCATCTATCACTCGCTCCGACCCATGAGCCACGAGGTAGTCTAGAACTATCAAGGCCTGTCAAATATACAAAATGTTTGATAATACAAGGGATCCATCATGATTTCAAAGGATGTAAACAAGTATTAACACATTTTTCATAATTAGTGTACTTCAGGGTTCCAGTCACCAGGGGAGGGGGTGACGAAAACTATAGAACAGTAGAGAAAGAAGGAATATAAACATAATTCTGGTAAGCAAAAAAAACCAAAGGAAGCAACATCCAGGAGTCATTCAAGTTAAATCATTGAAAGGTTTAGTTAAGACCTTGTAGACATGCCTCCAATTCTTGCCAGTGTCATTAATTCGCTTCCAGATTACTGCCATGATCATCTGGTATTCGTGGCTGCGGTGATGCCATAAAATGTGTTTCTTCTTAATAAAAAAATACAATATCAAGCATAAAAGGAAGAAAAAAACTAATGCTTACTAGTTTCTAGTTGCCTGTGCAATATCTGCTAGAAGTGATCCATGAGGACCCCATGGTTCATTGCTGGTAGCATCAAGAACCTGAAAGACAGGAAAAAAAGGTAAGAATCAAATTCAGACTTTGCATATTTAAATTATAACATGTAAATTTCAAGAAGAGCAACAAAATATTTTAAAAGCAAGTATTATAGTAAATATAGTCAAACTTCACCTAAATCCTTTTACAAATTATCACGCTATGAGTAGTGCACACATATGTCTACAGAGAACTTTCTAAAAAGAAGACCACTTTACCTTCTGTTCTATGCCAGGAACTTTCAGCACTTTCTTATTTACTTCTCTTTTTCTGCAAGAACACAATGAAGAATAAGGCATTTAGCAAATATAATTATGTTTCCAAACAATTAATTCTAAGTAGCTGATACTACTTCTAAATTTAAGACCTTAAACTTGAAGAAATATTCATACTGGCTAAATTTGAAAATTACATGAATTCATAAATAGCCACCCAAAATAGCAATTAGATATACGTCATTTGAACTATATACTTTACATCAGTTAAACTTACAGGTCTCTAACAGTCTGACCAATGGCCTTCTTCATCGTAGCTGATGTTCAGTGTGAGCTATGAACCAACACCACAGAATACACTGTCATATCCAAACAAAGCCCACTTCAAAATTTTGTCAAGCACTGGTTCAAGAAAGGCTCAGATTTTTCTCAACGAACTTGTAATAGTTACTTATATTCCAATAAGATGTTTTCAAGCAATCTTCATTGTTTTTACCAGCATAGCAAAATGCATCAATTGTGAAATTCCATTTCTTTATACATTCAATGTATTCGTAAAAAAAAGATATGTATCAGGAATATATAAGAAAGAAATGAGCATAAAACATATGTAAAGGAAGATTTTTACAACTCTATTTTAAATGAACTAGCTCAGATGCAACATCAAAATTGAACTAGAGTTGAATGCTCAATACAATTATATACAATATTGAACATAGACGCGAGAGAACTAAAGAGAAAAAGTCAAACAGAGTAACCTGAAAATGTTCCGCATCAGATATCATTCTGAATTCACAAACTTACAGATCCAAATATCACCCGGTTGTTCAGCATAGGTATCAAACGATTAGCACTTATACCAGCACGCATTGAAGGACATAAAATATGTCTTACAAGCATACATATAATGGATGAAATCAAAGCAAAAACATAAACATAGAACACCCACAACTCATTCCAGAAAAATTGAACTGGAAAGAGCGAACAAAACAGCGACATCAGAAGTAAAACTAATCACGATGCTAAAGATTCCAAGAAATAAAAAATCAGCCAAGAAAAAGAACATATATCAATTAAAAACCATAAAATCTGTCAATCACAATATATATTACATAATCATTAAGCATCAAAACAAAGATTATAAGGAATCTTAATTTAGACCCAGAAGGAGCTTCAAAGCAAATACTAAAATTACGAAAAACTGGTACGCTAAAAAAGCGTATTAGATCCAAATTCAAATCTGAGAAAAACAAAGCAAACCCAGATCTGGGTAAGAGCAAATGAGATCGAACCTGATCCAATCGAAGAAAATCGTTGGCAGAAACCAGAAAACTGAAAGTGGGTCTGAGGGGAATGTCAGAGAGAGAATAGGGGCAAAAGAGATTACAAAGAAGCAATACCCAACAGCTTCGTGGGTCGTGTACGATATGTCTCAAAATCAAAAGTTCATAATATCACGCTGATGAAGAGAAAGAAAAGGAGAAGGGTGGCTGGCTGTCTGCTTGCTGGCTCGCTCTGATTTTTGGTTTTTCTCTTTTATTTTCTCTCTACAAATTCGGAGTTAACCTGAAGAGAAAAGACGAGAAAGACAGCGCAACTTACACGCACATTATTAAGGAATAACCTTTTTAGTTGTTTAATAATTTTCCAACGCTCCTAAAAACTTTATTATTATTATTATTATTATATTTATATTATTATCTATGCTTTTGAAAAGTTCATGGTTAAGGATGGCGGCACTGGGGCATCCAGGAAGCTGGATGGTTGCATTCCTTGCCACTGTTGACACTTGATGGAAATATATATGATATTATATTTTCTAGGTAGACCAATTTTTTTTCAACTTTCAAGATAATTAGGTGTCTTCAAATGAAGCAAATCTGTTGCCAAAACTCCACTCCATGAAAAAATGAAAATGAAGTTATTTTAAGTTTGTTCAAAAACTTCGGTACCCAACGATAAGATTAGTATAAAAATTATATTCAATTCATCTGCAATGAGAGAGTATTAAATTACTTCATTTTTTATTTTTTATGAGAGGAGTGGCTAATTATTTAACTAAATACACATATAAAATTTTAAATTCAAAAAGATTTTGATTAAGAAAGTGTCCCATAATAATTAAATGTTATTACATCATTAAAAATGTCAAATATTATAAAATTCATTAAATACCCAATAAGGGTTAGATCAAGTAATAAAGGACTTAACTTATAATATAGTGAATCTTAGTTTGAATTATTGCTGAGAGTAAAATTTATTTTAAAGTATCTAATAATATCACTGTAGAGATTAGTTTTTTAATTTAAAATGTGAGAGAATATTCTGAATTTATTTAAAAAAATAAAATTCATTTGAGTATTATAATAATTTTTTGTATAATACTGACAAAAATCTGAACCTAAAATTACCTCTCACATAATTAATCAAAAGCTCATTATTAATCCACTCCTAATGGCACGGCACCATAAATTCAAATGCTGCGTTTCAGCAATAGATGTTATAAATTTGTACCATACGATAAAGTTGGCTTTTAGGTGCTAATTCAAGTGTTGTTTGAAAGCTACATGTCTGGTTGAGAAATATCCCACAAAGTCGTTTTCGAATTCTTGCAGTTAGCCTCATTAATGGTTTGTGGTAAGTGCTAGTGACATTTACCTCAGGAGTTAGGGTTTTCTTATATAGTATCAATGTTTGTTAGAAATAATACAAAACCTCGCACTCTTTAAATCAAACTAGGGGAAGCACAACATTGTCGTTGTAAATCCTAATTCTTCATTCTCATTAAAGTTAGATCAATAATCTATATTACAACACTTAATCCCCCAAAACTCACAATTTCACTTACTCATCCTTTTTTAATTTTTAATTGAAAATTTTTGTAAAAATGTGAATTAGTTAAACTTGAGTTTAGAGTTTAAAGTTTATGATTTTAAAGTTTATAATTTTAGGATTTAGTATTAAAGGCTTAAAGTTTTAAGATTTTAAAGTTTAAGATTTAAAATTTTAGAACTTAGAGTTTAAAATTTAAAATTTAAAGTATATGATGTGAATTTGAATATTCTAAAATGTAAGGTATATTTTAGAAAATAAAGTATAAATATATGATCATTGATAAAAAAATTAATAGGTATGATTGTCTCAATTCCATAAATTATTATTCAC
Source organism: Dicorynia guianensis (assembly GCA_037013595.1). Taxonomy (NCBI): domain Eukaryota; kingdom Viridiplantae; phylum Streptophyta; class Magnoliopsida; order Fabales; family Fabaceae; genus Dicorynia; species Dicorynia guianensis. The sequence continues at coordinate 28,540,262 of JASUAB010000012.1, read as the reverse complement.
TTATTTACATTTAATAGAATTATGACCATGATGGATTTGGATTCATTAAAATATAAGACGTATTTTAGAGAATAAAGTGCATATTGCTGATCATTAATAAGAAAATTAATAATATAGATTATTTCAAAATATAAGCAAGTAAATCATCATTCATAGACTTAGATAATCTATACAATTTATTTTTTTATCAATGGTCAATAAAGTTTATTTTACTCTCTAAAATACACTTTGTATTTTAATAAATCTCAATTCATGATAATTAATTTTTTTATCAATAATTATCCGTTTATATTTTACTCTCTAAAATATATATATATAGACAATTAAGTTTTAATAATTTTTATTTTTTAATTAAAATATGTGAGTCTGTGAAACAATGTTTTGAAGAAGATTAATGTCATAATTTAGACTATTCATCTAGCTTTAATAAGAATGAAACGGTAGAATTTACAGAATATGATAGTGTCATGTTGACGTTGATTCAAATTTTTTAAAAATCATGCACATTTTGAAACTTCATCCATATGTCAATGACACCTTGAATAGTCTAACTAGGACCAGAATATAAGAAGACATATGCTAGCCTTTTCATCATTAGCTGACAGAGAGTCGAGATAGTTTAGTCTTGCATAGAGTATATGGGGGACCAAGGGTCTCACTTAGCCAAATTCAAAGGCAAAGTATTAGAGATGCACCTAATCTTTGAACTTACTATCCATGATTGAGCTTATGTTCTTATCTGGAGAAAGAAGAAAAGTCATTCGTCAAAATCCAATCTAAGAATTTTCCAAAACCATAGCGATTCAATTATATACAACTAAAAGAGAAAAATTGTTCAAATGGTTGGCATGGGAACATGATATTCACACATTGTGTGAAAATTATTGGGTCAACTAAGTTATAGTTCAACTGTAAATACAATAAATTTAATCATTTAAATTTTGTGAATGAAATATTGTGCAAAAATAAAGGTGTGAAAATAGGATAATTGTAATTAAAATTTTAATTATGCTTATTGAAATGTGATCTTAATGCAATAAGAAAATTAGGTCCACTCATTTTTAAAGAAGTCACTAAACTTAAACATGGTTGTGAAAAGAAAAATAAGTAATTTTATCCCATTACGAAGCCTTTGATTTATGGATTTTACAACTACCTCATGAAATTAGTTACCTAGATAAACTTAATTCAAGTATTTAATACTTAGAAAATAAGTAATGATATGTTTGGTAGAAGGAAGGAAATACACATGGAATTAATCATTCTCTCTTTCCAAAATCAAATAAACCTCTTCTCTTTTTCTCTTTCTTCACTCAAAATGGTAACTTTTCATGCTTGTGTCTCTAACCAGTACTAAGGGGTCTAAGATTTTTTTTTTTTTTTTTGTAGATGTGGGCACTAATAAGAATAATCACAATGAGTATTTTCATTGCACCATAGAAATATATCTTTTCAAATTACAATCCCATAAAATAAAAGATAAATGAACAATATTTATAATTGTTGCCTACGCTATCTCATCTTTTGCAAATTTGTCCATCCTTTATACTATCAAAGATGTCTTTCTATATATAGGTAACTTAGAAATTATTAAACCATTTATCTTCCATGCAATTGTGAATGCTACTCTTTATAATATTCATTGTAGAGAAAGTTCTTTCAACAAATGTCATTGCAGCAGATAAGATCAAGGCTAACTTTATAAGAAGTACACCACTGGATATACAATATGTTTTCTTGTTTTAATCAAATTTTGAGAGAGTTCATTGATTTCTTTCAATTTTAAAAATCTTTCATCTAAGTACATATCTAAAATATGATTTTCAAGTTAACTATCAAGTGCAAAAACTTCAATTCAAAAAAGTCAATTGGATAAAATTGAGCCAATACTATAGAAATTTTCTTTGATTTCTGGCGACCAAATATCATCGGTAAAAATGAACTTCCAACAGTAACATCCATTTTCAATGAATTTATTGGCAGACATTAGCCGATTAGTAAAAGTGTCATCAATAATTTTTTATGATTGATATCTGTGTCTATCGATAATATTATTTAATACTACTAGCCAATAATAGTCAATAAAGAAAATCATGGACAGTAAATTGATTAATTTTTCTCGATGATTAACATTTGACACTTTACTTTTATCGATAGCTAATATCCCTCAGAAATTACAATTAAAAATATATTTTACTAGCAGCTAAGACCCTTGGTAAAATTTACTATAATTAATATATGCAATACAACTAAATTTGATTGACTGACATATCCATTAGTACAAATAAGTGTGTAATATTTACTTTTTTTTTAAGAGGGATCGACAAAAGTGACAAAGATTTTCAATCTTGAAAATTTATTTTTGTTAATCTTAAAATAATTACATTATTGGAATAATTATCTCACAAGAGATAAAAAAAAAACAAATCTACGGGATTGAAAATCTCTATTACCTTCATAGGTCTATTCAAACCTACAAAGTAATAGATAATTGCATTACAAATAGATAGAGTAAATAACCATGCCCTACATATTTGATTACACACTACTATGATATATTACAAACTAATGAAAATGTCAAAGATTTTATATTCTGTTAATGTATTATTGTTACAGTTGAGATAATTATTCCAAAAAGGCAAAGAGATTTAAGGAAAAAATAATGGGCAAATTGTCTACAAGTTCCCCTTAAATTTCTTGGCCACTCTTGAAGTAATTACCTCATCAGTGACAACAATATACTTACAGTATAACAAATTTTCAACATTTCTATTATTTCCTATTATATATAAGCAATGTCGCATATATTCAAATATATAAGGTGCAACTCAACTTTTAAATTAGAATAAACTAAAACTAATACAATTTCTATGATTAGCATCAATAATCCATATCTTGTAAAATTGTATATCATCTACTCTATAATCGTAACAATTTGATTAAGTTTTTTATCCTACAATCATAAGGAAAAAAAAGAGATAAAAATGAGGGCCATTTGAGACAAGGATATAGAAATAGAAGTGAAGGAGGGGAAGAGAGGCTTATCCAAGTAACAATGACTAAAACTTGCATTAGAGACCCTAACAAAGGATGGAAAGTGTCGGCAATGAGGATGGGAGTAGAGTGATGGAGGGAGAGAAAGAAAGGAAAACAAAGGGGTGTGAGTGTTCGAATTCATATATGTATATAGTTACTTTACCGACAGCCTAATCTGTCAATAAAACAAAATAAATTTCAAATTTGTCACACTAATGTCAGAAACAGGCAAGTAATAAATTTTGGTACTGTTTTTTGAGCTTTGTCGATGGTTATGACTAATGGTAAAAAGATGATGCAATGATTGTTTCGATGCATTAAGCATTATGATTTATGAATAGTTGTAATATTACCCAACAATAATGTTACAGGTAAAACTAATTGGTTGCCTCTCTTGATGTATCAATCCTTATGATTCATGTATAATTTTATTATTATCGGTGGTAATATTGCCAGTAAAACAATTTGGTCAGTTGTGCTGATGCATCAGTCCCTGTGATTCATGTATAAATTTAATATTACCAACGACTAATAGCCAATACAACAAAATCAGAATCAGTTAGTTGTCCTGATGCTAAAAGATTCATGTACAATTCTATTATTACCAATGGTTACTCTGTCAATAAAATAAAATGGTGAGCTTCCCTGATATATCAGTCACTGTGATTCATGTATAGATTACTGGTGGTAAGCTACCAACAAAAGGAATTCTACCAATTAGCTATCTCAATGCAGAATGATTCATATACAGTTATATTATTACTGATGGTCAGTGCGTGTAATAATATTTTATTTGACCTTCAAGGTTACCTATCAGTTAATATCATTTCATTTTTACTAGTGAGACAACTGCAAGTAAAATAACTCATAATTTTACTAGTAGCCCTATCATTTAGTAATATCTATCGAAAAAAATTTTGGCGGCATCACCATCGATCCTCCCACTGGTAAAATCTTTGCACGTATCCATTGAAGATACCACCAATTCAATTATTTTTTGTTCTTATTTTTGGTCGAATTTTGGGTCACCAGAAAATCTAATTATTCTAGTAGAGCAACTATAGAAGCTTTTCCTTATTAAAGGCAACAAACAAGTCTCTTGGATTTACTCGAATTTAAGCATGCCACATAAAGAAGTAACTCAATGTTTACTTGATTGAAATGAACATTCAGCTTTTCAATTTGTCTATCAATCATTTAATAATATAACTTAACTTGATAGTGATATAAATTTGATATTTGTTACACTTTTTGCCTTGACCATCCTTTAGCTATGAATAAATCATCCATTTTTGGGACCACGATTTCATTCTTTTCCCAAAATAATGAAACTTCATCAAGTAAAAATTCCCATCCTTCATCTCTCATCAATTACACTCATTGTTTGGACATATTAACTAATGATATAGCATTTACAATGTCTTGACCATTTTGTTGTAGTGATTTGACAATTCATTAATAACCCTTAATATATTTTTCATCAAAGACAAAATGAATACAAACTCAATAGATTGGACAAAATGCAGCAACATACATGCTTCACCTCTTTGACCATTGTTTGTTCCATCTTCCTCAACAATTTCAAGCACTTCAATCACTAAAGAAAACATAGTAATGAGCTAAGTATTATATAATAATGTGAGTCCCAATAAGTATACCCTACCCTCTTGAGAGTAGTTTCTTAATTTAAAACCACTAGACATTTCACCTATTTCTAATCCTCTCTTAACCATGTTAATGTGGCTTGCTTGAAGAATTTCTAGCTGCTTGCATGGTGTACCAATAACATTTGATAAATATGTTATCAAAACAAAAGTGAGCAATTTCAACTTTTTTTTGGCAACAGCAACAAGTGCTAGTTGAAGTTGATGCGTAAAGCAATGCATATAGTAAACACATTAATTTTCTCATAAAATAAAACATTTAAGTCCATTGAACTCACTTTGCATGTTGCTTGCTCTGTCATAGCCTTGACCTTGTATTCTTGATAAACTCAAGTTATGTCTTGCTAAAATTGAGTATAAAGCCTTCTTGAGTGATGAAACCATGGTATCAGAAACATGAACTACACAAAGAAAACACTCAATCACATATCTCTCCTTATCAACAAATGGTAAACAATAGCCATTTGGTCTTTGACTAATATATCACAAGATTCATCAACAAGAATAGCAAAAGAATTATCTCCAAGTTCATCAATAATAGCATAAGTAATTTCAACAGTTGCTACATTTACAATATTATTTGAATATCAGGTGTTAACAATTTAAGATTTCCATGAGCAACATCAAAAACCTTGTAATAGATTCATTAGTTTTGGCAAGAAACCGAAGAATGTCAATAAAATTCTCTTGATTATTAGAAAGATCAGATTCATCATGGCCACAAAATACTAGTCCTTGGCATAAAAGGAACTAAACACAATGAAATGTTGCAGTCAAGTGAATTCAATATATCATTTTAGCTTTATTAGATTGCTTCATAATGACATATCAATATGTTGCTTCTACTTCATTAAAGCTTGACATTTCCTACAAGCTACATTGTAAGCATTGTTAGGACCCCTAACATGAAGCTGAAATCTCTGTTTGTTTTTTTAATTGGTAAATCCATCAATGACAAAAGCATCACCACCTTTTGCTCTTCTTTCATTAAATAACAACATAAACAAAATGCTATATCTTATGTTATACTATACTCTAACCAATTGCCAAACTCTTTGAACTAGCAACGATTGAAATGCCTTAATTTTTTATTCCATTGTTTCTTTGTGGAAAGTTATGGTCTCATGGTTGACAAAGACCTTTTGGCATATATTCCCTCTAAACTTCTTCATGATTTAGGATGATAATCTAGCATTTTTAATCATTGTCTAAGATCAGTTCGAAGGTCTTTCAAATCAACTTTTAAGTATTTATTTCACCTTGAAGAACATGGCTCAATAGTTGTTTCTTTCTTTTGAGAAATTTTTTCATAACAAATAAACAATATGATAATTATTAAACAATATTTTAAACACATAATGAACAAATTTCATAAGTGGCATAACTCAAATTCTTGATAGGTCCAACATCTACAAAGTAAAACAACAAAGATATAATATGATTTACAGTCATAGTTTATTTAGTAAACAAGCAATTAAGTAGTTCCTAAGTTGTAACCATAATTTACCAATTTAAAAAATTTCATCACAATTCAATAAGAAAAGATAAAATCACAACAAAGGCACATGGAGGAAAATAAATCTTTAAATCAAAATTAGTAAATGACTTAGCTAAATTTCCATTAAAATTCCCTATTTAGAATACTAATATCCCTAAACCATAAATCTCTTTCCGATTATTGTGGTTTAGTCATCAAAAGATGAAAGGGAGCTCTATGAACCAAAAACAACATTCAACTAAGAATTTTGATATAGGCAAGATAGAAAGCAAATGTTTGTGTTAATTGATAATAACTAAACAAGGCAATTTGCATTAATAAAAGAAAACTACAAAGCTACATCTACTTCCTTCTATCATTCTAACTTTCTAAGCCTTGTGATTTCACAAGGTACAAGTACATTTGAAGTTCACCACATTCTATGGACATCAATATAATAATAAACTCTGCAGTTAGAGAATTTAAACTCATGATGTAGTAATTATAATTCAATCCAATAAAACCTTTACAAATGATCATTTTTAATTTGGACACTTTGAAGGTCAATAAGATTTCATTTAAACTACACTTGCATCAGTTTTTGATAAATAGGCTAGAGTTTAAACAACCAAAATAAAAGAAGAAATAGAAGCCTTACCAACTTAGGCAAGATCTTGCACACGCAGCTTATACTTCAAGAGTGTTCAATAACTCAAATGGGCCATGCTACAATCATTAAAACTAATAATTAAATGAAAAGAATTGCATATTTGGATATAATCCTCTGTCTTTGGATTCAAAGATAAATGAAAGTAAAAAAGAGATACATATATAATTAAGAAAGAGAAAAAGTGGGACCCACAAAATATGTTTTAATATAACTAAAGAGATATATGTAAGTCATTAAAGTCAAAAAAAATAAAAGTAGAATATCCAAATCCTTACATATTCAACCAACATGGTAATGAAGATAAAATGAAACTAAGAACAAATTGAAAATAGGGACAAAAGCAAGAGGCATTGATTGAAATTGTGGGAGATAGTATCAAAATTCCAAAACGCACAATAGAAAAGGTAAAAAGAATAAACAAATATTTTCAATATTTATTCATACACATTAATGATAGATAATATAGTGGTACTATTATTTAATTTTATTTATTCTTCATATACATTATTGATAGATAATCTATTAATAATAAAAATTTTCTTTTTAATTTAATTTACTAATGAATTCATTCATCAATAAAGAATAGTTAAAAGCTAATTTTTTATCCCTAAGTTTAGGTCAAGTTTCAATTTTATCCTCTAAACTTTTTAATTGTCAACTTCATCCTTTAAGTTTCTAAACATCACCAATGTTTGCCTAAACCCATTGATCATAGTAAACTCAACGTTGGAGTCCTACCTAGTGTTGGAAGTGGCAAATGTCACCTTTATTTATACATATGACACTTACAAAAAAAAAAATGGTTTCATTACTCCTATTTGATAAATTTGGAGTCATTCCTTTATGAAATGACCATTAGGGTGAAGCACTTGGATTTGTCCTTCTAGGCTTGCAATAGGAGGGTGAAAGTACAGCTAGGGTTTTAAAGGCATGACTTCTTAAGGTTCATCAATGAGCAATGGTAATAAAAAGGTGAATTATTATGTACAACTACGATGAAAGAGCCGTTGTGTGGACTTCACGTACAAATTAAAATTCAAGGAGAAGGTTTTGGTGTTATCAAAATTATAAGGTAATTTTAAAATGGTCATTTCCATTTTCTTATGTGTATTATGTATAAAATTTTGACAATGAAAGTTTTGAAATTTTGAAATGGTGGTAAATATGGGTTCTTCCAATGGATTGATCATTCCCCTCTTGTTGATGACAAAGATGTCACAATACTAAGATAAAGGAGAAGAATTACAACCTTACTTTGCTCAGCACATATAAAAAAAGGAATCAGGCATTAATATTCTCACTGGTATTGGGTTTACTAATTGTAGTTGTGTTATTTATTATGATGTGATGGAAAATGGTTGTAACAAGCGTGCTCCTTAGTACAAAGTAGATGATGTAGTTAAGGAGCTCCTAAATCAACCTAGACTAATAACTTTTGGTTTGTCTAAATGTTAATGACTTTTGGTTTGTGAAATATGTAATTAACATGTGCAATGCAACAACTATTAGTTTGTTATATATGTAATATTCGCTTCGTGTGAATTTTAATGAGCTATTACTTTTGGGCAAAGCAACACCATATATTTTGCAATTTTGATGTTGTTAATGGTAGGCAGTTCAAGCAAGTGCACTTGTGTTATTGTGTTGTTAAGAAAATGTGATATGTGATATCAAGACCAACACAACATTGTGATACTAATGAAACTTTCATAAAGAACCAAAGAGTTTTGAATTTCTACTGCAATTTCTCAAAGCACATAACCAACTAAAAATATTTGCATCGTTAATGTAAATTCCAAAATTACAAAAGCAAATTCTAAAAGGAACAACGTCCTTTGTATAAACTATACTTCAGCTTTAGACATATATATATATATATCTAAGATGATTGAGCATTTGTTTGTTCTCTTTCCAATTTGTAACTTAGGATGCACAATGATAAAAGCAGTAATTGAACTATTAGAGTAGTTGGTTGAGCTACTAGAGTAGAAGGTGCAGGTTGATATTATTGCCAACTTCAAGACATTTTCTCTTGTTGTGGCCTTTACCACCACAACTTCCACTCTTTATTTTAACTTGTCTGTTCACTTTTGTTTTAGACTTTGGTTGCTCATCTTTGTCCTTTCTCCTAGATTTCTTAAGTTTGTGAGCAAGTAGAGGCAAGGCATCATCATAAGGTATAGAGGTTCACATATTTTGTCCATTTGTTGGCTAGATTATGGTTGTAAGATTAGCCCTCAATTGACTTACTAGCTTGAACTATTTGTACCTTTGATGCATTATTTGTACAATTAGTTAAGGTTAGGTCAAGTCAATAGTTTCTTACATGCAATATTAATAATTAGGAAATTGTACAAATTGCTAATGCCCCTTTCGTAAAATAGTCATTCCCAAAAATATAAAATACATGTTTAAGTAAATAAGAATATACCCTAATAGATATGAAATAGTTAGGACATACGAATGCCCTTAAATCACCAGTTTTTTTGTAGGTTCAAGCACATTTAGTCATTATTCATTCAAACATTCTAGAAATGACATCTATCTCATAAAACAAGGACCCATATCAATCTGCTCCCACCACCTTCCAGGCTCCAACATAAAATTCTACATACCAAACACTTCTTACCACCAGCTACTTCTTACCAAAAATGGATACAAGCTACTTATATTATTTATGATACATTGTTTGAATTGCCATGATTTAGTTTACAAAGTTTACTTGTTTCTTATTTTAGAGGTGGTCTCTAATATGTAGATGATCATACTCATTTATGACCTACTCCTTGAAGTAAATCATTTCGTTACCTAGTTGGGTTCATTTTTCATGGGGTTATTAATGGGTTACGGTTTCATGTTGCTTAAATACTCTTATACGCTTCTTTACTATCATGAGTTAAATAATGCAAGTATTTTCTAGAAGGAAAAAATACAACTAAGTGGAATATGGCAAAATACTTAATGCTATCGAGAATGGTTTTGATACTAAAACTATTGCATCCTTCTTGTTGCATTAAGTCTATTGCATCCTTGTTTGTTGCATTATGTCTATTGCATCCTTGTTGAAATTCCATATACTAAAACTATTGCATCCTTGTTAGTTGCATTAGCAATATACCAAGAAATTTATAACTAAACATTTCTTACCAACAACAATTTTCGATCAAAAATAGTTTTGATTCCTTTTATCCACCCAAAACCTCCAGAATCCTCCTCAATGTCTCTCCATCATTTTGTTTACTTCACATAATCCGTTTTTGATCATAGATAGCTGATAAACTCATAAGCTTTTTATTTTCATTTTTCATACACTAGTCTCTAAAACCTCATGAGCTTTTTGGCAGCATCTCCATTATTTACACACATAAAGAGTTGAGCATGCCATTTTCTTCTGAGTTTCAAATCAACTTAGATATTGAATAACTTATGGTTGAGTATAGCTAACTGCAACCTTTTAGCAAGGCTTCACCCACTAGTTCTTATCAATTTTGGAATGAAGTTTCTCCATTGAAATCATATCATAATAAAAAAAAAAAAAACCAATTTTCCATTTAGTACTAACTAGTCATTGTTAGTTGGAGTAGGATTACTTGGCTTCTTCCATGAGAAGGTAGACTGACTTTCCCTCACTCACATTCAAGTGAAAGAAAGTAGGTCAAACAATTTTATTTTTTGACTAATTCTTACTTCTTCTCACTTGAGCTTGCTTTCCCACGAGACAAGGCAAATGATCTTAATCCATATTAGTTTCACTTATATAACATGCAAACTATAGTATTCATAACAAGGTATTAAACCTTAAACATTAAACTTTAAGACCATAAATCCTAAACTCAAACATAAAAACCTAAACCCTAACATTCGGGGATTAATATTTTAGTGTTTGTAATTGTATAATTTTATGATTTAAGATTTAAGGTTACCAATTTATTGTTTAAAATTTTGAAATTTGTGAATTTAGAATTTAAGGTTTTAAACCTTAAAATTTATGAATTTATGGTAAAAAATTTAAATTTAAAAATTTAAAATTTAAAAACTTAAGATTTAAACTTTTACAATGTATTATTTATGATTGAAGATTTAATATAAATAATATGACATCCTAGTCAAAAGTGATGTAAAAATTTTTTACATATTATAATATGAGTGTAATTAGTATTAACTATTAAGAGGACAGAAATTTTGTAAGATTAATATTAAAAAATATATCAATAAAATCCTATATCAAGTTATTTAAATATCTATGTCTATATCTATTAAAAGAGAGAAACCGTAACTTGAAAGTTTTGTCAAATGTCATTTCTTGATGTAATATTTACTTTCTTTTCACATCTAAATCAAATAAAAGGTTTTAAAATTTTGGCTTGAATTATTTTTACTTCTCAAATTATTTATATACTTTTATTTAAGTGAATTCAAATATTTTTAATTAAAAATTAAAAGATATTTATTTTAAATATAAAAATTATTAAAATAAATTTTATTTTTATTAATAAAATTTTTTTATACACTTAATTTAAATTAAATTTAAAATAATATATTTAAAAAATTTAATTATTTACTAACTACTACAAACCTTTCTAATAAACCATTTCGTCACTTATTTATTCACAGTCACGTGTAATCTTAATTGTTTGCACTTTACAGAGTGCAGTCCTCAACATTTTATTTTTTCTTTTGAGACAAACATCAGTCCCCAACATTTTCAATTTTAAGTTCCTAGCGTTATCTTTCAAGCCATTTTCTCTCTCCCTCATCCGTTGTCGGCCTGGGCTGCTTGTTCTCTTCAGATTTTAAACCCTTCTCTCTCTTCTCCTTCCGCACTCTCGATTTGTTTCTCGGGAATATTTCAGTGGATGCTGGTCTGCTCTTTTTCCCGTCTCTTGCTCTTCCTAATCTCTTTCTAAATTAACTTCTACGAGCAGAACCAAGACAAAAGATGACCGTGAAGGGACCCGCTTCTGTTCACCGTTGTCGTTGTCCTCTGCTTCTTCTTCTTCCTCTTCATCTGCATCTTCTTCTAACGCAAGTGATGGGAATGACTCTAGCAGTGGCAGTGAAACCGCCAGCAGTGGTGGCAAAGAGGCATAGCAGCAAGGCCTATCATGGCTTTGAAGAAAAGGATCTATTTGGGTCTGATAACTAGCCCTTCAAGCACTTCGTTTTCCAGTGTGTGTTTAGGGTCTCTACGACTAGCCCTTCAAGCGCTTCGTTTTCCAGATTCGAATCATTGTAGCGAGTGGGTCTCTTCCCTGAACAAAATGCATGGCCATAGAATGTCTCGTCCTGGCTAATTTTTCTATTCCTCTTCCTTTCTCATGTTCAAGAGGATTTTTATAATCTGTGCTTCATTGAAAGCCATTGTTGGTGAGCATTGCAGGGGCTGGGCAAGAAGTTGGGAAGAGCCGCATGGGGTTGTCCACCAATGGGGAACGAATCATGTTTGATTGTGGAATGCACATGGGCTATTTGGATCACCCGCGATGCCCCAATTTATTAGAACAAATAGAAGAATAAGGATCTAAAGAAAATCACTAGCAGAGTGAAACTTGCCCTGACAATTGCACATCAGGATTTTGCTATTGCTTCTCATCACCCTCAATAAACTCAAACGATTATCAGTTGCAAAGAGAAACCATAGACAAAATCGAAGACCCAAAAGTAAAACCCAGATTTGAAGCCTACGACCTTAGTCTAATTTTAAAAATTAGTCAAGAAAAAGAAAAACTAGGAGGACTCCTTGAGATACAAAAGAAATTAAAAATTCTAAAACAAGGAATAAAAGAATTAAAAAAGAAAAGGTAAAGACTTTGAAAACAAAGAGCTCTAGGGAAAACCTTGCTAATGAACTTTAAAGAATAACTAATTCCTGAAAATTCCAGTAAAGACGAATCATTTCTTAATGGAAAAAAATTTTACAATAAAGTTCGAATCTAAGTTAAATGATCGAGATTGAATCTTAGAAATTGACTTTGTTAAAAGAGGCAAAATCATTCAATTCTACATGAAAAATCAATCTTGTGATATTCCACCAAAATTTAGGATTGTAAAGTAAGCTTAAGAATTAGAAAAAGCTTTCATAAAACTTATACGATCTTAATAGATTCTAGAATAGATTTAAATTATATCTTAATACTATGAAAAAACTCCACAAAATCTCTAGGTAACAAACAATCAAAGCCTAAAAGTTAAATATAAACTCTAAAATGTGTCTATGGAATTTGTTTTCCTAACACATTCATATTAGTAAAATAACAAATAAGATCAATTAATACAAGGAACTCTTTTTCTAATTGAAAAATATCCAATCTACGTAACTATAAAAAGGAATAACAACTTTCAAACAAAATCAAGAGATCTGTTTTGAGTTTAATAACCCTACAAAAGTAAAAGAGATATATTCTATAGAGGAAGATCAATATTTTGATTAATAACTCAAAAAACACGTCAAATAAACTTCCTTTTAAAAGAAATAAACTATAAAAGAACAGAAGATAAATTAAAAGACACAAAAATACAAGAAAATAAAAATAAAAGATCTAACTGATAAAATGAAGACTTCTAAAGCCTTTTAGAAAGAAAAACCCACCAGGTGACTTAACCCTATGAAGGTTTTCATAAAGGTAAAATTTCTGCTAAAGCAAGGCCTATTCAAATCAATAAAGAAATGCTTGAATATTGTAAAAAAGAAATCTAAGAATATCTAGATAAAAGACTAATTAATCAAACTTAGTAAATTTCCTTAGACCTAGTAAATCTCGTGGAAGTTGTGTAGCTTGTTATGTTAAGAATCGTTCTGAGCTAGAATGAGCACCCCCAAGAATGGTAATAAACTACAAACCTCTAAACAATGTTTTAAAATAGATAAGGTATCCTATACCTAACAAAAAAGACTTGTTCAAAAGGTTATATGAAACAAATATTTTTTCTAAATTTGATATGAAATATAGATTTTACCAAACTCAACTCCTTGTAAAAGATAAATATAAAACAACCTTCATTGTCCCCTTTAGCCATTGTGAATGGAATATAATGTCTACAAAACTAAAAAATGCTCCATAAAAATTTCAACATATAATGAACGAAATACTTAATCCCTATTTAATTTTACCACAGTTTATTTAGATAATGTTTAGGTATATTCTACCTCAAACTGAATAACACTTTAAACATCTAAATTAAATTCGATTTGTTAGGTATAGGATTTCTTTATCCTATAGAAGTTTTATATTAAGTGATTTGCTAGGCGATCTATTATTTAGGCCATCTCTATTCCATTATTACGTGATCTATTAGGCATCTATAAATCAAAATTCAATGAAAAGCAACATTTACATTTTTTAATATATCTATTAATTGTTAATGTATTTGCTTTTTAAAGCAAATTTTAAATTTTGGAAAGTATTATGTGTTCTAAATTTAGTTAACTTTATTGTGAAATTGTTTAAGTTAAGTGAATTCAGAATAATTGATTTTATAAGAACATCTCTTAATTTTAATTTTAAAAATTTTTCCATCTGCTTATTATATTTTAAGTGAATTTTAGGAATTATAATTAAAGGTATTTATGAATTTTAATTTTTCTTACATTTATGTTATTGTTTTTATTATTTTAAATATATTTTAGGAGTTATAATTAAATATATGTATGATTTTTAATTTTATTTTTTATCTATTTAATTATATTTTATATGTTTAATTTTTATTTAAAATTTGTTTTTTGGATAGTAACGGCAAAATTTAATACAGCATTAAATATTTAGAGAGGCTCAAGTTTTTATATATATTATTGGTTTTGTTATTATTTTTAAATGCGAGACGTCCCCAGCTGGGTTTGATTCTAGATTTCTCCTCTCACGGAAACCATACCGCGTACCTGACCTGACATCGTCGTCCTTCTGATTCGAAACCTGCCACCCAGGTCGGTGAACATCCTTTCCTTTTTCGTTTTTCTCTTTCTTCTGCTTGCGTTTTTTTCTTTTGAACGATCTATTCTGTACTCTCTTCCCTATCTCCGTCGCACCACCAATATATTGCTGAAATTTTTACGCACGAGGGAACGTTAGAGCTTTGCTGTCTTTGGCTGAGACCTATTGTAGAACAAGGTCCCAAGCATTTTTTTCCCCGTTAATCTGTGTGAGCTTTTAGCTTTGTTTATGTGCTATTATTAATGATGATTGAGTTTTGAATTTTGGGTCTGATTTTATTTATGTTGTGCGAAGTTAATAACGAATGTCCGGAAGCTGGGTTTTGAAAGTAATTTTACTATTTGGATGAATGATTGTCTAGCATGATGTTCATTAACAAATTTCTTGATGATGATATTGAGCTTGTTTTTAGGAGAATAAATCTGAGTCTCGTGTAATGAGGTGGGAAGATTTTTGCAGGTGTAGTCATAGGGGGTTACTAATTAAAAATTGCCATCCAGTGAAAGTGGCTTTAAGGGTTTGCCTGTGATCCAATAACGTTTGCCAGAAAGTAGTGGCTGTGAAATTTGAAAATACTAATAGTTGGTCAGCAACTTTTCTTCTCATGGGCTGCCTGTTTGGAGAGGTTTTAGGATTTCTGGAGATTTTTGGTAGATAAAAAAATGATTGATATGTTTCAATCTGTTGTGCATTAATTAGAATTAGTAATCTAGTGCCAGGAAAGGATGTGATGTTCTGTATTTCTGATAAGAAAGTGCTTTAAAATTTAAGAATATCTAGTTGAAAGAGCTTTAAAATTTAAGAATATTTAGTTGAAATCCCACTTACAGATAATGTATGCCTTTTCTTCAAGATTATTACAAATTCTAAGTTTCTGTTGTTATGTTTCTTTATGTGTCCCCACAGACGTGCTTAATTGTTAGTTGTTGTTTTACAAAGAAAAGCTGGGGATATTATAGATCATCTTTTTCTTCAATCTTATTTGTAGACTAAGTTTTGTGGGTATTGGTGATTTGTTTGTTTGAGGTTTATTTGGTAATGCCAAAGTCGTTTTGATCTTTTTGAGATTTCCTTAAATTGAATTGTGGATGGGGAAGAGCATAATATGTCATTTGGTGCTTTTAGTGATATATGAATTGCTCTTTGTAAAATTTCTCTATCTTTTCACTAATAAAATTATCCTGTGTTCAGATTGCACCCATGTATGTACATTCTTGATCATATAACAATATACAAGACAACAATGTACATTCCTGATCATATAACAATATACATTGTTAATTCTTGATCATCTTTCATTTTTTAAATTCACTGATCATGTAACAATATACATTGTTTATTCTTGATCATCTTCCGTTTTTTAAATTCATTGATTAACTATAACAAGATTTTTCTATTTTCTATTTAAATAACGGAAGGCTTAGAGGTTAATGTCCTCTTTGCATGTCTGCGTTTGTAGGACAGCCTAAGAATTAGGGTTTAACTGGTCAACTCTTAGGTTTTTCACTTTTTCTTGGATGGATAAATGGTAGGGAGCTGGTGGATTGAAGGTGTACTGTAGATTTTAAGGGTGATTTGCAAGAAGCATGATCAGGCTTAAGGGTCAGCTTTGTTCTTTATTTAAATAGTCATTAATTACTTTCCTGAGTTTCCTTTGCCTTGCTCATTTCCCAAATTTCTGTCTTAATTTAACAACCTTTTTTTTTTTTTTGGGGTATGAGGCGAGTGATTGGCTTCCACCCTGTCCATGGTATATTTGTTGCTTACTTAGTGGATATTTGGATATTTTAGAAACTTATCCGCTGAATAAGTTAATTTCCACCTTCTCTTTTATTTGTTGTACAAAAAATGTGGAACATAAGGTCCATTGTGGAAGTTATCTGCACAGCGAATTTCAAAATTTAGTTTGGTGTCTTATGGACTTATAAGCATGATAAGTATAAAGTCTGTTTTTTGCTTCATTTCTTATTGTATTTCTGCTTCTACACCTTGCACCTGATAGTCATGGTTTTGGTTTTAAAGGCTTATCTTAATTTGTTGTTATATTTCTTTTATTCTTTAGCAATTAGATTATTGCATTAGCTGTGTTGCTTATTTGCTAATGGTGCTGAGAATTTGACCTTATAGTTAGTTTTATTGCCAGACATGTTATTTTTGTTGGTAGGACCTCTGACTAAACTGCTGATCTCTCTATGAATGTAAATCTTTGAAACTAAAAGATAACCTTAAAAAAATGTCATTTGCAATGGGTTGCAATTGCGCATTGCAACTTGCAATGGACCCTTGCGCAATGCAACGCCAATTGCGTTGCGCAATCTATGTTGCCCAATTCTGTGCAATTTGAGCCCAATTGTGTGCACAGTTTTCGCAATAGAAATGTTTTATACATGTTGATCCATTTCAGTCCTGATTCCTCCTTTGTTTCATACCTCACACCTATCTCTCTAACTTTTGCCCACTTTCACTCCATCTTTTGCTTTTGATGGGGTTGGAGCTCATGGTGGTTGCTACTGGAGTGCTGAAGGCTGAAGCTTGTCTCAGATTCTGTCTTGGCTTGGGCTCCTGGATGCTTCTCTCTGGTTCATGCGCAATTGTTGGAGGTTTCTGTCTTGGTCTTCCAAGCATTCTGTTTTTTTGAGACTCTAAGCTTTGCTTTCCTCCTAGTTCAGCTTTGCCATCACTTCCCTCTCCTTCCTTTTCTTCACTTTGCTTTTCTGTGGCTGCAACATTTCCAACTTCTTCCACTTCTTCTTCATTGTGTTCCTCACACAGGCTCTGATTTTCACAGTACATGTGGTATACTCTTTGTTCTTTCAGTGGACTTGCCCCACAATTCTATCTCTTATTCTCCCCTTGCTTCTTCAAGTACTATGTGTCTATTCCAATTCACTTACTTCTCTAGGAGAATTGTATAATTGAGTATCTGGACATTAATAATAACGTCTCTAGTATTACACTTTTGCAAAAAAGTTATCTTAATTTCTATTTTATAGTCCTTTGTTTTGTTGCTGGCCCATAATTGGCTTTTTATGGTATGGGCTCAATTGTGAAGTTTGTTATAAAGTTATTGCCTCTTTTTCTTAGATATTATGTACTCCTTGTTATTGAAACTCTTGGATAGATTGAGTGACATAATGACATACTAGCTTAATATTGATGTTATATATCTTAGTTTCAAAGATTTACTTTCATTTCATATCCTTTGGGTTTGTATTCTGTTTTGAACTTGGAATCTCAATTGCAAATGATATTTTTTCAAGGTTATTTTTTTATATATTGTTGTTATTTGGGGTTATATTAAATATATAAAAATACACATTTATATATTTAATATAATTGTGCAATTGTTTAAATTGTAGTGCAGAATGCGCAACCTAATGGATAATGTCGCAATAACCTCATGCACATTGAGTGTGCAATTCGCAATTGACAACTATGAGAAGCTCTAATTTATACTGGAATCTCTTTTCTATCTTCAATTGTTTTGTTTTTTCCTGACCGAAAAAAACCTCCAGTTCTATTTTCTATCTCACTTTTTTCTACCTTTTGGTATGTTCGTATAAAAATGAGGGTAAAGCATGTTTGTTGGATTATCTACGCGTGTTTAGCCTTTAAAATTCGTACTCAAGTCACATGCAAAATAAGAAAATTAAAATTTTAAAAAATAGGTGGATACTCCTGGGATTTCTGTGTGTATAGTATGCGTGTCAGCGTCTGATATGCACGTTATGGATACTTCCCCCCTTTGCCACATCCATTCTTAGACCGCTGCCTATGGCATATTCATTGTCTGTATGGTATATTCTTGTCTTAATTAAAATTATGTTTGAAGTGCTAAATTTTGCTATATTTGCTATTCAAATGAATGAATAAATTTTTATAATATTTTCTGTATAATGTTGTGGTATGCTTTCTTGGCTTTTTGTTTTTCGTTGATTATTTTCATTTGAATTGAAAATTTCAATTCTAATTTGCTAATTGAAATAGAATGCTAGAGGTAGAGGTTATGTAAAATGTGAAAATTCATTAATGGACATTCACACTGGAGAGAACAAGCTAGCACATCTTGTAGATTGCAAGATTAGTAACATGTCAATTGGCACACTAATATGTATCATACATGTAAATGAAAGATTTGATATAATTCTCAGTGTGAATTTTGAGGGAAAAACTTGGTTTTCTTTCATGATTGAACTTTGGTACCATTTTGAAATATTTTGTGCATGCATTATATATCTATGCCCTTGTGTTGGAGCCTGGTTGTTTATTTCTTGGTGTGAAATTGTTAGATCATGTCGTTTCTTTCCTAGCTCCTCCTGAAGTTTGTTTTCTTTGCATGAATCTAGTCACTCATTCGTGGTAACTTTATCTGTTTATTGCAGGGTTAAATAGCTTATTGAGACCCATACAACCTCTGATTCTAACAGAAGAAACTTTTGGAGTTGAAGTTGTCATTTGATTGGTTCTGAACTTATGGTATGTTTAAGTATCTTTGTTGTTCCTATATATTCTGGTTATTGTTTTTTCAAAGAAATAGAAAAGCAGCTAAATGAGTGGATATTTTATCTTTAGTTTAGCTTCTATGCAATAGGAAAAGTAAGCTTAGGTGCTTAATTGATGAAATCTGTAGACATATCTCCCTGTTCTTTTTTCTCTGTTTTCTCGCAGGATAAAGTTTCATATTTATAAATTTGTCCTTTTCAAGTATGCAGATTTCTAAAGTGTTTCTAATGAATTAATTGTCTAGCTGATTATCTTTTTTGGAGGAAAGGATAACAGTTCGTGAGTTTCTTGCATGAAATATTATAATAGTTAAAAATGAATCCATGCTTTATAGCTCAAAACATGTGCGATTTCAAAGTATGCATTCATGGCCAGCTGGGATTGATTCAATTAGTTGGGAGTTGGGATGGGTGGGGTTCAGGTTGATGTACTAAGTTCAAGTCATAGTAGAGATTTCCTGATGTAACAAAATAAATATTAATTATTGATTGATGAGATTAGAGGTAGAAGTGAAATGGTGGTTGTTAGAATTTGCTATTTGTAAATGTCTTTTTGGCAACTCCTTATCTGGAAAATATCACATCTAGTCTATCTCGCTGATTATATATTAAATTTGACTGTAATGTTTCCACAGGCTGCCAAGATTCTTGCTAACTTGATAGTGATGGGCGGAGGTATATTGGCAAGAGCATTTGCGCAGGCATATCGGCAAGCACTTGCTAGTAAGTATCTTAAAATTATCATGTTAATTAATGAATGGATTTGCAACTTTTTTGACATAGATGAAACTAGTTTACTGACTATTCTTAGGTGCTTTTTGATGGGCTTTTGGTGGAATTTATTTTTTGTTTCCTCCAATATATACCCTATGCAAATCTTGATAATTTGTTTTTTGGCTTCAAAGTCAATCCAAATACCACTTAGTTGTTAGATATCAGTTTCTACATTTTATTTTTAAAATTTTGTGGTTACATATGATGTTGCAAAGGCTAATGATAGTTTAAGTGAAGAGTCTTTAACTGCTTTAGTTCTTTTAAATTTTGGCTTTGCTTACCATCATTTTATACAATATTGCTTTGTACTACTACTCAATCTATATATCTCAATATAAATGCACTATATTTTATTTAAACAAGAAAGTATTAACCACTTGATCAAATATTTATTGTTGAACTAAAATGTGGCAAGCAAGACCAACATGATAATTGCTTATAAATCAATAGTTGGATTGGTCAAAATTACTTTTTATTGCATGTTTTGTGTCGAGTCTTGCACAGGTGTCAATTGATCCCAACAAACACACAGCCCTATAATGTCTAGCTCGTTTGAATAATACTGAGCAATACGAGCTTTTATAGTATTAAATAAGAGATCTGAAACTCTTCGGGAACTCATTAAGGTCATCTAACTTTAGCTTGACTGAAATCCACAATTGGCCTAGATGTTATTATCAGTGACTACCTGGGTAAAACGACCTAAGTTGTCAGAACCATCATCCATAATTTAGGGTGGACTTTGGAGTTGAAGCTCCTCTTACTGGTCTTTAAAGGTTTCCAAGCATGTTCACCATCAGGTTTCAATTTTCATTTATATCATAAAATATTAATGCAGTTCAGATGGTCATGAAACTGAACATGAACATATTGAAAAAAAGAATTTGTGGAAAAAAGATAGTGTGGGCCAAGGTTCAGCTCATATTAGTAATAATGGACAAAATAAAGTGTTAATTTAACCTGCATAGAAGCCAAGTGTTAATTTGGCTATGAGGATGACTGACAACATCTGTAGAAGGACCAAAATTATCTGAGGTATCAATTTCCTTCCTCCTGTCGGTCTCTGAAGGATTCTTTGATTTGTATCCACCATTTGTTTTCACCTATACCACAAATATTAATGTGAGAGAGAACACACATATCAATTTGTGGTGGAGTTCCTTCTCCTACTAGTCTTTATAGGATTCCTTGAACTATATTCACTATTTTTATTTGCCTATACCAAAAAATGTTAGTGTGAAAGAGAACACAAATAGCTGTTTTATTGTGGTTCCTTCTGCATCTTTTGCAGCCAATGGACTGCAGCTGTTATTGGTTTGTTAGTGCTTGCTCAACTCCCCAGTGTCTGCTTGGGAGGTCTATCTCTCATTTTTCAATTTATTGTCGGCATTACTATTGAAAGTTCTTTAGTGGATTATTAGGAAGGCTTTGAGAGTTAAATGGGATATCTGGCTGTTTTGAGACAAAACAAAGGATTTCCGACCTCTTAGTTGACTGATTGTATAAATGTTTTATGCCATATATGCATTTGACTCGTCATGCTTATGAGGCTTCTGTCTTTAGATATGAACTATGAAAATTTTGATTTAATGGCTGTGAGGAGGTTGCTATACTCTTGAGTTCTGTTAGATAAGGAGCGTGTTCAAGACTGCACTCTGATTTAGCGCAAAAGTGGTCATTTGCTTCAGGTTCTTGTGTATTTGTTAATTCATGCAGTTTGAAAGATGTCTACCAGTATGCAATTGCACTTTTAAGTTGACCTCAAATTTCTTCTAAGATTGGTGGCTTTGTATTTTAATATATAACTCTCACGTCATTTATTTTTTAATTTATTCATATGCCAATATAGCTGCTTATACTACTACCTTAGTGGAAGTTAGTTATGATTTAAGTTCATGGTGTGCCTTAGAATGTAAAGTGCAAGTGCAAATTATTGATTAAGAAAACAAATGAGAGGGTTATTGTCATCTAGTTGCTTTTGCTTTAAGTGTTCCATTTCACTTCGCACTGTACTTCCTTTAGTGCAGTAGTGCACTCTTCAGTTTGGAGGATCTTTTCCAAGGAAGCTATGTTTTTTCAACCAAAATAAAATTTACATTGTCAAATTTTTAACAATATGTTTCTGTAGATGCCTCAAAAAATGGTGTCGCCCAAGAGACAATACAAAATACTATCCGCAGAGGTAGCAAAGTCATGACAGAGCAAGAGGCTAGGCAAATTCTTGGTGTGACAGAACAAGCCCCCTGGGAGGAGATTGTGCAGGTTAGTCTATGATATGTCATTAGTAATTACAACTTTGTTCTTGTAGGAGTAATTTCTTAAGCATATGCTCTACCATACAGAAATATGACAACTTGTTTGAAAGCAATGCCAAGAATGGGAGCTTTTACCTTCAGTCAAAAGTTCATCGAGCCAAAGAATGCCTGGAGTCTGTCCATCGAGACAAGAGTCAGGGTCCCCCTAGTTGAGAATTTAGCTTTTTTCCACCTTAAAATTCTTGTATAATTATTTTGGCCAGGGATGTTCAAATTGATCAAAGTTGTGTACGCCTTCTGCGTTAAAAGTTTCCTAAGACAGAAGAAGCTCCCTTTGTTAAAAAAGAAAAAATTGTAAATAATTAGTTCGGGATTGGCCGCTAATAATGAAGGTCATCTAGCGTACTGAAATTTAGTTATTTCTTTTACGTATCAGCCGAGTGTATGCGGCTCTTCATGCCTTGTACCATCTCAATTATGAATGGTGTAAGCAATTCCGTCTGCTAATTTCGTTTTGATCATTTGTATCTAATTTTGATTCTCGCAAAACATTTTACGAACTTCAGCTGTTTCTGACACTACGCAACATCCAGAATTAAACTAGTGTCTTTGTAGTTCGTAGGCATTATATGCTAGTTAATTCAATTTTACGATTAGATTTTATTTTGTTTTACAGAAGAGTAAAAGAGCCAGTTTCGGTAATAAGACAGTGGCACTGTTTTGAAATTTTTCTTTAAAAATTTTGGATACAAATAATGCAATAGCACCGTTATCTAGGGAATTTTTTAAAAAGAATTTTAGCTTTAAATTTAAAATTTTGTGTACATCAAATGGTTTAATCTTGTCAGAAAATTTTTCTTTTAAAAATTGAGTTTAAATATAAAATTTGACATGTATATTACTTTTTTTAAAACTTTTGAAGAATATTTTTTCTATTAAGTAAAAAAGTAATTTTTTTTAATATGAGAGATGCAAATAAAAAATTTTTAATAAAATAATTTAAATTTAAACTTATATTAATAAATTATCTTAATATTTTTTAAAATATAATCAATTATTTTTATGCAAGTATCTTGTTAGCATATTAAACTACTTACTACTCTTCATATCAGAAAAATAAAAAATAGTGGAAGCGAGTTTAAGCAATCACTTACTAATTATAATTCGATTTTTCATTAACTATAATTGATTGATTTTTAAGATAAAGTTCACAGAGGTCAAGAACAATAAATTGTTCCACTGTAATTCCTGTTTTTTCTGAACAAAATTTATCTTCTTATCTTAGAAACATTGAAAAACTACAAAGTGCCACTTTAGAATAGAGAATCTCTTTTTTGGTTGCTAAGAATCTAGAGAGTTGATTTTGAAGATAATAACTTTTTGTAAGTATTGATTATAG
Source organism: Dicorynia guianensis (assembly GCA_037013595.1). Taxonomy (NCBI): domain Eukaryota; kingdom Viridiplantae; phylum Streptophyta; class Magnoliopsida; order Fabales; family Fabaceae; genus Dicorynia; species Dicorynia guianensis. Next base: position 28,516,557 of record JASUAB010000012.1, on the reverse strand, counting down.
AAAATGATTTTGAAGGCAAAATCTTATTTGAAATCAAATATATTATTAGATCAAATTACTTGTTAAAATGTCAAATTACTATTAAAAAACACAAAATAGATACCGTTTCTCTATGAACATGTTTGTGCAAATTACTTCACAGGGGTAGTGAGAATGGCTTGTGCTCTTGGATGTTTGGCCAAGAATCCCCATTCCTATTCCACCCAGTCATATGACTTGCTCATATCTAACTTTGAATGCATGTTCTTGGAGGTTACTTCTTCAGATAGTGCATTATTGTACATACAATCAAAATATTATAAGTAAGCTGGCCTTGAATGAAGGCACATAGAGGTAGAGACATTATTTTGTGAGCAATGATATATACACATACAAATTTTGTACATAATTTATATATATTTTTATATTCTTACTCTTCTTTCTCTCTTTCAATAATTTCTGTTTCAGAAAATGAGAACTCTTATCTAAATATGACCATATTTTTCTTATTTTGTCCATGATAATGATACAATACATTCTTCCTATCATCACTTTGGAGGCAACTTTCCCATTCAAGTATTAATATCCACAGGTCTTGTGACTATGTGTGTGTTTTTGAAAAGTCATCTTTCTCAGGCCTTCCTCAAGTTAATAAACAATACAAAATTACAAATTAAAGGGAAGAATACACCTTAAAAAATTAAAATATATAATAAATTATCATAAAAATTTAACAATTTAAATTAAACAATTATATAAAAATTCATTATCAACAACTGTTATGGCCGTGCATTTTTTAAATAAACTTCATAACTTATACAGCAGAAAATTTCAACAATTATGGTAGGTACAATTCAGCCAGCTTCCTTCCATCCTTTATCTTATTTATTGCGATTTAGATTGCAAATTAAGTACATAAATGCTTCTTGAAGACTATGATCAATGATCGTTGATCAATTAAAATTTATTAAAACTTTGCCTTTTCCTTTAAACGATAATGTTAAAGTTTCTTTTATTTTTATTAATAAAAGAAAAAACGTACATATATCTCTTTAGCTTTAAATCATTATAAGTATATTTTTTAATTATAAAAGTTAATAAATATATTATTTTAATTATAAAAAAATATATCTCTTCATTCATATATTTTAATATCATTTTTTTTTTCAAAAAATCTTAAGGCAGCTATTATATGACACTATATGTCTTAAATTACTAATTTATGAAAAAATTATCATATATTATAACCAAAATATAAACATTTATCTAAAGGAAAGAAAAGAAGAAATAAAACATGAAGTTAGAATTTAATTTACTAAATCTCATGCTTTTTTTAATTTAATTTCATTCACATAACTAATAAGAATGTGTCATATATATTAGTTATTATATTTAAGTCATATGATTATTAACATTTAACATTTTGACAATCATAAGAGGCATGGTTACATTATTTTAATAATTAAAATAGTATATTTATATTTTTATAATAATTAAAAAATATATATTTATCTTTTTTTATAGTTAAAATAATATATTTTTAAATAAATTAAAATTAAAAAGATATATATAATTTTTTTCATAATAACATCATATTAAATATTTATTTAAAATATTAAAATATTAAATTTCTTAAATTTTACATTTTAACTTACCATAAATGTAATTATTTTTTTGTTTCATTTTACTAGCACAAGTACCAACTTTTCCAACGTTAAAAATATTTTTTAATACTTTTCATAAACAATTTTATTTGTTTTAAAAAATAGTTTCTCCCCTTCGACGCTACCGGAGTCCAACATTCTCTCTCGGTCGTTCTCCTTTCCCTTCCGTCCACCGGAGCGTCGCTTAGCCGGTGGGATACCTGTCGTCGCTGATCGACGTTGAAGAGTTCAAGTCTCTGCATTCTGGTCTTAGAGCACGACCTATGCTGTCCCTAGAGGTTCCCTTCAGCGCTTTCTAGGTTATCTCTCTCTGGCTATGCTTGTTTGCTTTCTTTCTATCTCCTTTATAAATTGCACTCTTTTCATTATGAATTTGTTTTTCATTATTCTCTTTATTGTCCATTTCCAGGATACGGCTGATATTTGGGAAGCTAGCTGGACTGAAAGACATTAAAGCATCTCCATCAATAGGGACAATGATGCTTATCTCTAAGGTAAAAAATCCAAATTCTTTTCGCCACAAGAAGAATAACTTTGAGGCTTGATCGTGGATCTTAATAAGGACTATTGGATTTCTGCATGATCAAATTGAGGCACCTGGGAAAATTTTGAGATTTTGTTTTACCCAAAACCTGTGTGCAATGCATTTAATAAAATATTCAGTTTGCTAGGAGCCCCGTAGCTCCATGGCACATCCCACGTGGGTATGCCCCTTCCCCTTATCCCATCCCCATCCCCCTTGTAAAGGGCTCCAGCCCTCCTATCCTTACCAAAACAGAAAAAATATTGAGTTTGTTTACTGTCTTAGTAAAACAGATCAAGCTGGACTCAAATTATCAGTTGTGATAAAATAATGGGGCATTCTCTTGAGTAGTGACATCACATTACTATTTCAAGCATACAAATACATTAATTTTACCACAAGATCTTGATTCAGGATATCCAGTCAAGATTTTGATTGCTGCTCCTTTTTTTGGGTCCTTACGTTGCATAGACTTTGTGTATTTTGGACTCTGATGTCAACTTTCTTGACTGAATATAATGGTGTTTCGGGCAGTTTATGACGTGCCTTGTTTGATCTGAATAAAGATAAGTTGCAGGTCCCAATATAATTTGAGTTTTGAAGACTTTTACATGCCTCCTTTCCCAAATTCCCTGGCCAATGTATCTTTGGATTCTTGATGCTGTGTATAAGAATTGCTTTTTGTGCCTTTCTTTAGGTTTCCTTTGGCAAATTTGATAATATTTTTATTTTCTCTTTTGAAACTCCTTTCCCTTTAACTGTGGAGTTACCTCACTTTCTCTTGTTCATCTTTTAGTTTTTGTTTGCTTGAACTTATTTGTATGTTGTCATATTTCATGCTAATGTTAATAGCTATTACTCTCTTAGCATCCTTTCATTTGCACATAATCCAGTCTAGATCAATGTTCTGTTTCTTTCCTAGGTGCTTTTAGCCCTTGAAATTCTGTTTCTGTTGAACTATTTGTTGCCATGATGTCATTGATGTGTAGAAAATTTTTACTTACTACACAATGCAGTTTCTTTGCATAATTTAATTTTTCCTTGACTTGCTTCAGGTTGTGATGCTCGGTTCTGATGCTGCTGGCAATACAACTACATTGTACAAGCTGCAGATTGGATCAGTTTGGCAGCTTTTTAGTTTCACTTCCAGAAACACTCAATGAATTGTGTTTTATGCATCTGATTGGTTACATGCTGAATAATCAAGGTCTGGCATTGCAACCTCTTAAGGTGTGGATCTTTTCTAATACATTGCATTGACCTAGATATTTGTTGCGTTTGATGTGTCAAATAATTGAATTATTTTGTTGCCTGTAGCTTCTTCAGAACTGGATATCTTTTTTTTCTATTTTATATAATGATTGCTTTTAACTATTTTGAGCATCTTCAGGTGACAGCTCTGTAAATTTTCAGAAATCTTTGGTTGAGCTACATCTAACTGTGTCTCAAATCCTGAAAGTAACAGGAATTGTCCCCCTGGTTAACAGCAATCTGACATTAGTTTTGCTTACTATATAGTAAGGGAAAGAGACTAAGAAATGATACAGAATTGCTTTGAGCTGATATGTCTTTAGATAACTTGTGTATAGACATTTGTACAAACTGAGTTGCTGGTTGTTAAACTCATTGGAATATATATCCTTTTAAATTTCTCCTGTAACTCAGCAAGTATATTGATTTCATGTATTGGCTTTTCATGTTTATTTTTTTGGAGGTAGTAAAGTTTCATTTTTGCTAAATCTTAAGTGGTTCTCTTAAACTCTTACATTTCTTTACTCATCTAAGGAAAAAGCTTCATCTAGACAAATTTAGAAAATATTTTTAAAAATAATATTTTGACAGATTTTTTGATGCATTATTTGAAATTAACACAGATTTATCTGTTTTCAATGGAAGCTTTACAGAATTAAATAATAAGTTATCAGGTTTATAACAAAAGTTTCAAAATATTTTTGTAAAATTTTATGTAGAGATAAAAATGTGAATAAAATTCACATTTTTGAAAAAGTGGAGTCAACTTTAGTGGATCTTTTTTTTTTTTAATCAGATTTTTTTTTAAAAAAAAATTTTGGCGGCTTCTTTTCTATTTGGTAGTATAAAAAGGGGCAATTGGCTTAAAAACAAGATATTACAATTAATTTAAAAAACTATGGAGTACATAAAATGGAACACCGAAGTAAAATACTAGCAAGAAGATCAAGAATTGCAAAAGTTTCACACTGACTTCCTTGATGTTTATTTGTATTACACTCATCTAATTGATCTAAAAATTATGCTAACTTTACTTACCTTTGTATTTTATCAATACAAAAGGCTGCATGGAGGAGATATATTCAGTAAAAATTTAGATAATGAGGTAATTGCTTGACAAAAAAAAATGAGGAGCTATTTGCAAAGATATTGGAGGTAAAGAAACTTTGAGTGCAATATAAGGAAATGATAAAGAAAACTAGTGTAAGGTACAAATTGGGTCAGTTCATAAAGTCTTTTATTGGGGGCACAAGAACTTGGGATTGAATTCTGTCTTTCCAAGGAGGGGAGAGTTATATGCTGTGTTTAAAATAGGTGGAATGAGGGGAGGGGGAGCCGGGAGGACTTGGGAGGATGGGAAATTAGTTCTCTTATCTGAAGTTTAAGTACGAGAGGGAAGGGTAATCGGGGAGAATGGGAAGAACTCTTCCCCTCACTTTGTTCCCCCAGATTGGGGTAAAGGAACGTGGATGTGTTTGTTATAACCTAAAAATATTTATCTTTTTGTGCTTTAAATTTAATATATATGAAAAAATTTCCGTAGAAACCACGACGGTTATATTGGCATTACACACACATATAGTAGAACTTACAAACTCTGCTTTGTTTCATTATAAAAGTTGAGATCCATCCTACGTAAATTCAATTCTAAATGACATAATTGAAAGAAAAGACTTCCACTGGTAACAGCTCTATTTATTGACTTTGATACACCGTTTAGGAAATTCTTCAATTGATGTTTTACTCGATGCCATTCTGTTATGGAGTTATGCTAATGATTCAACTCACACACTCACTCCACGAGATAATATCTAGATCTGCACCAGGGTTTCAGCAACATTTATTTGCACGAATATACAAACAGTGTGGTAACTCTACGCGCATAGAAAAAGTACACCCCTATAAGTGGTATGTGACCTTAATAATCTAGATTTTTTACTATTTTATTTCAGGAAGATTTCATTAGCTTAATGTATGTTATTTCATTTTTACTTTTTATTTTTCCTGTTCTACTAAAAATGATGACCAATTCCTAGTATACCAAATAGAGACCTTTGATAATCATTGCCATTGCCATCACTCTTGTTCTTTTGTTTCATATTCTTTAAAAAAATAAGATTAATGAATAATTACTTGATCACTATCTATAAAGATTGGAACCTACCTATACCACTTTGCTAGTGATTGTTTATTGTTTAGAGCAAGTGACAACCCTTTTTCATCTTGATGTATACCTCCTTTAGAACAAGTCACCACTTTTCTTGCAGATTGATTGGAAGTTTCTGTTGCATGATAGATAAAGAAATTACTTATAAGTTGGATTATTTACTTTTTCAAAATAATTAAAACTTTTCAATGATCAACATGTCCTGAATCTATATGAGCATGATGTTAAATCCTACAAGAATTTGGGTAAACCAAATAATAGTGTTTATGTTTTCTTCCCAACATCTCAAAATGAAAATAAAAATATAATTTATATAAGATATGGAAGCAAATTATGTAAATAATTTTAGAGGGCCCACTAATTAGTTATTTGGATTTTATTAGATTGTGCTGTTGATGATATGTGGTTGTAGGTAGGTGCTAATTACTTTGGGGGGCTATCTTGTTCTAGCATTTATCATTTACACTTAATTTGTAGCATTTATCATCTACGCTTAATTTGGCTATATAAACTTAATTCAGTCAAGAATCCAAGAGACATTAGCAAATCTTTGGTGCTTCCATGAAAAGAATTAAGAGTATTGTTGCAGCTTCTAGGCTTCTGGCCAAATTCGTTTTCTTCTTGCTTTTTTCTTTCTTTCTTTCTTTTGAGCTTTTAGCTGAACTGGTTTGATTGGCAAAAGTCTTAGGTTGATTCTCAATGTTTCATGATTTCTTATTTTCTGTGTTTTCTATCTTATCAATTAATATTTGCAGTTTATAATTGATGGTGGATATTGATTTTTCAATATATTGAAAATTAAGTGGTGGACTTTATTAAATCATATTTCAGCTAGTTACTTTCATACTCCCAAACTACGAAAAACTTGCGACCAACATTATAATTTGATGAGAAACAAGCAGAAATGATTGAGAGACTTAAACAAAGAGGAAATTCAAGGTGGTTGGCTGCTAACTCTTATAAACCTATGATGACGTTATCTTTTTTGTTAGTTCTAGCCCTTTTTAGAGAAGACATGAAACGATTAATAAAGGCTGAAATCCGCTATTCCCTTTTAGTGTGCATAGGTATAGATAGATTACCATGTGAGTGAAAGGAGAGCCATGCATCTTCTATCATTATTGAGCAAGTGATTTGGAAACTCCCAGACAGGTGTAGAACTTTTGGTTTTTAGACACTTATAGTTGTATAAATTTGGGTGGAAGTTTGTCCTGCCTACTTTGGAGCTATTTAAAACGCAAGTCATAGTAGGGGTAGAGAAATGTGTTCGTTTATTACGAATACTCTTATTGCAAACAGCAGCACAAGGACTAATTCAAAAGGTCTGCAATAAATAGAAATGAAATCATACACGGCCATATTAATCTATACAGAAATAAATTAAAAGAGATCACAAAAAGTGGACTGTAATTTCTGCTTTCAATTGGCATATGCATTTCCAATCTGACTTCCTTGTTTCGCTTTGCCCACCACTTGAATACAATAAACACAGGATGTGGAAGATGGCCACCATAGTAATAGAGGAAACCTCGTCTGAATCATAAAGATTGAAGCTAAGAGATGATACACTCAAATTCTTATTCAAAGAACACGAATTGGAAGCTAGACTTTTAACACTGCTCAAAACGGAGCCTGCCTTTATTTCTTCACTAAAACTGGAACCTGGAATTAGATAAAAAAAGTTTCATTACTTAAAGATCTACGGTTTATGCATGTGAAACCAAATATATATTCATCAATGTGAAAAATGATTAACTTACAAGATTTCTCATGGTTTGTGGTTCTGCATTCCAAGCTTAATAGTGGATTGGTGGTGGTGGGGAAGCATAGATGTAAACAGGTGGTGGAGGTGATTTTTCTGGTGGGGGAGGTGATTTGTAGATGTATGTGGGAGAAGGAGCTGGGGATGGGGGAGGTGGTGATGTGTAGTGGTATGGTGGTGGAGGAGATGGTGATGGTGGTGGAGGACTTACATAAAGGTATGGTGGTGGTGGAGAAGGTGATGGCGGTGGGGGAGAATTGTAGTAATAGGGAGGAGGAGAAGTGGGAGATGGTGGAGGAGGACTCTTGTAGTAGTAAGGAAGTGGTGGAGATGGTGATGGAGGTGGGGGAGAGTTGTAATAGTAAGGAGATGGTGATGGTGGAGGGGGACTCTTGTAGTAGTATGGAGGTGCTGGAGATGGGGATGGTGGAGGTGGAGATTGATAGTAGTATGGAGGTTTGGGTGTTGGTGATGGAGGTGGTGGAGATTGATAGTAGTATGGTGGTTTTGGTACTGGTGATGGAGGCGGTGGAGATTGATAGTAGTATGGTGGTTTGGGTACGGGTGATGGAGGCGGGGGAGACTGATAGTAGTATGGTGGTTTGGGTACCGGTGATGGTGGTGGGGGAGACTGGTAGTAGTATGGAGGCTTGGGTACTGGTGATGGAGGAGGTGGAGATTGGTAATAGTATGGTGGTTTGGGTACGGGCGATGGAGGTGGGGGAGATTGGTAGTAGTATGGAGGTTTAGGTATGGGTGATGGAGGTGGTGGAGATTGGTAGTAGTATGGAGGCTTGGGTACTGGTGAGGGAGGTGGTGGAGATTCGTAGTAGTATGGAGGTTTAGGTATGGGTGATGGAGGTGGGGGAGATTGGTAGTAGTATGGAGGCATGGGTTTAGGTGATGGAGGTGGTGGAGATTGGTAGTAGTATGGAGGAGGCATGGGTTTAGGTGATGGAGGTGGGGGAGATTGGTAGTAGTATGGAGGCATGGGTTTAGGTGATGGAGGTGGTGGAGATTGATAGTAGTATGGAGGAGGCTTGGGTTTAGGTGATGGAGGTGGGGGAGATTGGTAGTAGTAAGGAGGCTTGGGTTTAGGTGATGGAGGCGGGGGAGATTGGTAGTAGTATGGAGGTTTAGGTACGGGTGATGGAGGTGGGGGAGATTGGTAGTAGTATGGAGGCATGGGTTTAGGCGATGGAGGTGGTGGAGATTGGTAGTAGTATGGAGGAGGTTTGGGTTTAGGTGATGGAGGTGGGGGAGATTGGTAGTAGTATGGAGGCATGGGTTTAGGCGATGGAGGTGGTGGAGATTGGTAGTAGTATGGAGGAGGTTTGGGTTTAGGTGATGGAGGCGGGGGAGATTGGTAGTAGTATGGAGGCTTGGGTACGGGTGATGGAGGTGGGGGAGATTGGTAGTAGTATGGAGGCATGGGTTTAGGCGATGGAGGTGGTGGAGATTGGTAGTAGTATGGAGGAGGCATGGGTTTAGGTGATGGAGGTGGTGGAGACTGGTAGTAGTATGGAGGCATGGGTTTAGGTGATGGAGGTGGTGGAGATTGGTAGTAGTAAGGAGGCTTGGGTTTAGGTGATGGAGGCGGGGGAGATTGGTAGTAGTAAGGAGGCTTGGGTACGGGTGATGGAGGTGGGGGAGATTGGTAGTAGTATGGAGGCATGGGTTTAGGTGATGGAGGTGGTGGAGATTGATAGTAGTATGGAGGAGGCTTGGGTTTAGGTGATGGAGGCGGGGGAGATTGGTAGTAGTAAGGAGGCTTGGGTACGGGTGATGGAGGTGGGGGAGATTGGTAGTAGTATGGAGGCATGGGTTTAGGTGATGGAGGTGGGGGAGATTGGTAGTAGTATGGAGGAGGTTTGGGTTTAGGTGACGGAGGTGGTGGAGATTGGTAGTAGTATGGAGGCATGGGTTTAGGTGATGGAGGTGGGGGAGATTGATAGTAGTATGGAGGAGGCTTGGGTTTAGGTGATGGAGGTGGGGGAGATTGGTAGTAGTAAGGAGGTTTGGGTACGGGTGATGGAGGTGGGGGAGATTGGTAGTAGTATGGAGGAGGTTTGGGTTTAGGTGATGGAGGTGGGGGAGATTGGTAGTAGTAAGGAGGCTTGGGTTTAGGTGATGGAGGCGGGGGAGATTGGTAGTAGTATGGTGGTTTGGGTACGGGTGATGGTGGCGGAGGAGATTGGTAATAGTATGGAGGTTTGGGTACTGGTGATGGTGGCGGGGGAGATTGGTAATAGTATGGAGGCTTGGGTTTAGGTGATGGAGGTGGGGGAGATTGATAATAGTAAGGAGGGTGTGGGTGTGGCAATGGATAGGGTGAAGGTTTGGGCTTTTCACACTCCTCGGAAGGCTGCTTTGAAGCGTAAGCAAAGGGCTTAGCCTTAAGAACAACTTCATACTTGTCCTTGGACTTCACCTTCAAGCTGGTTCCCTCATTTAGCTTAGTGGGAATGTTGTAAGGTGAGTCCTTTGGAGGAGCATGAAGCTTGGCTTTGCAGACTGTGGGTCCATATTTGATATAGTCAAAGCCCTCAACAGTGATGCTGTACTTTCCATTGCTCTTGGTTTCACCATAAGCCTTGATGATATTCTTTCCTGCTTCGCATGTCACCTCCACAACAGCACCTGCCCAATTATGCAATAATCATCCATGTTAGGACAAAATGACTTACCAGTCAGCCAACACACAGTTTTACCGAATAGAAATAAATTAATTGTCCTTTTTATATTAATGATTTGTTATGATTGCAGGCAGCAGACAGTTCTCTACAAACATATATTTTTTGTTATAATATAGTATTTGTAAGTTGGTTTCGAAATGCAACAAAATGGTGGGTAAACCCCTTAGCGTGAAATATGTTTTAGATCCTATCCATAATACTTAACCAGCTCTATGTAGCAGAAAGGGTAATTTGGAAATTTCAACTGGTAATCAATATGTAAATGATAAGCATATTCGTTCTACTTTAATTTATGATTGATCAAGTCAAGATTCTAAAGACGGCAAAACATTTTCTCAGGCTCTATACAATTGTTTTTTTTTTTTAATTTGAGGATTAATTATCAAGTCAAGATTATTAAAACTGGCTGGCCCAAACAAATGCTCCTTAGTTAAAGCTCATGGTCAGTCTCAACTTTGGGAAACACTATTAGACCAAAATAACAGAGATGAGAACCAGTCCATCTCTATACCAAATAGAGAATTTGGATTTCAATAACACAACTACGAATAAATACTTGTGTACAATGTAGTTCAAATTCTTGGAGTCAGACATCTATAGGTGAAAATTTAGGTGGATGGCCATGAAAATTATGAGAACATAAAGAGCAGCTGAATTGTGTACCACAGGAAAAAAAAAAAAAAAAAAAAAGAGAGCTGTTGAATTAAAACTATTGTACCTTTCAGGTGTTTCTTCTCATGAGACTTTTCGGGATACTTCCAGTCATAGCATCTGTAGAAGTAGACTCTACCCACTACTTTCACAACCAATGGGTGGTGATAAGGGTGGGGGTGGGGGTAGGGTTGGGGAGGATAAACAACAGGTGGAGGAGGAGAATGGTAGTAGTATGGAGGAGGAAGGTACTTGGGGGGAGGTGGGGATTGGTAGTAGTAAGGTGTTGGTGGAGGTGGGGACTTCACTGGAGGTGGTGGAGAGTTGTAATAGTAAGGTGGATGTGGAGAGGGAGAAGGAGGTGGAGGTGGAGGAGATTTATAGTAATAAGGTGGATGCGGCAAGGGAGATGGAGGGGGAGGAGATTTATAATAGTAAGGTGGTGGAGGAGATGGTGAAGGTGGTGGTGGTGACTTGTAGTAGTAAGGTGGTGAGGGAGAGGGTGAGGGTGGTGGGGGAGACTTGTACTCGTAAGGTGGAGCCTTGTGCTCATATGGTGGTGGGGGTGACTTGTACACATATGGAAGTGGAGGTGATGGGGAAGGAGGAGGTGGTGACTTGTACTCATAAGGTGGAGGTGATGGGGAAGGAGGAGGTGGTGACTTGTACTCGTAAGGTGGAAGTGATGGAGGAGGTGGTGACTTGTACTCATAAGGTGGAGGTGATGGTGAAGGAGGGGGTGGTGACTTGTACACATATGGTGGTAGAGGTGAGGGAGAAGGAGGGGGTGGTGACTTGTACTCATATGGAGGGGGTGGTGGTGACTTGTATACATATGGAGGTGGAGGTGAGGGAGAAGGAGGTGGCGGTGACTTGTATTCGTATGGTGGCAGAGGTGAGGGAGAAGGAGGTGGGGGTGACTTGTATTCGTATGGTGGCAGAGGTGAGGGAGAAGGAGGTGGTGGTGACTTGTATTCATATGGTGGTGATGGGGAAGGAGGTGGCGGTGACTTGTATTCGTATGGTGGCAGAGGTGAGGGAGAAGGAGGTGGTGGTGACTTGTATTCATATGGTGGTGATGGGGAAGGAGGAGGCGGTGACTTGTACTCATATGGAGGTGGTGGTGATGGGGAAGGAGGAGGCGGTGACTTGTACTCATATGGTGGAGGTGGTGATGGTGAAGGAGGAGGTGGTGAATTGTACTCATATGATGGTGGTGGAGGGGGTGACTTGTACTCATAAGGAGGTGGTGGTGAAGGAGATGGCGGCGGTGGTGATTTATACTCATAAGCTGGCGGCGGTGGAGAGTAGTAAGGATAATTATCACCAAACACTGAACCCACATTAGTGGAAATCAGAACAATGGCCAATGCCATGGCCAATTGTGGCCAAAGACGACCCCTTAAGGGGTCGCCACCCCTAGCTTTCATGGGCAGATCGGAAAAGCTCACCACTTCCGGCCGATATCTCTGATTAGATCCTCACTGATTATCCTGGAAAGTGGTGGAAGACTTGGATGGAGGAGAGAGAAGGGGTATTTAGTCGTGGTAATGACTAAGAAAGCTGCATGAAATACTTAGTACTTATAGTGAGAGTGATTCGTTAAAGAGGAGCTGTCATGAGGGACCAATTCAAAATCCAATTGGTTTCATTTTGATTTTAATGCAATAAATGATGTTTCCCCAGCTGGCCCCGTGACTTTTTTATTAGCACTGTTTGTATCACTCTTTGGTTTATTTCCTCCATTTGCCCAGAACCAGTCTCCATTCTCCAACCACTCATTTTTTATTAGGAAAACCAATCCTGCTCCTCATCATTTTCCTCCTAGCTGCCTTGCTGAGCTGCCTATCTTGACGAGAAAGAAACTCCAAATAGCTTTTTCTTCCTTTGTCCTTTTTTGTTTTCCCATTATTTTCCATTGTTTTAGAGGAAAAAGAAAGTGAAATAGAGTATTGGGCATCTTTAGTCCTTGAATAGTGATGATTTTGATTCATGCCCTTTGTCTTTGTGGCAGCAATTGCAACCTTTGGATCAAACAAAGTTGACCTTCCATCATTTCTGTCGAACTCAAGCTTTTGGTAGTGTATAATGAAAAGAATAATCCAATGTGCAAATTTGTTTCCCCGATTTTTGTCATTGGTGCCACACCTTTGCGTGGCTGCTATTATAATGAAAATAAACTCAACATTAGAAATTATTTTCTCATAATATCCTATTTCAAACACTTTTAAAACATTTAATTATAATTAATATACAATTTAATCAGTCAATTATTCTTTAATCTAAGTAAATACCTATATTTGGAGGAGACAGAAAATGAGAAGATGCAAGTAATAGGGAGGGTTTAAGTTCATCAATATCTCCATCTTAATTGGCTCATTTTGTGGCACTTTTTCTTTTTTTTTTGTTTGCACTTTTTGTAACTTTACTTTCTTTGAAGAATTTTCTCAGCCATGTGACAACTCAAGGATGAGAATGGCACATGAATTTTGGGAGCACCCCATCAAGTGGCATTGCAGCTTTTTTGCAGGTAAAACGAATATATATACAAACATCAGAGCAAGAACAAAAATTTCAAAAGCAAAAATTAAAAGGGAAAAGAACCCAAAGAAAAAGATGAGAATAGTTCTTCCATGTTCAATTTCATTTCTTGCAAGGAATAATCATTGAACCTTCCTTCAACCTTGAAGGCTTGAACTTTAGTGCTGCCATGTCCTACTGAAAACGACAATCTTTGAAGCAATTTCTGGACCACCCAGGATCATTAATTATAATATCATTTTACCACTATAATAATAATAATAATCTTAACATTGAGAAAACCAATCAATTTCTTTCTCAATTAATGCTTCCTGTTTGTTCACATGGAAAATTTGTCAACACTTCAGACAAACGTACTGAAATAGTTTTATTTGGTGGACGCATAGCTTCTAGTAATACAGCATTAAAATATATTCATTTTATTTTTATAAAATTAAATCTCATAAAAATTTTATTAAAAAATTTTAAATGATTAAATTATTAAATCTCATCTATAATATTCAATAAATCTAAAATTTTACATTAAATTTTATGAAATATTTACAAATTTTTTTAATGGAAACAACATAAATTTTCCATAAAAGTATTCCAATTAATGAATGAAACGTGGACACTTATGATTAATGTCTTCTATATATTTTAATTTTGGTTTAGTTGCATTGGATAATATAGTATATAATTGGACAACTAAGCATGTAGCAATTATAATAGCTGTACACACCAAGGAGAAAGAAATGAGGTCATCTTCATATTTGGACACAACTGTTCTGAAAAAATCTAGATCTTATTGTTGAAATGTCAAGATTCCTCTATAATCTCATTTTCTCTGCTTACGGGGGCCATTATTGGAGAGGGAAGTGTATGTAGCACGTACGTAGCTTCTGATTGTGGTACATGAATTCCAACAGTTTACGCTTCTCAAGGTTAATCTTGTAATTGTGCACCCATGCGGTCAAAATTACTTTATAAATTGTGCATTACACCTTCTCTCTCCCGAGTCTCTCTTTCTTTTTGTCAGTCAATGCCTTGTGATAGAAAATCACTGCAGAATTAAAGGAAAATATGAATTGTATTAAGACGATAATACTTTCATAAAAAGTTGAAAAATTAAATAATACTTATCTTGGTATATGGTGCCAATTTATAAATAAAAATATCCAATTAAATGGAAGAATTTTAATCGTTTTAGGATAAATAAAGAAATTAAAGGAAGACTTAAAAAAAAAGAGAATAAAAAGAATTTTTAAAAAGATTATTAAAAAAATTATTAAATAAATAATATTTACAAAATTTTAATTTTTAATAAAATTTAATAATATTATTTGATTCATATAATTAATTTTATATAACAAAATAAGATTGTATGTGTTTTTACTATTGTTGATGGTGTTGTATAAATGGATGGTGGGGGAAACTATAGAAAGAGAAGGATGGGATAGTGGGAGACAGTGAATTGGGATGGGAATTATGATAAGGTGAACAAAAGGTGGATGATGCTTATAATGAGGGAATGATAGGAGTAAACCACAAAGGATATCAAAGAAAGTGTCTGGCTTTTCCAGCAGTACATTATGTTAAAGTGACTTAGAGGATCACTCCAATCAATCTACCTGTTTTTGTCCCAAAATTCCTCAGGTTTAGGTGTAGGGGTGTAGTTGGTTACATTTTTGCAGACATAAGTTATCTTCCTCCAACCCTCAGTGTCCACTTCCTCCTTCTTGTCCTATCCCTATTTTGACCAAACTTTTATTCATGTTCCCATTAAGCTAACCCATTTCATGTTCCCATTTTCAAAATTCTTACCTCTTAAAAATATATATAATTTGATTTTAGAATTTTTTTTATTTTGTGACTATATATATTGCTTAATTAAGTAATTAATTATTTTTTTTATCTTTCACGATATATCTTCACTTTTTAAGTAAGACTAATTCTTATTCGAGACAAAAATTGAATAGTATACCTCTTTTAACTGGGATGGTTCTAGGATTGAATCTTGGACACAATTAATTTGTTAGTTAAGTATGTGTAATCTAAACTTTGATCCTAATTAATGAATTAGTTAGTAAGCATGCATGTGCAAAGCCAATTGTAAGTGGTTTCATTAGATTGAATTGAACTTTTATGACTTCTAAAAAGAAATTAAAATGCTTTTTCCCCAAAAGACACATTCAAATGTAATTTTAACTGGTGATTCAATATGAATTCACAACTGCAAGGCAAAGGTGATTAAGACAAATGTGATTAGCCAATCAGTGTTGCTATACACACACCAAACAAGAGAAGCATAAATTTGTATGTATAGATTTTCTTTGTTAAGCTTTGGATCTGAAGCTGAAATCCTAAAGCAGGCAACTGAATTCTTATCTTCTTTTTTTTATGATCATCTCTAATAAATGTACGTACAAATTAATTTTTTAATTTTTTGAAATGAAATAATTGATGAGCAGATTGAGAGGTATATATAAATATAAAATTAAAAAAATATTAGAAAAAATGCAATCCATATATTAGATAAAAAATAAAATAAAAATAAAAAATTTCAAATCCCGATGGACAAGGAAGTTGCCTCCCTTTATTTGTTTCTATGCATTATTTGAATGGCCTTAAAGCCTATTTAAGCAGGAATTGCAGGAAAAAACGTCCTTTTCATGTAATTCATTTCCTTCTATTTTATTAAGGTTTTTTTTTTGCTATTAAAGAAGTAATAAATCATTTAATATATATATGTAAGATTTTAAAGAAAAATAATTTTTATTTTTAAAAATATTTGATATATATATATATGTTTTTTTTTTTTTATCATTTTGATCTCATTTGAACATCATATTAATTTGCATTAATAACATCTTACAAAAATTTTTTCAACGGATGTTTTTAATTACTTATGAATCTATCTCTTGAGAATATTTTCAGCATACAAACCTTTCATTAGCAAATTGATAGTCACTAATTAATATTCTAAGCAAAGTGTGTAGAAGATTAATTATAAAAATTTATTAATGATAAATATTAAATTTAATTTGATTGAGAAAGTGGGCACATGATATGACAGTTGTGGACACATGCAGGGGAGTCATTATGTGGCGTTAGAAATTAGGAAGAATCTTGTTAATTTCAACGACCCGCTCCGGCCGGCGATGGTTACCGTTTCTCTTTGTTTTTGTTGCACTTTTCTTCTCTTCAACGGTCAGTTCCTGAAATTAAACCCATATGCTTTGCATTTCATTGGATGCTGAGTTGAGAATTTCTAACAACAACCTCTTCTTTCAATGCAATCCGATAGTTATTTTTACATAAAATTGAAGCTTTCTTCATGCTGTTTTTATAAATTTAATTTTATTAAAGAAATAATTTAAAATTATTAAATTTAATAAATTTCTTAAATTAAATTATAAATTTAACAAAGTCTTAAAAATATTTTAAATATAATAAACAATATTAATAAAATATTGATGTAATAAAAGGTAGTTATATTTTAAGTTAAAATTTTGACTAAATGTGTAAATTTGAAATTTAAATTTTAAAAGTTATTCTTATTAAAAAATATAAAATTATTCAATTTTAAATTTTAACAAAAATTAAACTCTTCTCCTCCTATAATAATATAAAAAAAAATCTTGCAGTGTTTAAAAAACTATATATAGTCGGCAATTAATAAGAAACATTTTGTAAAAGGTTTCTTCTTTTTTTTTGTTTTCTCCCTAGTAACCTAACGGCCCTCTCCATTTCCCTTATCCCAAACAGCCTGGTTCTCCGATTTAATTGCTATTGTCTCCCTGCTGAACCCTAATTATGGGTTGATTAATTAATTAATTAATTACCTGTCATGGTAACATGTTCCATTCTTCAATAAGACATGTTTTGGCAGAAAACACGTTACATGTTGATTAAGGATGGGTCGATTTAATGACCTAAACAGCCTAAGATTTGGATGTGTTTCCCAAACATATATATATGTTGAATTAATTAATTACTAGTTGCCATTTATTCTATAAACTAAGCCCCACCAATTAATGCAGATCTCGATTTGCCTTAACCAATCTCTGAGTTAACAAATTCCTTGTCAGTTCTCCACCATTCTCTTTCAATTCTATAATTTTTTTTTTTCAAAAAATTAGGTTTAGTTTGAGTAAATATAAATATATATATGAATTAAGTTTTTTAATACAACATGAACTATATTAATAAAAAAATTAATATTTGAATCATTATAAAATATAAATAATTAATAACTTTTCAAAATAAAAAATAAATTACTTTTGATTTTTTGATAATAATTATTTATTGTATTTAAATTTTGTAAAAACATATTAGAAAACTAAATCCGATGCTGCTGTGAACATGTAACGTGAGAGTGAAGCGTAAAATTCGGTGCATCGGTTGACCGTTTACTGTTTATTGATTATTTTGTTTTGGTATTGTAAACTGCTGCGCCACGCATTTTGTGATAAAAGTATGCGACGAAGGATTAGTCTACGATAAATGGCACGAGACGAACGCGTTTTCATACGAGAAAGCGTGCTGTGGACGCAAAGCAAAAATCACTTCAAAACTGCAAACATTAGGTTGAGATAGATTCCTGCAACTGGAGTTTGAATAATAATATTATTATATTATTAAGATGTTGATGTAGTATAAATTAATTATATATTTTAAAAATTTTAAATTAATTTATTAATATATATATCTTTTACTTTAAAGTTACTTTTGTTATAAAAATTTATTATTAAATAAGTTTTGTTTTAAAGAAATTTGATTTTCTATTTAAAAAATAAAAAATATCTTTAAAAAAAATAAAATCATTATTTTAATATTTATTTGCCAACCAAACCAACCCATCTTTTTCAACAGACGCATCCTCAATAATTCATCACAAATTAACAACACAACCACCTTCTTCATCAATGCCATGAACAATCAACGAATTGCAATTTCCATATAATAATGTTAAATAATAGCTTAATTAAAAAAATAAAAAAATATAAAAAACCCAGTTAAAAACAAAGCTTTATGGGAATTATTTTTTGAAGTTTATTTTAAGAAAATAATATTAATTTGGAAAAACAGAAAAAAAAAGACTACCAAAAACTATGCCTGCCAAAGAGTAAACATTTTTTCTTTTGACATGGTAAAAATTATTTTTCAATATCTTTTAAATATCTTACTCATATTAGCGTAAAAATATAACATCTTATAACAAAATATATAATTTTTTATTTTTATTTTAAATTTATATTTTGTATATGCTATTCTCTTTAAATAAAAGAATTATATTCATTTTCTCTTAGATAATTTAATTTTAAAATAATTACATTTAATACTTCAAAAAAAAATTTCTACAAAATAAATACACCAGCCCGATATTTAGACCTTGTGCTCAGTTGCTTAGACGGACAAGATTGATTTTATGATACAGGAACCAAGGTTGTCGCTAGCAAGATGCATGCCCCTCAGACAACGCTAGGTAGGTAGCGTATAGAGGAGGTATGACTTCTGCTTTAGATTATATATAGTACAAATTCCCCACACCCATGTTCCTCTTACATTCCATTCTTACAACAACGTTTTCCTCAAGTTTCTTTTGCCCAACACACAAGACATTTTACTTTCAACTTTGTCCTCCTCTCTCTCTCTCTCTCTTCTGTATACTTTTCTCTAAATCAACTTTTGCATTATTATCACCCCATCTTTTTCTCTTTTTCTTTTATTCTTAAAATTTATTGGAAAATGTTATACAATCAGAAATTGATCGGTGTACGAGAAAATTGATTATCATAGTCATTTGTGTCTAAGTCTTTTTATTAATGATAAGAAGCTAAAGCAAATCCTATAGAAGCCATTACATGTATTGTAATGACTACCCACATGCATGTAGAAAGAGCCAAAACATGTGTAGACCAACTCATCCCTATTGGATATTCTACAATTATTGTCCAATATTAAAGTCCTTCTCCATTGACTTTTTATTCATTGAAAAAAAAAAAAAAACTCAGTGGGGAGGAAATACTTCGCTAATTTCTATAAACATTATTCTCAAATTTAAATTTGCACTCAAATGGTCCCCCTCATAATAATTTTTTTCTCTACATCATCAAAATTTTAAAATTTAATAAATTATTTTTTTATTATCAACAAAATATTTTCATATTTTAAATGAGATTAATTTTAATTCAAAATACAAAATTAAATAATGTTATCTTAAATCTTAAATAAATAATTTTAACATTAAATTTTAAACCTATAATATATTTCAAAATAATTTAAGATGTGACTCACTTACAATATATCAAACCTTTTGAAAAGTTATCGTTTGAATTTAAAGTTATGAACAGGAAGGCTTATCCCCAACAACCATGTATATGTTCAGCATTACTATTATTATATTTTGGTAGGTATGTCTTTAATTTGTATATATATGCCACACTTATTATTATTTTGGAATTTTTTTAATTCTTAAATTTAAAATAAAATTTTATATGCATTATATCATTTATTACTCTTTTTTATTAAAATGTTAAAATACAGATGTTTTATTGCGTTTTTTAATTGTGTGTTGTCCATAAAGGGAGGACTGGAATTTGTCTATAAACGACAATGACATTTGCTATATGCACATGAAAGTCCAGTTAGGATGAGATTGACAGATTAAAGCCAAGTTCAAAGTAATTATTTTTATTTTATAAAAATTGGTGATTCGATATCGGAGCAGACAACGACGACCACGTGGTCATACAACAAATCCCCATAAAAGCAAGAGACGTCCGCCGTTTGGTTTGGTTCAAAATGGTGTCGGTGGGGTTGCGGCTGCTACAGTCGCCGGTCAATTTGGGAAAACTCCTTTTTTCTCAATGTTGTGGTTGGCCCGTTCAGCGAGGCTCCTTATGGATATTCGTGTCACCGGTTGCTATGGAATGGAACACTTCATGTATTCACAAAACTTAATTTGATAAAAATTTTATTTAAAATTTATATTATTAAATTTATTAAATATTATAATTTCAGATATAAGATTCAAAAAATTTATTACCTATATTTATTTTTATAAGATTTTAAATGAATTCCATTTCATAAATCTTGCAATTTTCATAACAAAAAGAGTGTTACGGATATGAATTGTTTAACATTATTATTTTTTTAATTTTAATAATTTTTATTTATTTTAAATTTATATTTATATATAATTTATAAATTTTAATTTTTTATTATTTTTTATAATTTTATATTTATCCTTCTTTATCTAACTATACTTTTAATTTTAAATTCTAAAATCTGAACAACCAGATCGGTTCACTACCCTTCTACCATATCACCTGCTCCATCTCATCTTACTGCTAGAAACCGACGTGCAAACATTTGGTTGGTTGTTAACTTTTATATATATATATATATATAAAAGAATGAAAGAATAAAAATGAGTATTTTGGTTTTGTTAATTGTTATTAAATATGCCAACGAGAACAATTATATGATTAGAGAAAGATTTAAATTTCTCAATTCTAGTATCATATAATTAGACTCACAAAACATTACCCAAAGCAATTTTGATAAACAATAATTTGAGATCCATCATGGTTTGATGGAAATGATTTGAGCTAAGCTGAGGCTAGGTCAGGTTTGGCTCAATCTAATTTGACTAAGCTCATATTTGATGTGAATCAATTTTCTTAAATCAAACGGCTCATATGAAACTTACAAGCAGCTTAACTCAACTCGACGACTCACATATATAAGCAGTGAAATCTAAATGAGTCAAATTATAGTATAATTTGAGATCAATTCATTTATAATAAATTTAACCTAACAAATCAAAAAAGAACTTGTTTAGTCAGAGATGACATTTAAAGATAAGAGTCAACTAATATAGAAATTAACCCCCCCCCCTTTTTTATCATTTGTTTGCTTTTAGTTATGGGTAAGAAATTTTTTATAAAAGTTTATCCTATGTGTAAACTTAATTTTAAAATAGAATTATATCTCTTAATTGTATTAGAAATTTTTAAATATTAAATTATGTATACATTATAGTCAACTTATAATAACATAATATAATATATTAATATGGCTCCTTGGGCAAATGAGTTAAACGTTTATTAGTTCAAACTCAACTCATATTTAAATGAGTCAAAAATTCTTATTCATGTATTGGCTTGTTCAATTTATGAACTTAGCTCAAAGAACTAATTAATTATTGAATCAAATCATAAACTATATGTAAGCAAGGATGAGGATCTCTTGAGTTAAAGTCAAGGTTTAGTAAGAAAAAGATAGATATAAAATTAAGAAAGAAAATAATAAGATAAAAAAATGAGACATACTTATTAAATTATAAAGAGAGATAGAGAGAAAGTTATTAAAATTAAATAATAAAAAAGTTATAAAATCCAAATTCACGTGAACTACCTTAATTCATTTCTACCTCTATTTTTCTTTTTGTGAATTCCAATAGGATATCCCATATTTTTAAAATTATAAAAGTAATCTCTATTCGTGAAATTGTGCTTGCTCCAAAGCATTGGGATATAAAGGGATTTAAACTTGCACTTGTTAGGTTGCACTCCTTCCAAGTACTCAAAGACGACTTAACCAATTGAACCGACCTTTCAAGTTCTACAACAGAGATTTTCTAATACGTCATATTCAACAATAATAATTAAGTCTTTGTTATGAGTAATTAATTATGTGGGTTAAGCTTTTTCTTATAATCAACAACTCACCATTAACAATAATGTGAGGAAAAAAAATTAACAATAAAATCATTAGAAAGGTTGTTAGTCTTTTTTTTTAAAATTTTTTTAGTCCAACGATTAAAATAATTTGATCAAATTATAAGCGGAGGTGTACGCATATTTGTCAAGGATTATTTATTTGGGGAAAAACAAATTAATTAATTGTTGAATAAATTCAACCTCTGTAACTGAAAATATGCTTAATTTCTTGCAGAAAACAAGGTTGGTAAGTTTCATAAATGGGGGAATTAGTGGTTTTTTTCATGATTCATTTGGCATTTTTCAAAGTGGGGAGCCAAAATCTTTCAATGTACTTAATTGCTGTACTCTTTACATTTCTGCAGAAGAATGAATTAATTCTGAGATAATTTGCAACCTATGAATTCAAATAAAGTCTTCTCTTTAACAATTATTGGCATATTTTAGCTAGCCATTAGATTACATATATAGTCTCAAAAACCAATTCAACCCAAAAGATTGTTAGACTAGGGTTAGCTTAATTTGCCTCAAATTTTATAACTTGTATATGATTTAAAAATAAATTAATAGGACTAAGAAAATGAAGTTTTGCGAGAAAAGAAAAGAAAAGAAAAGCATCTAGTAAAGAGAGAAACAAGAAGTCTTGATAGAAAAGAAAAAGAAGAGTATTTCACACTATAAATTATATTAAGAACTATTGATTGAGAATGTGTATTACAAAGTGGGCAAAAAAGGTTCTTCCGTGGTCATTAGAATCATCATTAGAGAAGTATGAAGGGTATTTATGGCCTATTGCTACAATTGATTGTGGATACATTTGCTAAAATTAATTTTTCAGCTAAATTTATTCTTAAATAATTTTTTTATTGTAAATTAAAAATGATTGAAGAATTGTATGA
The DNA here is from genome assembly GCA_037013595.1 of Dicorynia guianensis. Taxonomy (NCBI): domain Eukaryota; kingdom Viridiplantae; phylum Streptophyta; class Magnoliopsida; order Fabales; family Fabaceae; genus Dicorynia; species Dicorynia guianensis. The sequence goes on along the minus strand of JASUAB010000012.1, from coordinate 28,493,716 downwards.
TTCAACTATCTGATAGAAATCGAATTTAAAATCTTCTCCTTTAAAAATAATTGAAATACTAATTGTATTGTGTATATTGTATTCCTTAAATAAGAGTTATAATTCTTAAATTAAAATTATACTATAAATCATAAAACTAGAAAAACAAAACTAAAGGAATGGAATAATGTTGAACTAAAATAATTAAATATATTTAGACAGCATATATGTCTATGTTGTCTAAATCATAGATTTTATTTATATTGGCTTGTGCTTTTTGGTTTTGTAAGTATATTCCAAAACCCTTTGGTATATGCTGCTAATTCTAATTATTCTATAATGTGATTCTCTATAATAATATGTTTAACTTTTAACTTAAGACAAAAGCATTGCATTTGCATGTTGTGACTCTGGACTGGGTTGCCGAAGGAAGCATCCTTATTATATTGCAATTTGTTATCTAATCATATAGGATAATTCTCCTCCTTTACCTCAAACTGTCACATAATTTATAACATTAATATCCATGGCTATTAATTTAATGTGTAAATTCTACTCTCACATTCCATTAATGGCTAAGAGCGTTAGTAATACAAATTATGTGATAATTTTAAATATGAGAATAACCCAACTCAATAATATGAGTAGCTTTGTCTTTGGCATATATACTGTTTATGTATAACTTAAACCTTACGTGAAGAGGAAGCATTCCTCACTGCTTAAAATCCACCAACCAACTTTTAATACAACTTGTGAATTTTGAAATTTGTCACAAAGTGACATCTTATGATTTATTTAAAATTTTTAATTAAATATAATATCATCATTTAATCCACGTAATCAAACGTACATAATTAAAAAATAAAAAAAGTTAAATTTTTGCTTTTAGTGTTTGTTCTAATTTCTAAGGAATGATTAGGATGGTAAAGTTAGATAAAGACATCCTTTAACATTGTTGCCAGCCGGATTGTTCCTTCATCATGAGTCTATGACATTAGGCTTCATTTTTGAGAAATGTTAGAATGGACATAGATTTGGATCTTTTGATTTTATTTTATTTTTAATTTTAATAATTTTTTTTATCTTTCTTTGTAATTCATTGTGCATGACCAACTTTTTTCTTTCATTATTTTTGCTCTATTTTAAATTTTTTTTTATCTCTCTTACGCTCCCAGTAACTGCAGGGAATCTAAGTCTGAATGGACAGATACTTAAATTTGTGATGTATATGGTTTGGCCTATCAATAGTTGTTATGGCCAGTTATAAGAGCTGATCCTAAAATAAATGAAGAATAGGAAAAAAAGATTAAAAAAAAAAAAAAACCACTTGCTGTTTTGAGGCAAGCTTGAAATGTGGCTGTAGTTTAACCTTTAGTGGCACTTTTTAATTGTTCTTTTGGATTTGTTTCGTAATTTTGGCCATTAACAAGCAATAAGAACAGCTCACAAAAAAAAACAAAAAGACCACACAGCAAATTACAACACACTAGGTGTTTTTACGGTATTTATTTGTAAATATTATTTTTAAGCAACATTATAAGAGATTTTGACGAAAGCCTTATCCAAAAAATTTTATTTTTATTAAAAAATTTATTTTTTAATATATTAAAATTTCTTGTAATTCAACTTTTCAAGCAATTTTAATTGTTGCCTATATTTGAAGAGAGCAATGTTAAATTCATAATGCTAAAGTTACGTTTCATTTATATATTTCATTTTTTTTTATTCTCTCCTTATCTTGTTTTTATTTTTTCTTTATCCTGTGTTTCTGATTCATTCGCATCATTCAACATAAAATAAAACGTGAGTGAATTATTGTAAGTGCATTATTTCCGATTTGAACACCACTTGCTATATCATTGGAGTAGGGGCTGCCAACCCTTGCAAGAACACAATGCAAGAAAGTGACTTCAATAATGCCATCATTCTATTGATGATACTAATCTTCTACATTGGAGACATCTTACCATGTGGTGGTTTTGTCATAGAAGCGACAAAACAGACAACCTCCTTCTCTCTCTCTCTCTCTCTCTCTCTCTCTCTCTCTCTCTCTCTCTCTCTCTCTCTCTCTCTCTCTCTCTCCCCCCTGTTTCCTTTTTTCTAAATCAATTTTTGCATTATTATCACTCCATCTTTTTCTCTTTTTCTTTTGTTTTAAAAATTTACTAGTAAATGTTATACAGTGAAAATAATAAATTTCTTAATTTCACTTAATTTAATTAAATTAAACTCTCAGAAATAGATTTGACTATAATTTTTGCGGTCATACGAGAAAGTGACTTGAAAAAGTATTGTTTGGATTACATTTCTAAATTAGAAACTGATAGATGCATGAGAAAATTTGTCATCATAGCCATTTGTGTCTAAGTCCTTTTATTAATGATAAGAAGCAAACGCAAATCCTACAGAAGCCATTAAATATAATGTAATGACAACCCACATGCATGTAGAAAGAGCTGAAACATGTGTAGACCAACTCATCCCTATCGGATATTGTACAATTATTGTCCAATATTAAAATCCTTCTCCATGGACTTTTTTGATTGGAAAATAAAATGAAAACTGATCCGTCACTAATTTCTATAAAAATTTTTCTAAAATTTAACCTCTCATAATAATTTTTTCTCTACAAAACTCTTAAACAAATATCAAAATTTTAAAATTTAATAAGTTTTTTTTTTTATATGAAACTAAGTCCTTTTTATACTATAAAGTGAAATAGCAAATAATTTTAAAATCAAACACCAAATTTACCTCAAAATGACTTAAGACACAACCCTGCCCCAACCCTTCAAAATTGATAAGTCATCTCTTAAAACCAAAAGTTATGAACATAATGGCTTATGCCCAGCAACCATGTACATGCTCAGCATTACTATTATTATATATTTGTGGTTATGTCTTTAATTTGTATATGGATGACCACAAGGGGATGACCGGAAACTGTCCATAAACGACAATGACCTTTGCACATGAAAGGCCAACAAGGATGAGACTGAAAGACAAAAATGACAAAAACTAAAAGTAAATATTTTGTTTTATAAAAATTGGTGATTTTGATGTTGGAGCGGCCAACGACGACCACGTGGTCATACAACAAATCCCCATAAGTGCAAGAGTCGTTCGCCGTTTTGTTTGGTTCAAAATAGTGTCGGTGGGCTTGCCGCTGCCCGGAGTCGCCGGGCCCGCCACCCTTGAATGGCAAATTGGGAAAGCTCAGTTTTTACCCAATTTTGTGGCTTGCCCGTGAAGAAGAGGCCCCTTGTGGATGCACATTTATATCATTCGTCGGTGTGGAAATCGAACTGTCTCTATATTCATACAAATTTTATTTGATAAAAATTTTATTAAAAAATATAAATTATTAAATTTATTAAACATTCTACTCTAAATTATAAGAGCCAAAAAAATTAGTTTTATAAAGATTTTAAGTGGCTTCATTGCCTGCTCCATCTCACTGCTAGAAACCAACGTGTAAACAACATTGGGTTGGTTGTTAATTTATATATAAAAAAAAATAGCAAGGAAGAAAAGAATAAAAATGTGTTGGTTTTGGTTTCGTTAATTCTGATTAAATATGCCAACGAGAACAATTAACATGATTATAAAAAGATTTAAATTTCTTAATTTAAGTATTATATAATTAGACTCACAAAAACTTTTTTGTTTTTTTGCTGTAATTAATAATGGGAAGCAGCTTGGCTGTATTTTCCATTCTTTCTCTTTTTTTTTTTTTTTGAAATGAGGATTTAGGTTTCTTGTATGGGTACTTGACAAAGTAGATATGTCACGACTTTAACTCCTCACAAAAAAGGGGGAAGTTGGTGGTTACAGGTAGAATCGAACCCTTGTCTTAATTAGAATAATCAATGCACGCGTGTGACCACTTGGGCCAACCTATACATCACACAAAGTAACTTTTAGGAATAATAATGTGATATCCATTATGGTAGGTTGAGTTAAGATAAGACTAGCTCAGGTTAGGCACAATCAAATTTGACTTTAGTTCATAATTGACGTGAGCCAATTTTTTAAATTCAAGCTCAGCTTATATAGAGTTGAGCAACTCGACTCAACTTTATGGCTCGGTGAATCTATATAAGCTGAACTATACTTTATTTAAGCTCAATACATTCATATTAAAATTAACCCAACAAACTAAAAGAACTTGCTTAACCAAATGTAACATTTAAAGTCCAATAAAAAAGTCAACTAATATCACAAATTAACCCATTTTTTATTATTTGTAAGTTTTTATTTATCATTTTTTTTTTGTAAAAGCTTATATGTAAACTTAATTTTAAAATAGAAATATATCATTTGATTTTATTAGAAAATTTTTAAATATTAAATTGTAGTTAACTTATAACAATAATATATATTATATGTAATATAATATATCGAGATAACTCACGAGTCAAATAACTATTAACGCAAACTCAGTTCATATTTTAAATAAGTAAAAAATATCTTGTTCATTATATATTGCTTATCTCATTGAACCGATTAATTATCAAATCAAGTTGTAAACTATATATAAACTGGGTTGACTCATTTCTATAGAGGGATTTTCCAATCCATCATATCCAACAATGATAAGTCTTTTATATTTGAGTCTAATTAATTATATGGTTCAATTTTTTCCTATAATCAACAACTCACCATTAACAATAATGTGAGGAAAAAAAATTAACAATAAAGTATTTAGTTTGTAATGTTATCTGGACACTCATGTGCACAACAGAGTCAAAGATTTATTGGCCTTTTTGCATGACTAGGATTAGGTTGTTGGTCTTTTTGCTTCATTAATTATCTTCTTGCCTATTACCATCTAACGTCAGATTAGGGTTGTTGTATATTATCATTAGCAAGGTTGTTAGTCTTTTTTTTTTTATACTTTTTTTTGTCCAACGATTATAATATAAATGTTAAAATAATTGGATCAAATTATAAGGGGAGGTGTTCGTGTATTTGCCCAGGATTATTTATTTGGGGAAAAACAAATTAATTAATTGTTGAATAAATTCAACCTCTGCAACTGAAAATATGCTTAATTTCTTGCAGAAAACAAGGTTGGTAAGGGTCATAAATGGGGGAATTAATAATGGTTTGAAGCAATATGCTAATTAATGGTTTATTTCATGATTCATTTGGTATTTTTGAAAGTGGGGAATCAAAATTTTTAAATATACTTAATTGCTGTATTCTTTACATTTCTGTAGAAGAATGAATTAATTCTGAGATAATTTGCAACCTATGAATTCAAATAAGGTCTTCTCTTTAACAATTATTGGCATATTTTAGTTAGCCATTAGATTATATATATCATCTCAAAAACCAATTCAACTCAAAAGATTGTTAGACTAGGGCTAGCTTAATTTGTCTCAAACTTTATAACTTGTATTAGATTCAAAAAATAAATTAATAGAAATAAGAATATGAAGTTTTGCAGAAAAAGAAAAGAAAAGCATCTAGTAAAGAGAGAAACAAGAAGTCTTGATACAAAGAAAAAAAAAAAAGTATTTCACACTATAAATTATATTAAGAACTATTGATTGAGAGTGTGTTTTACAAAGTGGGCAAAAAAGGTTCTTAGCTGGTTATCAAAATCATCATTAGAGAAGTGTGAAGGGTATTTATGGCCTATTGCTACAATTGATTGTGTATACATTTGCTACAATTAATTTGTGAAGATGCTGCTGTTAGGGAAGAATAAAAGGTACCTACAATATGCATCTATGGTTTACAAAAGTGCTGCCATTGAGAATAGATAAGATGTCCTATAATGCATGAATGTGTTTGATGTTACTTTTGAAAGACTTGTTAAATTATGCATACATTAGGATTTAGGTTTATGAGAAAAATTAATTGAATGATTGTGATTGATTAATTTTATAATAAATTAATATGTGAAGAATGAATGTAAGTCAGGAGCGAACCACATTACATTTTTGTATCAATTTATTTTTATTAACTGTTATTACATAGTGATGTTACGTATTATGTGAAATAGAATATGCTTACTATAATATATGATTCGCAAATTTTATCTGAATTGCTTTGCTTTTTAAATATGTTTTTGGTATATGCTCTTTCTATCAATTAATCTATTATCTCCTTTTGTTTTCCAATTTCTCTATTTATTTTATATAATAATAATAATAATAATAATAATAATAATAATAATAATAATAATAATAATAATAATATGTTTCCCACCAATTAGCCAAGTCAAAGTAAAATGGTTGGAGTTTTTCAGCTAAATTTATTCTTAAATAATTTTTTTAATGTAGATTAAAAGATGATCGTGGAATTAAATGACTCAACTAATTGTTAGAAATCGAATTTGGAATCTCCTCCTTTAAAAAATAATTGAAATACAAATTGTATTGTGTATGTTGTATTCCTTAAATAAGAGTTATAATTCTTAATTTAAAGTTATACTATAAATCATAAAACTAGAAAGAACAAAACTAAAGAATGGAATGATGTTGAACTAAACTAATTAAATATATTTAGACAGTATATATGTATATGTTGTCTAAATCATAAATTTTATTTATACTGGCTTGTGTTTTTTGGTTTTGTAAGTATATTCCAAAAACCCTTTGCTATATGCTGCTAATTATAATCACTCTATAATGTGATTCTCTTTAATAATATGTTTAGCTTTTAACTTAAGACAAAAGCATTGCATTTGCATGTTGTGACTCTGGACTAGGTTGCTGAAGGAAGCATCCTTATTATATTTCAATTTGTTATCTATCATATAGGATAATTCTCTTCCTTTACCTCAAACTGTCATATAATCTCTATCATTAATGTCCATAGCTATTAATTTAATGTGTAAATTCTACTCTCACATTTATGTGATAATTTTAGATATGAGAATAGGCAAACTCAATAATATGAGTAGCTTTGTCTTTGACATATATACTATTTTTGTATGACTTAAACCTTATGTGAAGAAGAAGCATTCCTCACTGCTTAAATCCACCAACCAACTTTGAATACAACTTGGAAATTTTGAAATTTGTCACTAACGTGATATCTTATGATCTCTTAAAAATTTTTGAATTTCTTTTAATTAAATATGATACCGTCATTTAAACCACGTAATTAAACGTATGTAATATAAATATGATTTAAGCTTTTATGTTTTAGTATTGGTTCTAGTTTCTAAGGGATGATTAGGATGGTAAAGTTAGATAAAGACATCCTTTAATATTGTTACCAGCCGAATTGTTCCTTCACCATATGTATATGTTAATTAGGCATAACTTTTGAGAAATGTTTGAGTGGACATAGATTTAGATTTTTTGACTTTTTTTTTATTGATTTTGATATTTTTTTATCTTTTTTTATGATTTAATGTGTATAACTAATTTTTTTCTCTCATTACTTTTTCTCTATTTGAATTTTTTTTCTCTCTTACACTCCTCTATAATAATTGTAAGAAATCCATGTCCGAATGGACAAATACTTAAATTTGTGATGTATATGGTTTGGCCTATCAATAGTTGTTATGGCCAGTTATTAGAATTGTCAAAATAGGTTGACCTGCCCTGATCTACTCTAGCCTGCATAAGCTCACAATTAGGCGGAGCGAGGTAGGCTGACCCGCTTAATTGGCAAGTTCAAAAATTCTAACCCAACTCACCCTTATGACGGATTGCAAGTTAAGCGGATCAACTCGCTAATAATTAAAAAATAATTAAAAATATAGATTTATGAAAGCAATAGAATAGGAAGCATGTTAACTTGAAAAATATTGACACCATACAAGAAAGGAATTAAGGCATGAATTAAAATGGAATCAAGACCCTACCCTGTCTTACTTTGCCATCAACCATTAAATCAGGAATTAAGGCATGAATTAAAATGGAATCAAAAAGTTCATGTTGCTGCATAAGAAATATACTACTAACTCTTCTATAATGTGTTAGAAACCAAATGAACAATAAATAAATAAAAGATAAGGAAATTTTCAAAGGACACAAATGAGGGAATTTTCATAAGACATAAATAATTACTTTCACACAACCCTTTAGCAACAATTATACAAATTTGAATTAGTATAAATACTCCCAAAATTTGGTATCTACACAGAAGTTAAATTAGAAAGAGCAGATGTTCTAAATTTAAAACATCTGGATTAAAAATAAAGACTTATTATGATGCTTGTACTTGGTAGTGGGATCCCAACAAATTATTATGACATAAAAAATGATGTATGAAAAAATTGATGTAAAAATAAAGATTAACTTTATTATAGTCAAATGGAGTGTGGTGATAGTCTCAAAACAAGCAAACAATAGGCATATCCTGATATCATATATAAGTAAAAATTCTACAAGCTATGCAATTTAAGCAATTAATATTTACCAAAGAGAAGCAGAGATTATGTAGAGACAATATGAAAGAATAGAAGAATACAGAGCATACAAGCCAAAGCAAGCTTGAACTGATCATGAGATCTCAATCAATGTATGATACCTGAAAAGTGACCCAGAGCTAAACAAGGATCCAAACCCTTGAACTCACTTTTAGAAAAAGAAAAATGTAATAATCCATTCACTACCCACATAAAATAATTCAATCAAAACTCAAAGAATCAAAGACTCTCAAGAGTTCAAATTATCATACATGTAATTTATTACTTTGGTAATGTTCCTAATAGCCATGAGAGGATTGCCTTCGTTTAAACTTCCGGCAAGAGCCTTATTGAGCACAATTTGAGTGTGCTAAAATGGATATTTAACTACTCTTCACCTTGATTGCGTGTATATTAGGTATGGGGAAAAAGTGATTATATAAGACTAAACTAAGTCATTTAGGAACACAATTGTAATTCTATTTCTTTCTTAAAAGAAAAATTAGAATAGGATTTTAAATCAATGGAAGCACATTATTGCAATTCCAGTTTTGCCTTAGAAGACGTTACCACAGAGTTTTAAATCATCCCCAAAATTTTGGTTATAATTTAAACTATAACATAGGCAATAGTAAAAAAGCAAGATTAGCACTTTACCAACATTGACACAATGATAAAAATACTTTCAAGGAAAGTCTTAAATGGCAGAAATTTTAATCTTAAATGGCAAGGGAAGAAAAAAAGGTATAGTTCCAGAATCATTCAAAACCCTAAAACTAAATCAAAGTTTACATAAAAGTATTCACTAAATCAGATTGGGGCTTTAACCTATAGATGCACTAGTGATGAGGGAAGCAATCTCGTGATGTGAGTTTGTGACTAACAACAACAGAGACAAGGCTCAAGAGGGGAGGGTTCTAGAAGCATCAAAGCATGGATTCTCAAAAGCAAGTAGGAGTCAAAGCCGTGTGCGCCCATGCCATTATGACTAACAATAGGGCTACCAGCAGAGATGAGGCTCGAGAGCCAAGAGAGGAGGATTTTGGAAGCACTAAAGCATGGATTCACGGAAGCAGGTAGGAGGAGGCGAAGCCGTATGCGCCCAGCGCCCATGCCCGTTGCTTTAGGTTTCCCAAATCCCACTTTACCATAAAATGGTGTCGGTTTGCATTGCAGTTGTGCAAGTTAATAACTTTGACCCGTCCTGAACCCACGTTGACCTATGAGTTATGCAGGGTAGATTATTTTACCCGTAAATTAATGAGTTCACTATATAGTAACTCAACTTGTCCTTTATATCGGGCGAGTTAGATTGGGCCGACAGGTCTAACCCATTTTTACAACCCTACTAGTTATAAGAGCTTATCCTAAAATAAATGAAGAAAAGGAAAAAAGATTAAAAAGAAAAAGCCTTGATGTTTGTATTAATGTTAAGTACGTTTTGAGGCAAGCTTGAAATGTGGCTGTAGTTTAACCTTTAGTGGCACTTTTTAATTGTTCTTTTCGTTTGATGTTTCGTAATTTTGGTCACAAGCAACAAGAACAGCTCACAAAAAAAAAAAAAAAAACAATGAGGCCACACAACAAATTGCAACACATCATATGTTTTTACGGTATTTATTTGTAAATATTATTTTTTAACATCATTATAAGAGATTTTAACAAAAGACTTATAAAAAAAAAATTTTACTAAAAAATTTAGTTCTTAATAATACTAAAACTTTTTATAATTCAACTTCTCACACAACTTTTAAGTGTTACCTATATTTGAACACCGCTTGCTATATCATTGCAGTAGGGGCTACTAACCCTTGCAGGAACACGATGCGAGAAAGTGACTTCAATAATGCTATCATTCTATGGATGATACTAATCTTCTACATTCTAGACATCATACCATGTGGTGGTTTTGTGCATTGAAGCGACAAAACAGACAACCTCTTAAACCTCATGTACCTGTCTTTCACCAACAGTTTGATGTCTGCCTCAGCTGTTCTCTATCCACACTAATCTGACACTGACAACAAGGCAATCGAATAGCTGTAATTTTATTCTAAACAAAAGAAAATTGTTAAATGTATAATAAAAAACAATATAATCAATGTACAACACTTCATAATTTAATGGCAATATTGTAATTATTATAATTATTGAGGTTAAAGATTTAAATTATTTGTAAGAGGATATACACTATTTGTACTTTGCTTCCATGTAAATCTATCACTGCTCAAACAAAATTACTTCAAAACTGCAAACATTAGATTGAGATGGATTCCTAGAACTGTAGTGGAAACCTTCTTCTTTATTATTATTATTATTATTATTCCATAAATAATTCATCAAAACTTAACAACACAGCTTCCTCAAAAATGCAATTAATGTTAAATAATAGCTTAATTAAAAATTTAAATTAAAATCTCAAAAAGAAACAAAGCTTTATGGAAGATATTTTTTACTGTTTAATTTAAGAAAATAACATTAATTTGAAAAAATAAAAATTAAATAATAGATAACTATGTCTGCTAAGGTGAAAAATATTTTTTCTTTACACATGACAATGTCCATTAAGTATGCTGCTTAGCTATATTAGCATCAAATTACACTATTTTATAACAAATATATAAATTTTTATATCTGTTTTGAGTTTTGTAACTATATGCAATTTTTAATTAAAAGAATTATATTAAATTTTCTTAAATAATAATTTAATTTTAAAATAATGACATTTAGTACTTCAAAAAAATATTTTCCTACTAAACAAAAATACACCTTGTATATATTTCAGACCTTGTGCTTTGCTATTTAGACAAACAATATTTATTTTATTAATGATATAGGAAGCAAGCTGGGAGCAACTATCACTCATCTTTTTCTCTTATTTCTCCTCCTTCTCTCTCTCTCTCTCTCTCTCTCTCTCTCTCTCTTTCTCTCTTCTGTTTCCTTTTTTCTAAGTCAATTTTTGCATTATTATAACTCCATCTTATTCTCTTTTTTTTTGTTTTTAAAATTTACAGGTAAATGTTATACAGTGAAAATAATAAATTTCTTAATTTCACTTAATTTAATTTAATTAAACTCTCAGAAATAGATTTGACTATAATTTTTGAGGTCATGCGAGAAACTGACTTAAAAAAGTATTGCTTGGATTACATTTCTAAATCAGAAATTGATCAATGTATGAGAAAATTGATTATCATAGCCATTTGTGTCCAACTCTTTTGATTAATGATAAGAAGCCAAAGCAAATAGTATATAAGACATTAAATGTAATGTAATGACAACCCACATGCATGTAGAAAGAGCCAAAACATGTGTAGACCAACTCATCCAGATCGATATTGTACAATTATTGCCCAATATTTAAGTCCTTCTCCATTGACTTTTTTGGAGGAAATACTTTACTAATTTCTATAAAAATTATTCTAAAATTTAAATTTGCACTCAAATGATCCCTCATAATAATTTCTTCCTCTACAAAACTCTTAAAGAAGTATCAAAAATTCAAAATTTAATAAGTTTTTTTCCTATTATCTATGAAGTATCCTAATTTTTTGAATGAAATCAATTTTTTTTTTTTTTTTATAGTGTAAAGTGAAATGGTGAGTAATTTTACAATTGAACTCTGAGCTTAGCTCAAAATGGCTTAAGACACAACCCTGCCCCAACCCTTCAAAATTAATCAGTCATTTCGTAAAACCAAAAGTTATGAGCACAAAGGCTTATGCCCAGCAACCACGAACATGCTCAGCATTACTATTATTATATATTTGTAGTTATGTCTTTAATTTGCATATAGATGCCACACTTATTATTGTTTTGAATTTAAAATTTTTAAATTTAAGTTAAAATTTTATTAAATAATTTATCATTTTATTTATTAAAAAATTAATATACAAAATTTTTTTTATTTTAATTGGTTGTCGGCTTTAAAGGAATCACCGGAAACTGTCTATAAACGACAATGACCGTTGCCCACGAAAGGCCAACAAGGATGAGACTGAATGACAAAAGTGACAAAGACTAAAAGTAAATATTTTGTTTTATAAAAATTGGTGATTTGATGTTGGAGCGGCCAACGACGACCACGTGGTCATACAGCAAATCCCCATAAGTGCAAGAGACGCTTGCCGTTTGTTTGGTTCAAAATAGTGTCGGTGGGCTTGCCGCTGCCAGGAGTCGCCGGGCCCGTCACCCGTGAATGGCAGATTGGGAAAGCTCATTTTTTGCCCAATTTTGTGGTTTGCCCGTGTAGAGAGAGGCCCCTTGTGGATGGATATTCATGTCATTCGTCGGTGTGGAAATCAAACTTTCTCTGTATTCATACAAATTTTATTTTATAAAATTTTTATTAAAAAATTTAAATTATGAAATTTATTAAACATTCAACCCTAAATTATAAGAGCCAAAAAAATTATTTTTATAAAGATTTTAAGTGCCTTCATTACGTGCACCATCTCACTGCTAGGAACCACAAAATCAAGATATGAGATTCGTCCATTACCTGCTCCATCTCACTGCTGGAAACCAACGTGCAAACAACATTTGGTTGGTTGTTAATTTATATATAAAAAAATTAGAAAGGAAGAAAAGAATAAAAGTGTGTTGGCTTTGGTTTCGTTAATTCTTATTAAATATGCCAACGAGAACAATTAACATGATTATAAAAAGATTTAAATTTCTTAATTTTAGTATCATATAATTAGACTCACAACAACATTTTGTTTTTGCTGTAATTAAGAATGGGAAGCAGCTTGGTTACACCACTAACCTCTGTAGAAAATATTGTGCTCTGTTTTTCACATTTTCTTTTTTTATGAGGATTTAGGCCTCTTGGATGAGTACTTGACAAAGTTGATATGTCACCATTTTAACCCCACACAAAAAGGGGAGAAGTTGGTGGTCACAGACGGAATCTAACCCCCGCCTCCATTAGAGTAATCAATGCATGCCCATGACCACCTAAGCGAACCCTTTGATGGTGACTTACAAAGACATTACACAAAGCAATTTTGATGAGTAAATGGCAGGTTGAAAATGAGTTAAGACAAGACTGGCTCATGTTAGACACAATCAAATTTGATTTAGTAAATAATTGATGTGAGCCAATTTTTGAAACTCAAGCTCAGCTTATGTAGAGCTAACGAGCAACTTGACTCAACTTTATGGCTTACATACATGAGCAGTGAATCTAAATAAGCTGAACTATACTTTATTTAAGCTCAGCACATTTATATCAAAATTAACCCAACAAACTAAAAGAACTTTCTTAGTCAAATATAACATTTAAAGTCCAATAAAAAAAGTCAACTAATATCACAAATTAACTCATTTTTTTATTATTTGTAAGTTTTTATTTATTGAATTTTTTTTTTCATAAAAGCTTGTATGTAAACTTAATTTTAAAATAGAAATATACCATTTGATTTTATTAGAATTTTTTTAAATATTAAATTATGTATATATTATAGTTAACTTATAACAATAATATATATTATATATAATATAATATATCGAGATAGCTCATGAATGGAACAATTACTAACTCAAACTTTACTCATATTTTAAATAAGTAAAAAAATATCTTGTTCATTATATATTGCTTATCTCATTGAACGAATCAATTATCAAATCAAGTTGTAAACTATATATAAACTGGCTTGACTCATTTCTACAGGGGGATTTTCCAATCCATCATATCCAACAATGATAAGTCTTTTATATTTGAGTCTAATTAATTATGTGGCTCAACTTTTTCCTATAATCAACAACTCACCATTAACAATAATGTGAGGAAAAAAATTAACAATAAAGTATTTAGTTCGTAATATTATGTGGACACTCATGTGCACAACAGAATCAAGGATTAGGTTGTTAGTCTTTTTGCTTCATTGATTATCTTCTTGCCTATTACCATCTAACAGCAGATTAGGCTTGTTACACATTATCATTAGCAAGGTTGTTAGTCTTTTATTTTTAATAATTTTTTTAGTCCAAAGATTATAATATAAATGTTAAAATAATTGGATCAAATTGTAAGCAGAGGCGTACGTGGATTTGTCAAGGACTATTTATTTGGGGAAAAACAAATTAATTAATTGTTGAATAAATTCAACCTCTGCAACTGAAAATATGCTTAATTTCTTGCAGAAAACAAGGTTGGTAAAGGTCATAAATGGGGGAATTAATAATGGTTTGAAGCAACATGCTAATTAATGGTTTATTTCATGATTCATTTGGTATTTTTGAACGTGGGAGTCAAAATTTTTAAATATACTTAATTGCTGTATTCTACACACTTCTGCAGAAGAATGAATTAATTCTGAGACAATTTGCAAGCTATGAATTCAAATAAAGTCTTGTCTTTAACAATTATTGGCATATTTTAGTTAGCCATTAGATTATATTTATCATCTCAAAACACGATTCAACCCAAAAGACTGTTAGACTAGGGTTAATTTGAGTTGTGTCAAACTTTATTACTTATATTAAATTTAAAAAAATAAATTAATAGGACTAAGAATATGAAGTTTTGCAAGAGAAGAAATGAAAGCATTTAATAAAGAGAGAAACAAGAAGTTTTGACGGAAAAGGAAAAGAAGAGTATTTCACTCTATAAATAATATCAAGAACTATTGATTTAGAATGTGTATTTTAAAGTAGCCAAAACAGGTTTCTAGGTGATCATCAGAATCGTTATTAGGAAAGTATGAAGGATATCTATAGTCAATTGCCACCATCGATTGTGTATACATTTGCCATAGTTAATTTGTGAAAATATTGCTATTAGGAAAGAATAAAAGGTACCTATTGTACGCATATATGGTTAATAAAAGTGCTACCATTGAAAATAGATAACATGTCCAATAGTATACATGTATATGTTTAACGCTACTTTTGAAAGACTTAGTAAATTATGGGTATATTGGGATTTAGGTTTATGGAAAAAATTAATTGATTGATTGATTGTAACTAATTGATTTAATAATAGATTAATGTATGAAGGATGAATGTAAGTCAAAGGCAAACCACATTATATTTTTGTATCGATCTATTTTTATTAAATGTTATTACATGTTGATGTTGTGTATTGTATGAAATAGAATATTTTTTGTAGTCTTACCATTATATATAATTGGCCAATTCTACTTGAATTTTTTTTAAAATGTTTTTGGTATATGCTCTTTTTATCCATCAATCCATGATATCCTTTTGTCTTCCAATTTTTTTATTTATTTTATATAATAATAATAATAATAAGTAGTTTCCAATTAGCTAGATCAAGGTAATACGTGTAGAGTTTTTCAATTAATTTTTTTAAAATAATTTTTTAAATATAGATTAAAAGATGATTGAGGAATTGAATTGTTTAATGTCATTATTATAAATTGATTTGAAATCACTTTTTTTTAAAAAAGAAAAAAAAACTCAAACACTAATTGCATTGTGTAGGTTGTATTCCTTAAATAAGATTTATAATTCTTAATTTAAAATTATACAATAAATCATAAAACTGGAGAGAATAAAACTAAAAAGATGGAATGATGTTGACCTAAAATAATTAAATATATTTAGACAGCATATATGTATATGTTGTCCAAATCATAATTTTCATTTATATTGGCTTGTGCTTTTCGGTTTTGTAAGCATATTCCAAAACCATTTGGCATATGCTTTTAATTCCGATGACTCGACAGCATGTTCCCCGGATATGGATCTCCTGCAGAAATTGTAGGGAATAGTACGAGAGAGATGTGAAGAAAATTAAAATGAAAATAATAATAGAAAAAAAATTTATTTTTTAAATTTAAAAAAAATAAAAAAGTTATTAAAGTAACAGAAAAGTCAAAATATTTAAATTTATATATATTTTTTTGGATAAAGACTTTTAACGTAACACATAAGCATTGCGTTTGCACGTTGTGAGTGAGGACTAGGCTGCTGTCGCTACTTAGTAAGGAATCAATGTTTCGGCTATGACTGAACGAATAGGACAAGATATTATCTTATATTTAATTTCTTGTTTCAAAATTTGGTATTTCTCACAGTCATTGTCTTTCTTACTCTTTCATTTGCCATCATCTCCATTAAATTTAAGCTATTCTTACATTTCATTTGCCGACTTACACTGTTTTCCTTCCCACTCTGCATGTCGTCACTAGTTTATTGTAGGAAGTATCCTTATTATATTTCAATTTGTTACCTAATCATAGACAATAATTCTCTTCGCACACTTAAAACTGTCACATAATTCATATAATAAATATCTACAGTAATTCATTAAATGTATGAATTTTATTTTCATGCTCTACTTGCACACTTAAAATTATCACATAATTTATGTCATTAATATCCATAACCATTCATTAAATATATGAATTTCACTTTCATGTTCAATTAATAACTACAAGTGTTAGTGGTATAAATTATGTAACAGTTATATATATGCTATTAATACAACTCAATCATATGAGTGACTTTGTCTTTGGCATATATAGTGTTTATATATGACTTAAACCTTACGTAAAGAGGAACCATTCCTCACTGCTTAAATCCACCAACCAACTTTGAAAAACAACTTGTCAATTTTGAAATTTGTCACTAAAGTGACATCTTATGATCTCTTTAAAATATTTAAAAATTTGACTTTTTTAATTGAACACGATATCATCATTTGATTTATATAAGTAATTCTATTTAATAAAATATAATTTAATTTATGTAATCGATCATATTTAATAAAATATTATTTAAGTTTTTACTATTGTTAATGTTATACTTTAGTGTTTGTTCTAGTTTCTAAGAAATAATTAAGATGATAAAGTTAGAAAAAGGCATCATTTAATATTGTTACCAGCCGGATTGTTCCTTCACCATGTGTCTATGCTCATTAGGCTTCACTTTTGAGAAATTTTTGAATGGACGGATACATAAATTTGTGATGTGTATGGCTTGGCCTATCAAGAGTTGTTATGGCCAGTTGTAAGAGTTCATTCTAAAATAAATGAAGAAAAGGAAAAAGGTTTTTTATAAAAAAAAAAAAAAAAACCATTGAGAAAACCACTTGCTTGATGTTCTTATTAATCAATGTTAAGTAGGTTTTGAGGCAAGCTTGAAATGTGGCTGTCGAGTTTAACTTTAGTGGCACTTTTTACTTGTTCTTTTGGTTTGTGTCTCGTAATTTTGGAAGATTAATACCCAATATTGATGAATATTAAGAGAAATCAATTTAATATACATACTATTTGAATGTTGTCAATGGCATTATGGTAGCTTAATAGAATATGTTTCAATTCATGTTTATAGGCATCCGATGCTGAATACCAGACCAATTGGGCTAAGGTTTGGCTATATTTTATGGTTTTGTTATTTTTATAATTTAATTGTTATTTAATCTTTGTAATATAAAATTTAAATAATTCAATATACATAAAACGATTCATGCACGGTTATTACGCTACAACCTCACAAATGATGGTAAAAACAATATTTCTAATATTTTAAGTTCTCTATGGGTTAATTACTTGTTAGTACCATTTGTCAGAAATTTAAAATCATTCTGAGTTTGCATTTAAAAGCACAATTTTTAAAATAGTTGATATTTAATATAGTATTATTTCTTCTACAATTAAGTAGTGAAAAATTCAATTCTTCTTATTCTCAATTTTCAATATAAGGTTTGGTGACCTACATTTTATCCACACTTTAAACTCAAAAACTTTCATGTGAAACGATATGTTACAAATATAAAACCACTCCTAAACTCCAATTAAAAGCTTACATTATTGATATAATTAGTTTCTTGGCACCAATCATGCATAATGCTATGACAAAGTAATTGTTAGTACAGCCAACTGAGGCTGGCACAAAAGTTCGAACCACCCCCACCCTTTCCCCTCTCCCCAACTTGATCTTCCAATATAATAAAAATAATGATAATTGTTAGTATAACTTACGGTACATGTTCAAGTGAAAGTAACAAAAATCATGTAACAAAAGAAGTAGATTCTTGAGTCATAAATGCTATTGCATCCTTTTATAACTGAAGATTTAAAAATACTTTAAAACCAAAAATTACCCATAAGAGGCAGCCAATAACATCCTTATAAAAATGTTGAGTCAGCTCTTCTGTCACCCCACCACATTGATAGGGTGGGCTGCCACCCCCGTTGCTTTATGGCATCACTTGTTTCTTCGTCCTAGCTACCTCATCTAGTTTTGTTTGAGTAAATTTTGCATCCTTTTTTGTCGGTTCAAGTAGAAAGATTAAATTAAAAGGGAAATAGGTTAGATCCCTAATAAGCCATTAAGTGTAATATAGTGATGAATGATTTCACTGGTAGGTTGTCCTAAGTTTGTCATCATGTACTAAATATAAGTTCTTTAAGTGTTACCCATATTTGAACACCACTTGCTACATCATTGGAGTAGGAGCCACTTGCTATACCATTGAATAGGGCGCTAGTAACCTGGTAGCCAACCCTTCCAAGAACATAATGCCAGAAAGTGACTCAAATAATGCCATCATTCTATTGATGATACTACTGATGGTTCGATGCTAATGCAGTAATGGCTTTATTCGAAGGAGCGGTCTCCACTTCTTTCAGTGCCACTTCTTACAAGTGGCTCCACACTATGCCACTTGAAAGATTATGCACACAATGAATTAGGATATTAGTTTTCATTGATATGATTTATCAAATGCAGGGAATTTTGATTCTGTTCTTCCGAGATCAATCATGATAAGAATGATATCACAATAATAAAACGGAAATGAAAATGAAAGTAACTATTTGCACCCTTGTCTAGGTGTTAGTATTAACAGTTAATCCTTAAAGTGGCCTAATCTCCACCTAACCTAAGTCATATACTTCACGCTTGTTGACTATTAATTAAGCAAATCAGTTTCAACTTCAGCTTCTACATTCAAGACATCATATAATGTGGTTTTGTGCATTGAGGCGAGAAAACATGACAACCTCTTTAACATCAAGTACATGTCATATGATATCTTTCACCAAGTGTTTTATGTCTGCCTCAGCTTTTCTTCATCCACACTAATCTGACACTGACAATAAGGCAATCGTATACCTGTAATTTTATTGGACAGACACCAAATACCAGGAGGCATTTAACCAAAAGCCGTTCAGGGGGGATCAAGGAGCTGCAGGGCAGTAAAATCTCATATGAGCTCTCTGCAAATCATGATATATCTAAGTAGCAAAGCCAATAATACCAAGACAAGACAACATAGCCATAGCCACAAAAGAATAGGTAGTTAGCAAATTCCAGGACAACAATAACTCGTTAAAAATCAGGTATATATTATTTGATCAGATACATATTTCTTCAGAAAATTTGAACACATTATCCACCGCTACTTGAAAGACTATGTCAACAACATGAGACTATTTACCGTCTTTAAAAGAAAAAAAAAGCTTTCATTGTCAGATACTTTTCCTACATAAAATGAACAGGTGGAAAAGAAACAGTTTACACACAAGTGGACGACATAAGGAGACTCGGAGGAAAGGACTGCACGAGCAAGCCTATTACTGTTAGAATAAAAAATCATTGAAAACCATCTAATAAAGAAAAGTTTTAAGAAAAAAGGGAACTAAAACGGTTAGAGTGTCCAGGTAATAGAAAAAAAAGAATTTTCACTGGTAGAACTTACGTGAAATATACTGTATTATCCATCCAACAAAAGGGATATGGTAAAGGAACACTTTGACAGATGACCAAAAACCACTGCAACCAAAAGCACCAATGATAAGCATATCAATAGAGTTGGATTTGGATCCTTTAAAGTTCATCTTACATTTTAAAGAGTAAAGTACACTTTGCTGGTATTGATAAAAAAATCAATAGTATATATTGTTATAAAATACAAGCAAGTGTATTACAATTCATAGACTTAAGATCATCTACACTGTTTATTTTCTCATCAATGGTTAGTAAAGTGTACTTTACTTTCTAAAATGCACCTTACACTTTAGAAGATCTTAATTCCATAAAGTTCAAGAAGGAAGCCATCAACTAACCTAAACAGAATAACACATCCATATATTTCAAGTATTATACCAACTATTGGCCACCTAACAAATATAAGGAAGAGCCCCAGAAGAAATGATGCAGAACCCTGCAAAAGAAAAATAATGCTATTATCACTATATAAAATACTTCCTTTGTCATCAGTAAAGAAATAGAAGAAAATTGTTATGGTGGCAGAAGAATATGGTTATAGGATACTATATAGTAGTAGGAGAAAGAAGAAAAGAAGATACAAATGCCCGGCATGCTGAGAGGGCTGCCCAGTCCCATACAATATCTGTGAGACTCAAAGTTCCATCAAACAAAAAATGTAGATATTCAGAAACAAATTGCGCAGACGAGAGCTCTTAAAACAAAATATGTCAAAAATTATGTTTCACTTGACATCAACACCATAAAAAATTCTTTGAACCATTAGTGTAAGTTCTTCAAGTAACAGTCAACTAAAAAACAAATATCTTGAGTTTAAAAGGAACTGCAACTTTCTGTAGATAATTCATACCAGGAAACAATATCTAGCAGGCAAGTGAACATGTTGGACCCATTTCAAAGTAAGGAACAAAGTTTATTCAAAGTCAAATTACTTTTACCTCAATTTTACAACCATTTAGAGAACAGAATGGTAAGCAGCAAAAAAAAAGTCAAACGCCTCTCACATATTGAAAATTCTGAGGGTTACCTTCCAAAGAAACTTTCAAGTTAGTTCTTTCATATAATAAAATTTACGTAGTATACTTATTTGCACTTTTGTCTTTGCATGAGTATCAGAAATCGCACATATAAGTGGATTGGTCAAAGATATAATAAGAAAGAAGAACTAAAGGCATTTATTTTCCTTCCATATGAAGAAACATCTCATTATTTTTTGACAGATTAACAGCTGTTAGCCTGTTACTCTAAAATGGGTATATACATATAAACAGTTTCATCTATCTAGTCTACCAGAGCCAGAGAGAAGATATTAACTCACAGAACAAAGAAAAGGTTTTCTGAATTAAGAAACCAATGTCATAATGCCTGATATTCCACTTGTATCCACACACACACACACACACACACACACACAGCACAAAAGATAGAGATTAGGGAGGGAAAGAGATAATATGTTACATTAATGGGAAAATTAGAGTTTTAGTCTGGCTCTATAATTTTATTTACTTTTAATGGTCATAGAAAAATATGTCCCTTTAAAGGTAAAAGGTAACGAGTTATTCCAAGTATAGTTAGTTCAATATTTGTCAATTTACTCTATTACCCTTATTTATGACATTTGTAGGACCATTGGGTAATAGTATAACATATATTTTAACAAAAACAACATACGTAGCCTTATATCATTAAGTGAGGTCAGCTATATGGATTAAACAAATCCATTAAGCTCTATAAAAAATCAATCTTTTAGAAATATCATTTATCAAAAGATCCCTTTAATCTCTCAAAGTGTCCTTTTAAGTCTTTCTTACCTTTCTTCATTGAGTTAAAAAATAATTTGATCAACTTTTCTTACTGAAGCTTCTAGCGGTCTTCTTTGTATCTACTCAAACCACCGTAATTAAGTTTCTACTATTTCTTTTCAATAAGTACAACATCAACTTTCTCCCAACTACAATTATAAAACCATTAAATTATAAATCTTAAATATCAAACCCCAAAAGCCTAAATACTAAACCCTAAATCCTAAACTTTTAACCCTAAAAATCTTAAAATTCTAAATTCTAAATGCTAAATCCTAAACTCTAAACTTTTAACTGTAAAACCTACACTTTAATTCCTAAACTCTAAACCCAAAACCCTAAACATAAACTCTAAACCCTAAAAATTAGATCTAAATCCTAAAATGCTAAAACTAACAAATGCTAAATTCTAAAACCCTAAATCCTAAATTCCTAAACCCTATAAATGTAAATTCATATAAACCCTAACTTCTGGATTCTAAACCTTAAAATATATTATAACTGTTGCAAAATGTTACAAACAAATAAGGGTAATTTAGCAAATTGATAAATATTGAATTGTTTGCAAAATGGAATAACCTAATGCCTTTTGGCTCTAAATGGACATAAGTTTTTCTATGAGCATAAGAGTAAATAAAATTGCCAACGTGACCATAGTTATAATTTTCCATTTATTAATTGGTTTCTTACTCACTATACCTTATAGTTTGCTCTGTTTGTGAAAAGCTTCCACATGGAACTCCATCCAAGCAACAATGCCACCCCTGATAACCAAAATATCTGATTCCAGAATGCCAGTGTCAACAAGGAATACAAAATTATGATCTATTCCAAAGAAAAGGTTGATAGGATTTAGATTTTAAAGCAAGCCTTACATTTCCCAAAGCCAGCAAGCCACGGTCAAAGTAAAGAAGTACACCAAGGAATGAGAAAAAGATGCCAAAACCAAGCAGGCCTATACCAATCTCTGCATGTTTGTCAAAGTTTCCATGGTCATAGGACATTTGATGATGTTTATATATGTCAGTGATAGCGGACATACTAATGAAAGAATAAATCTAGTATTCAACAAAGAATTGCATGTCCAGTGAAAAAGAATGGGAGTTTTAGAATCTCAAAAGGTCATGATCATGATCAGTAAAGGAAACACTTCTTTATATTGCCAAAATCAAATATATAACTCAAACATCAATCCTTAGAATTTGCTAATTAGTTATTATACAATTTAATTTCTTCTTTTCAGAAAGGTCACATTTTTTTCATAATTCAGACTCAATAAATCATAGAGCATTCAGTCCATGCAGACTTAAAGAAAACTGCCCCATCAGCTTCATGATAATCTGCTAAGTTAAGCATCATTCAAAATTAACAAAATCAAGATAATCAGTTCACAAATAGTAGAACACAACTTATATTTCAAATGTGTCACAGAATTTAAAATGTTACAGATGCTTAAAAGCATCTGGGGAAGGAAAAGGAAATGTTATGGGTAGGAAAAGTGGTGTTCTATATAATATTAATATGCATAAAGGGTATTGCAGGAACTCCAGGGCAGCATAATACAGGGATCCATAACATGTTAAAACTTATGTTAAGAAGAAAAGATAAAGCATAAAAGATAAGTGGGTATTGTGTTACTGCTGGCATAACAAAATGAAAGGATTCAGGGCAATAAGGAAACCAAAACCTGAATGGTGTCTGGTGGCTGCGAACTATTTTTAAATCAAAAGGAAGAAATGGCGAAAAAACTAATAGAAGGACCTATGCAATATGTTTCAACGAAATTATCAATAATCAGCTGAATGCTGAGCATGCCTCCTTGAGTTGAGAAAGGCACAATGCTTACTCTTTATCTCTGTTATTTCATATGCCATAATGAACAACTGAACACTAAAACAGCACCAAATGGAGAAAGCAGAAAGGGGCTTCAAAGAAACTGCAAGATACGGAGAATAATTCGATCATCAATATCATGCCCACAATACATATAAACTTAAAGGCAAGTTATTACAGGGACTAATGAAACACCAAAGCGCACAAACAACTAAAAGAAGACTTGTATTTATTATCACTGCATTGTATAATAGCAAAAAATATTTTGCTGATGATATTATTGATTCAAAAAATTATCCACAACCAGTGGAACTTCTTAGTGTTTAATAGTTACACTTCATTTACAAGCTACACAAAAGCACGAAGGTAAAACCCTAGGTGACTAGCCCACCAATTTGCACAATTACAATTCAACTAGAAAGCACTAACATTGGGACTGTGAGAAAACATAAGGAGCTTCAAATTTCAAGCAAGGAAAATATGAGTCAGATATAGCAGACACCCTTATGTTCCACTTGTTTGAATGGGCACAATAATATTTAGGGTTCAAAATCTCAAAGAAACTACCTTTTTTTCAAAAAAAATATACATTTTGACAAAACTTTCATTTGTTTCTTAAAGGAAAATTCCTTTCAATGGAAATGATTTCTCCTTTAAAGTTTCTCAAAGGTACATAATTAAGGTAGTATAACAATATCAAAGTGATGACCTTGAACAACACCCCCTCCCCCCCGTCTCTCTCTTGAACTGGGGCAGACTAGTACTTCAAGAGATTTAAATTAGAACAGAAAGTCAATAATTCTGTGACTTCCCTTATAAAACGAGGTAATTGGTTGAAAAGTAGCCAGTAAGGAACGATCATTTTGAAGGATGCATACGAGACATCACAATGATCCAGAGATATTCTTTCCAATCCGCACTTTATTATCTAGGCATTGAAGTTAAACTTCCTCAACAATCCATACTCAACAAGCACAATATCTGAATTCTCTACATGAATCACTACTGAAACGTCTTTTTTCTTGATGGCTGAGTTAAATTTTGGAGACTATCTTTCTTATAAAAATTTTTAGAAATGTTCTGTTCTGATATGATATTTGGAGCCATTACATGTCAACGGCCACAAATTTTCAATGGTATAATTGGTTTTGCATCAAAGTTTTATTAAAATGCTTTTCTTTATCTAAGACCAGGTTCTGGCTATTTGTAAATACAACAAACAATCCATTTCATTGCATAATTTATACTTAAAAGCAAATGAAACATTCCAGCATGGATATGCATAAAGAATCTTGAAACTAATAGAGGAAGTGCTTCTAATATTATCATGCTTATTTATCAGGTAATATAAGTTTCCTGCTCAGTCGTTGTTGATATTATCAGAAGAAAATAGCATAAAGCTAGTCATAATATGTTGAGTAATGCTATTGATACAACTTTACACCCACACAAAAATAAAGAGATCCCATTTTCTCCCATTGATCTCCAAGACTATATAACAAATCAATGGCACAAAACAAGAGGTCTGTTTATTGTGGCCAAAAAAATCGTGGCTTTTCTTGAATGACATTAAGTTTCCTTTAGTTATTGCAGTAATTCTTTTTAAAGGCATTTTTCTCAGCATTTGCAGGGTTAAAGGAAAGAATTCCTATATATGGAACAAGGTCACATATATGATTTGGCTTCTCATGAATACTTAGCTTATGTAAGTATGCATTGTTTCTTTAGAAACAAACCCTAAGAAGTGAGTTAATTATTATATTTGTATGCCACTAATAAGCTCTTCTTTAAATAACAAACAGAAGAGCTTCTTAGAAATTAGAGCATACTTGAACATTCTAATTTCCAACAATGGGAAGTCATGGCACCGGCTTCTTAATTTGATTAGGTGAGCGGTAAATACTCAATCTGCTGTTCTTATAACACTTACTCATTTGGAAGCATATAGAATTATGTTGTTTTATTTAATTTCTAAAATCTTTTTGGGGATAAGGAAAGAGGAAAAAAACAAAAACGGAACGATTTTGGGGAGAGTATTTGTTTGTTCAGCCTTAGCCCAAACTGGGTGAAAATGGGGTGAAAACCTACTGAAACAGAAATTGAAGCTATTATTCCAAATTAAATGGCATTCTTTCCAATTCAATTCCTCTCAAAGCATATTTAAACAAGAGGATGAAATGTCACTTGCTCTCCTTTCATTTTCATTTCTCCCACAGTTTGATTCGAAACAAAGCATTAAAGAGACTTTCTCATGTAATACCTCTGTTTTGCGTTTCCAAGTTTGGAATGCTGATCGTATTATCGCAAAACTGAGGCAAAAGAAGACCGATTTGTTCTGGGTTGAAGTTGAAATGTTCAAACACGCGCTGCTGCAGGATCAAACCCAAAGACAGCTACATGCTCCATCTGATTGGGTTTGAATTTGGGTAAGGTATCTGCTTGAGTGAGTTAATCAACTTAATGAAGTAGAAAAAGAATAGAAATTTACGAAGAAAGGGGATGCAGAAGAAGAAGAAGGTATATGCTCGAGTGGTTTGAATCTGGTTAAGGTATACGCTTGAGTGAGTTAATCAACATAATGAAATAGAAAAGGAATAGAAATTTACGAAGAAATGGGATGCAGAAGAAGAAGGCGAGATACAAAGGAGGTTTCACGAAGCGAAGTCGTTTCGGGTGTGTGCCCTGAACAAGAAAAGAGAGAAGCCCTAAGACTTCAGTCCAACCTGACGAGGTTGATCCTCGGCCTGTTATCTGGCCCTTGGTATTTTTTTCGTTATCTATTTCTGGATTAAAATATAGATTAAAATCTTATTTTGAATTTTAAAAAGTAAGATCATTCTATTTTAATTTTTTATTTTTAAAAATTTTTAATGAAGCATTTCATATATGTAAATAACTATTAATCAACTTCTTCTGTATTAGTGTTAAATGATGTGCTTATGTGGTATGTTATTGTTGGTATGGTACATTAATTTGACTAGCGCAACATGTTGATTTAGTTAATTTGTCAATAAAATTACCATGTTAATATTATGATATAATTGTCAAATGTTAACAAAATTGTCACATCAACATGATGGCTTATTCAATATATGCTAGAAAAGGTTCACATTTTTTTGAGTCAAAACAATTTGAACCTAATACTAATTTTATAAAGTTGATAGTTAAATGAGTTGACTTTATTGGCCTTGCATTTGGTTTTGAACTTAAATTATAAATTAATATAAATTTTTATATTTTAAAATTTTAAATTAATAAAATAGTTATAAATTTATAAATTTTTTTATATTTTAAATTTTATATTTTTGTATTTCCTTTACATATTAAAACAAAAATTAAAGAAAAATTTGTCAAGTTGTTAATATTTATTTTCATATTACTTTTTTTTTATTCTATACATGTTTATTATTTGATGTAAACATAGGAAGAGGAGGTTGCAAACTTAAGAAAAGCGGGAAAGAGTTGAAGTGAAAATAGTTTTTTTTTAAAAAATGGTAACTTAATTTGGTCTTAGGTTGAGCCAAAAAAAGCTTGCAGTTTTTTATATTGAATTTTTTTAACCTAATCCTTAATTTTTTAAAGCAACTTCAAGTGGACTAATTGGGCTGAGTTGAAATTAACAGCTCTACACATGGCAATCTTATTTATAAGGAATCACAGTAAAAGTAACCCCTTCTATAAGGATCAAAATAAAAGTAACCTTATATATAAGGGATTAAAATAGAAATAACTTTATTTGTGATGAACTAAAATAGAAGTAACTCCATCTATAAGGGACCAATATAGAAGTAACTCAAAATTTGCAAAATCCCAAACTCTTAACCTTAAACTATAAAACCTTAAATCCTAAATTATATTTAAAGCTTAAACCCTAAATCACAATACCCAAAACCCTAAACAACAAAATCCTAAATTGTAAGATCCTAAATTTTAAACCTTGAATTGTAAATCCCTAACCCTAAATCCTAAGTTCTATACCTAAATCTTAAACTCTAAAATTGAAAGCCCAAAATTCCTAACCTTAAATTATGAAACCCTAAATCCTAAAACTTAAATTATAAAACTTGAAATTGTAAATTATGAAACCTCATCCCAAATCCTAAACTATGAAACCCTAAATCCTAAATGCTAAATCATAAAACCCTAAATTATAAGACTTTAACCTCAAATTGTGAAACCCTGAACTAGGTAGGTGATAGTCAAAAGTGAGGTTTAGGGTTTTTCAATTTAAGATTTCACAATTTAAAGTTTAGAATTTGAGGCTTAAGGTTTTGCAATTTAGGATTTAGGGTTTCATAGTTTATGGTTTAGGATTTAAGATTTTGTAATTTAAGGTTTCAGGTTTAGGGTTTCATGACTAAACTTTGAGGTTTTGGATTTCATAATTTAGGGTTTGGGTCACAATTTATGGTCTCATCGTTTAGAATTTAAGGTTTTGTAGTTTAGGTTTTAGGGTTTTGCAATTTAGGATTTATGGTCTCATTATTTAGAATTGAGAGTTTTGTAATTTAGAGTTTAGTGTTTTATGATTTTAGGGTTTTACAAATTAAAGTTTGGGGTTTCAAGGTTTATGATTTATAATTTTACAATTTATGTTTTGGGTTTAGGGTTTCATAAGTTAGGGTTTAAGATTTAAACTTTCATAATTTTCTATTTTCTTTGAGTTTGGTTCTATGCTTATAAAGTAATTTCTATTTTGGTTACTCATAAATGGAGTTACTTTTATTTTAGTTCTTTACAAATGGAGTTATTTCTATTTTGATTTTTTACAAATAGTGTTACTTTTATTTTAATTCCTTATATATGAGGTTGTCACGTGGCTACCACATTATAATACTGACATGGCAATTTTATTGACACATAAGCTTAAGTCAACGTATCAGGACAGTAAAGTCAACATGTCATGACAACGATAACTGCTATATCAACACGTCACTTAACATTGTTAATAGTTTACAACGGAAAGACTTAATTGATAATTACTTAAATTTGGGGAGGACTTAGTTAAGAATTTTTAAAAGTAAGGATCAAAATAGAAGAATCCTAATCTATGAAAGATCAAAATAGAAGAATCCTAATCTATGAATGATCAAAATAGAATTTTAGTCTAAAATATATTTTAATTCCTTAAAAAAAGCTTACCATTCCTTTAATTTTTAATTAGATCAGTATCAAATATGATTATGTAATTAAATTTATATTTTGATAGAATTATGATTAAATAAAATTTAACACCGTAGCTAATGGGAGATGAAAAAAAATAGTAATTAATGAACATAGCATTATAATTATATTATAATTATAATTCTATTAAAAAGTGAATTTAAATGTAGGTGATATGGATCCTCAATCTTTGGGTATCTAAAGATAGGATGACCGCTTGCATAATATTTAATGTATTACATATGAATATAACTAATGATATTATAATATTTTGTAATAGTAGAAATTTAATACATAAGTAGTGAAAATTAAACTTTATTTAATCTACTAAAATTAAACAGAAAGAATGAATCGCATAATATGTTAAGACACCAATTCTTTTGTACATGAAAAATTGCCATTCTCATAATCCAAAGAATACAGCAATAGCACATTAATTAGCCGAAGCATACACATCAAACTCCCACTGAGGTAGATTTTGCTGCAATTACATCTGCGTTGGCAACTAAAAGTTGCTCAAAATGAACTTCCTTTTATGTAATTATTGCCAAATCAAAAATGTATCAAAAGTTTCATTATGATGATGATGGCTGACTATTTTCCTCCCACAATAAACCAAAGTGGGGTGTCATTGATAGGAAAAACGTGAAGAAAATGTAAAAAGGCTCACCCAAATTGATGCAAATCATTACTTGTCATCCGTTTCAAGTAATAATTTACTTGGTCATACATAGCTGCGACAACTACTGGAATACGGCACAATGTTAATCACAAAGTCAGAAGTTTTGGATCAAAGAAGACCTGAAATTCATAGCCATGTGTTTCTTGCCCCGCTTCATACTCCATTCGATTTAAAATATATATTATTTAATGTTAATACACGAGAATTAAAAAATTATTAAATATTTTTAAAATTATTTTTTATAAAAAATTCAAAGTAAAAAAAAGAAATAAATTTAATTAAATATTTAATAAAGATAGTCATTATAAAAAAAAATTAAAAAAAAGTAATTAATGTTATTTTAATTTTAAAGATTGACCATTAAAAAAACTAAAAAAAGACTCTAATTAAAATAACAGTTATTTGAAACCAAAGAGAGTGTTGAATAGGTCATCGCTAATCTCTTTATTCGAACCAAAAGGTGCATGTTTACATTTTCTTTTTACAAATATTAATTTAAGATTAATTTTAAATTGAATATAAAATTTCATATGATTTAAAATTAATCTTAAATAATGTATTATAGATATAACATAAATATAATAACATAAGTATAACAGAGCTTGTATAAGTAACAGATATGCTGCACCACATACGTACAATAACTTCACGCCCATAGCAAAATCATGCTTTAATTAGAATTATTCCTATTTATATGGAGCTCCTACAGCTTGCATTAACCTTTCTACGGACATGACATTAAATGACTTTTTCGGGTAACAAATTATATCTGAATTCAGCATGGTGCTTAATCAATTAACAGAAATTAAAGTTTAAATAGATAATTATTAATTAAATAATTAATAAATTAAATTATATTGAATTTTAAATTATTATTTATTTATTTATTTATATTTTATAATAATCTATAAGATTGATTAGAATGGCGCCTAATTACTTGGAATCCCTACAACTTGCATTAACTTTTCTATAGACAATGATATATTTGGTTAAGTTCGGTCACTTTAGGGTAACAAACAGTATGGATTGATTCAGTTCAATGCTTATTAATTGGCAGAACTGAAAGTGTATGTAAATAATAATGGATGAAAAAATTAAGAAAGAATTATATTATAATTTATTAATTATTATTTATTTGTTTATATTATTAATACTGTTATTTTTTATTCATGATAAATTACCTTATGCTTTATTTTGTAAAGTGTAATTAGAGGATCTCAGTCCAATTAGTTAGAACTTCTTGATCTTTTTTCAAATTGAACTATTCTAAAATGTACACGATAGAGTGAGAATAGGATTGTTAATAAAAGATTAATGATATAAATAATTAAATTATTATAAATAATAATTTATAATTTTACAAAGTAAGTACATTCTGCAATTTAAAAAAATAATTAAAATGTACATAAAGCTTTAATCACGTAGTTCCCACTAATATCGGCAATGACATGACAAATATAATTTAGTACACGATTAGTGCGGTGATGTTTGAGTAAGAAAAGCTGCGGTTTTGATTTTTTAACTTCTTATTTTTTATTTTGGTTGACTTTTTTTATTTTTTATTTTATTCATAAATTTAAGTTGTGTATTCTTTTTTTTATCTTACTGATTTTTTTTAATTTTTTCTTTATTTCTTATTTATTTTACACTAGTTTCTAAAAAATAGAAATAAAGAAATCCCAATTGGAATAGTGGAGCATTGCTCTATGTACATTTTTTTTTCCTGCATATTTATTGCAAAATACTATCAAGGACAGTAAAGTGATTAAATTTTTTTCTCATTCAAATAAAAAATTTAGTAGCTGAAATTGAATCAATATAGGATATGGGGCAATTTAGCAATGCCTTTTGAATAAGAACGTGATCATTAATTTAAATATGACTTAATTGGTTTTAAATATTAGTTAATTGAGACACACACACTTGACAGCAAATCACAATGGTGGAATGCAAATGATATGCTTTTTGAAGAAAAAGAAAGAAGCAGCTTAAGGCAGCACCCCAACATTGAGGTTCTTTTCCAAACCTTATGATTAAGCTTTACCAAAGAAAGTGATAGATAATTGTTATCCAAGTCAGATAAGAGGTTTCTCCAATATTATATGTAATCAACCCTTCATCATTATAAATCATGACTTTGTTTTTTTTTTTTGTCTGTGGCCACCACTTCAACAGTCTCAATATTTTTTAACCATGAATTGAATCTGCTGAGTTAATGGAAGTCAACGTCAAGTAAAAGGTTTTATACAGTTAAAGCACTTATAACATGGTTTGAAATCTATCTGAAGCAACACCCTATACATATATAGTGCTTTGGAATTGTATACCACTTTGATTTTCTATGTTGCCAATTAAATGTTAGAACTAATGATTACAAGAGAGCAACTATAATAGAACATGTATAGTCTGGTTGTGTTAGACTTAGTCTTGGAAGTTAAAAAAAATGTTTGATTGCTGGAATCTAATAATTGAATTGTGCATTTACACCATAAATCATTCCTGAAAATATAAAAGTATAGAAAGCCTTTCAATTTTTGTTCAGAGTTTCATGAGTACAACCTGAGATTAAGTGTCAGCAAGTTTTCTTTATGGGTGCTGATATTCGTATAAACTAAAACTATATGGATTCTGCCCAATTTTTTATTTTTTTCTCTCTCCCTGAAAAACATGTTTAAACACGTATTGGACTTGTACCCACCTTGAATGTAAGTCCAACATTTTCCTTACTTATTGACAATAATGACCAGGTTATACTATTTCTTTTGTATGACGTTTAATCATCACATGTAACTAATTCGTCATATCATGGCTTAAAATACACTTGAGAGAATCAAAATATTGTTTTGAGAACATGGGTTTTCTTAAGGCAATCTGTTTAAAGAGTATGTCTCGTAGCTTTTACTTCGGGGTTAGTCATTTCTTGGACAATCCAAGACTACCTAATGAAATTAAGTTTCTTTTTCTTTTCAACTCTTTCACTTACCAGCTGAATCTTGATGATAACCTTTGATCAATACATACAACCAATTAGTCATTATGACCTAAAATGCATTTTGAATTAGCATATTGTAAATATCTAAAGCTGAGTTGATGCAGTTGTTTTAATTTCATATAAGTGAATTTTTTTTTTTATAATTAACCAAGAAAATGAAGCTATGCATAGAAGAGAAAGGTGCGATGGAGAGGAGTTGATGCTTTAAAGTCAACAAGGTGGCTTCAAACAGAGAACTTTTACAGAATCAGGAGAACTATCGAAAGGAAGAAGAAAAAAAAAAGAAGTAATACATCTTATTTATGAAAACGACATTATTTGAGTTATTTATAAAAATGCCAGTGATTATGAACAATGATTTCAAGAACACAAGAAGAAAAACATCTTATGTTGTTTCTGTTTTTTTGTCCTAAAACACATATTTATATAACGCTTTTCAAAAATAAAGCTAAAAACATACCCACCAAAATAATATTTTATATTTTTAATTTCAGAAATTAAAAAAAAATTTTGAAACAGGTTCATATTTTTTTTTTTTATGAAATGCATTATAGAACCTGATTCAACGATTTCAAGAACGCAACAAAAGAAACACCTTCAGTTGTTTCTGTTCATTTGTTCTAAAACACATATTTATGTAACATTTTTCAAAAGTAAAGCTAAAAACATACTCACCCTAACAATATTCTTATTCCTATTTTCAGAAATTAAAAAATTATTTTTGATAAAAGGCTTATTTTTTTAAATAACATGCATTGTAGAAAATGATTTAATGATTTCAATAACACAACAAGAAAAAAAACCTTAAGTTGTTTATGTTCTTTTGGTCTAAAACAGATATTTATATAAGATTTTTCATAAATAAAGTTGAAGACATACTCACCCAGATAATATTTTTAGTCTTATTTTCATAAATTAAAAAATTATTTTTGAAAACAGATTTCAAACGGGCTCATATAACACCTTAAGTTGTTTCTATTCTTTTGTTCTAAAACACATTTATATAACATTTTTCAAAAATAAAGCTCAAACCATACTCACCAAAATAGTTTTTTATTTTTTATTTTCAGAAATTTAAAAAAAAATATTTTTAAAAACAGATTTCAAACAGGCTTATTATGCATTATAGAAAATACTAAAAATTACCAATTTAAAATACCCACCAATTAGAACCCTATGTAAGAATATAATAGAAAAAGCTGAGAAAGTATATAGGCAATAAGAGAGAGAAAATGAAAGTGTTTGATTTTGGTTTTAATAAAGGATCAATAAATATATAATTAGTGTGACAGAATTTCAAGTAACTAAAGAGGTGTGTATATAATTTTAAGTAATTATAGGGGTTTGTAAATAAATAAATGTGAGTGCGAGGAGGCCCACCCACAATTAATTTGGGAGTTTTTGATAATTGATTATGCTCATAACAAAAGTACTTAAATGCATTTTGTTATTATAGTGTATCATTGTTTTAGTTTTAAGTACCAATATTCATAAAACTAATTGATAATATTGTGACACATGATACATGATAAATGGTTTAATATGTATTTCTATATTTTATTTTTGTTTTTATAAAACTATATATAGGGCTGTGTATTCATTCTATTTAGAGAAAAGTTGTTTTTAAAAAAGGGGAGAATAAAATATTTAAAAAATAATATGATTTATTAAATTTCATAATTTATTAATAATTTAAGCTTTTTAAATTAAAATTTTTTAAATGTTAATTTATGAAAATAATTTTCTTTACTTTCACACCTGAAGCAGAAAAAAGGACACATTAAGAAAGAAAATCAAAGAGACAGACAATATTTTCCTGCCACGTGACTAGAGGCCAACTGATTTCTATCGATCACAAGCATCAGTCAATCAATGACCCTATAGTGGGAACAGCTGCAAAGGGAGAAAATGGCCCAAAACCATTAAGATGCCCTAAATTTGTGAAGTCATAACATTTGAAATTCGATACGTGACATTGACTAATTATCAATACATTCCCAACAAAACTAAACATTGACTCGTATAAAGCAGTATATATGTCACTGTATATGACATGTCGGAAAATTACAAATCCAATAATATTACTTCACTCCCTTTTATCGGTCAGTTATTTCCTTCATTTTCTTTTCTTTTTTTTTTCCCCCAATGGTATGGATGAATAAATTCTTAGTATAAAGTCTTAGCATAAACATTTTAGGCATAATTTACCAAAATTTTTCTTGGTACCTATGTAGGTAAAATTAACTTGACACAGAGATTCTTTGTTAAGGTATTCTGAAAGCTTAAAGTATCAATTCAATATGTAATTAGCAGGCAAAATTACATATTAATGTTTATATTTGAAGTGTAAAAAAAATATAGACCACCAAACCCCAAGAATATGTTATATTTCCACATACTTGATCTTTTGCATGAAAATCTTTTAGACTTAGAAATATGGATAAAGTAAGTTCACGGAACCGAAGGTAATGTGATATCGCTTATCTCTTTCCTTGCTCAAAAGCTTTTCACGTTTGAAGTGTAAATAAAGTACAATCTCACTGCATTCTAGAAACATGTTATATCTCTTACAGATTTAATTTTTTGATTATTTTATTTTTTTATTTTAATAACTTTTTTTTATTTTCTAATTTTTTATCTCTTACACGCTCTACCCTAACTTTCAAAAAATAAAAATTAAGAGATCTCAATTCTATCCCTTATATAGCACTGTAAACAAAAGTCTATTACATTTGAAATGTAAATAAAGTATAAATTCATTAAACTCTATGTTGATTCAATTTTAATAACAAAGAATGAGTGCTGCTAGAATCAAACTAATAACCATGGGAACATAAAGGCTTTAATGCCATGTAAAAAAACTATTCATTCTCAAAATTTAATATATCAAATGAAGGTCGGTGAATATGTAGTCTTCATATCTTATTATTTGCCACCTTGCCAAAAATCTAAGATTCTGGTCCTTTTTTCTTGCTTGTCTGTACTTGGGAATTAGAAAATCCAAATGTTCATACTCATTTTTGGGTGGGGTACACTTTATCAATTAAGGTGGTTGTTTCTAAATTTACCATCAAATACTATAGCTAGCGACTACTTTGACTAGTTATTGCCTTTGATGTTCAACCTCTTTTCTTTAGAAAGGTGGTAACGGCAATCCTATTTCTTTATGGCAAATATTGTTTCAGTTATTATTTCTTGTTTACACATTCCAATTATTTGCATAGTCAGTTCTCATTATATTGGAAAGATTATTGAAAATGGCAAATGCGCTTAGGAGTACGCTGTCTCTGTAGAAAGGCCAATGGTTTTTGCAGGAACGGGTCAAAGGAGTGTAAGCAGATAATTTCTTTTCTTCTTTTCCTTCAATTCTTTCGGTCACTCTCGTTTTCCTTTGCATTTATTTTCTCATTTCTTTATTTTACTCATTAGAAACCTTTTCAAATTTAAAAAATCTTAAACTCATGTTCAAGTAAAATCATATAACCATAATTTTAATATTTCACTGAAATATTTTTCACTAGATAAGTAAAGGCTAATCTTTTTAATGTGTGGTTAGATGTCTAAGTAGGACTTGTCTTAAGTAAGTTTTTTCTACATATAAGATTTGAATCAAACTCAATATAACTTAAGGTATTCGAACCTTTCCACTGTATATAACCATAATTTTCTTGCATAATACTTCAGTAGCCTTATTTCTAATTTCGGGGTATCACTATTTATGAAGTCCATTAATAATATTATGATTTGTGGCAAATGTTAATTTGTTAACTTAAAATTATCAATTTGATACATATTCACATGTTTTATTTTTTTCACTTTTCTCTATATTTTAAGACACCTATTCCATGTCCAAATTTTTTCCACTTTTCTCTTTTTAAATGGACACACATGCAGATTTTGTTTTTACTCTTCTCTCTAATTTATAAAATTCGGTTTAACAGGTAACCAATTATTTAATTAGACATTTACCGTTGTACTTTTCAAATTGAACAACCCAAAATAAATCATAACAACCTAAGTACTAATGCCCTTAATAAATAGTAAAGATACCTTACTCTCACTCAATTTTTTTCTGCAAGCAATGATGCTTGTTCTTGTTTTTTGGGGAGAGTAAGCAAGGATGTTTTTAACGGATCAGTACTCTTTCAAAACTGCTCAAACCTCTCGTTGTTACATCACACTTAATAACTTCATATAACCATCTATGGGGATTAAATATTTTCCTATAATAAAGAAAGGAGTAATGACACTTTCAGGTCTTCTATTTTTTTTAAAAGAGTACTTTAGTTTCTTAATTTTAAGTTAGACAATTTCATTATTTTACTTGTGTAATTAACACAAAATATCCTTGAGTCACCCAATTCTCATTTTTTAGTTTAACATGTCTCATCAATAATTACGTGTATTTTATTTTTTTTTATTATAATGTGACATCATGTCTTCAGTGTGGTTCAACTTTCATGATAGTTTTGATATTTTATCACATTCTCAACTCCTCAACATAGTCCCATAACTTGTAAATATTTAACACATAATGGGGGAAGTAAGTTACACATAATCAATGGCGAGCGATAACAAAGTGAGAATTTAGTGACTCAGATGATTTTGTGTCAATTCTACAAGTAAAGGACACATTTGTTAAATTTAAAAGTTATAAAATTAAATTGCTCTTTTAAAAATGTGAAAGAACTAAAAACATCCTTACTCCTATATTGTACAATAAATGCAATGTTAATAACTTGGATCATGTATGGTTTTATTTGAACTAGTTTAAATGATTTATCACAACAAATTAAATTGACTTGGATGTTGCGGATTCTGAGTGTGAAAGCTGTATATTTGAATCAAAAACGAAAAGTAAAATAAAAACAAAACAGAAGCCTATGAGATTTTTTTTTTTTTGAATTGCTCCAAGGTAACCTCCCAACCAACAAGAGACTAATTCCTCAAGGAATGAAGATTGTCGAAGCTGGCGGTCCTCTCTCAAATGAGTCTTCTTTATATGCATAACTTGAATCAAACTTAAAACAACATACTTAAAAGTTGATGAAGTACCAAACTTAGCCATGAAATCAGCGCATCGGTTGATTTCACAGAGCACATGAAAAACTTTGCCAGCAGTCTCGCGTACTTTGATCCATTAATATTCCTAATCTACTGGTTCATATGTGAAACAACAATATTGGAAATGTATCTTTGGGTCTCTAGTCCTTCACACAATCTAGTTCCTTGGTCTGAGTTTCTAAAATGATTGAGCTTCTGAAAGTGTGCAGAAAATTTAGATTTCATCTTCTGCAACCAAAATGAGTTATTGATTTGACTATTCCATCATTCTTTTACAACGATTTACATTGTACTCTCTATTTCTCAGTGTAAAATTAGCTCTCTGATTCTCTTTCAATTAGTTCTAGCGAGTAATACTAGTCCATTACTATCTACAAAAGCAAGAGAAACAGGCTGAAAAGCAGTTCATTTCCCCAAGAACTTATGACATCCCTCGAGACCGATCCCATCACCCCTTGGTGGGTGGTTGCTACAGCCAAAATCTCCGGCAAAATATTGATGCTCTGGGAGCTCTGCAGCAATAACTCTCTTGCCTTTTCCAGAAACTGATTTACTCTATCCTTTTGATTTTGAATCTGTTGCCCTGCTTCATCTGGGTTGGGACATCTAAGCAGGCTGATGTAGCTCTCCAGGTCATGAACACAGGAAGGATTTTGGACGTTGAAGAAATCAAGAATCAGTTCAACACCCACATGAGCATAACAAGAACGACTCCATGGGAACTCATATCTCCCACCCAAAACCCTAAAATTTTCATTGAAGACGACTCCAGGAAGTTTTGTGATGGGGTCATTGACGTTCGCTATTCTTAACACTTTAATACCCAGTTCTTCACATCGAGTTTTAAAAGCTGGGTTCCCAACTCTTGGCCCTCCAAACGAGAAAACCGTAACTGGTATCTCTTTTTTCCTCCTGTCTTTGTTCAATCCAAGCTCAGCTATGTCATAAGCAAGCAGGAGAGCCAAGGCACTCCCCATGCTATGACCCGCCATAGTTATGCTGACATTCTCCCCTTTGTACATGTTTAGCAACCTTGAAACCTCCGAAAGAAGCTGTTCCCGGCAGCTTCTAAGCCTGAATCTTGTCGAGCATTCGTCGGAGGTATAAAGGGAGAGGAATCCAGACTCCACCTGCACATCAGGGCGTGGATTGTGAGGGTCAAGCATTGCAGGAGTGAGTGAGCTCATGAAGTTAGTAATCCACTCCAAGTTGGTAACTGTTCCTCGGAATGTGATAACTATATCTCGCCGGCCAAGTCGGCGGACATCTTCGTCGGATGACACGGCGACGTAGCCAATCCAGCGGCCACAACAGGATGAAGAAGAGCTTTGCATAGGAATGTTGATGTCAGGAGTGGCATAGATGTACTTGGTAACCTGATAACCACAATCTGCCATGCCTACCTCTCTCAGCATGCTCTTCTTCCCATACTTGCAGTTCAAGTAACGTTTGGAGTTGGGGTTGAGTTCGAAGGCCTTGTAACAAGCAGTGACGAATTCGCCATACCTGATGATCTCTTCGCGAAGAAGAGGGTGCAAAGGGTCTAAAAGCTCTTCCCAGTTATTGCACCCTTGAACCTCTCTCCATAAATTTGACAGAGTCAGAGTGGTAATAGCAGGAGTTTTACGATGAGTATTAGGTTTGGAAACACAAGCAGTATTAATTGGTGAGAAACCAGAAGCTAAAACTGATTTCAGAAAGGGTGACAGAACTTCAGTATTTCTTTTGGGCAAAGAAACCTGCCCAAAAGAATGAGACTTTGGAAGAGAGCTTTCTGAGAATGTAATGTGATGATTAAACATGTTTGTGTTGCTTAGAAGATTAGTTGCAGAAGAAGCCATAGAGCTAGGCAGAAAGAGAGAGGGGGTTGAGAGGGAGAAATTAGAGAGGGAGAGCGAGCGACAGAGAGAGAGAGTGCTTCTATTCTGCCTGTGGCTAAAAGCAGAGGCAGTACAGTTTTATACGAATGGGAACCAAAAAAAGAAAAAAAACAAAGAAACAAAGAAGGAGGCATGTTTGGCGAGTATTTGACTGATCTTCAAAAGTCCAAGATTAGCTTTTTAATATGTTTATATGGTCGGTTGGATTAGCTTGGTTCTGGTTTTCTCTTTTGCGGCTGGCCTATTTAACGCAGAAATTGAAAGCAAAATAAACTAATATTTAAGTTAGAGGTTGACTTCAAACCGCTTTGTTAAAAGGAAACATTTTTCATTCCCTTCGCTAAACTGTGAGCGATACAAATGTTAAAAATTATTATAAGAGTCCCATCGTTTTCTTTTTTTTTTTTTTGGTTTGAAAAGGGGCAGATCGCCCATCACGGGGACACTAACTATAGATCTACTCATTTTCATACTATAATATTAAATTTGTATTAGGTAATTTTTTTTATATTTAAATTTATAAATCCTATTTTTTATTAACTTTATTCTTTTAATTTTATTTTTATCTCTCTTATTACACATTCTAATTTTCTTTCAAAAAATCACCTAATTTCAACTCCTAAATTTGATGTGGATTATTTTTTTTCTAATTAACAAAATAACATTATACTTTATAGTATGGGTGATATTTGTCTCACAAAAATAA
The DNA here is from genome assembly GCA_037013595.1 of Dicorynia guianensis. Classification (NCBI taxonomy): domain Eukaryota; kingdom Viridiplantae; phylum Streptophyta; class Magnoliopsida; order Fabales; family Fabaceae; genus Dicorynia; species Dicorynia guianensis. The sequence continues at coordinate 28,453,538 of JASUAB010000012.1, read as the reverse complement.
TTATTAAATACTCACTAAATATAGAACAAATTTTAAATTTATTCAATTTCATAAATTTAATAATTTAATTTTTAAACAAAATTTTTGTGAACTAGAGTTTATGAAAATAGACTTACTGTTGCACTATTGAGTGCGATACGTACATGCACTGCAGAATAGGCCATTGCTAATAATTTGGATGCTCATCAACATATAGGATTTCCAGGGTACCCAGAGAGCTTTATATCCTCCTTTTGATTCCCTCCTTTTTATTTGTGATTTAAATATAAGCATGATTAGAAGTTAAATTTTTTAATGTGTGTATATTATATATACACACATATATACACCAATAAAGCAATTTTTGCTGGGTAAGAATTTTTCAAAGTTCATCGAAAATTTGTATGTTTGTATTATGCATATTATATTTATATATGAGATTTTATATTTATTCAATTCTATTTTTTCTTAATCAAATTAGTTATCATATAAATAACGTAAATTTAGTTTTAAAACACCAAATATCAATGATTTTATAAAAACTTGTATATTTTTAACTATTTTTAAATTAAATGTGTCATGTTAGATTAAAATGGTAATTTTTAAAAGAAATTCAAAGGTTTAATTTATTTAAATTAATTTATGATAAGTTATTTGATAATGTAAGTTTAATAAATTATATACTAATAATAATTAATTTTCACTTAAATGTGTGTGTATAAGTATTAGTGTGCGAGGAAATTTTGAAATTTTATAAATATATGTATTTAAAGTTTTAAATTATTCTTTTCTAACACTTGTTAGACTAAGTCGAAGTGGATTGAGCATGTTAAGCAAGGTATCATAGGTTTAATTTAGGATTTATGTATAAAAAGTTTTGTTTAAAACAAATCTCTACTTAGATATTTATTTATACTTTAAAAAGATTAATTTTTGTCTATCAGACGAATGATACTTTAAAAAGATTATAAAAAAAAAAATCATAACCTTTTTCATCTTCAAATAAATTGTAAGGGCAAAATAGAGAACTCGAGTTTTATCATATTAATTAATACAGAATCATATGATAAAGGAAAAAGGTTGTGTGGGAGTTATAGAATGACATGAAGGTGACGTGAAATTGATACAATTCTTAAACATAGTGAATGGCAAATAATGGAGGAGAATAATGGAAAATCACAATTATCATAGCTTTAAATAAACGCAACTGATCAATGCAATTAGTGTCAATATTCGAAATTATTATGAGCACTTAACAAATTAGTAGAGAGTTTGAGGAATGAGCAATTTTGTTTCTTATTCGAACAAGGAAGTGCCGTCGAGTTTGGAGAAAAAGCACAAGCAAGGACAGCGCCGACAATTTATGGTGAGGTCCCTAAACTACTGGCAATTTGCATAAGAAGGCAGTTCGGGCTTTCACATAAGAATATCACCGTTTTTGTAATTTTATTCACATTTAATTTTTATAATTTAAAATTTATATAATTATTTTTTTTAATTCACAATATTTTTTATTTAAAGAATATATACAGATATAAAAAAAATTAATTTTTTGATAAAAAAGAAGTTATTATATAGTTTTAAAATTAATAAAATATAATTTTAGTTCCTAAAATATCTTTTTATAAAAAAAAATCAATTAATTAAATATTCGATAAAAATAATAATTCTAATAAGAATAAAATTAATAAAAGCTAATTACTATTGTTTTAAATTTAAAAAATAACAATTAAAATAAATAAAAAACTTTAAAATAATAATTATTATATATAAAAGAGAGTAAATTTAAAGCAGGAGGTTGACTTGAAACCCTTGTTAAAAGGAAACATTTTTTAGAGCGCTGTTATCTACACATGCCATTACTTACATTTTGAGTTACAATACTAACATGACGCACTTAAGATTTTTTTTTTTTTAAAATTTCAACAAATAATGCATGGCTTAAAATTTTAATCACATTAGAGATATAATTAAAAATGTAAATCATGCATTATGGAAATATCATTTTCTTATTTTATAGTATGGGTAATATTTTGCCGTGTGATAATATTTGTCTCACAAAAATAAATATTAAATACTCACAAAACATAAAAAAATTTTAAATTTATCAAATCTTATAAATCTAACTTTTTAAACAAAATTTTTATAAAATATAATTTACGAGATTAGCATTGCCATTGCTCTATGAGTGGTACACGTACATGCAATGTATAATAAATTTGAATTTTTTAAATAAAAATATATTTTACAAAATAAAATATAAATAAATAATTATTAATTAAAAATTAATAATAAATATTTTTATAAAATATAAACAAGTGAATAACAGATAATAATTTTGAATAATTTTTATTATTAATTTTTTTATTAATAATTATTTATTTATACTTTACTTTATAAATATATTTCACTTTAGAAGATCTAAATTCTTGCATAAGATGCCATTGCTAATAATTTGAAGTTGAATTTTTTAATGATTGTATATTATATATTTATATATATTCAATGTTTGTATTATGCATATCATATTTTTATATCTATTCCATTCTATTTTTTTCTCAATCAACTTAATTATCATGTAAATAATGTTTATTAAGTTTTAAAACAGCAAATGTCAATGATTTTATCAAATAACTTGTATATTTTTAAATATTATAAAATTAAATTTGTCATATAGATTAATATGCTAATTTATAAAAGAAATTTAAAGGTGTAATTTATTTAAATCAATTTTATGATAAGTTATTAATTAATTTTTCACTTATAAATATATAAATGTATGTGTGTGTTTGTAAGTGCTAAAGCGCAAGAACATTTTATCATTTTGTAAATATATGTATTTAAATTCCTAACTTTTTTCATTTTCTAATAAATTGTAAGGGCAAAATAGTGAACTTGAGTTTTATCATTTTAATTAATACAGAATACTATGATAGATGAAAAAAAAAAAACGTTGTGTGGGAGTTATGGAAATGACATAAAGGTGACGTGAAATTGATAAAATTCTTAGGCAATTCATCGAGGAGAATAATGGAAAATCATAATCATCATAGCTTTAAATAATTGCCACTGATCAATGCTATCAATGTCAATATTCGAAATTATGAGCGGTTAGTAAATTACTACAGAGTTTGGGGAATGAGCAATTTTGTTTCTTATTCTAACAAGGAACTGTTGTAAGTTTGGAGAAAAAGCACAAGCATGGACAGCGCCGACAATTTATGGTTAGGTCCCTAAACTACTGACAATTTGCATAAGAAGGCAGTTCAACTTTCACATAAGACTCTCACTTTTCTTATAATTTTATAAAATTTATACTATTATTTTCTTTGGTACACTATCTCTTTCATTTAAGTAATATGTATAAGAAATTAAAAATTTGTTAAATAATTTCAAAATTAATAAAATATTTTTTTTATCTTTTTAAAATATTCTTTTAAAAAATTTAATTAGTTAAATATTTAATAAAGAAAATAATTTTAATAAGAATAAAATTGATAAAAAATAATTATTATTAATTTAATTTAAGAAAAGTAACAATTAAAATAGATAAAAATTTTAAATTAATAATTATTATAGATAAAGAAAATAAATCTATTAACTTTGATAGCTCTTGTAACTTAGTGTAAGCCAGCTTTTAGTGAAAAAAATTGTGGGACTAATTTGCAAATACCGATTGTGGCCGCTGTTATTTGACGCACGCTTGGCACCGTAAGTTAGAATATTCAACGCGGCGAATAAATGAATTCTGCTTTGGAACAATGACGAGTCAGCAGCGTGACGCGGCTTCCCGCTATCTCCAATTTTGTGGGAGTCTTGCTCGATTAAAAACACGATTTTATGCCATGAAAGAAAAAACACGATTTTTATAGTAATAATTTAAATATTATTTTGCCGTCAAATAATAAATTTCAGCAATTAAAAATAAAAGATTCATAATTCTTCGATTCACTCTTTTTTTTTTTTTTTTAAATGCTATCAAAGTATCATTGAATGTAAGCAAGGATACTACATAATAAATATATATAATTAAATAATAAATAATTTTTATTTTTATTTTACAAAATTATTACGTAATTTTAGGCAGCCCCATCACACGTGAGAACTCTTTCCTTCCACCATTTTCCTTGTTCCATTAGTTATTTCTCATTTGAAGTGGTGAGGGTCGCTTTTTGGCGGTGCATGACAAAGGTTTAGCACGTTTTAGTCTAAACTTGTAAAACCTGAACAATGTGAGAGACTCTGATATCATCCAATTTTTTCGGGAACCTTTTCAAAGTGGTTGTTCACTAATTTTGAATGGCACGTCATTGCTCTTTTTTTCTAACTTTTTTTCTAATTTTTATTCACACATCACTCTTTTACTTTTTTTCTAACTTGTTGGGCCATTTTCACATTCTTAGATTAATCTTAAGTTAAAAAGGCCTTGGTCTAGTTTAGCTTTTGTGCCAGTCATGACCTAGAATTTTGGGTTGTGATAATTTACCACTCAAGATTTATCATATTAGCTATATAGGTAGAGAACATATATTCAACTGCAGATGTAGAAATCCGTTCAATTAATAGAATTTGTCTATACTATATTCACTTATTCTTTGGGGGTATGTGACAGGTTTCTCTTTGTGCTCTATCACAATCAGCAGTTATATGTGTGATGGGTTTGCTTTATTTGCAACCTTTATGTCTGTAGAATCTTCTAATCACTCAAATTCATAGTGAACTTGCTTTAATCCCTGTTATAGAATCAACAATTATATGAGTAGTGGGTTGGTTTCATATACTACATTTGTGTCTACAACATCACTTTTAATCCATCGAATACCATTGATTTGTTGGCACTATTAGAGTACTTCATAGAATTGGAAGCATATGAATTCATTTTTTAGAGTTATTGTTGATTTGTTGACCCCATTATAGTACTTCCTGAAATGGGAAAGAAACTCAATTTCATTTTTCATTGTTTTGTGACCGTCTATTACATCTTCTTCAACCTTTTGATGATATTCTTCTTCTAAACATGATTTTTTAAAATATTTATTGTGCATTGCTTAGGAAAAAAAATCTAGTAGTATAGAAAGAGAAAGGTTTTAGGTGAGGAAAGCTTGTGTGTTATATCTCTTGGAGTTTAACACATGACACTCTATACTCCTTCTAAACATCTTATTACTGTAAATGGACAAGATCTCATATATAGATAAAATTATAAGCGAGCATATAGATATTAAAAGTTCATTCCTCAAACATATTAAATTTTAAATCCTTAGCTCTCAATCATCGATAGGTTTCTAACTCTATATCAAGCATTAGATTATCACTTATCTAGTTCTTCACAATTATCCTTCCAAAAGGTTTTCAAATAGATTTGCAAGCACATATCCCTTAATATATTTCATATATCTTCATATACTCCAAAATTCTAACAATTTACTATGATTTTTCTTTATTATTATTTTGGCCAAAATGCAAAAAAACTCTCTGCACTTAGGGTCATGTATACAAAACTCCTTTGTGATTTTAATTGTATCAATTAACTTTATACACTTTTGATTTGGTACAAATCACCGCCATCTATTAAGTCTTTTGTTTATCTCTAAGGTAGCTCAACAGGGCTAACAAAGGCACATGCAATGCACATGATATCTAATTCTATCAGTTTCCCAAATTTAAAGCTCTTTTGGAGGATGAACAAAATTTGTTGAAGATTGAATGAAAACCAATTAATTAGACCAAGAATTTTCATTGAAATTTTTGTTTTCGTAGATCAAATTGTGGATGTGAAAGTAGCTAAAAGTGTAGTTGTGGCAATGACTAAGATTCTGCCCAATTTACATATTGTTCGTTGGAGGGGAATGGAAGGTAGGGGAGGGGAGGGATTTTAATTAAAATACCTTATTTGGTTTAGATTTTTGGAGGGGAGGAAAGGAAAATTTAGAGGTCCAAAACCTCTCCAAATGCCATTTTACTTTTCTTTTGAAAATAGAGAAATTTAGAGGGGAGACAAAGTTCATTAAAAATTTTGAATTGTAATAATTAATTTATCCTTATCTTTCTTAATTTTAAAAATATTACTGTCTTTATTAAACCTAGCAGCCATTGCCTCTAAAATTTCTCTCTTTGTCCCTCTTAAATTCCTCTCTCTTTTTTACTGTCGAGGTGATTGCTAATTTTTATATAGATTGAATATTGTCTTATATTTTTTTGTGAGAGGCAAATAAAAGATACATTTGAAAGGGTATAATAGTATATATTTTCAAATCAAAATCCCTTCCCTTGCTAACCAAACCCCTCCCCTTGTATCAAACCAAATAAGAAAATTTTTTTCCCTTCCTCTTCCCTCCCCTCCCCTCCCGTATTTTGAACTAAACACTTTGTTAGAGTTTGTTTGCTTTCATGGAAATGGCCTTTTGGAAAAAAATTTTCTCTATGGTTTGGTTCAATTTTTTGTTGCCCTTTTTGTTTAATTGTATGAAAAATAAGCCTTTCATTTGTTGCATTCCTTTCTTGTTTCTGTGTCATTTTAAGATGGAAATTTCCTAAGAAAATTATTCTAGGTATAATGATTCACTTCAAATTGTATTATATTATAACATGAACCCCTTGGTTTGTGTTTTTTTTTTTTTTCTCTTAATCCAGTTGCGTGTTTTCATTCCATTTTCCTTGTTCCCTTTATACTCTCCCTGCTTTATTGTCAACAAAATATTTTTATTTTGTTCAGCATGCTTGTTGCTAATTCTTCCCTTTTTCATTTACACGTTGCATTGTGCTTACAATCATTTGTGTCGAATTGTTTAAAAAAATGAGCCTTTTGTTTATTTTCTACCCTATCTAATTCTTGGTACACTTTGGGGAAAAAATCTTCTAGGTATCTTGAACAACTATTCATTAGGACCTTGGATTTCAGTTTGAAGCACTAAAGGAGCTTCAATTTTTCTAGTTTGGGGCTTGGCTTGTAAGCTATAGAGATGGTAAACATAGTCAATCTTAACTATTGGATATTCTTCTAACAGATGGTAGTGATTTGCACCAAATTAAAAGTGTATGGGGTTAATTAATACAATTGAAATTACAGAGGTTTTTGGCACATGACCTTAGGTGTAGGGTGGTTCCTTGCATTGTCCTATTATTTTTGTAATTTCAATTCCCTACACTTCAAAGTTTTTTTTTTTTTTTTATCAGAAGTCTGAATTATCTAAACAAATTAGTCTCTTCACATTTTATCTTTTAAATGAGATTTAAAAAATATATATGGATGCTTGGGACTTTCAATAGATTCCTGATCTACAATCAATTGACGTTAGTTATGCAATTTAATGATCTTGAGGGCCCGATGTTAATTTTCTTCTCATGTTTGTGATTTATATAACATTCTTATAAATACACTTATCTTTTTACAAATTTTGGTGGATGGATAATTTAAAATATCAACACGAAACTGGAAGAAGAAAACAAGGGTGTCAAGAGAAGATAAAAAGGCCAATTATAATAATTTTTATTTTATATGCATAAGTTATATTGAAAAATCTATTATATCATTATGTTACATTTTATCTTTCTTTGTATTTATCAACTTCCTTTTTAGGTTGATCATTTAACATTTATATTATATGGAAACTATTAAAATTATTCAAAGCACCTTATATTCAGTCATACATCTATAAAAATAATAACATAGTTAATATCAATTTATAGAATTGTCTATACATCTCCTAAAAAAATTGAAATGTATACAACTTGAGTCTTAAAAGGCCCTTGTCAAGAAAAAAAATATCATTTATAGTTTTCTCATTAAATAAGGATTAGTTTTATATTCAATAATAATATAGGAATACCTTGTGAAAAAAATTTAATAACAACAAATAAAATCTTATCCTATTAGGTAAAACTGACTACATAAATCAATTGTCACCATCAAATTTTATTATAAATTAAGTTTTTAAAAATACTATTTATTCAAATATCCCTTTTAATAATATTCTTAAGTGTCAATTTTTTTATTTTTCTTTATATTTTTTTATTAAACTAAAAATTATTTGATTGATTTTTCTCAATAAAGCGTTTTAACAGTTTTCTTTGCATATATATAAATTATTATAATCAAGTTTCTGTGATTTTCTTCTTCTCTCGATTATAATTGTGAAGAAATTCAAAATAAAAAATAAAATGGGTCTATACATTTAAAATAAATAATTAAATATAATTATTGCTATTATTTTCATCCTCAAATAGTCTCATCCTTGAAAGATTTTTTATCAATTTTATCCTCAAAAGACAAAAAAAAGGGCCAATTTCATCCCTCTGTTAGCTACATTGTGAACTCCCAAATGAAATGGCATCCTAATGACCTTGCCGATGCTTGTGCTGATGTGGCCAAGGCTGATGTTTTCTGGCCATTTTACTTTTGTAGTGTAATTCTAAAAAAAATTTATTCAAATGGCACTGTTTAAAAAGTATTGACTTGAAGGGGGCAAATCTGCCATGTAGGATAGCCAACTCAGCTTGTATAATGCCACATAAGATTTCCATTCTTCCTTCTCTTACTCAGTTTCTTCACTCCGTCTCCCTTTCCGTTTGGCCACTATCAGTGATAGTCACTTTGCTCTTATACTCTGTTTTTCCCTCTGGCCATGCCCTAACTAGTACTACACGTCTACACCCTATAGCTCCATTTCTCTCTTTGAGTGCTCCCGCTCCCACACATCATCTTCGTCTTCATCTTCACTCCTACTTTTGACTTCTCTCTCAATCATTGAAGCTTGCATCTTCTCAGCTCTCAAGTTTTTAGTAGGGCTTGTAGCCGAAAACATGAACATCGTCACAACCTTTTCGTAAGTATTTAAATACCTCTATTCCTCTGTCTTTCTCATTTACTATCATAGAGGCATAAAGTGAGAAGACATGGGACATACAATTTAATTGCGATTTTGATTGTATTATTCAGTTTTTGGTGATAGTGGGTTTCTCTGGCATTTCAGTATATTGAGATTTACCATATTTAGTTGCTTGTTAGTTTTTCTTCTTTGTTTGTTGCTGAAAAGGTTTCTTTCATATATCAAAATCCAATGCCCTAATTACAACCATGTTGACTATCTTGTTTGAGCAGTTTTTATCCCTTTTATTGAATTGGAATTCTTGCACATTGATTGAGTGAACATGGAATAATTGTTTGTTTATGTTGGTTCTAGTTAATTTGCATTCATATTAGCAAGCCATAAGGCATAAAGTCTAGATGATATGCATGTAAACATATGGACACATGGAGGTGATGAAAATTGTGCTTACTAAATGATGAAATCTGACATTAACTTAACTCTAGTCTCATTCACTGAATTGCTAGGACACAAAATTAAATACATCTAGAGATAGATTTTAGTCTCGCTTTTTACTTTCTACATACTTGATAGTTATGGGAGGTATTGTAAGGCTTAGTTCATGGGAGCTACTCTAGGTCTTCCTTCAAGCAAAGCATTCCTGTAGGCGCCTGGGCGCCCAAAACCCACTGCCCAGGCTCCCAATGCTTGGAAAAATTTATCATCCTCGGCCAAGTAGGCGCTTGGCCTCCCAAGAACCACCGCCCAGACGCCCAACACTTAGAAAAATCTGTCTTCCTCGGCCTAATGGGCGCCTGGGCGCCCAAGAACCAACGCCCAGGTACCCAACGCTGAGAAAAATTTGTCTTCCTCGGCCTGGTGAGCGCCTGGGTGCCAAAGACCTACAGCCCAGGCGCCCAATGCTTGAAAAAATTGTCATCCTCGGCCTAGTGGGCGCTTGGGCGCCCAAGAACCACCGCCCAGGCGCTCATTGCTAAGAAAAATCTGTCATCCCTTGCCTGGTGGGTGCTTGGGCGCCCAAAACCCACCGCCCAGGTTCCCAACGCTTGGAAAAATCTGTCATACTCGGCCTAGTGGGCGCCTGGGCGCCCAAAACCCACCGCCCAGGCGCTCATTGCTTGGAAAAATCTTTATCCTCTACTGGTGGGAGCCTAGGCGCCCAAAACTCGCCGCCTAAGCACCCAATGCTTAGAAAAATCTGTCATCCTCGACATAGTGGGTGCCTGGGCGCCCAAGAACTACCGCCCAGGCACTCAATGCTTGGAAAAAACTATCATCCCTGCCTGGGCACCCAAAACCCACCGCCCAGGCGCCCAACGCTTGGAAAAATCTGTCATACTCGGCCTAGTGGGTGCCTGGGCGCCCAAAACCCATCGCCCAGGCGCTCATTGCTTGGAAAAATCTTTATCCTCTGCTGGTGGGTGCCTGGGCACCCAAAACTCGCCGCCTAAGCGCCCAATGCTTAGAAAAATCTGTCATCCTCGACATAGTGGGCACCTGGGCGCCCAAGAACCACCGCCCAGGTGCTCAATGCTTGGAAAAAACTGTCATCCCTGCCTGGTGGGTGCTTGGGAGCCCAAAACCTACCGCCCAGGCGCCCAACGCTTGGAAAAATCTGTCATACTCGACCTAGTGGGCGCCTGGGCGCCCAAAACCCACCGCCCAGGCGCTCATTGCTTGGAAAAATCTTTATCCTCTGTTGGTGGATGCCTGGGTGCCCAAAACTCGCCGCCTAAGCACCCAATGCTTAGAAAAATCTGTCATCCTCGACATAGTGGGCGCCTGGACGCTCATGAACCACCTCCCAGGCGCCCATTGTAAGAACAATCTCTACCTGGTGGGTGCCTGGACGCCCAAAACCCACTGCCCAGGCGTTTATTGCTAAGAAAAATCTTTATCCTCTGCCTGGTGAGCGCCTGGGCACCTAAACCCCACCGTTCAGGCGTCCAATGCTTGGAAAAATCTGTCATCCTCGGCCTAGTTGACGCCTGGGCGCCCAAGAACCACCGCCCAGGCGCCCAAATGCTCAGGTGCCCAACGCTGAGAAAAATCTGTCTTCCTCGACCTGGTGGGCGCCCAAAACCCACCGCCCAGGTGCCCAATACTTGAAAAAATTATCATCCTCGGCCTGGTGGACGCTTGGGCTCCCAAGAACCTTCGCCCAGGCGCTCATTGCTAAGAAAAATCTGTTATTCCCTGCCTGGTGGGTGCCTGGGCGCCCAAAACCTACCGCACAGGTGCCCAACGCTTGGAAAAATCTGTTATACTCGGCCTAGTGGGCACCTGGGCGCCCAAAACCCACCGCCCAGGCGCTAATTGCTTGGAAAAATCTTTATCCTCTGCTGGTGGGTGCCTGGGCGCCCAAAACTCGCCGCCTAAGCGCCCAATGCTTAGAAAAATCTGTCATCCTCAACATAGTGGGCGCCTGGGCTCTCATGAACCACCGCCCAGGCGCCCATTGTAAGAACAATCTGTCATCCCCTGCCTGGTGGGCGCCTGGGCACCCAAAACCCACCGCCCAGGCGCTTATTGCTAAGAAAAATCTTTATCCTCTGCTTGGTGGGCACCTGGGCACCCAAACCCTACCGCCCAGGCATCCAATGCTTGGAAAAATCTGTCATCCTCGGCCTAGTTGGTGCTTGGGTGCCCAAGAACCACCGCCCAGGCGCCCATTGCTAAGAAAAATCTGTCAACCTCAGCCCAGTGGGCGCTGGGAGCAAAAAACCCACTGCCCAGGCGCCCAATGCTTGAAAAAATCTGTCATCCTCGACCTGGTGGGCACCTGGGCGCCCATTGCTAAGAACAAATGTTGGATTGATTGCAAATGTCATGTGATTTTTGTTGGCCAAAATCCTGGCATATACAAATGTTGGATTGATTGCAAATGTCAAATTGAACATGTATCGAATGCTGTGCATTGTTCATTCAATTTAGCCAATTATGCAATCACAACTTTTCAAACATTTATAGAAGAAAGAGACTGGTTGAAAGGGGTAAAACATGTTAAATGTCCTTTTTTTGACACAATACATTTACGGTTAAATATGTAAGATTAACAAGATATAATTTTTTATTTTCGTGATGAAACCCATCTTTCTATGTGAATCATGTGGAAGGAAGCAAGTAGTCATGGTTTCAAGTTCAAAAGAGACCATTGGGATGCACTATTATTCTTGTGTAGTAAGCATTACTTCTATTTTCAATGATTGTGAAAGTAAATATAGCCTTTAACGTGGTTAGTTTGTACTTTTATAACATGTGTGGTTGTAGTTAAATTTGTCATCAAGATATTTATATTATTGCATGGATTCCTGTTGCACAGGTTGAGGGTGGTTCTTCTAGCTATAGCATGTCATCAAGAATTATTTCATCTTTAGTAACGCGATGCAAACATCTTGAGGCAGAGGTCCAAACTATCACACAGCAAAGGGATGCTTTTGAGGACCAAGTGTAGATGCTTGAAGAATCATTAGATTGTATTAACAAACTAAAGTTGGTTGACGGTTGATGATGTAAAAACTATGTTATAATGTAATATAGCTATTGCATTTACTAGTAGCAATATGAGACTCTATAGCTTAAAATTTTTTATTTATCATAGGAATTCTCGTATCATGACCATGGTATGTAGTTTGGATTATTTTGACCTAAGTTTCTATCTCTACACGAGGAAACACTTCTTTGGTGTAATGTATGAATTAAATGTTGTTATTATCACATGCAAGTTAGTTTTAACATTGGTATGAGAAAAAATTTCATATCATATCATAACCATAGGATACATTTTGTGAAAAAAAATAAAACCCTTAAACAGTACATTTCTCCTTATAAGTTACGAATGTTGGTTTCAAATTGGTAATACATTTTGTACATTTTGTAGGATGTGTGTTGTACATTGCTCATTGTGGTCTAATTAAACACTTTTAGGTAAAATGAGTGAAGGAGCTTTCACAAATTTGTATTTGAATGGGGGTATTAGAGAAAGTGATGGTGGAGATGTGAGTTTTCATGGTCCACCACGCGTAATGGTGCTCATTCCACCTGATTGCAACCTTGAATAGCTAAAACAAATTGTACTTCAGGCACTAAAAATTCCAGATAATCAAGAAATCCAAAGCATGCAATATAGATGTCCAGTAGCTGTTGGGCACAACATGAGATATAATGCCTCCATGCTAAGTGAGGATACACATGTGCAGTTGATGTTGATGATGTATGCACGTTATTCACACACATGGTCTATCATTGAGATATATGTGGAGACGAGATCCCGTGAGATAGAATGTGACAATGACATGGCACAACAATATGAGCATATGGTAGACTTGAATATACCTAACCTACCAACACAGCCATTATACACAATAGTGCCTGAGTGTCAAAGTTGCCAAGATCCTTCTCTAACACAATATCCTCATCATCCCAACGTTGCTACTCATGATGATATAGAAGATTCGTGGCAAGTCGACCATCGATCCGATGTTGAAGGTGAGTATGATCCTGAGTGGTATAGTGATGATGGACTTGATGATGATGCTGATGCAGATGGGGCCAATGTTGACTTACCTAACATGGGATCTAAGCAGACTATGATGGCAACCCCCAGAGTCGAAAGCCCATTGGATCGAACTTATGCTGATGATCTTCCACCTCATTATACTGACATTGATTGGGCAGCTTTGGATGTACCTGAACATCCACCAGACATGTTAAGGAGCAATTGGGATGTTTCCCATGAGTTGTGCATTGGCCTCTCATTTCCATCAAAAGAGGTGGTGACCTTAGCAATAAAACATTATCACATCCATAGGCACCATGATTTTGTTGTAGATGAATCTAAAAGTAGATATTTAATAGCACATTGTCCTCGATCCGAGAATGGTTGCAACTGGAGGATCAGAATATCACATTCGAAATACCTCAACATGTTGGTTGTGAAAAAATACGCAGGTCCTCATACTTGTGTTACACCCAGCATGTCACAGGACCATCGGCATTTAACTTCAGACATAATTGCCTCTTCTATAGAAAGGATACTTGGTGCTAATCCTAGAGAAACTGTTGCTGGAATTATTGCTGCAATTAGTATGAAATATCATTACACAATTAGTTACAAAAAAGCTTGGTGTGCAAAGCTAAAAGCCATTAGAAAGTTGTATGGTAATTGGGATAGTTCATACAATTTACTACCTCAATGGATGGCTGCAATGGTTTAATCGAACCTAGGTAGTGTCTACCATTTCATTACAATGGATGCCAATAATGTACATGTTGATGAAGCACTTGTAACATTTAAGCGTGTGTTTTGGTCCTTTAAGCCGTGCATAGAGGGTTTTAAATTTTGTAAGCCAGTCTTGCAAATTGATGGAACCCACTTATACGGTAAGTATCGTGGCACATTGTTAATTGCAATAGGCCAAGATGGAGGCAATAGAATTTTTCCAGTAGCTTTTGCTGTGGTTGAAGGCAAAAATACAGATAGTTGGAGATGGTTTTTAACATGCATTCGACATTTTGTTACTGATCGGCAACAATTATGCATCATATCAGATTGGCATGCTGCAATAAAGGCTGCAGTGCAAGCTGAACCCGCACAATGGAGGCCACCCCATGCATATCATTGTTATTGCCTCCGGCATATTCAAAGTAACTTCAACACGGAGTTCAATAATAAAATATTAAAAAAATTGATTTACAAAGCAGGTATGCCATTACTTTCTCTCGATTCTATTGTATATGCCATTTAGGTATGTTGGGTGTGCATGCAAAATTAGTAGTTGTCCATTTTTCAGGTGCACAAAATCAACAACGAAAGTATTTGAAGGTCATGGAGGAAATTAGGGGTGTAAATGCACGGGCTGCAGATTGGTGTGAAAGAATTTCTAGGCGATAGTGGACGCTGGCATTTGATGAACATGGTCAAAGATGGGGCCACATGACAACAAATTTAAGTGAGTGCATTAACGGTATTTTTAAGGGAGTTAGAGGTCTTCCTATAACTGCCCTTGTGCATCATACTTTCATGAGATGCGTTGCTTATTGGAAATCCCGCAAACAAAAGGCGTTGGCAATGCAACAGGCGCAACACATCTTCACTGACACCATTACATCGAAGATGGTAGACAATGGAATTAAGGCAAATGCACATGTAGTAATGGAATTCAATAGGGAGCGGGGAGTTTTTGAAGTGGCAACTGACCGAAACCATGTCATAAGAGGAGGAGGTAACTATCACACTGTCAATTTGCAAGAAAGAACTTGCTCTTGTGGAAAATTTCAACATTTTAGGTATCCTTGCTCCCATGTGGTTGCAGCATGTGCACACATTGCCATAAGTCCTCATCAATTTGTTGATCAAATGTATAGGGTGAAAAACTTGTTGAGCTTATATAACTACCCTTTTTATCCACTGGGCCATAAAGATTATTAGCCACCAATTGATGGACCAAAGTTAATTCCTAATTCTGCTCTCGTTCGGCCTAAAGGAAGACCTAAATCGACTCGCATCCGTAATGAGATGGATTGGAGAGAAAACACTCAATAATCAAGATGCACTTTGTGTCACACTCCAGGTCATAATAAGAAGACATGTCCGAACAAACAGATACCACGAGCTCAATTTCACGAGGGAGGAACTTCTCATTAGAACCATTGTCCCAATAGATGCAGTTGATTTCCATATTGAAATTGAAGGTGATACAAGCAATGAGATCATTAGTATTACGTAACTTCAAACACTATGGTTGACCCTTAGATATTGTAATGCAATGGTAACAATAACTTACATCCCATGCAAAGCGTACTAATATACAGTTGATTTCCATATTGAAATTGAAAGTTTTTTTCTTTTATATACAAAGTTTTTTTCTTTCTTAACACCACATCATTATACCTTTTTCATGTGCTAATGACAAAAATTTTTGTTCATCAATTCTTAGAAAAATGGTAATCCTCGGCCAGGTAGGCGCCTGGGCGCCCAAAACCCACCGCCCAGGCTCCCATGCTCAAAAATGGTTCCTCTGCCTAATGGGCGCCTGGGTGCCCAATAACCACCGTTCAGGCGCCCAATGCTAAAAAAAATCATCGGCGGGCGCCCAAGCGCCAAAAAACCACCCAGGCTCCCAATGATTAGAAAAATCTGTCATCCTCTGCCTAGTAGGTGCCTGGGCGTCCAATCCCCACCGGCCAGGCTCCCAATGCTTGGGAAAATCGGTCATCCTCAACCTAATGGGACCCAAGAACCACCGCCAAGGCGCCAAATGCTTAGAAAAAGCTATCATCTTTGGCCTAGTGGGCCGATTTAAATGATTGCTCCCCTAAGCAGATTTAAAGGATTATTTGGCTTGTTCCAACATTGTGTTCTTACACATCTTATCTTATTGAGATAATTAAGGCATGTGAATTTTGGTGCAATATGAGATTGTATAGCTTAAAATTTTTTATTTATCATAGGAATTCTCGTATAATGACCATGGTATGTAGTTTAGATTATTTTGACACAAGTTTCTATCTCTACATGAGGAAACACTTCTTTGGTGTAATGTACAAATTAAATGTTGTTATTATCACATGCAAGTTAGTTTTAACATGGGCATGAGAAAAAATTTCATATCATATCATAACCATAGAAGAGAACTGTAAGAGGACTTTTATCAAACACTTATAGGACAACAAACATAAAAACTATAAATGAGCATAAATAAAAGAGAACTCACTGCTTTCTTTGAATTAAATGCAGATCTTCTTTCATTGCAGAGAACAAAATGTTGTTTTTCCCTTTTTCATTCCTTTTTTTGAAAGTTTTTCTTCCCTTATATACAAAGCTTTTAACTAAATATACAAGATAAAATAAACTAAAATAAAACAAGTATGCATATACAAGCAAAAATGTCTATTTGTAACTTCTATTTTACTGCAAACCATCAGTCTTTGTTTTCATCTTCATCATGTTCTTCTTCTTCCTCCTCTTCATCGAAATTGATGTTAGCCAACGGAAGGCTTCCTAAGGAATCAGGGTCTAACTGGAGCTGAGTGGCCAAATTCCTTAGCATACTTTCTAGGGCATACAGACTATCGAAAAGACTTCTAGAAACTTGCCTCTGCTGCCATTGCTGTTGCTGGTGTAGTTCCCGCTGCTGTCTTTCAATTCTTTCTAACCTTTCTACAACAGTCAACTGCCTTCTCAACCTTCTTTGTTGAGGTGGATGAGGGGCTTGTCCTTCTTCGGGCTGCTCTTGATAATATCTTAATATTACATCAGCATTGATAGGAGGAGCAACACCAATGGGCACATCTCCATTCATGCCACTAACACCAGCCTTGAAGCATAATTTTGTAATTAGTGATGGATAAACCAAACTGCCTAACTTTTCTTGTGCAACTATGTGAATATTATCAGTAATGAGACTACCTATATTCACAGTTTGTTCCATGAGAATTGCATATATTAATAAAGCCCGTTTGATCATCACTACAGAATGATTAAAGGAAGGAAGTAAATTTGACTGCACAAAAGTACACCAAGCCTTTGGGATGGGTAGTAAATCAGATTTTTTCAGATGCTTAGGAGCATTTTTGGCTTCTAAAACCCATTCGGCTCCCGGTCGGCAGAGACATTGAAGAACATCCTGTTGTTTTAATTGCCTAGAAATCAACTCTGAATATGCACACTGTCCAGGGTAATTATATTTCAGATCAAAGTATTTATTTAGCTCCCTTCTAGAAAAATCAATAGAAACTCCCCTGACATAAGACTTGAATTTATCATCCTCTTTGTTTACTAAGAAAGCATTAGAATAAAATTCTTGAACAATAGTTTGATTTCCTGGTTCAGGAATTGAGCAAAGCTTCTCCCATTTTCTTTGCATGATTTGGGTTTGGATGTCTTGATGCTCACCTTCCCCCAAATCAAACCCTCTCTCCGAACCATGCTCTTTCTTACCACAACATCATTATACCTTTTTTGATGCACTAATGACAAAAATTTATGTTCATCAAACTCACCACTACTTGATCCTGCACCGGACACATTTTTTCTTTTCTTTGGTGGCATAGTATCAAATGCACAAACAAAATCCTGTTGAACAACATCAAGTACAAACAATCAAACCCCAATGAGAGAACATAAGTTCATTGAAAATACAAATTTAATAAATTTCTACTCAAAATAGTCTTATATACAAAACTTCACCGAAAGGATCAACATTCATCAAATGATTTACTGGCATGTTTCAATCAATCACTTGACGAAATGACACTAAGTATATGCCTAAAACCCAAATATGCAAATTCATAATAAGCAAAAATGAAGTTTAAGTATTCAAATACCCAAAGTACTAGAGGACTAGAGAGAACAAAACCTGCTGGGACACCAAACATTATGGAGTAATGAATGTGTGCATACACACACCAGTTCCCTTACATGTAGCACAACTACTCTCCTATTTAAATATGCTAGCTTGTACATATATCTGAACATGCATCAAAATCATCAGTCTAATAACCAAAAACAAACCAATACTATGTTTAAAACAAACATAGAATTCATGGTTTGGAACCACAATTTCTATTATAGTTAGTACACCACAATGTATGGTCACTCTACATGGTTAACCTGGTAGTCAATTGGGCGCCTGGGCTCCCAATGATCAGTGCCCAAGCGTCTAGTCTCTGCCACCTTGGCGCTTGGGCGGTAAACTATCAGCGCTCAGGCACCCAATTAGCAGAGTCCATGCACCGGGGTGCCCAAGATTCAGCGCCTAGGCGTCTTGCCTCTAACAATTGGCCACCTAGACAATGCCTGTAGGCTTCTCTTTTGTATTTTTCTTTTGTATCTCTTACCTTACTTTATTCTTGTCCAATTTCATTTTCCTACATTACAGCATCAATAACATATTGGTTACAAGGCACTAGCACACTAGTCCTTCTATGGTTCAAACACTACTGCACATGATGGAACAGGCATTTACATTATCTCTATCTTTAGCTTAGTCCTTATAGTTAGAATGTCTAAAACAAACAATACTAAAATGAAAACAAGTAAGGTAAGGGATAAATGAAAATGAAAGAAAAAGATGGGATGAAGATTGTGTTTAGTCAGTTAGAGTGATTTTTATATGAAGCCATGTAATTCCAAAGTTCTTGGTTTGCATTTCTCATGAGTTTGGCTTGTTCGTTCATGTACAGTGTATCAATCCCAAGGATTTACTGTAGTGTATCAATCCATTGACATTAAACAATCTACAATTTTCTTGTGGTGTTTACTTTGCACTTCTGATTTTCTGATTTTAATTCTGTTTTACTAAACAGAATTCAAATTCTGTTATAGACATCCTAACTCTTGTACTTTAATGGATACAGCTTATTTTGTTGATGGGATTCTTTAGACTGAAATTCTTCATTTTTCCTAATGAAAACATTCATTTTGCATTTGTGTAAAAAAGAGGAGCTAGTTAAGCCATTGTGAAGAAATGGTTGCAATGAATGAACTCTAGGTTGAGGAAATGTGTTTTCTGGAGATATTTTTTTTCTTAGGATAGGATATCAAGACACAACTTGATTTTTGGAAGCAATTATGGAGAAGTACTGCATGGGACAAATATACTTTACTTCTTTCTAATGATTTTAACATATAACCAAGAACTTAGGGAAGCTTCTAAGCATGTTCAGCAGGTCAGTTTGGTCAGGTTTGTGGCTAAATCCCAACTGAACCGAACCCTTACAAATTTAAGAAATTTCAACCGAATACATGTGCCATTTGACTTTGGGTGATTTGGGTGAACTATTCAAACCTTCAAATACAGAACTCAAATCTACGATTGACTTTTGACATTGAAGGCAAAGTTTGAGCTGATACTGTCATGGAATGTCATTGTGTAAACAGACACTGAGAAAGTAAAGAATGTGCTCTTGCCGCAGCTGCTTTCAAGTCCCTATCATATATATTCTTATGAGCTAATTGCCTAATTCCTCTTCCCCACTACAGTAAGATTTTAATAGAAGAATTCCAAACCTTTTAATTTTATGGCAACAGCAACCAGCCTAGAGGCAATCTAGGGCTCACCACTATGGCAATGGGAAACAAAACCAAATCTTTATAAGTTTTTGACTATTTTTAATTGGTTTGGATCAAGTTAATTAGTTATGGTCACATTAGTTTGGGTTTGTTCACCTCTAAAAGCTTCTTTCAGACCATTACTAGCATTTTGAAATATTACTTTCTTGTGCATCTTTATTCTGTTTGCTGCATCATTATGTTATAGATGTCTTCATAATAGATTTGCACAACCCTAATCCTTCCTGGTAAAAGAGAAAATAAAAGAACTCTATAACCTATCTATGAGAGTGATTTTGAGAGAAAACTTGAGTTTAAGGCTTCCATTTTATCAAGCATAGCCTAGCGCCAATTATCGTCTAAAGGGGCAAGATGCAGCTAACTGTCATGCCATGGCCATATTGAATAATACGTGTCTACACAGAGGTGAAAAACTACTAGTACATTGACAATACATATATGGTGGTCATCATGAAGGTAACATGTAGCTGAACATATTACCTAGTAGCATTTGACAAAAATGAAAAAAAATAAGGCATTGACTCATTTCCCTAAATTTGACATGTAATTATAAGAATTCAGATGATACAAAAGGACCTACAGAGTAGCAAGAGAGGGAGGGAGAAACAGAGTTAATTCACAGTATTAACCAAAATGTCAACTAGTTATTCTCTTTTTTTGGCTAAGAAAGATGGCTTGACAAAGCAACAAAGTCAGCATATACCTTGTAGTAACCTAAATAGGCATATACCAGCCACCAAGAATATCTGCTTCAAGCCTTTAATGATTTTAACATACAAAAATTATATAAAAGGAGTGACCAATATTCAAATGGATAGTGTATCATCCAGATTTTACACGACAGCTAAATCTGATAGTTTTTAACAAAAAATCACTGATAACATGGCCAAATCGGCCAAATTACCAAATGCACCTAATAATTAAAAAGTTGGGCATTGAAAGCAAACTTTCATGTTGCTGTATGCATGGATATCATATAGAGAGATTAGGAAAATTCCTGAGCAGTGCACTTTTTCACAAAGTACAACAAGATTTATGAGCCACCTTTCAAGAGTACTTTCTTTGTTGCTTTCAATATTATGGATGAAAATCAGAGTAATTTGATGCTAATGAGACTAGAAAACTAAATTTGAACTCACATCAGATATGGGAATTAGAAGAGAGAAGTATGAATTAGAAGAATGATAATTACAAATTGACACTAAAGTTCATTTGTTAAGAAAGAAGCTATCCTTTTCAAAGAGATTAACAAGGTAATTTCTCCCTAATGGTATGCATGGATGGAAGTTGTTTGAATATGCTACAACAGCTTTAAATTTGAGTGCTATTCACTGACCCTTTTATCCAATCGACAAATCTAGAAGTCTGAACAACTTTAACGAGCAGGGTCCCTCTAGAACTTCTGTTAACAAACAATTCTTATAGGACTTTTAATTTAAAAAATGATTTAAGTACACAATGGCATAATACACTACCTATTCTTGAAAGCCAACAAGGCAAAAAAGAAAAAAAAAAGCATATACTTTACATAAACAATTGATTCTAAAAGTTAAGAACATTGGGATGAATTTTTCATCTTTAACCAAATCCAGACAAATGGCTGAAAATTTATAATTTAATTCACTTGGAAAGCCACATATCAGTACAGAGTATTTTCTGAAGTCTAAGATGAAGACGTAAACACTTTATAAAATTATATGTTTTGGACTTACACGACTGTGGCAACTTAATTATGCCACTGTAACATCAGAGGAGAACTTCATTTCATTATTGAAATTGATTTAAAAAAAAATCAAATATATGAACTTGAAGCAATTGATGGCAAGATTACCTATTTGAGAACACACAACATAAATATCAATGCACATAAACATTTAAGACAACCAGATGAACACAAGTAAAGGCTGAATTATTTCTAATTCCCCCTGGCCCCCAGCTTAAGGTCAGATAGGATTAAAGTGACAATCTTCTCACACCCATTTTTGCAACACAAAACACTAGGTGAAACTGACAAATTCAATTGAACCACCAGAAAGAAGGTGTGAATCCCAAGACTCAACCAGCCTATGCAATGACAGGGTATGCTTTTCATGCAACAGCATTAGAGCAAGTAACTTACAAACAGTCAGAGGCACCCTCCTGGTAAAATTCATTTGTGAACTTATAAAGATGATGATATGCTTTCTTGTTTTGTTTTCCCTAAATAGCTGGTATAAAAACAATTCCATGCTCAAATACCTTGTAGAACGGCAACAACGGGTAGCTTTCTACTGAATGATACTTTTTTTCAAGTTAACAAGGTAAGTGTAATGAAGGATTGTTACTATTCAATCATCTCAATAAAAGGCTACCCTCATTCTAATTCATCCTTCACTAACAAGGTCTTTTATTGCGACACAAGTATTTGCAAACCATGCATCCAGCATTAAGCCCCTTGAGCATGGATATGGAATTTACAAAGGAGTGCTATATACTTTGAAACCTCTGTATCAATGATTTTCAGAGATATTAAAAAGAAACTATATGCTCATCTACTACATATCTATTTTAACCCAATTTATTCAACAAGATAAAATATTACTGACCCAAAATTCATATATCTACTAGGCCTCTCAACCCAAGGGATCCAACAATGCTTTTGGAGAGGTATGTAGACTACCTTCAAGTGTTTCTGATATCTAATTACCACACTAGAATATTGACAATTACTAAAGAAGAAACCTTTCAACCTCAGCAAATATAATTTGCTTTGAATTACTTTATGCACAAGAAGCATAAAATAACAGAGGAACAAATTATTTGTTTCATTGACATAAACTTCTAAAGTTGCCTTGAGGAAAACCCATGATCTAATCAAATCTAAATTACTGGACATAGCTCATTAAGCATTGCAAGTGAGTGGACATGGATATTTGGTACATTGTACACATACAAGTGAAGAAAAGAGGGAGGTTCACCAGATATGCTAAATAAGTAAGACTACAATGATCTCTTTTAATTAGTTACAACTTACAAACTACACATTTCAAGCTCAATCAACCAGAAAAAAGCCTAAACAAATTTGACACTTCATATAAGCATCACAACAACCATTGTTAGATGTCAATAATTAAGTCATGGAAAGGGCAAATAATAATCATGACTCATGAGTAGCTAGGATAACATATATCATGCTATTGTGCTTTACACAACATCCTAAGTCAATTAGATATAAGGCATATCAAACCACCACTTAACCCCGTAACCAGTCCAATAGTGTTGTTTCTAGAGGTGCTCAACATTTTAATATATATAACTTGAACAATTTCCTAAAAACATATGCTTCCACTCAATATTCTTTGTTCTGGAATCACATGGACCGAGTGGAAATTTTTGAAGTTACACAAAAGAAACTAAATCTCCTAAATTTTGGAACTTAAGCATTTCACTCCTAAATCTTGGCAGTCAACTAACAAAACAATCACAACAATGCTCTCTCAACTGTCACCAAATATGCTATGATCCAATTTCATGGACTTCCTCGGCAACCATTCAAGGCCTAAACTAAAAGTCAACATTACAGTAATCATGACTTTGGTTACGTGCTTTACCTTCTTAGTTGACTTGGGCAGGCTAAGAATCACACCACAGAGGGGGCCGGCGGGTTCAAAGATAGCACCTGAGCAATGCGACAACAGCAAAGAGCATGAAGAGGTGAAGACCAAAGAGCTGTTGAGCCGAGAGGTTGGAGAGAAATAGTGAGCAACGGCTATGGCTCGAAGTGGTGAGAGAGGAAAAATGGAGTAAAAAGAAAGCAGTTCTGGTTAGGGCATGATGTGGCCAGAAGGAGAAACTAAAGAGCATGAAGAGAGTGAAAAGCAAATTGCTATTGAGCCGAGAGGTTGAGAGAAGCAGTGAACAGCGGCTATGACTCGATGTGGTGAGAGAGAGGAAAAATGGAGTGAAAAGAGAGCAGTTCCAGTTAGGGCAAGGAGAAACAAAGTCAGTAGAGTGGAGTGACGAGCACGATGTGGCCAGAGATAAAGGGAGAAACGGCAAGTTACGGAGTGAAGAATAGATTCCTGAGGTGGCATTATACAAGCTGAGTTGGCTATCTGATATGGCAAATATGACCCCCTCAGGTCAATATTTTTCAATTAAACCTATTTAAGTAATTTTTTTTTAAAAAGACATTATGCATGTAAAATGGCCGATGTTTTCTCTCTTCCATATTCAAAAAACACCCAAATGAAACTAATACAATACAATTTTTGACATTTCATTTGAGGTGTTTTTGGAGACTGAAATTGATAATGAACAACGGTGGTGACCATTTTCAACACTTCCCACATTGTCGGCATCTACTCAAGTTAGGTTGCACTGCAAATACTGGTGACTTCTGTGAGCATTCCTAGAAGGTTATCTTCAAAGCCATCATCATCCCTCATTGCTCTAACCCAATCTAGCGAATTGTCAGGTACAATAGAAGAATGTTCACACGTCAAAAGCTCTAGTAGATGAACCTCAAAGGCAAAAACATTAGACTTGGAAGTGGCTCCTTCTTGTGTATGCTATTTGGCTTATTATTAAGCTCAAAAAAAGGGAGAGGGAGTGGCGTTGGGGCGCATTAGCAGGTTGTCTAACTTGTGGAGGGGAAGAGTTTCGTCCTTTACCACCATCAAGTTAGGTGGCATTGCCATTAGAGCAGCACCGACGAACTTGTGCAGGCTGCTAGGCTCTAGGTTTTCTCGGAGTCTGAGCCCTCTCAAACTCTTTCCTTCTCCCCTACATACCACATATATGAATTGTTAGAGAATGGTGCATTGCACCCTTCATGGGGTGCAATGAACCAAATTGAATTAAATAAATTTTTTGGTAAAAGAAAAAAATTAGCCCATGGTCAGGTTCCAAATTTTTTTTTTTTTTTACAAAATTATAGTGTTTTTGGGTTTAAATTTAATCAAAGTAAAAATATTTAAAAGTATTTTTAGCATAAGTTTTATATTTATTTATTAACTTGACAAAAAAAAAACGCAAACTTCTTTTTACAAAAGTCTGCCACAATTGGGCCACTTGCCCAAACAATGGCTTCTCATTGTTATTAAAAAAAGATAAAACGAGTGAGGGATGGATTGGAAAAATATCAACCTTGTCCACATTAGTACAAGAGTTGGCTTGCTTATCAATTTCATCTCCAACTCAACATTTTGTTTGAGAGTTCTTGGTCTAATTACCGAATGAATAAAATTGATAGATTACTTTTCTTTTGAGAACAGAATTAAAAAAATATTTTAAAAATTATATTAATAAAATATGTATATTTGAAGAACGAATATAATAATTTTGTCATTATCTTATTTATGAACGATTAATTTTCGATCTTTTAGATCTGCCTTTGTTCACGAAACAGCGGAGGTCCTGTTCTTGAAATATCAAACGTGCGATTTCATTAAAGTTTTTCCATTTATTGGTTATTGTCTTCCACTCCAACAACTCTTTTTTTTTTGGGTGCTATTCAACAACTCATTTTTATGGGACAAAAATCAAAGGATGCCAAAACAACCTGAAGCCCTCTAGTTGTCCCTCTTGCCAACTCTGTCGAGAGGTGATGGCAAATTCAAATACAAATTGAGTCCATACTCTGTTACGGAGACCATGGAGTATGTGGGTAATAGCCTCGCAAGCCAGCAACTCTGACAGTCTCGTTTGAAATTATTGTTGGTGTTCTCACATAATACATGCTGCATTTGGCTAAAACATGTACGTTTTGCAGCGCATTGAAGATGTGATTGATAAAACCTTGTAAAGCAAAGGGAAAGGATATATTAGAAAGCGTCAGCATTTTTTTGACCAAACAGACTCAATTTCAAAGGTGGCAAAGCTTACACCATCCATCAACTTTGTCTTCTACTTTGGTCGGAAGAAAACGCTAGTACCAGACATGTCTTTATAAAATTGACATCTTTGACGCTTTTGCTGGCAACTGAAGGAGCAAATACCGTCTATTCTATCAGAATTGTCTAAATATTTTAGGCAGTGTACTAAGAAAGAAATAAAAATAATATTAATAATTAAACATTAATTTAAAAAATAAATTTTACATAATAAATTTAAATATAAAATAAAATATAAAAAATGATTAAAATTAAGAAATATAAATATCAGAAAATTTAGACCCTAAAATAGATCAATTAGAAAGCTATTATAAACGGGGATGTCATCGTCACCAACATGTATATTCAGTTCTCATTATTAATGAATAACTTTTAAGACAATCTAATCCTTTCAAATGAAAGGACCACAAAGGTGGTGTGCACACGTTGGGGGTTTAACCACCATTGTCTTTAAAGTACAACGAGGCCTTTTGCCTTTGTATGGATATAATATGAAACCTACAAATCTACATATTTTAGTTGAGCAAACAGTGGTTTAAGTAATACCTAAAAAAAAAAATAGTGGTTTAAGTACATGTGCTCTTTGGACCTAATAAATGTATGGATTAGAAAGAAAATGCTAAAGTTACGTGGAAAGTCTACGCTCCCATGTACAAATTAAAAATTTAGTTGTAAAAAATAAATAATAGGAAGGGATTATGAGAATATGTATAATTAATATACAAAATTTATGTACAACTTTATTATTACTAAATTAAAAATACTTATATTGGAATTGGTCATAATGCGTATGGGCTCGTAGATGAAACCCAAACAATTGTTCGGTTTGAGCTCCTGTTATGTGTACTTTAAAATATAAAATATAAAATAATTATTATTGATAATTAATAATATAAATAATTATAAAATATAAACAAATAGATAAAAATCCACAAATCTCAATTCATCCATTCATTCGTTTATTTTTCTAAGTATGAATCTTATAAAATTTTATTTGCAAATATAGCATGATAATTAATAAAAATCATCAACTACATAAGGGCATCAAAAAATAAAGTTACCATAAAATCCTCCCTATTGTAATCAAGTTCAGAACCAAGCCAACTTGATATCTGTCAGGCTAAGACTTGAGCCAAGGGCTCAATTTGATTTGCAGCCCTTACAAATTAAAAATTTTAAATTATTACTATACATAAAAAATAAATTATATGTTTTACTCATTCAAAAATTTTAAATTATTAGTATATATAAAAAATTTCGAGTTTCAAATAAAAATACAAACATATATGCAAAAATTAAAATTTTGAACAGTAAATAAATTAAAATAGAAAATTATCTAGATTATAGATAGAAAATTTGTCATCAAATTTAATTATCGTTGTTATTTTGTTATTTATCTTTATATTTCTATAACGACTAATTTTTTGAAAAAATAGGAAAGCAGATGACAGTTTTTTAAATAACTGAAAAAGGATAATCTTTTATTTTCTCACCCCTTTTGTTTCTTTTTTTCTTTCCTTGTTCTTCCCTCACGGTAAACCCCTATTGCCTTTTTCTTCTCCAGCCAAACACCATCCCCGTCCCCCATTTCTTACATTTTTCTTCACATTCTTCTCATTTTGCATTGAAACGGACTTAGTCTAAGAGATAATCTTACTTCTTACTACACTTAACTCTCTTAAATCTCTCATCTCCCTTTTTTTCATCTACTACATAAACAACTTACCACTGACAATTAATAAAATTTTCGGACATAATGACAATGGGGTTTGGATAGCTTCTAGCTCACTGCCCATCTATTATTCTAATGATCAAGTTAAATATTTTTTGATTTTTCATAATTTTAAGGATTTCTTTTAATAAAACCCTACCTCCAAAATAATTTTCTCCCTCTAAGCTTTCTCTCTTTATACCCATCACCCCTATGCTTTAACATATGTTTTATAAATTATTTATAACTTGCCAGCCATTTGACTCAATTTAAATTTTTTTAAGTAATTATGGTTGTGAGTTGTATGTTTTATAGATAATTTGAGAATTTGTATGCATTAAGAATTGTACGAATAATTATTGAAGGTTGGATAATTCTTTGAACACTTAGAATATTTTTAAAGATAAGTGTTGACATGTAAATCATATATCTTAATCAAAAATTTCACTTTGGTGAGGTTTTAACACATTATGGTAATGGATGCACCCTCCATAGTAGTATTCTAACTGTATTAGTATTCTTGAGTATAATTTAATATATAATTTATTTTTTATCAAAATTTGTTGGAGGCTTTTTAGCACCCACCCAATTGGTCATTGGAGGTGGATTGACATTTTTTTAGCCACATTGTTGTGAGTTTATATGGACATTCTAGCATTCTTTTCATCTCTAAAATATTCTTCCTTGCATTATTTTTTATACATGTTGAAACATACAAATTTATTATACGATTTTACTTACGTACAGTAATTTTTTATGATTTAGTTAATTTTATCTTATAAAATTGTTTTTATATAAGATTATGATTTTGTCATTGTTGGAAAATAAGTTCTTCAACTAAATTTTGTTTTTAAAATATTTAATTTGAAGATAATATTATGCTGAAAAATGTTAGATTAATAATCTTTATGCCTATTTGTTATGCTGTATTAAATCAACTTTGAACTTGTGCTTTAATTTGGATTGAACCAATGTTTTTGACAGAATTTCTCTTAATGGCTATTTGTGTAATTTACTTTTACTTCTATTGTTTTGATTGGTTTTCTATGGCTGTGAAAAGTATCATGCAAGAATCATATTATCATTAGTAGGGTTAATGACTTATGTGTATATAAAATTAAATATAGATCTCATGAGGAATGATTTGGTGCATACTTTACAAGTATTGCAAAATATAGATATGGATATTGATATGAGTTTTGATATGAATCAGGATATGAATATTAATATAGATATGGATTCAAGATCAGGTTATAGATATAAACCGCAAGGAAAATTATCTATTGTACACTTCATGATGATGTCACAATAAAAAATGGAGCTCATTAAAAAATAATTTAGTGCATACTTCATGCATATTCCTTAAGAATTCAAGAAATAATCAAATATAAACTCTATATGATGTTAAGTATTAACCTATGTGAAAAAATGATCTAGCGTATATTATGCTTGGGAGATCATGATTATACTCATTAATATTTTATTTTGGTAAATGTTGTTCTTTAATTATGACTAAATTGGGAAATGCTTACATTTTACGATTTTTTAAGTTTAATTTTATGAACTTATTCATGTAATATGGATTTGTGAATTTATAAAATTTCTCATTACCAAAATAATATATTATAAACTTCTCTTGGGTAGTGAAATATTTCTTTTTTTTTGTTACATGTTAAGAAATTGTTTATAAAAGAAATTATAAACTATTGATCTGGAATTTCTTTCAAGAACAAGATTGATAAAAAGTAAATTTTTCGAGGACGAAGATAATAGTTTTGACAAAACTTCATGTATGAACGATTTATTTTCGCTCTTTTAGATCTGCCTCTGTTCACGAAACAGGGGAGGTTATGTTCTTGAAATATCAAACGTAGGATTTCAATGAAGTTTATCTATTTATGGGCTATTATCTTCCACTTCAACGACTCATTTTTATGGGATTAAAATTACAGGACCTGAAGCCCTCTAGTTGCCATCACTGTCGAGAGGTGATGGCAAATTCACAGACAAATTACGTCCATGCTCTGTTACAGAGACCATGGAGTTTGTGGGTAATAGCCTAATTAGTCAATTAACTATGACAGTCTCATTTGGTATTCTTGTTGCTTTTCTCACACAATATGAACTGCATTTGGTTAAAACGTGAACGTTGTGCAGGAAATCTTGGGGACACCTTTCTGGTTCTGCCAAATGTAGATGCAGCAAAGATGCGACTGATAGAACCTTATAAAACAGGGAAAGGATTTATTAGAAAGCGTCAGCATATTTTTGACCAAACAGACTCAATTTCAAAGGTTGCTAAGCTTCCACCATCCATCAACTTTGTCTTCTACTTTGGTCGGAAGACAAAACTAGAACCAGACATGTCTTATAAAATTGACATCTTTGACGCTTTTGGTGGCAGCAGAAGAAGGAACCAGTTCTGTCTATTCTATCACAGTTGTCTAAATTTTTTAGGCAGTGCACTATCGAAGAAATAGAAACAGAAACAATATTAAAAAAAATCACTAAAAAAAATTGATAGATGAAATTTAAATACAAAATAAAAAATATAGAACATTATTAAAATTAAAAAATACAAAAATCAAAAGATTCAAACCCATAAATTAGAAAGCTAATAGGAAGGAATGTGACTGTCGCCAACATGTGTTTTGTATGTTCAGTTATTATTATTAATTGATAACTTTGAGGACAGTCTAAACCTGTGAAATTAAAGGACAAAAAGGGTGGTGCGCACACATTGGGGGTGTAGCCACCATTGTCTTTAAGTACGATGAGGCATTTTGCCTGCCTTTGGTTATACTATGAAACCAACCAATCCGTACACGTGCTCTTTGGACCAAATCAATGCATAGATTAGGAATAGTTGTACAGGAACTGGTCATGAGGAAAATGCATGATGATATCTGCTTACAACTGATGAAACCCATACAATTGTTGGGTTTGAGGTTAAATATAAATAGATAAAATATTAAATTATTATAAATATAAATAAATAGATAAAAATTCACAAATTTTAGTTAATCCACTAATTATTTATTTTTATTAATAACTACTTCCATACATTTTATATGCATAACTAAAATTTAATTATTCATTAATAAGGTATTAATTCAACAATCGTTGCTTAAACCTAAAGTTAAACAACTTGGGATCAAAAATTTAAATTCAAGTATTAAAATTACAATTATATAGAGAGATTATCAATAACTGATACTAAATAATCATTGGTTAGTTGTACAAGTTTTATTTACATAACTAATCAATGATCATGGAGTGAAGGATGTGAAAATCCTATAATAAAAGAATTAGAGAAGAGAATTACTCTCTCTACGTATCCATATATTAATTATTATGACAAAAAAAAATAAAAATGAAAATATAGAATAGAAAATGTATAAAAAAAGCGCCCACATGCGTTTATTTTTTGGTCGTCTTACCGTCTTCTAAATACATATAAGAGAGATTTACGTATGAAATTGACATGCCACTGTTGACCCCACCCAGCCATTTGAATGTATAAAATAGAAGTGATGTGCCTTACTTTATCCCGACAAACAGACAAACTTTATTATATTAAATAGTAATTAACCTTTGATTAGGCGCATCAGAGGGAGGTCGCCACTGCACATTGGTTGGGACGGTGGCGCAGGTGATTCAATAAATTTTATGCACACTTTTATATTTTAATTTTAAAGAAATTAATTCAATATTTTTCTTTTTTTAAATTATTTTAATATTTGATATTAGAAAAGTTTTTTAAATTATAATTTTTTTTGATTGACTACACTCGTCAATTGACACTATCAGTTATTTGCAAAAATACGTAATCACGATATGTATCATTGCAAAATTACACTCATTAAGAACTTCTGCTTTTTGGTTAAAAAATATGAAGAAATTCTCGATTTTGGTTTTTTCCTCATTCTCTATTCGTAACGTAGTAAACTATTTCTTATTTCAGTTTTGCTACTCTAAAAAAAATTAAATCTTGTTTAATATTTGTTTTAAAAAATTTAAATATTAAATTTATTAAATTTTATAAATTAAATTATAAAATTAAATAAATTTAATGCCTTTATTAAACTTTGTGCTGTTTGGTATGGACAATTTTTTAAACAGTTGTTTTGTACAAAATGGTCACAATGGCCATGTCTAATTAGAATTTAAATTTTTTGAAGTTAGGAAGGTTGCTATACCCACATCTCAAAAGTGGTACAAATTTTACATTCAATTTATGACAATATTTAAATTTGTTGAGACCACACCTTATAATTGAATTCCACACCATAAGGTGTAGGTTTCACTAAATTCAAGGGTTGTCATAGATTTTGAGTAGAATTTGTGACACTTTTTAGCGTGAGATTATAATTTCTTTAAAATTAGCATTTAAAGTTAAAAAATAAAGTAAAAAAAAAAAGAGATAAATTAATATTAAAAAAGAAAAGTTAATAAAAATAAAATCTACAAATTAAATTTAAATATAAAATAAAGAGACAAAAGAGAAAATCACATATGAAAAATTCCAAATATCCAAATCATATCTAGCACTTGATTATATTAGCGAGTGCTAACCTGAATTTTCCTCTTCGGTTTTGGCTTAATAGCAGATGATTTTACATTAAATTTTGGGAATTCTATTGGTACCATTAACTTTAAATAATTGGTTGTGTATTAAATTTATTCAACAATTATCTACTACTTAATAATACTACCAAAAATTGCAAAACAATATCCTCTACCACTGCACTATTAAAGTATTAGCTCTGATATTGTATTTATTTGGTACAAAATCAATTTGGGCAACTAGGTTCGGTTTCAAGTTAAAATAAAAAACACTGTTTTCTGAACAAAAAAATCTGAATATAACTTTATCTCACACGTCACATGTTGAAATAAGGTATGGTCTTACAAGTTAATTTTGCTGGTTAACTCTGAATCTAAATTAAATATAAAATAAATTATATATTAAATTACTAATAACACATAATTTATATAACATA
The DNA here is from genome assembly GCA_037013595.1 of Dicorynia guianensis. Lineage (NCBI taxonomy): Eukaryota > Viridiplantae > Streptophyta > Magnoliopsida > Fabales > Fabaceae > Dicorynia > Dicorynia guianensis. The sequence goes on along the minus strand of JASUAB010000012.1, from coordinate 28,421,070 downwards.
AAATCACACTAAAACGGATATTGCTTAAATTCTTTTTAAATATAAATAATAAAAAATAATTAATAAAATTTATGCGATTTTGGATCAATTTGGTCTGCACCAAAGATGGTCCTGGATCCGAGTCAATTCGATCTTATGAGAAATGTCTGGAGCTTTTCATCTTCTTGTGAAGTTGATCAACGAAACAAATACCGAGGGATGAGTTTAGCAGGACTACTGTAACCATGACCTAATCCTAACCTGGTTTGAGAGGATGTTTCATAAGATATTGTGGGAGGTTTGCCAAAGGTGCAGGGTATTGACACTGTCCTAGTAGTGGTGGATCGCCTCACTAAATACTACCAATTTATTTCTATTTGGCACCCCATTACTGCAAAGGAATTGCAAGAGTATTTGCTAAAGAAATCGTGCGATTGCATGGCTATCCTCGCTCCATAGTATTAAACAGGGACCCTATGTTTACATCCCACTTCTGGCCTGAACTAGCGAAAACTACATGGACTACCTTGAAGCTTAGTTCAGCATACCACCCCCAAAATGATGGCTAGACAGAAGTGGTTATGGAGTCTTGAGAGACTTACTTGCGGTGCTTCTCATGTATGCAGCCAACTAAATGGCTGCAGTGGATGTACTTGAGGAAAGTCTAAAGAAAGCTCAGAATAGCATGAAGAAATATGCTGATGCCAACAGAAGAGAGGTGCACTTCGAAGTGGGTGATTAGATATTCCTTAAGCTTCAGCCTTATAAGCTTCGTTCATTGGCCAAACATCCTGATAAATTGAGCCCACGCTTCTCTGGTCCTTATACAGTAGTGGAGAAGATTGGGAACGTAGCATATTGTCTAGCCCTACCCCAGCACGCCAAAACACATTCATAGATTATGAAAGCTTTGGGGCAATAGATCCAGAGTCAACCACTACTCTCATATTTTAATGAAGACATGGAGCTAGTGCTTCAACTTGAAGTAGTGCAGGCTGTGAAACAATAGGGTATTAGCTCAACTGGAGTGTTATTTCAATGGAAAGGTCTGCCGGACTTCGTGAGTACTTGGGAAGACTTCATGGAGATGTATGTTAGAAGACATAGGTATGCCAGTACATGAAAGGATCTGTTCACCCAAACTGATTAGACGACCACGTGGCAAGATAAGATTGGGGAATTAGGATATTCTATTGGTCAGTCTGTTAGTAGTCGGCTTTAAGGGGAGCATAGGGAATGTGAGAAGATAAGGTTTAGTGTAGAGTTGCGGCCTTGTGGGAGAGGCTGACTCCCTCAATTGATTAGGGATTGTTTCTTACCTTCTACTCCACTTGTGTGCAGTTACTATAACTATGAAAAGAAACAGAAGTATTCTATCTGCTTGAAATGGGTCCTAAGTTTTAAACCATGCAGCTAGATTTGAAGACAACATTGAAACATGAGAATGCAAGGAAATGAAAGTCCTACGATTATTTTTCACCTTTAATTTATATTTAATGATATAAACTATTAAATTTATTAAGTTTCACAATTTAATTTATAAAATTTAATAATATAAATTATATGTTATAAAAATTAAATAAAAAATTATAAAAAATAATAAAACTCAAGAATGTATTATGCACCCAAATAGCTCATTCTTTCAGTCTTGTTTTTATCTCATTTTGTGAAAATGTTATTACCCGGCCTCACTCAATGTTATTCTAGTCTGTCTTCTTGTAATAAAGAATTCAGTTGTTCAATTGCAAAAGCAGCCATAGATCATTCCACAAAGTCAGAAATAAATCTGTAGCTCGCAGCAAAAAAATTCATGCTTTTAAATTCAGAAGAAGAGGATATTTATATTGGTCAAGTTAAGAACATATATAGATCTCATAATGACAAGCATGAAAGATCATACAGAATTCCTCCGTTTAAGTAACGTGTTAGAACTTCTCCAGTTTAAAAACAAGCAATAAAAAAAAAAAAAAAAAAAGCAAAACAGAAGGTTTTAAACAAAATTATAAAAACCTACATTAAAAAGACCTCAAATCTCTGAATTTTCAGTTTGACAAAGTAGCCGTCTCTTTGAGAGGCTGGCCTTCGGACAGTGTTTCCCAGTTAATTTGCCTAAGCATTTTAAATCTATCATCCAGTGTCACAAACCCAACCTCAGGAGTAACAATACCAGCAGTCCCAGCTCTATAGATCAATATCATACTAGCCCCCATGTCAGGTCCATGGAGTTTTCCAGTAAGCAGAAGTCGGAGGGGCATGAAAAGTGATTTTCCCTGAAACATAAAGATGAACATATTTTCAGTTGTTTGTTTATGTACGAAAATTAAATTACACAACAGTATGCGAGTGATGTATGTGGTTATCCAATTTAGTTCACCTTGCGCTTAAGTGATTTACCAAACGTCTTCACCCACTTCTGCCAGCCAGCATGGCCTTCTTCAAGGGCGGCAAAGAGATCACCACTATCATAGGCAGCCAAGAGGCTGTCCGAAATTTCTGAAAGATTATCTTCTAAGATGGATTTAGCTTCATCACTGCAAACAACATGTAAGAAGTTGTAATTACTTTCAACACATCTACCATCAGACCCAACATACAACTTGCAATCAGCAGCAAGAAGTTGCAGAGTCTATGCCATCGTGACCCACAAAATCGAAATTGTATACCACAATTCTGTTCATGAGGCCAACCACACAATAAAAGGTCTTGTGAGAAGTATATGATCATCACCTCAGTAAGGTAGAATGTAAGGGATAAGAAAACAAGTTGGCAAGTGCCTTGTCTGCATCAGTTATCAAGTCAATCCCATCCTTTAGTAACTGAATTGCTTCCTGTTAGTCGATCATGCAATTAGTACCACTTGCTTTTCATTCCACCGTTATAGGATATGATAACATAGCACTAAACCACTAATAACAGGATTCCACAAAAACCAGAATAAAACTCATACTATAAGGAGAACAAATGAAAATTGCTTGCAAATTGGATCTCACATCAATGTAGGGCCCTGATGACACTGTGAGTAATCCAGACGTCTTCCAGCGCTCTCCAATAAGTTTGCTCAACTCCTCTGATGGAAGTACTCTTAAATGTTGACCATTCATCCATCTATTGTTCATATAAGATACATTACTGGACAATTCAGTGTCAGACTATTGATTGTACTTTTTTATTATTGATTTTACCAACAAAGAGCTTTTCAGAACACTGAAGGGTATAAATATTATCTCAACATCAAGAAATCAGCCTATAGAACATATGAAAATCACAAGAAATTGACATGGAGCATAGAGCCTAGATACTCAATCTGTGAGCCTCAATAATAAACTGCTGGAAACAGATATTCAAAGTTGAGGATTAAACTAAGGTATACCAAGCAATTATAAGAACATGACAGTTTGATCCCATAAGAGTAAGGAAAAGGATTGAAAATAAGAGAAAAGTAACTATTACCTTAACTTCGTGGAATCAAAAATAGCACCACTTTTATTGACACGCTCAATCGTGAATTTTTCAACTGACAAATGGAGAGTGTTCTAAAGTAAGAAATTGGTCAAATATAATTCATTAATTAGAAATAAAAAAGCATCTAATTAGCTGTTTAGTACAATTTGTGCAGAGAGCAAAATTAAAACAAAAATCACTAACCAAGTTGCTCAAGCGTAAAAAATTCATTTTCAGTTCCATCACCCCAACCTAATAATGCAAGGTAATTTACCATTCCCTGAGGTAAGTAGCCCATCTCCCTGAACTGTTTAGACAGTAAAAGTTAGAGTCAAGAAAATATTAACCTTACTATAGAAGGAACCGTGCAAGAATATCCAAAAAAATTATGGAAAAGAGTCTACCAAGACCTCATACCAAAACTTTAAAAAATGTTGTCAATGGCCTATGGCAGCCAGCCCCAAAAACACCATGGCAGATGGTGTGGCGGCTGCCACATTGAAGCATGGCAGACTAAAAAGATATAACAACAACAACAACAAAGAGAGAGGGGCCACCTTTATGCAATTCTCTTTTACATCTTTCCCCTCCCTTTGCCTATGTTTATGCATAGCCGATATTAAATCCTTCTGATAATTCCCTGTTTTGATTAAATACAAACTTAACACCTCTTCTAATATACTCAATTCTTTATCCAAGAATAGAGAGGCCACTTTAATTTTTTTCCATAACGACAAATTCAATTATGTAAAAATGCTAGCATTTTTCTTACTCAATAAGAGATCAGTTCTCCCATATGTCATAATCTTATGAAAATAATAGGCTAGAACAGCATAGTCTTTCTCGGTCCAATATGTAGATAACACAGCTGAGGTGAAGTGTGAAACAGATGAGCTAGCAGGCAGCAGCTCAAGAAACAGAGGTGAGAGGCATGTGAAGTGTGAAACAGATGAGCTAGCAGGCTGTAGCACTAGAAACACAGGTGAGAGGTGTGTGAACTGTGAAATAGAGCAGGCAGCAGGCAGTTGCACAAGAAACGAAGATAGGACGTGTGTGAACTGTGAAATACAGGAGGTTGCAGTCATGATTCATCATTGCCTAAGGCACTGAGACCACTTCGCAGAAGCAGAAGAGCAGTGGTGCAACAAATGATGAAAAACAGCAGTGTGAATCTGATCCAAAACAAGATTAATGTGCTTTGCTGCTGCAGCAAATAGGTATAGACAGTATTGTTAGGAAATTAGCTTGATTAGTGGGGATTGGGTTGTTAGTGACTCAACATTGTCTAGATTCAATGTATTGTTTAGATTCATTATACTGTCTAGACTGTCTGAGTTCAATGTACTATTTTCAATATAAATAGAGGAGCTGGATGCCCTATTGAGACATAGCTTCACAAATCATTCTTCTCTTTTCTAACAAGTGTCAATTGACAATTCTGCCCTTAATGAAAGCATGCCCATTAGTTGCCATTTAAAGATGAGGGCTAATTTGGATAATTTCCCCCAACATTGACCTTGGCGCTGCCATCCGCAATGGACCATGGCACCATTATGTTGAAGATGCCAGACCATAGGAGATCCAAGGCAGGAGGCCTTCAAAACACCATGCAATGGCCACCATGGCAGGGCCATTAACAACACTGACTATAAGATGGAGAATAGATGGAGATAATAAATTAATCAAACCTGACCAACTGATGTTGCACCATGTCGTTTCGATAATTTACTCCGATCAGGAGCCAAAATCAAGGAAACATGTGCAAAGAAGGGCATTGGAAATCCAAGTGCCTGTAAAATAAAAATATGCATGCACAGATGCAAGCACAAAACATTATCAGTTTCCAAATTTTGAAAGACACCAAAAAGAAAAGAAGCCAACCTGCTTCTATCAAGTGACTGTTACAAATCAGAGAAAAAATCACGCACTTATGTTATAGCAAAAATGACTTGTAGAAGCTAGATAATCAAAACACCAAACAGAAAACAATGAAACAAGAATTTCATCCATTTGAGCTAAATTGACATGTTTTGGTTCTGTGGTTTTGCCTTCAACAGTTATGTTTGTTTTTCTTATAATAAAACTACCATTTTAAATAGTCGCTCAGTCTATTAAGAAAATAAAGTAAAATTGAACCAAATCAATCCAACTTCATCAAACTCGTTGAACCTGAACCCATTCAACCACTTTTGTTTCCAAGACTTCCTCCAGGCTTTCCTGGATTTAAATTTTTTATTTTTGTTTTAATTTGTTATGGGGTTATGCATTGTATGTTGCCTCCATAATACATAAACATGTTTCACTCACTTTGGAATCATTTAATTAATTTTTCTGTGAGCTATGAAACCTCTCTTATTTACTCATTCACCAACTGAGTCCCTCAAAATATGGAGAACCCTTTGCTTTGTTCCAATTGTCTGATCACCTCCATTAGATGATTCCTCTATGGCTTTGCCATCACCATTCCCTTGAAACCTTTGGTTTCACACTCCCATTGTGATTTTTCTTCAAAGACAAAAACTACCTCTCAACCCCCCTGCCTCCAACCAGTAATTAAAATTTTTTTGTGCTACATTTATTGCACAATGACAATGGCAACTTAATTCACAAAGACCATATCTGCATGGTAACAAAAGCAGTTAAATGCACACAAACTAAAGTGCTGAGTCACACCTCTCACTATAGCACCTTTGCCATCCAGAGAAAAAATGCATCAACTCAAGAAGATAATAGAGAATTTGAACAGCTAACACAATGAGTCAATTGTTAAAATTTAAAAACACAATCAAAAATTGATAGGTAGGATGATACCATATGCAGATTATAATGATTACATCTAGTTGTGTTCCATCTAATTCTGATAAATAGCAATTTACCTGTATCAGATCTGTTTCCCCCGTTATTTCATATCTTAGCTTGGTGTTGGTTTCAAATTTCAAGAACGGTCTATTGTGGACTCAATTTTAAATTTCAGGCTAAACTAATGTATTAAAAATAAAATAAACATAAACTTTGTACTTACATTATATATTAATGCCTGCCTTAAAGTGTTTGGTAAATGCTCCTCCGCTCTGAAATACAGATATTTTGAAGGAGTAAGAAGTAATCCAACAAATCTTAGAAAAAAAATCAAATTGCAATTTGATTCGTCAAGTACACTCTGTGACTCATATACTGATCAACAAGGAAATTAGAATAACTACCGAATAACATGGGAAATAGCCATGGTGGCATCATCCACTGTTACACAAAAATTGTAAACAGGCTGACCGTTGCTCCTCATAATTACAAAATCTCCAAGCGTATCCAAGTTCCAACTAACCTTCAAGATACTACCAGACAATTAATAACTAGCCAAAGCTGTTTCAAGTAAAAATGTTGTAATTTTGTATTTCAATAATGGATTATTAATTCAATGTCAATGACAAGAAACTACATGAATGTAAGAAGATTTTCAATGTCATTAACACCAGATTACAAGACGTAATTTAAGCACAATTTAAATAAATGATGAGGTCTCAGACTTCTGAATGTGGACTCCATTTTCTATACCATACAATGTCAAGAATTACCAATTATGCAAGTCAGATTCACCACTAAGTGGTGGACTTGTCAAACAAGTACAACAGAAAGAATCAAAGCAGTCATTAACTAAACTATAATAACCTCTCCTTACCACTCCAACAAAAAGCAAAAAATGAAAACGAGGGACAAACAGAACTCACTTTGCCTCGTATTAGGTCATTAATTTTTAAACTTCCTTTTGGAACACGAAACCGGTAGGTATATGGGGTTCCCTTTGCCAGCTTTTCTTGTACTTCCTCCTCTGTTGCACTAGCCCATTTGCCTGTGTATACTGGAGGCAGTTGCTTCAGCTTTGCAATCTCCTTCATTGTTTCTAGCTCCTGTTAATACCAACAAGGATTAAGAAGAAACAATTTTGATCTAGGACCACATGATTGCAGATATGGCAGTATGCAAGACATGCAAATTTATACAAAACATCCTCATAAATCCTTGCTATCTTCTCTCATTAATTGGTGCTTTCCCCCATATAGGAAAGCTGCTATAAGAAAAAAATTTCAGATGAACTCAAACCAAAAAGCATAGACATAAATGCAAATCAAGTTACTCAAACCAAAAAAGCATATGGCATTAAAAATAAAATGCAGCAGAAGACAATCAGTAAAGAAATTGAAATTACTCAATTTATTTTTGAAAAAGCAAGAAGTACAGAAGCTTAGGAAGATTCTCTTCTGGATAAAATGTATTTCAAAATGAATACTGAGAACAATACAAATTCAAACTTTAACTGTGATTGCATTTTTCGGAATGGGGATCAAAATTCCTGAGAAAAGTCTGTTTCCAATTTGAAAGTTAGAGTAGGGCCAAAGAAGTTAAAAGTTTAATTGTGTGGACACCTTGAAGGACATGAAATATTCCAACCTCACATTTCAGGCATTAAAAGTCACCAGTGGTAGACAAATACCTCATTAGAACAGAAGCATCGATAGACTTGACCAGATTCTAAAAGCTTCTCAGCATATTGTTTGTACAAAGAATTCCTCTCAGACTGCCTATATGGACCATAGTCTCCACCAACACCAGGACCTAAGAAGCTCACATAATTACCGAAGAAAATATAAATTCAACGTCAATCCAAAGTCTGTGGCATTTTATTTTAAATAAAGATTAAAACAAAATGGGACAAAATGCAGTGCAGCTCGTACCTTCATCCCAATCAAGACCAAGCCATGAAAGATCACGCAACATAGCTTCCTCAGATTCTTGGGTAGACCTCTCCAAGTCAGTGTCTTCAATTCTCAAGATAAACTTGCCACCTTTGGACCTGAAATTACATTAGAAGAATAGAAAGAAGCAAAAGAAGAAAGACCTAGAATCTGAAACTAACCTAGAAAACAAGTAATTGAACAAAGCTGTTCTTGCTCCACCAACATGCAGGTTCCCAGTAGGTGAAGGTGCAAAACGAACTCGAACTGCTCCTTCATCTCTTTTCTCCGGAACTGAAAATGCAGACACTGAAAAGCTCCTTCGGAGATGGAAGACACTTCGTCTGTAATAGAGTTTAGATTGATGTAGAATTGGAGGGGCAACCTCTAGTGGAAAAAACCTCAGTTTTGTCCATGGAGCGCCTCCCAACATTGCCACACAGCTCCCTCCCGTGTCTGTGCTGAAACAGTAGCCAGTCAATAGCTAAGGGCTGTCAATGACTTTCTTAGCTTGCACCTCAATATTTTACAAAAGGAAACGTAATTACAAAAGGAAACGTAATTACATTGATTGTGACAATTTCAAAATATTACATTCTGTCCAACTCTAAAAACTATTCTGTTTGGAATCAATTAATGAAAAGAATTCAATTGAATTCTAAAAAAGAAGTGAATTCTATTTATAATAAATTATTATGCTTGAAAAAAATTCTCAAAATTAATGGAATTCAATTGAATCCAATTTTTTTTGGATTGTATTTTACATAGGTGGAATTCAATTTAACCTTTAATTTTACAATAATAACCATCATCTTCTTAGAAAAGTCGATCAAATGGTTTTTAGTCCAATGAAGAGAGGTAGAGAAAGAGTAAAAAAGATATTTAGAGAAGTTTTTAAAAGGAATTTTTGGTTAAATGGTATTTCAAAAAACTTAGTTTTAAATAAAACTTAATGCTGCCGTTTGATCATATAGCCAACCCCACCTAATAGGATAATATTTTGTTTGTTGTTGTTGTTGTTGTAATTATCATCTCCTTATAGACTAATGTGTAGTCAATTAAAAATTCCAAAAAAAAAAATCCTATCACCTTTTGCAGCAACAGTCCTGTTTCCCCGGTCCCCCAGGGGGGGGGGGTGTTTAGGGAGTGATGAGGTTTGGACTTGCTTATAAGAGATAGAACCTGCCCCAACACTTTTTTATACTATCTTTTTTTGTTTTAGCTTTATCATTTAATAAATTTCACTTCTTTTTTGTCCTTTCTGTCCATGTTTTCCACGTTTCATCTTTTTCAATAATTTTTTTATGAACATAAAACACTCAAGCATGAAATCCAAAAAAATTCAAGGGAATTAGCCAAAAACATAACATCACTAACAAAACCATAAAAACAAAAATATAACAGAAAATAAAAAATCGCAACTGAAGCATGAAATCCCAAAAAAATTGAAAGGAAAAAGGGAACCATAACATCACTAACCAGCACACAACTTCAAGCCATCAAGCTTATGACTTCTTCCTTAGCCAATAACAATGTCAGAAAGAGTCAAGAGCAATGTTAACAAATAATACCCTCTAGCCTAACATGGACTGGCTAAAGCATGTATGAAGTCAACTTCTCTCTTCAAAATGAACAAATTAAACCTACCCCTCAAGACACATGTAAAACACTCATCAAACATCTACAATTCCATAGGAGTATTAGAAATCTCCAAAATAATGAAAGGCATGAGCATTGAGCTAAAAAATAACAACAGACCAGAAGTTTTTGTCACATTAGAAAACTGCCTCACGTTGCACAGAAAGCTGCGTTAATTGGCAAGAAAGTAGAAGCTGAAAAGTTTATGGACAGAAGCCCTTTGCTTCTATTTTCTAATACCACTAATGGATCCTAATTTTGAGACCTGTAACTCAAGTTATGGGTCAGACAGCAGACCATGTTCAGGATGACAGCATATGATAGTGCAGAATATTGAAAAGAATTTGAGTTAAGACCCGATTTAAATAAAAAAAAAAATTTGAGCATGAAAATTATATGAAATGGAGCCTGAGTTATGGCCAAAATAATAAGTGCTGTCAGGGTGATAGTAAATACAGAAGTTTAGTATAACTTTGTGTGAAAACAGCCATCAGTTGACAAAGAATTAAAATCTGACATATTGTGGGGGTGAAGCCCTTGTAACTCAATAGGCAATAGCCGTGATAGTGAGTTCTGATCTTATATAATGGTTTTAACAGCAAGCAATAAAACACAGACCAATATATCAGAAATCAACAGAATATTTTACAGCATTCAACTGAATATCCCCATATCTTATACATGCTTGGAGTCCACAGATACAATCTATTCTTAGATCAAACCATGCGATACAGCTCCTAGTGCTATATCACTCATGAACCAGAAAACAGAGGAATGGAATTAACTATCAATTCAGTGTATATTAACAATAGGAACAGGAATTAGGTGCTAACAAACAGCAGTAAATGGTACAATCATAGTAACAGATTAAAGTTTTTGGGATGCAAATAAAGAATAAGCCTGAACAGAGTTTTTAATTAAAATTTTTATAAGACCTTTCAGCTTTGTTGCTTTTAACAGAGCACAAAAGAAACATTTCAATCTGCAGAAAACCATATTAAGAATTGCATTTAAACATACTCCAAAGCAAATATCAAAAATTGCTAATTTTGGACATTTCAGAACTCAAGTAATTCTAAGACAGAGAAACCAGATTAAGGTCATTGCTCCATTTCAACCAGATACATAAAATATACGAAAACGTAACAATCCCAAATTTTCACTATCAGAACCATCTCAAGGAAAATTTCTAACATGGAAAGACACCCATTCACATATAAAACACATTGTGCAAAAACCAAACAGCAGCAGCATCAAATCCAGAGGAAGAATCAAAACTAACAAGAAGAAATTCCCTAATTTCACACCAGGAATCACAAGTCACATAGCGAATTCAACTAAGATGAAGGTATTATGGCTATGGAAAATTTCGGAATTTGGAAGTTAAGAATTTAATTTCTAAATTTCACATAGAAGTATATGGCGTTGTTTAATCCATGTAACCGACCCCACCTAGTGGGAAAAGGCTCAGTTTGTTGTTGTTGTTGTTGTTGTTGGAAGTTAATAATTTAATTTCTAAATTTCAAGAAAACTCTTATAGAATCCTAAGATTCTACTGGATTCACAAATGCACAAATGTTAGTTAGATTGAGATTCTGATTTAGATCACTTGATACAGGTTAAAACAAAGTCCCCAATCCGTGGCAACTTGCACAAATTAGAGCTTACTTGACTTTTAAAGCAAATCCCACCAGGTCTCTACCCCTGATTCCACCACTTCCAACTGCAATTGTAACCTGCTACCTCACACAATCGATTATCCCAACTCAACCAATCAGCCTCTACTGGAAATTCAATCCTGATTTTGGTGTGAGAGCATAAACAGGATACTGGAAACAACCCCATGAAATTCATAAATCAGGAATGAGAGATTATTGGGACTCTATTGATAGCTGATTCCTAACGGGAGTGAGAGGTTGAGGTCATTGAGGGTGTTCATTAGTTCAATTTGCCCCTCTCATCCAACCAAACCAATTGAATTGACTGATGGAAAAAGTGGTCCAATCCAACCGATTACTTTTACCAAAATCAGACTAATCCAAACCATATTGGATAGGTTTGGATTGGATTGGTTCATGCCAAAAATTTCATTTTTATCCCTGTATACTGTCAAGCTATTTATATCCAAAAACTAAGCAGTCAAACTGTATATAATTCTCCCCTATGCATCAAAATCTGTTTATTGATCAAGATTAAAATTGCAGCATTTAAATCTTTGAAGAAACAGCAATTAGAACAGTAATTAAAACTCCAATTCAAAGTGGCAGTATGCTTAACCAGTCAAGAAACAGCCAATATTCAGCTTCTCTGCTTATAATAGTTGAAGCAGCAACCAAGATGCAAACAATAAAAACACAACCATAAACAAATACAACAACAACAATAACAAACCGAGCCTTCTCCCACTAGGTGGGGTCGGCTACATAGATCAAACGACGCCATAAATTTCTATCCGAAACCAACTTTTCAAATATACCATCTAACCAAAGGTCTCTTTTAATCACCTCTCCAAGTGTTCTTTTTGGTCTTCCTCTACATCTCTTCACAGGATTAAACACCATTTGGTCAACCTTTCTCACTAGTGCCTCTCGCGGTCTTCTTTGTACATGCGCAAATCACCGTAACCGGGTTTCTGTCATTTTTTCCTCAATAGGCGCCACCCCAGCTCTCTCCCGAATACAATCATTTCAAATTTTGTCTCTTCTTATATGTTCATTCATGCATCTCAACATTCTCATTTCTGCCACTCCCATTTTTTGCTCCTGTTGACCTTTTAGAGCCCAACACTCACTACCATAAAGTATAGCTGGTCTAATAGCAGTTCGATAAAACTTTCCTTTAAGTTTGGTAGATATTTCGCAATCACAAACAATCATAAACAAATACAAACCAATAAAAATGAAAAAAAGAATAGACTTTCTCTACCTCGTGGTAGCAGCAGGTCCAAGATTTTGTTAATTGCAAGTGGTAGAGCTAAGATTTCGGGACTCCAAGATTAGATACTCCTATGACTGAAAAAATGAAGTAATTCTGTTGTTTATAAACTCCTATGTAAAATGCTAAACAACTTTGGTTGGCGAGAAGAGTTGGAAGGGAAACATTGAGCACATACAGTGTTTCCTTCCTCATTAGCAAAATTCAAGAAAACAAAGATGAAAATTGCAAAAGAGATTGCCCATCACTCCCTGTTAGCTTCCCCTGACAATGTTGGACAAGTTCATCCGTAGCTTAGTTTTGAAAGAAACTGAAAATTATATTTTTTTTAAAAATCAATAGTTGCCTAGGAATTTTGCTTAAGATTCTCTCACATGCAGCAATCAACTCCAGACTTTCCTGTCAAGTGTGAAATGATTGTTAGTTACTTAGGTAAACTAGTGGGTCTATCAAAGGATTAAAAGCATATATAGAAATAGACCATTTGGTGGAGAAAGTGGGTGTGAGGTGTTAATCACTGCCTCAATGGTGCAGTAGAATTTTTATTCATAGCTGGGGACCACCTTTACCTGTGTAGCAACTTGAAAGTTCCCAAAATATAAACACGAATCCACAATCCTAAAGACAGAGCACCCAAACCAGAACAAGCACTGATAAGTTCTGCACTAATAACACAATTTCAAGGCGGTGCCATATTTACCGACCCCAATATAGGAATCAATCAACACATTCCACGAAACCCCACTTCTCTTAGGCATTTTATCAAATATTTTCTGCACCAGGTCTAGACAACCACACCTCACATTAAAATGAAATCAAACTGTTATTATATGAACATCTGACTCAAACCCAAATTTCAGAAGGTGAGCGTGCAGCTGTTTCCTTTCAAACAAACAAGACAAATTCTAATCTCCTAAGTAATAAAGAAGTAACCTTGTAAATTTTTTTCTCCACTCTTTCTCCATTTTCTTTTTCTTTTCTTTTTTTTTAGGTGAATCCATTTTGACCCTTTCCGAAGTGGATATATACCGCCATCAAACATAATCCCCTCGGTCCAATTCTTGATCCCAGGAACATAAACTAACAAAACAAGCATATACAAAATACATGTGTAGAATTTCTAATTGATTCGAACCAAAAACAGCAAATTGAACAAACTTTTACCGCATTAACAAAAAAATAACAACTTTTTAGAGGAATTTCAAGCTAGCTTACATCAAGATGCCTCAACCCGTTGCCTGCTGCAGTGTTCACTCAAGGCTTAAGCTAAGCTTTTCCAACCACATTTGACAACTTGCGGAGGGCACTGTAAATCTGCGACGTGCGAACGATTGCGACCCAATGGCAGCTCAAAAGGACTTGCAAGTGCGACTGTGATTCTGCTATTACCACTTTACCAGTGGCTATGGCACGGCTAAGTGAAGATGAGCGTGGCTGATTGCTATCTGCGGCCGCGAATTGTATTGGTTCAGTGCATTGGAAAATGATGATAGATAGGAAATTTAGTATTGGATGGTTCAGATTGTGAGGAGATAATAGCTTAAGATCTAAGGGTTCAAATTATTTTTGCAAAGCAAAGAATATCTATTTTTTTTTTTCTTTTGCTCCTGTTTCACAAACTTTCTATTGTAAATAGGAGTGGGCATTGGGTGAGGCGGTTTGGGTTGGGACAAAATTTTTTCAACCCAGTTGAACCCAATCTTTTATTAAGTTAGTCCAACCCCAGCCAAAAAATTTTTCAAACCAACATTCTTGGGTTGAAATGGTTCGGTTTCACTTGGGTGGGTTAGTTTGGATTAGGATGGGAACAAACGAATGTGAGTCGAGCGGTGGAACGGGTATGAGGTTCGATCGATTATTGAGGACCCAAAGTGTCGAAGTATGATGATTAGACAAGAGATGAGCCAAAATAAGAAGAGGCGAGTCAAGACAAGGTGAGAAGAGGTAAGGGATTAGCGTTAATTGTTGAAACGACGAGACAATGAACGAGACTTGTAACTCGTGAGAGAGAGAGTCGAGGGAGCAAGGGTCCGAGACGAGGGAGGGAAGAGTGGTGTTGGTTTACTAAAGTTGAGCTGCCTCTTGCCTGCTTATGCTTGTAGAAGTTTTAAGTAGGGGTGGGCATTAGGTAGGGCAGTTTGGGTTGGGGCAAAATTTTTTCAATCTGTTTGAACCTAATCTCTCATTTAGTTAGTCTAACCCCAGCCAAAATGATTCTTCAAATTAAGATTTTTGGGCTGGAATAACTCAATTTTATTTGGGTGGGTTAGTTTGGGTTAGAATGAGCCGAAGAGTGAAGGCTTAGGAACGGCCAGACGTGAGGTAAGCGGGGACGAGTTAGTAAGGTTCAGTCAACTATTAAGGACTCAAAGTCTCAAAGTGTGATGACTAGACAAGAGAGGGATTAAGATGACTCAAACAAGGTAAGGTGGTCAGCATCGACTGTCAAAGACAATGAGACAATGGACGAAACTCGTCGCTCGCAAAAGAGAAAGTTGAGGGACAAGAGAGGACCAAGAAGTGACATTGGAGTCGTAGAGCTACTTAAGAAAGATTTAGGGTAAGTTATGAAATAATGTCATTTTATAGTAGTAGAAAATATATATATATATGTAATTTTTGTTGGGTTGCCACAGCATTCCAATAGAGAGAGAGCAAAAATTTAGCCTCATCCAATTTATCCCATCTTAAACTAAAATATTATATTATATTTATTTTACCCCATATTAACTTAGTCTAAATTTTCTTTTTTATAGTTTGAAGCAAGTTAAAACGGTTTGACCCGAACCAATGTCCACCCCTAGTTTTAAGGCAAGCTAGAAAATGACATTATTTTACAAAACGATGCTATTTTATATCAGAATTCAGAAAATATATATATATATATATATAGCATAAGAATTAAAAATATATATATATATATATGTAAATTTTGTTGGGTACCCGCGGCAACCCAATGGGGAGGGGACCAAAATCCAGCCCCACCTAATTTACCCCATCTTAAGTCAAAATATTACATTATATTTATTTTACCCTATTTTAACCCAGTTCAAATTTTTTTTTTTTTACGTTTTGGGGCGGGTTGGAACGGTTTGACCCGGTCCAATGCCCACCCCTAATTGTAAAGATTCTTTTATTTTTATATTTTAAAATTAACTTTAGGATGACTGGAGAGTATACTATACTACTAATTTCAAAAAAAAAATTATAATAAATTTACATATTATCTATTAATAAAAAATTTTCAAAAATAAACTTAAATTTTATAATTGTTATAAGTAAAAAATTAATTAGAAATAATGTCATCGTGGTATAGGTTATGGTATTTTAGAAAAACACTAAAATCAGGTCGCCAAAAATTTTAATATATTTATTTGTTCTTTTAAAACAAGTAAAATATTACTGCTACCCAGGGGACCTAATCTCCTTTCATCTTTAGATATAATTTTTTAGAAAAAAGAAAAAAAATCAAAGTGATAATATAAAATATATATAATTTATATGCAAAGTTTGCATATACATATTATTACTTCAAAACAATAATTTCTTTATCTCAACTCAATGTTTTTCACTCTTCATTATTTTATAAAGACACTTGAAGAGTAAGTGAAAACTCTTCATGTATCTTTAGTTTTTGTGCATTTTTATATGCATAGTTGTATATGTAATATAAATTTTGTATATAACGATACACACTCACATTATTGTATTCTTACTTTTTATCTTCTGTTTCTTTAAAAAATTTTGTATGACAATATAGGTGCTCCCCTAGGTGTGATTTGATTATTAGAAGGGACCCATTTTGTTGCTTCAAGTACGAGTGCGCTCCAAAAGAAGTGAGCGATGATGCAGGATCATCTCGCATTCATCAACTTTGCGTGGACATCAAGACCTGAGACTTATTGTGAGGACTTTCTCCCATCAAACGTGCAAAATATAATTAAAAGGAAGTGTGCTTATCAATAGCTTCTAAAATATTAGCTTACATGTCTTATATGTGAATAAAAAATTAATAGTTAAATAATATAAATTTTTTTAAAAAGTTATTATTATATCTATATATATATTTATAATATATATAAAAGTGAAAATAGTAGAAATATTTTTAGACTAAAATAACTTTTTCAAAAATCTTATTTATCGAAACATCATTTTATTAAAAGCTTATATAAAATTAAATCGTCTTATTAAAAATTTTGAAATGGGCATTTTAATCAAAATATATTCTTATCATTTTTTACTTTTACATATAGTATAGATATTTACAAATATTTATAACACAAACTTCATAAATGTTTACAAATACTTACTTATATCTAATTATAATCTAGAGATTAATTGAGGATGCAATTTTATCAAAATTTGTTTTAGTATAACTATATATTATAAAAAATTATTTATCAATAAGCATGGTAAAGAATGCATCATTACTTTCGCATAGAGAGGAATAGAACAAATTTTGATAATTAATTATCCTTCTTAGTTGTGTCTATCTAAGTTAATGTAATCATGTACATCTCAATATTCTAAAAA
This sequence comes from Dicorynia guianensis, assembly GCA_037013595.1. NCBI lineage: Eukaryota > Viridiplantae > Streptophyta > Magnoliopsida > Fabales > Fabaceae > Dicorynia > Dicorynia guianensis. The sequence goes on along the minus strand of JASUAB010000012.1, from coordinate 28,403,815 downwards.
TTTATATATACTATTTAATTTATAGTTCACTTTGTCTTTATTATGATGTGATAGTCATCATTGTATATTAGTGTTTTTAAATTCGCTTGCGAATATACAATGAACTCAGTAAAAGTTGGTGTGAGCCATATGGTTTATTATTTTTTTCTCAACTCCTCTGATTTTTACTGAATTGGTTGATTGATGAAAAGCCAGGAAAAATGAGAGAGACAAGGAAGGCTAGAGGGAAAGAAAGAATTAGTTTTAGAAGAATTAGTGTTTTTATCTATGCAGTGTACAGGGATTTACTTGTGTTTTATACCTTTGCAATTAATGAATGTAAGTAAAGCAAGTATATACTTTAGGTAAATTTATCAATAAGATTTTATTTACCTTCACATCCTTAAAAATTCCCACCATATCTCAATCCATTTCAATTTTTTTGTTTCAAATTGTCTATCTTCTATAGAAATTTTATGTAATGCGCTTATCATCATCCAAATTGAAACATAGCACCACATAATGCGCTTACAATATAAATCAAATTAGTTATTAGTCAATTATTTAGGCTTGATTGATTTGAAATTTAGTTTAAACTTAATAATATTTGACTCATACAGTTTGCGTATAATTGATTTATAAATAAAAGAAAAAGTACATAAAGTAAATAATGTATCATTATAGTTTTACATATTTTGTATGATAAAAATAATTTATGTTATGCGACAAAATTTAATTTAAAGTAATCATATATTAAGATTAGTTAATTTTGAACTAAGATTCATGAAATTTAATTAACTTTTGAAATAATTTTTATAAATTTAATTTAAAAATAATAGTAAAAATTAAAGCTTTAATATACTTTTTGGTCCCTTTCATTTTGAATTTGCTTCAATTTAGTCCCCTTATTTTATTTGCACTAATTTCATCTCCTACTTTTATAAATGATGCACTTAAGATCTCTCAGCTACTTTGACTATTAATATTTAATCAAAGTTTGCTTATATGACTGTTACGTTGCTGACATTGTTGTTAGCTGTATGATATCGCCTAACAAAATGACACTATCAGCAAATATTCTTCATAGCTACTTACGAAATTGACTCTCATTTTCACCACAATTCTTCAAGGTTAACTGTCAAAAAAAACTACTTTTGATTTTGCTAGAAGTCCTCTCCAACCTCTAGCTCATAATTTGTTTTATTTATCCCCAATTCTTTATATACCAACTTGTGACTGCTACAAAGATTGATTTGGGGCTCAAATTTATGTCTTAACTTGTAGCCACCATGAACGCAAAGGAATAGAGCAAAGGAAGAGAGTTTACATAATGCTTCCAAAGCAGCAGCCATTTCAGGGTCTATCATATCTTCATTTGTCACTTCAAAATTGACACGAAGGCTATCGGAATTGCTCAAAAGGCTATCAACGTCATAAACATGCTTGTGATCATGCAGATTTGCTAATTCTTTCTTAGCATTGTCCTTGCCACGAATTAGTGCTCATAGAGAGCATTTTTAATTCTTCCTTAGCTTTTGTAAGCTTCCCCTCACGTTTCCAAAATTTTAAAATTAGTGCTGATAGATTCTGCAGCCACTGTTTTCTAAAATTGGGAATTGCTTTCGTAGTAAGTTGCGAAGAAATTTGTTGACATATTATTTTACCAAACCACACAATTAAGCTAACCGCAGTGTCGGAAACTGAAAAGCCACATAAACAAACTTTTGATACAAATTAACAGTCTAAGCAGCTGAGAATCAAATTGCACCATTTATAAAAGTAGTAGATAAAATTAGTGCAAATAAAATAATGAGAACTAAATTGAAGCAACTAAAAAAAAGACTAAAAGTATATTTAAGCCTACAATTAATTAAATTTTCATGAAGAAGTTTCGCAATGTTATTTCTTAAACGAGTCTGCAGTTAGCATAACTCAATTGTGCAGTTTACTATGCCCTATTACTTTGCTCGAAAAGTGCATGTAGACACATAAAAATGAAGATAGGGCTCCTAAAGTTATAACATACTTGTATTGTGTGGATTTTCATTAGAAACGTTTTATATAAGACGCTAACAATGCCTTTGACTTCAAGTGGTTGATTTCTTTTTTTTTTTTTTTCTAAAAATGTGGTTTAGTAACTACAAAAAAATAGAAATTTGGCAGTGATTATTTTCCAACTGCCTGAACAACCACCGCAAAATTGTGGCAGTTTTCAACATTTATAGAGACTATTGTAAGTAGAGGTGTCAAACATGTGGTTAAGTCTGCCTCATCCTACATAAGATGTAAGATAGGTATATATATTTTGGATCTGTAAAAATATGATTTCCCTTATTTTGTAAGTCATGACAAGGATGGATAAAATAGGCTAGATCACAATTTTATGTGTAAAAACTATATTAATCCATATGTCAACTTATTTCGCCTCGTTTAAATTGTTGGCCAATATAAGGTGGGATAGATTGACCCATTTAATACCTCTAATTATAAGCGTCTCCATACATTTTGAAATAGAGTTTATGTTAATTTTAGTGACAATTAAAAACTGCCACTATACTTTGAGAAACAAATAATAAATTGATGTCAATGGCAGTTTAAACTATCACTATGATTTGAGAAACAAACAGTAGGTTAATGTTCATAGTAGTTGTAACTGCACTAATATTTTATGAAATAAATATTATATTAGTTTTTACAACAATTTAACTATATTTTCAAATATAAATATTTAATTAATTTTAGCAACAGTTATAACTATTATCGTAATTTAAAAAATAAATAATAAGTTAATGTTAATGAAAATTTAAACAACTGTTATATTTTAATAAACAAATATTTTGTTAATGTTAATGGCGGTTTGAATTGCCATTATATTTAAAAAAAAAATAGTAAGCTAATTTTAATGGTAGTTTGAACCATTGCTAAAATTGATATATATATATATATATATATATATGTAATTTTTAGTTACTGCGGTTAGTCTTACTACAATTGTTCATTTAGCTCCCCAATCCCTATTTTTATGACAACCAAACAATTAAAAGAACTCGATCCAAAACACATTAATTATATCATTATAGGTAAGACCAATTGAAGCCTCCATGTTAAACCAATTTTTTATTATAATTCTACCAAATACAATACAAACAAATTATAATTTAAAGTAATTCATATATCTGCAAGTGCACAAAACCACAATTAAATAAGTTTATAAGTATTTCATAAATTTGTAGGCTTCTAACAGTTATACAAATCTAATTCATTGCCAAATTGTCATGAAGACTTGGGCGGTGATTGAAAGAGTGTGAAGGCCAAACATAAGCTTGAACTGTTTGCTGAAAAAAAAAAGCAACATGATGTTAAGTTACCTTTTGTCACATGTTGTATAAACTTTAGTTCAATCAGAGATGAAAGAACCACTTCACCCACAATCACAAGAAAAGCAAGAACCCAAGTATAGCTTTTGTTCTATAAGCCTGAATGTGAACTCCCACTTGGCTCGAAACACAGACTATAGACTCACAACTATCATGCGCTGAAACTACATAGAATTATATACTAAAATTTTAATTACTTGCAACTGTGATATGTAGCCATAATACAAACAGCAAAGAATTATAACACCCAAAGTCCAAGAACAAGTTGACAGTTGAAAAGCCCTAATAAATAATTATTTGAAGCATATTCAACTAGAAATAAAATTCTGAGGGTCTATTAAACAGTAATTTCAACATATGAGACAAGAAAATTTGAGGCCACATTGCAGATAAAGGTTACAAACATGTCAGCGAGCCACATCTTTCCAATAATCGTCATGACTTGAGTAACTTCCAATAATCTCTATGTGGTGTTGTTGTTGGTTCCAATAGCAAGAATCCGGATCTGTTTGACTGGTAAGTTAAAATTTTCTTTCATCATCAAAGAGGCTTGGTAGTGGACCACTTGATCTAAATATAAGAACACGTAGAACATCATGACCATTATCAAATATATGCATTTGAACCTTCACTGGCTCACTATTATTGCTGGAAGAAACAAGCAAGCATAATTTTTTTTTTTTTTTAAGGGTAATGTTAAAGGTTTGACTATGAAAAATTGCCCTTATGCAAAATTAAAAGCCGTTCAACATCAATGTAGTCATGTAATTTATATACAATGTGGTCTTCTATGTCTTTTTCTGTTCATGTTTCTTAGCCTGTTCCTTTACCTGAAGACAATAAATGGACTTCAACTATAGAAGAAAAGCCGAGTATGGTTTGGATTATAATAGAATTTCCTGTCCCTATGACCTTGACATGGAAAGCAACACTGATTCAGAAGAAGAAACTATGGGGCCATTGTCCTTCAACTCTAACGAGTCAAAATCTGCATCTCAGCATCCTTGTAGTAAGGATGGAATGAAAAACTAAAGTCTGCAAAATTTGACCGTGTAGGTGAAGCGGAGCTTGTTTCATGGGACAATATTTCCAGTCACCACCCCACCAAGAAGACCAGATCACAGAAACCTAGAGAGGTGAGACGTTTCACTTTTGATTCTTTCTGGAGCTAATGCCACCTGTATCAGAAGACTTTGATTCTAAGCAACATAAAATAGATTTTCAGTTACTGTTGAACTTTCTATCTTGTATGCGTCACCGTTTGATTTTAAAAAGATTGAATGTAGACTTAATACCTGTAGGTTCAAATTTTAAGAAGAAAAGCCAACTGTCAAAAAAACCACCTGTAACTTTTCAACATCTTGACCAATGAAAACAGCGCTTCTTCAGCAGGGCAGCATGATTGATTTCCAACCTCAACTTCCATTTTGAGCTTAAAATATATGTAGTGCCAGGTATGGACGTAGAACAACATATAGGTGTGGACAATAAACCCCAGGTACCGATACAGAACAACATATAGCAAATATAGCTATGAAGAATATTTGCTGATAGTGTTATTTTGCCAGGCCTCATCATTTAGCTAACATCATTGTCGACAATTTAGCAGTCATATAAGCAAACTTTGATTAAATATTAACAGTCAAAGTAGCTGAGCAATCATAATTGCACCATTTATAATAATAGGAGATGAAGTTGGTGCAAATAAAATAAGGGGACTAAATTGAAGCAAATTCAAAATGAAAGGGACTAAACTAGATTAAAGCTTTAATTTTAATATTATTTTTAAAATTAAATTTATATAAATTTTTTCAAAATTTAATTAAATTTAATGAATCTTATTTCTAAATTAAATAATCTTAATATACAATTACTTTAAATTAAATTTTATCCTGTTGCATAAATTATTTTTATAATATTAAATATTCAAAATTATAATAATAAATTATGTACTTTATGCACTTTTATTTTATTAATAAATAAATTATACACAAAGTGTATGAGTCGAATATTTATAAGTTTAAACTGAATTTTAAACCAATCAAGCCTAATAATTCACTAGTAACTTATTTGATTTATAAACTAAGCACATTATGTGATGCTATGTTTCAAATTGGATAATGATAAGCATGTCTTATTGTTAATGTTCTAAACATTAATTAGTTGTTTCTAGCTAGGACTTATTATAAGAACAAATTATGTATTTAAAAGATAAGCAAAATGGTAGATGTGATTAGGAAAAAAAAGAGTAAAAGCTTGTATTATATCATTGACAGAAAAAGAGATATTCAGGTTGAGTGTAGATGAATGGGGTTCACTCTAATTTCAAACAAGCTAAAACTGAAGAAGTTAGATACTTTGCCCATTTATAATTTTCTCAGAATTTTTCTAATTCGGTTGTTAATGAACAATTTCTTATAAGTAAAAATGTAAAATGTGCATTGTTTGTGCTTAGAATATCTAGCAATAGTGGCGGGAGAGATTTTTCTGTTTGGTTGATTACTAGAGGACAAAAGGCTAAAAAATAGTAAAAAAATTATAATTTTGTTATTCTCATAAATTTAATATGTCAAACAAACTAAATTGTGAAACCCATTAATCAAATAGTCATACTACATATTTGTCACAAATCATGCTTTCCACCCTATGGGAGAATGTAATTTAAAAATTAGGGTGCCAAACATTTTTTTATCGCTTTTCTTTTCTTTTCCATTGTACTTATTGCATAAGTTGGGATGATTACCACCATTTCCATTGCCAATAAATGAATGTAAAAAGTTGCAATTAAGTGATATTGAAAAGTAAAATAACAATTTGAAACAAGAACACTAACAATAATAGTATTTATTATTAGAGATTTTTCCCCTCATAATTATAATTTGAGATTAGAGTATGATCAATTTGAAAAGTATGCTGTGAAAATAAATAATAATTCAACTTTTTTTAATGAATTATCTTCACATAAAATTCATTTGTCTTGATTGACTAAACATCATATTAATTTTGGTCTATCTTATTGCATAATGTAATTAGCATTAATATACTCTCATGAACATACATCCACAAAGAGCTTGTGTGTTACCACCTAATGGCATTACGTGAGCTCTTCATGAGCACGAGTCTATGGAAGTAGCAGCTCTAATGTAATTAACCAAGAAACAAGTAAACTCAAGACATGCATATCCAATATGATTAATAAAAACACAACCCAAGATAAGTTCTTAGCAGTCATTAGACCAAATCAAGCCACACATAGAAAGCAGAAGAAAAATAAATAAAACAAACAAAAACGAGCATCAAATATAGAACAATGTTTGCAAACCAGAAACGGAATCCATCCAAGTTCCCACCTATGATTAATTCTCCTAAAGAGAATCAATCTTCATGCTCTGACTATCCTGAAAATACCAACAATATGGTGCCAGGGTTGAATTTACAGGATTTGCCACAATTGGGAACCTATCAATTAGTTCAGCTTTCATAGAATACATGCAACAAATGGTTATAAAAGATTCAATATGACAGACACAGTTACTTCGACCACCACACTTGCCTGGTTTCTTAATTGCAGAGCCCTTCTGCTCCCCCAAGAAGAGTGCCTTATCATCCAAGCTATCCATCTTAACCCATTCCATTTCAACAAGGTCCAACTTTTACATCCTCAATTGCTTCTCAGGAACAAAATCAACCATAATAAGCTGGTGATCATCTGAAACCACTAACTTAAGCTCATATGAGTTCACTAGAGGGGTGCTTTTCAATTCCATCTTGTTGAAGCCTGACCTTCCCATGGTTAATTCCCAAATTTGACCATGATTTGTAACAACATAAATCTTACCATTCATAACTGCTATATCTATCAAAAACCCAAGTTGACAAGCATATGAGAAAACTCGCCAATCGTTATCGTTGCACTGGTAGACTTGTAGATTTTTGCTACTTGTGATGCATACAAGGACAAAACTCTCAGAAGGAGTAGTAGTTGATAGGATAATCTGGTGATAGGGTGGTATCCCATCCATGGCCGAAGGGATGTTAGGATAGTATAATGCATGTTTTGTAAAAGGATTAAGAAGTTCAATTTCCTTGTGACCCTCTAAGATGATGTAACCAGCAGATGTGCCTATACGGTATTTGCCAATGAGGTTGGGCAGCATTAGCTTCTTTGTTCTTCCACTAGATAGATCATACAAATAGTAGGCTTTCTTGGCATCGGGTGATATTGGAATTGCTATGGGTGGTACAGATGCCAAAAATTTGCCTTTGCTAGATTCATAATTTTGCCACCATCTCTTGTTGATAAAACCAAGGGAATAGAAGTCTTCAGCACTTTCCAATCTTAGTGAAATTAACTTCAATAGTTCATCTGGTAGCTTTTTTGTGTATTCTTGCTGCTCAATATTGTTTTCAGTGACCGTTTTGTTCTCGTTGCTGCTTACTTTTGTAGGGGAAAAAACTGAGCATGAAGATTTGAAAAAAAAAAATTTATATATATATATATATATATATATAGACTCACATGAACACCTATAGCATGATAAATGGTGCTTGAACTTGATACCAAACTTAGTATGTGATTTTTATAAAAACTATTCCCAAGCTTGTACCTAATAGATTAAGTTTTTAGGATGATAGTTGAAGCCACATTAGGCAGCAAATGCTGCTATAAATGGTCATTTGCATAGATGAGATCATATAAACTATATAATGCACGCAGATGATAGAATACTAAAGATTAATATCTATACAATAACTTGAGCACAATTTCAAGCAATAAAAGGGATAATGTGAACAAAGTTAGAAGCATGGTGCTAGCCTAGTTTTTTTTTTTCCCCTGGGTTTAAAGTCAGAAATTTGCAGGAAAAAAGTCCAAGGCAACAACTAGGTGCCACTACACTATTAAAAATGCAGATAGTTAGCTTGGGTTTTCAAAATGAAGATTTCATGTTAAGACTAAAGACGAAGCTATTGAACTTTCAATCTCCTAAAGCATAAATAATGGATGTTTGAAAGAGAAACTATGTCACACACACACACACAAATATACTTTTGTCAGTGCCATTGCTTATGCTTATATGCAACAAATGAAGGAGAACATAATTAGAGAAAACAATCTTAATAGAGCTACTACCAAAATAAATGTAGTTGCTTAAGATTTTGAACAGAATATGATAACATACAAGTTAATTAATTATAAAAAAGTGTTTAAGTATGGGTTCTAGCCACTGTAACAAATTGGGAATCACCTGTTAGAATATGAAAATATTTCAAAAATCATCTCAAATTTGTGTGATTCATTTAAACATTGAAAATCTAGCAAGAGATAAATGTCAATTTATTACTTGAACTTATGGTTGAAAACTATTGTTAATTCAATTTGTCATAAGATACATTTGAATATTGTGTATTATCATATCCATGCCAAAGATTTTCTTATCTAAAACAGCCCATTCATTTAGAGGTCCAAATTCTTGAACATGAGAAACCATACTTTACTAGAGAAGGCTACCCGTCCCCAATATATACACACATAAAAGGAAGAAGAAAATGTAACTAAAACACACAACCATGAGTGATTGTTCATTTGAATTAATTTTCTTGCACCCCTAAAATGCACGAATCTTCAGGAATCAATTAATTATGGAAATTTCAACATCAAATACTTTAGCCATAAAATCAATAAAGATTTTCTCTTAGATTTGCAGGTATATGTATATGAGAAATTAATTAATCTAATTTCATCACCAATATAAAGAATGATGAAAATAATGACAATGACTCTAACAACAAAGGGAAAGTGAATTAGAAATTTTAAAAATTTTGATACATACTTGATGATGATTGAGGTAGGCACAAATGAGAAGTACATTAACTACCGTCATTAGCCCAAGTTTTCTCCATGCTCTGTCACTCTCAATATATCTTAGATCTACACTCACTCTATTTCAATGGTTCTCTGCCTCCACATCTCTCTTGTAATAAGGCATAATAAAGTTTGCTTAGTGTATTTAAGAAAAGTAATGAAAACTCATAAATGACACATGTTCTAGAATTTTTAAATGTTGAAATGTGTGTTGACTAGGGTTGGAAATGAACTGTCCACCCTAAATGAAGTTGGTTGAACCCAATAGAAAATAGAAAAATGGGCAAATTGGGTCAGTTTATTGAGTTAATTAGGTAAGACAATTGTTACAAATGGTTTATTTTAGTTAGTTTCGGATTTGGTATTTTTAATCAATGGCAATCCGAACCAAACCAAAGACAAACTTTCAAATTTCAAATATTCATGTGATTTACTTTTCAAAATTTTTGATGCAAATGTTCCTTGTACTTTTGTAGACATTCCCTATAATATTTCTTGGCATTTGTAACTCCCAAACGATGCTCTTCTCAAGTCATGTTGATGGGTGATGGCTTTCAATTTTCATAAGCCCAATGCACCCCTCTCAAAATAGGTTGTCAAGTTTGATATTGTTTATTTTTTAAAATGCTTGAAATTTGTACTAACATTTAATGTTAACATGCTAACTAATAGCCCAAACTCAAAAAGTAGGAAGAAGGACTTCCTAGTTTGGCTTGTTCTATGAAACTTTTCATCTCTTTTAATCTCACCATTATTTTTAAAGAAAAAGAAAATTAAAAACTGTAACTTAAAAAGCTTCCTCTTACATGCCTCACCATTCACCTTTAGTCCAATTTATTTACAGGTGGATAAATTTTTGGTAAAATTGGATGAAACTGATCCACACCGAAGAAAATGAGAGAGTGGTGTAGGTTGGTTCAAGGAATGGCTGTAGCAAAATGGCTTGAAATGGGTTTATTCGGGGAAGGACGGTTTAGGCCAATTTCACACCCAGTTTTTTGCGACAACCTAAGACTTAGTAAAATGATGATGTCTCTTCATCCCTCACCTCCTTACTATTGACGAATTCTCTCAAAGACACAGTCATCAAGTCAATCTCTCATCTCATTAATGAGTAAATGACATCGTCCCTCGATTTATTCATCTCTTGCTCAAAGTCTCTCGCTCTTAAACTTGAAGTTGGAAGTCCCTCACGCTAAGTCCCCTACTAGAAGTCTCTCGATCTCAATCTCATCCCACTCGTCAGTTTGACTCTTATCTCTCAACTTCTCCTCTCTTGCTCTATGTCTCTCTAGCTTAATCTTGCTTTCATTTGTTTGGACTCTGGCTCAGTCTCAGTCTTGCCTCTCACTTTATGCCTCTTTTGCTCTAGTCTCTGACTCTTACATTTGTTTGTCGTGGGAAATCAATGATGTGGGTTCTATGGGTTCACTAGATTGTAGTCCCACCCGTCAGTTTGACTTTTGTCTCTTGACTTCTCCTTTCTTGCTCTACATCTCTCTGGCTTAGTCTTGCTTTCGTCTATTTGGACTCTGACTCAGTCTCAGTCTTGCCTCTCACTCTACACCTCTCTTGCTCTTGTTTCTGACTTTCAGGTTTATTTGTCATGTGAAATCGATGGTGTGGGTTGTTGTTATGGGTTCACTGGGTTGTAGGAGTTTGATTGTGAATCTCTGTTATGCTCATATGTCTCTTTGGTCATAAATTTATCTGATTTCTATTCGGCTTTGATTGTGAATTTTAACTCTTGTCTGTCTCTGTTCTATTCGTTATCGCTATCCTAACCCTGCCGTTGTCGTCATTGTCCCAACCCAACCGTCTTAACCTGAATCATATGAACTCGAGAATCTTGGTTAATAGATTAACCCATGCAGAATTGGCCCCCACAAAATGCTCCTCGGTTTTGATCAATTTCACCAAAATTCCCCCCAAACCGACCTGCCCCACCTGATGCCCATCCCTAAATTTTTTCATTCTTTTTCATCTTGCTTCTTTCACAACATCTTTTTCTTCATTCTCCAAAGCCAACAATTGAAAGAGCATGTCAATCTCCAAAGTCAACAATTGAGAGAGCATGTCAGTGGTGTGGGCTTTTAGCTCATTAGCAATTCAAATAGAGAATCCTTCAAGCAAAAAGAGTTACCCTATCCCAAAACTGCCACTACCCATGGTGGTCATCCAGGAGTCCTTGTTTACCTTCCAAACAATTGGATCATCCACTCCTACTCAAAGATTGAGCAACCACTTACCGAACTTGGTTGAATTTGCTATTGCAATATGCTCTTAAAGCTTAACCTATCTTATCTTCCTCTTTATGAATTTTTGCTCATTTCCTAACTTGATTAAACTCAACCAAACCTACCCAAACCTATTTCAACCCAAAACATTTGGTTCCAGAGATATATTTGGATGGAACTGGTTTGGCGTATTATTTTGGTTAGTTTATTTAGTTAAGCTCAAATGAACTTGAACTGACCCATGCCCACTGCTAGTGTTGACAACTTTCAATATGAGTCACGAATGTCTTAAGCATTTCCAAAACAAGTGACTTTGTTTGAATATGGAAATATCATATCCATGGTTTAGTAATACAACTTGCCAAAAAAAAAAAACACAATATTGTTAGCAACCTAAGGCTTGAAAGTTATAATGAATTATACATATAACATGCAGTTGAAAAATCAACTTTATTAACTTTTACAAAAATGTACAAAATTGTCCTTATACCATCAATAATAAGCAAAATTGTATATATACATTTTGGAATATTTAGATGTATTTTGATTACAATCCCAATAGATGCAAATAAGATGGGGTCATAGCCATTCTCATTTGGCGAGCATAGTTGTTTGCTCATTGTGGGATAGTGAGCAGTGAGCATAGGTTGCTCTGCTACCACTGATTGAAGCTTTCCTCTATTTCATTTTTGGGTTCACGAGGCTAGAATAAGTCTTGGCTTTTTTCTTTTTTTTTGGGTTTTCCAATCTCTATGGGTGTTTTTGACCTCTTGGTATGAGTGTTAGATTCAAAATGGTTCCATCATGCTTCTTTGTTGTGTAGTTTTGTTGATGTGCTCTCCTTCTTCTTGCTCCTTTTTCCAATAATTGGTGTTTCTTGATCCAATAACTGCATGAAAGTAACAAGAAGTTTATTACATTGAAAAACATGAAATTGATGAGGTCAACATAAGAGATGAGAATGAAGCAACCAATGATAATGAACATAGTCAACTAAAGTCTTTTATCAAAGCAGGATTGAATGTTCAAACCTATCAACCTATTTTAAAGGGGTGCATTGGGCTTTTGAAAAGTGAAAGTCATCACCCATCAACATGACTTAAGTATCGTTGGGAGTTACGAATACTAAGAAATTTATAGGGAAGATCTACAAAAGCATAGGGAAGGTTCACATAGAAAATGCAAAAGAGCAGATCATATGAATATTTGAAATTTGAAAATTTGTCTTTGGTTTGGTTTGGATTGCCACTGGTTAAAAATACCAAACCTGAAACCGACTAAAATAAACCATTTGTAACTGTTGTCTTACCTAATTAATTGACCCGATTTACCAATTTTTCTATTTTCTATTGTGTTTAACCGGCTTCATTTGGGGTGGGCATAAATAGTCAACACGCATTTCAACTTTTAAAAATTCTATACCATGTGTCATACATGCATTTTCATTACTTTTCTCAAACACACTAAGAAAACTTTACTATTCCTTATTACAAGAGAGAAGCGGATGCAGAGAACCATTGAAACAAAGAGAGCATAGATCTAAGATAAATTGAGAGTGATAGAGCATGGAGAAAAATTGGGCTAATGATGGTAGTAAATGTACTTCTCATTCATGCCTACCTCAATCAGCATCAAGTATGTATCAGAATTTCTAAAATTTCAAATGTGGTTTCTCTTTGCTGTTAGAGTTATTGTCATCGTCATCATCATTTTTTATATTGATGATGAAATCAGATTAATTAATTTTTCCTATACATATTCCTACTAGTCTAAGATAAAATCTTTGTTGAATTTATGGCTAAAATATTTGATGTTGTGATTTCCATAATTAATTGCTTCCCAAAGATTCGTGCATTCAGGGATGCAAGAAAATTAATTGAGATGAATAATCACTCATGGCTGTGTGTTTTTGTTACATTTTCTTCTTCCTTTATGTGTGTATATATTGGGGAAGGATAGCGTTCTTTAGTAAAGTATGATTTCTCATGCTCAAGAATTTAGACCTCAAAATGAATGGGATATTTTACATGATAAAATCTTTGGCGAGAATATAATAACGTACATGAGATCCTAAAGTATCTTATGACAAATTTAATTAACAGTAGTTTTCAGCCATAGGTTCAAGTAATAAATTGACATTTATCTCTTGCTAGATTTTTGGTGTTTAAACTGTAATGAATCACACAAATTTTAGATGATTTTTGAAAATTTGTGGATCCTGAAGGGTGATTCCCAATTTGTTACAGTGGCTCAAACCCATACATAAACACTTTTCTATAATTAATTAACTTATATGTTACCATAATCTATTCAAAATCATAAGCAACTGAAATTTATTTTGGAGATCGTTTCCCCTAGTTATTTTCTCTGTCATTTGTTGCATACAAAGCATAAGCAATAGAACTGACAAAAGTACATCTATGGGTGTGTGAGACAGTTTTTCTTTCAAACATCGATTATGTGTGCTATGGGGGATTGAAAGTTGAATAGCTTGGTCTTTAGTCTTAACATGATATCTTCATTTTGAAATCCCAAGCTAACTATTAGCATTTTTAAAGGTGTAGTGGCACCTCATCATTGCCTTGAACTTTTCACCTTCAAATTTTGACTTTAAACCCAAGAAAAAAAAGTAAGCTAGTACCAGGCATCTAACTTTGCTGACATTATCCTCTTTGTTGCTTGAAATTGTGCTCAAGTTATTGTATAGATATTAATCTTCAGTATTCTATCATTTGGTGTATTATATAGTTTATATAATCTCATCTACGCAAATGACCATTTATATAAGCATTTGCTACCTACCGTGGCTTTGACTATCATCCTGAAGCTTAATCTATTAGGTACAAGCTTGGGAATAGTTTTTAGAGAAATCACATAGCCTAACTTTTGTATCAAGTTTAAGCACCATTTATCATGCTGTAGGTGTGTATGTGAGTCTATATATATATATATATATTATATATAATATTTTTCAAATCTTCATGCTCAATTGTTCTCCTACAGAAGTGAGTAGCGACGAGAACAATACGATCACTGAAAACAATATTGAGCAGCAAGACTACACAAATAAACTACCAGACGAAGTATTGGAGCTAATTTTGCAAAGTCTAGAAAGTGCTGAAGACTTCTATTCCCTTGGTTCTGTCAACAAGAAATGGTGGCAAAACTATGAATCAAGCAAAGGCAAATTTTTGGCATCTCTACCACCCATAGTAGTTCTAATATCACCCGATGCCAACAGAGCCTACTATTTGTATGATCTATCTAGTGGAAGAACAAAGAAGGTAATGCTGCCCAAACTCATTGGCAAAAACTGTATAGGCATATCTGCTGGTTACATCATCTTAGAGGGCCGCAAGCAAATTGAACTTCTTAATCCTTTTACAAAACATGAATTATATTTTCCTAACATCCCTTCGGCCATGGATGAGATACCTTACCATCAAAGGATTATCCTAGCAACTACTACTCCTTCTGAGAGTTTTGTCCTTGTCTGCATCACAAGCAGCAAAAATCTACAGGTCTACCAATGTAATGATAATGATTGGCAAGTTTTTTCATATGCTTGTCATGTTGGATTTTTTACAGATATAGCCATTACGAATGGTAAGATTTATGCTGTTACAAATTATGGTCAAATTTGGGAATTGACCCTAGGGAACTCAGGCTTCAATAGGCTGGAATTGAAAAACACCCCTGCGGTGAACTCATGTGAGCTTAAGTTAGTGGTTTCAGATGATCACCAGCTTATTATGGTTGATTTTGTTCCTGAGAGGCAATTAAGGATATACAAGTTGGACTTTGTTGAAATGGAATGGGTTAAGATGGATAGCTTGGGTGATAAGGCACTCTTCTTAGGGGAGCAAAAGGGCTCTGCAATCAAGAAACCGGGAAAGTGGGGTGGCCGAAATGACTGTGTCTATCGTATTGAATATTTTATCACCATTTGTTATGTGTATTCTATCGAAGCTGACCTCATAGATAGGTTCCCAATTGTTGCAAATCCTGTGAATTCAACCCTGGCACCATACTGTTGGTATTTTCAGGATAGTCAGAGCATGAAGATTGAGTCTCTTCAATAGAATTAATCAAATGTGGGAACTTGGATGGATTCCATTTTTGGTTTGCAAACATTGTTCTATATGCATTGCTTGTTTTTGTTTCTTTTATTTATTTTTCTTTTGCTTTTTATGTGATGCTTTGATTTGGTCTCATGACTGCTAAGAACTTATCTTGAGTTGTGTTTTTATTTATCATATTGGATATGCATGTCTTGGGTTTACTTATTTTTTGGTTAATTACATTAAAGCTGCTACTCCCATAGACTTGTGCTCATGAAGAGCTCACGTAATGCCATTAGGTGACATTACACACGGTCTTCGTGGATTTAAGTTCATGAGAGTACATAAATCCTAATTACATTATGGGATAAGATAGACCGAAATTGATATGATGTTTAATCTATCAATATAAATGAATTTTATGTGAAGGTAATAGATTTTCACTAAAAAAGTTGAATTACTGTTTATTTTCATGGTATATTTTTCATTGTAATTTTATTCTTATCTCTAAATATAATTACGAGGCAAAAATATCAAATAATAAATACTATTATTGTTAGTATTCTTGTTTCAAATTGTTATATTACTTTTCAATATCTTAATTACAACTTTTTACATTCATTTATTGGCTATGGAAATGGAGGTTATCATCCCAACTTACGCAATAAGCACAAAAGAAGAGAAAAGAAATAGTGGGTGGCAACATTCTCCCACACAGAGTGGAAAGCACAATTTGTGACAAATATGTAGTATGACTATTTGATTAATGTATTTTACAGTTTAGTTTGTTTGACATAATAAATTTAATAATTTAAATTTTTTTAAATAAATATTTCATAAGATTTAGTTTACAGGAATAGCAAAACTTTAATTTTTTTTTTTTACTATTTTTTCAGCCATTTGTCCTCTAGTAATCAACCAAAAAAAAATTTTTTTTCCCCACTATTGCTAGATATTCTAAGCACAAGCAATGCACATTTTACTTTTTTCTTATAAAAAATTGTTCATTAACAAATAAATTAAAAAAATTCTCAAAAAATTATAAACGGGCAGAGTATCTAATTTGTTCAGTTTCGCTTATTTGAAATTAGACTGAACCCCATTCATCTGCACTCAACCTGAATATCTCTTTCTTTGTCAATGATACAATACAAGTTTTTAATTTTTTTTAATCCCATTTAACTTTTTGCTTATCTTTTAAATATATAATCTATTCTTATAATAAGTCCCAGCTAGAAACAACTATTTAATGTTTAGAACATTAACAATAAGACATGCTGATCATCATCCAATTTAAAACATAGCACCACATAATGCACTTACAATATAAATCAAATAAGTTATTAGTGAATCATTTTGGCTTGAATGGTTCAAAATTTAGTTTAAACTTATTAATATTTGACTTATACACTTTGTGTATAACTTAATTATCAATAAAATAACAAGTGCATAAAGGAAATAATTTATTATTATAATTTTGAATATTTTATATTATAAAAATAATTTATGCAATGTGATAAAATTTAATTTAAAGTAATCATATTTTAAAATTATTTAATTCGGAAATGATAATAAAATTAAAACATTAATATACTTTTGATCCCTTTCATTTTGAATTTGCTTCAATTTAGTCGTCTCCTTATTTTATTTTCACCAATTTCATCTCGTACTATTATAAATGGTGCAATTATGATCGCTCGGCTATGTTAACTATTAATATCTAATCAAAGTTTGTTTATAGAACTATTAAGTTGATGATATTAATGCTAGCTAGATGATGTGGCTTGGAAAAATAACATAGTCAACAAATATTTTGCATAGCTACCTACGAACATGGACTCCCATTTTCACCACAATTCTTCACACTTAACCATCAATAAAAGCCACTTCTGATTTTACAGAATTCTTTTTTTTCTTGGTACATGTGGGCTGGGATTGGATGAGGGGGGAGAAAAACCCGGGCCAACCATGTGAGCTATGGGTCACTCCCAATTTTACAGAAATTTTCTCCAACCTTTCGGTCATAATTTGTTTTATTTTTCCCCAATTCTTTGTATGCCAACTCGTGACGACAACAAAGATTGACATGGGGCTCAAATTTATGTTTTCACTTGCAGCCAACATGAAAACAAAGGAATAGAGCAAAGGGAGAGAGTTTCAAGAATGCAAGACTGTCTTGTAAAAGGTGAAGATTTTCTTGTTCAATTTTCAAAGCAATGAGTAGCTAAATTTATTAGTTTCTTCTGTCCAACCTAATGCTTCCAAAGCAGCAGCCATTTCAGGGTCTATCATATGCTCATTTGTTTCTTCAAAAGTAACATGAAGGCCATCAGAAATGTTCAAAAGGCTATCAAAGTCATAACCATGCCTGTGATCATGTGGATTTACTAGTTCTGTATTATCATTGTCCTTGATATGAATTCATCACTACAAGAAATTTTTGCATTTTCAACAAATTTTTTCAACGGATAAAATATCCACCAGTAAAAAGAAAGAAAATTGATTAAACCAGCAGAATTGTCATTAGATACATGTTAGTCAGTCAAAAATAATACTTTTACTTGTGAATAAGCATACCCTGCCAAAAATTTGCACGCAAAATTCCATCAAGCGACATTAAGATTTTACTAGCGGAAGACTTAATGGCTAACCCACTTACCAAAAATATTACTTGGCTAATAACTGAATAATATGGCTGCCAAAAATATTACCAATGGTTATTGCCAATATATGCCAGAAATAATCAATTTATCAACATATTACGCCATTGGTAGAAAATGTTAATTCCTCTTAGCAAATAAAATGGTGCCTTTTTTACCAGCGGTTAAGCCGTCAATGAAAAGTAAATCAATAATTGCTGGGTGAACTAAGATGTCATGTCACAAATGTTCTGGCATTCAATGAGGCCAATAATTTAAAAACCCATACATAAATCCTTGCATATCAGGATAACTAAAGGTTTTGATTTCTTTTTATTGGCAGCAAAGCCTTCTTCACTATTAGTAATATTAAAATCTATACATGTATCTATACAGATCGGGATAGCCAACAGATTTCAATCATTTTGTTGGCAATAGTATCTTTCATAACTGCCGGTAATATTGGAATCCGTATATGAATTCTTGCACATGGGATAGCCAAAAGGTTTTGATTTCTTTTAACTGGTAATGATGGTTGCTAATAATACTAAAATTTGTACATGAACCTCAATGATTGAAGCAAACAATAGGTTACGATTTTGTTTTATTGGTAGTCTTACTCACAAGTAAAAAATAAAAACTTTGAATTGGCTGAGAAAATGGTACCAAAATTTCTAATTAATCAGTTTTTGTTGTCAGTTAAAAATTTTAAATTTATTTTTTTACAAGCAACATAAATTCACCGATAAAATTCAAGATATAAAGGAGTCTATAGACTCAGCCCCTTGCTCCAACTTCGCTCTCCATTTCTCTTCTTCTTTCATCCTCTCTTCTCTATTGCACTTCACCTCACCACACCTCTCTTCTCTCCCTCACATCGCTGTCTCCTCTCCCCCTTTCTCTTCTTTTCATTCCTCTCTTCTCTCCCATTTTTTCTCCCTCAGCTCACTGTCTCCTCTCCATCTCTTCTCTTCTTCACAATCTCCATTGTCTTTGTGTTGTCTGATGCTTGTTTTAATGTGATGCATGGAAATTTTCTTCCTTATTTCCTTGTTATTTTTATTTTGATGTTGTTTCAGTTGTATGGAAGGCACTTTGATTTTCAAAGTGAGTTGATTTGGTGCTGGATAATTTATAGGCTTTGATCAACATCAAAGGAGCACATGAGTATTTTACAGATTATTTGGATTGTAGATTTTGGTTGTTATGTAATTTGTGCAATGCTATGTGCTACAACTACTATTATATTCAAGAATAATTTTGTTTGTTATCCACATTTGAATTCTTTTGTTCATTAAGCATGCTGTTAATTGATTATAAAGTCTAATGTAATTTATTATTTTGTAGGTTTGGATGGACTTGTGAGGCATTGGAGATCCTTAGTCCCGTAGATTTGTTGTTATTGATCTGTTATAAAATAATTGTTTTAACTATACAATTATTTCAGGATTCGCAAAAATGGATTTTTGGGATTGAAAATCCTCAATACTTCCATTAGGCCTTAAATAAAATATTATTTCTAGTGGCTTAGTGCTATTGATTTAGACACATGTATTTTTTCAAAGGGTTAAATCCTGGTTAAATTGAAATATATTATGTATTTTAGATTTTACCAGGGTTTTATCTACCAATAGAATCAATAAATTCTTTATCAAATAAATCTTTAATTATATTTATCGAGTGATTTGTATCCACCTATAAAATAAATTTTCAAAATATTAATCATTGAGATAAATTAATTAATTTATTATTAACTACTTTTTTTATACTCATGGTATAATAAATGTAAAATATTATTAATAACATTTTTATTGGCTAATTAAAATTTGTAAGAAAGTTCGTCAAAATTATTTTTTATTGGCAAATTTCTATATTTACCATTAAATAATGGCTACCGAAATTCTGAAAAGTTTTTTTGGTGCATGCTCCTAGCTCATCATCCGAGAGCCTTTTTAATTCTTCCTTAGCTTCTGCAAGCTTCCCCTCACGTTTCTAAAAATTTAAAATTAGTGCTGATAGCCTCTACTCTCACTGTTTTTTAAAATTGAGAGTTGCTTTCGTAGTAAGTTATGAAGAAATTTGTTGACATATTATTTTACCTAACCACATAATTAAGCTAGCAGAAATGTCTGCAACTTAAAAGCCACATAAAAAACTTCTGTTAAAATTAACAGTCTAAGTAACTGATAATCAAATTGCACCATTTATAAAAGTAGTAGATAAAATTAGTGCAAATAAAATAGAAAGAATTAAATTCAAGCAATTAAAAAAAAGGCTGAAAGTATATTTAAGCCCAAAATTAATTAATTTTTCATGCTTGTATAATATTTCTTCAGAAAGCACTGGCTGGGCTTAGACGCATTAATCTTGAACGTGTGCAATGAAGGGATTTTGATGCCAAAGGCCGAGTGAGATCAAATCTTCTCTTCCCTTGAACTAACAATGGAGATTGGAGAGTAAATATGAGCCCAAAAACCCCACACTGCACAAACAAACAAATAATGCGGATGTCGCCATAAAATTAGAGCAGTTTTCATATAAACACTCTTATTGCTTTTAGCATCCATGCCAAGGTTTGAGCTAGAGCCTTGCAGCTGTTTCATCCATGTTTTCTGAGTATATACATATTCAAAAACAATAAAAGAAGAGATATCGGAATATATGATATCTATAGAAGGTTTTTTGAGCATCTGACATCTAATTGAATTTGTGGTTAACACTTTAAGTGTGATCAACAACAACATTAAGACATCTAAAGCAAGTTCTGTTCACTTAGTACTTGCAGTCAAAAATGATAATTGTATTAAGAAATCTAAGCTGCTTTGAAATTAAATAATTTGATACTGATTTTCATGCCTATCTTCACTTTGTTCCTCAAATGTTATTCTTGTTTGTTTGTTGGGTTCCTTATGCCTCTTTATGTTTTGGGAAGATGTTTTTTTACAAAAATCTAAACTCAGACAGTAATGCTTCTTGACAGAAATGCAGTTGGCCCAAAGTACAATATGGGGAGTATAAATTTCTCCATCCTGTTCATCCTGTGTTGTGGAAATTTCACCTTGTCAGAGTTACCTTTCTCACGAATGGAGAGTACAGAATGCATCCACATGTCAAAGTTACCTTAATCATCTGGATTTTGAAAAATTAATTAATAAAGGCAGCGGAACGTTTGGGGATGTTTGTGCATGTCGCTGCAAGCCACTGCTAGTGAGGGGTGATTCTGCTAATAATTTGATTTAGTGTCTATATCATTTTCTTTTAATGAAAATATTTGGTCTTTGATTAATGTATTATAATGTTAAGGTAAGCTTAATTGAGCAAAGGCCAACTTATGGCTGCTCTATAACAAAAATGATAATGTCTCTAGTCTTTGCTTTTATATTGGCTTCTGAAAACACACTCTGGCAACTCTGGCAAAATTTTCAGTGCATCCACTTTAAATTTGATAACTCAGAAACCACTCTCATCATTCATTGTCAAGTATACGAGAGCAAGTGATCTACTTTTTCTCATCTTCTTGGCAGATGCAATGGTATTAAACAACAGCTTTCTCACGATTAGCAGTTCTTCATTCATGTTTTCTTCCTAAGATCGTTGCTTGCTTGGATTCTGCTTATTGCAGTATGAATAATTTTACGCTTAAACTTTTCACCATTGCACCTCACATGGTATTCATCCAAACACTATAACGGATGTAGGATAGGGATTGAAAGTTGAAGATCTTCGCAGGCCGTGAGTTCCGCTTTGGGGATCGGCCACTGGAACATTATGTGATGCCTCATCGAAGTGTACGAGAAATGAGACCAGGACAAAGGCGTGCTTTGATTGGCGCACAGAAGAAAGCTGAGCAGCAGCAACAGAAAACTCAAGAAATGAAAGACAGTCAAAAAGAATTCATTGGGGAAGTTAATTCATGAATTGCCCATTTTACTTGAAGCGGATGGTGCTGACGTTTTACCATACAACCGGAAAGCCATTTGTCATTTTTGGTTGTTAGCACATTCTTTGAATGCCATACAAGGCTTTGATTGAATCTCCCAGATTCAGTTTGAACTGAGAAGCTTAAAAGTGTGATCAACTACAATGGAATAATTTTTTAAATTCCTTTTATAGGTATAATTCATCGCTATTTCAAGCATTAGGGACGTGTAATAATTTTTATTTACAATGCTATAATTTAATTATGCTTGATTGCAAAATTTAATATTCGAAGAAAGTCACTACTGGAGTTGGAGACACTCGTGACTCAAGTTAAAAATTGATTAACATGGCATTTGTTTTTATTCTTAATTAACAAATTGTATAGATAAGCTACTTATGTACATAATTATATTCAAAAAAAAGTTACAGATAATCATGACTCACATTGAAAAATGTTTGTCGCACATTTTAAATTTGAGACTATATTAACACTTGTCATTTTTAAATATTTTTCTTTTTCTTTCTTCCTGGATACACATTAGAAGCAAGTTTTATACATTAAGCCAATAAATCTAACAACAATGAGGATAGACGAAACAGAATAATCAAAGACAGTCATTATACTTCTTATTTGGGTCTATTTACATTGTCATTAAAGTACATTTCAATGTTTTCCAAAAATTTAGGTATACCTCTTTCCCTGTTTATAGATGTAATAGTCAAAACTCTGGAAATTTTTGTTAAAGTTAATTAGATTGATTTTTTAATATCTTTTATATTTATAATTCATTATACTTTCGAGGGCTTGGCACATTCTAGTAATTTTCTTCAAAATATTATGTTTGTTTGGCTAGCTGCATTCCTAAACAACGTATATTTCCATATCCAAACAAGGTCACTTTATCTGAAAATGCTCAAGACATTCATGACTCTGGCTAAAAAATGTCAACATGCATTTACATTCAAAAGTTCTACTACATGTGTCATATATATATGTTTTCTTTTTCTTTTTCAAAAGTGAGCCTTATTATAAATTATTACAACAAAGAGCGGGGGTAGAGAACCACAAAAATAGAGAGAAAATCCTAAAAATTCTTTTATCCAATTATAGAATTTTGAAAAATTAATTTAGTGAGAATAGAAAATTTAAGGATATATTTGAATCTTTTTTATTTTGATTTTAATTAAAATTAACATCACAAAAAAAAAAAAAATAATAAACCAAAAAGAAAGGGAGCGAAGGACGAAGGAATTAATTTAGTTCAGTTTAAACGAGCTTGTTGGATGTTATGTTTTTGGGTGTGACCCAAATTCTAAAAATAAAAGAGTTACAGTTTCTATTTGAAACTGCAACCAAGAGTTACAGTTTTAGTAGGACACTATAAAACAGTTGCAGATAGAGTTGCAGTTTTAGTAAGAAACAGCACACAGCAATTTTAACTACAAAATATATATACAGAATACTGCAGTTGCGTGAAAAGTGCAGAGGATGCATAAGCTCGTGAACAGTGACCCCGCGGCGAACAGTGCCGCTTGTGAACAGTACATCATGAACAGTACCGCATGAATAGTACTTGTTTTGGGTTTGTTACCGCAAAACAGCAATAAGAGTGTAGATTTTTTGTATTTTGAATACAGCAGTTGTTTGGGTCATTTTGGATGCTGCTGTTTGAGGTTAATTGTCTAGCCCAAATTTCAACCTTGTAACTGAATTCTACATAGTGAAATTCTCTTCTTCTGCCCGTGATTTTTTTTCTCATTGAATTTTTACACGTTAAATAATTGTGTGTTTTCTTTTCTCATTCTCTAAATTATATTCCGCAATTTTATTTTTGTTAGCCATTATCATAACAAATTGGTATCAGAGCAATTGTCATAACATTGGAAGTGAACTATCAAATCCCTTTCATCATCAGCACATAAGAGGAATGCGGCAGGGCAGAAGAGGGGGTTCTCAGACTCTAAAGAAAGTTCTTGCATAAGCTAGTGAAAAGAGAGAAAAAGGAGGCCAGAGGATCTTCTCTCAGATTCTCTCTTTTTCACTGGACAGACCTGACGAAACTCACCAACACCAATTACCTTTTACAGAAGCACGGATCAGAGACAAAAAAGAAACACAGAAGGCGTGAGGGGAGAAGGAAGAAAAAGAGACAGCCGTGACAGAGAGTAAAGAAAAAGAAAGAAAGAACAATCGTGGTGAAACCGCGGCTGAATGAAGAGCAGACCGCTGCACGCTTTTGCTTAGAGGGGAGCACCGCACCCTCCATAGGGTGAGGTTCACCCAATCACACCCTTGTTAAAAATAATTTAAAAACATTTTGGAAAAAAAAATATGTTAGTGATTAGAATTTCTTTAAAAAAATTATCAGTTTAAAAATTTTTGATAAATATTTAAAAATTTAATTGTATTATTTTTGTTAAATTATATAAAAAATATTTTATATAATTTTTTTTAAATTCACAATTTAATTTAAAAAATTAATATTGTATATCAAAAATTTTTGGATTTAATAAAAAATAATATAGTTTAATGGTATTTCTTTTTCAGTATATGTATGAGTTTTAAACGATAAAAATTGAAAAAACTCTTTGCATGGACGGGCTTTGGTTTGGGCCAAGACAGCCCAAACCGAGACCAACATGCACTCACTCAACTTATTCACACTTTTTTTCTAACACAAAAAAAAAAAAAAACTTGAAGGTGAGTAGCTACGGTTGGGCCATGTGCCTAACCGTGGCCAGCCCAACTTTTGAAAAAAATAAATAAATAAATAAATAAATAAAACGTGTGAATCAGAGTTTTTGAACATCATTGCGAGTGGAATGCAAGCCATGGTTTGGGGTTCGAAGCCCAAACCGTGGCTTGACCTTCACATTAAAGGGAAGGGGGCC
Organism: Dicorynia guianensis; assembly: GCA_037013595.1. NCBI lineage: Eukaryota > Viridiplantae > Streptophyta > Magnoliopsida > Fabales > Fabaceae > Dicorynia > Dicorynia guianensis. Next base: position 28,378,846 of record JASUAB010000012.1, on the reverse strand, counting down.
TTTATTTGGGCTGGGACTTTTAAAAAGAGATCTTTCTAAATAAAAGAGATAACTTGTTTTAAATTAATTTTGTTACATTCTCCTTGAAAGTTGTAATTAAATTTGAGGTTGTGTGTGTGCATTTGAGCTGAATAGTGGTGATCAATTAAATTGTTGATTGCATTATTAGTGTCAATTGCAATTTTTGCATTCTGCAACTCTGTAATTGTCTGTGATTCTGCATTCTGTAATCCGATATTCTGCAATTCTATAAATCTGTAATTTTGCATTTTACAATTGCATTCTGTAATTTCAGCACTATGCAATTTCTATATTCTATAATTCTGTAATTTCAGCATTCTGCAATTCTGTAATTTCCGCATTCTGTAATCCTACATTCTGCAATTCTACTTTTATCGCTATAATTAATTTTGCAAAGGTGTTTCTATTCTAATAAATCTATTGTTTGTGCTATAATGGATTCGTTGCATTGTTAAGTAATATCACACATCATATTTTGAAACTTTCTTTTAAAATGTATTTTCACATAGGATTTTACATGAATTGAAGTTCAAGGAAAGGGTTAGAAGCTTGTAATTAAGTACTTCCAAAATTTTCAATCTTTGGCCCAAACATTTTGCAAATTCCAAATTCTCCTAATGACGAAAATTAGAGAGTTATCAATTAATTAATCATTTTCTTATTATTTCCAAAATGATTGCGTTATGAGCTTAGTCAGTCAACTAACATGCTTCTTTTAATGTAATTGTAAATAATCAAAACTTGCATTTTATTTCTTTTGCCCATAGTTTGGTCCTTCAAACTTGGATTCCTCCAAATAATGGATGATAGGAGGATTGTCAGTTAACTAGTTGCTTTCATGCTGCTAAAGGTAATCACATTATGCGCTTAGTCCTCAAAATCACTCAAGCCTATTTTGTCAAAATCACTCCTTCAAATATCAGATTCTTCTGAACAATAGATAAAGGGAGGTTGCCAGTTAACTAGCCATTGTCTAACTATCCTAAAAGAAACCGTGTTATAAGCTTAGATAATTAACTAGCATGGTTCCTCTAATATGATTAATCAGAATCACTCCACACTAAAAACCTAAAAACACCTGTGAAAATTTTAGTCAAGTTAGGTATGCTTTTCCAAGTCCTATACAATTAGGCAACCCATTTCGATATGAGCCCTGAATGAACCAGGCACCAAATCCTTTCTTTCTATAGGAATGGTTAAGTGCCACTCACTAATGGTACCAATTACAAATCACACTTTATCACTTGCAAAAGAAACAGTGAGACAACTAGAATCCAAAAATAAAATAAATTTATTTTGTAAAACAAAAAACATAATTCTAAAACCAAAAAATAACAAAACACTAATGTAGTAGCGAAAGGAAGTTGTAAAGATGCTACTACTTTTTCAACCAACCTCCAAATTCATTTTTCATTATGCAAACCATTTTCTTCAATATGCAACTTCACCATTTCAATTTAAGTAGGTGGCAATTCTAATTTTTTTCTTAACCCTTTCCTAAAACCCATTTTCTAAACTCGTTAGTTTTGTTTGTCACTCTGTGTTGTGTGTCAACATTTAGTATATCGTAGGTTTAAGTTTTAAGTGGTGGTATGCATGACCATGTTGATTTTTATTTCTAATAAATAAGCTTAAATTGTGTGTTTAGGAAAATGTTATTACATGCTTGTACTATGTGGATTTTCATTACAAAAGTTCTGCATAAGATGCTAACTATGCCTTTGACTCAAGTGGTTGAGATTATATAAGACATGCCATTTCTATCTATCTTTATCTTTTTCTTTCTTCCTCTATATACATTAGATGCAAGTTTTATATATTAAGACAATAAACCTAATAACAATGAACACAGAGGGAATAGAATGACCCAAGATAGTCATTGGCTTTGTAAATTGTGTCTATATGCATTGTCATCAAATTATATCGCAATATTTTGAAATTTATATATATACATACCACTTTCGGTTTTTATTGATGTAATAATGATAATTTTGCATATTTTTGTTGAAGTTAATTAGATTGATTTTTCAATAATTTTATATGTATAGTTCATTATACCTTTGAGCGTCAGGCACATTTTGCTAATTATTTGTTGATGATATTGTGTCTGTTTGGCAAGCTGTATTGCTAAACCATACACTAGAAGCCGGCTTTACTATTTCTTATTATAAGAGAGAAAGGGGAGCAGAGTACCATAGAAACAGACAGCACAAATCTAAGATAAATCGAGAGCGATAAAGCATGGAAAAAAAGAGGGTTAATGACGGCAGTCAATGTGCTTTTGATCAGTGCCTACCTCAGTCGTCATCAAATCTGTATCTGAACTTCGAAAACTCAGCTAATTTCTAATTCACTTTCTCTTTACTATTAGAGTCATTGTCATCATCATTTTTTTTATGTGTATTGTGCTTAATGCGAAGGATGTACTTAGGTTCCTTATACTTCTTTATCTTTTGGCAATATGTTGCAATTCTTGTTCTGACATAATATCGGGGCATGTAGTTATGTTGGCCACTTCAAGGAAAGGAGTATAAAGGACGAAATGGCCAAAGACCCCAAAGAAGTCATTGGAAAAGCTGTTCTGCGCATGCTGCCAAGAAACATAATGTGTGCTGTCAGTACATAATGAGGACTAACTATCCTGGCGCTATATTATATTCTTGAAGAAAGTTACAGCCTACTTTAGCAAAGATCCGAAGGAAATCTAGCAATTTTTACAATTGTGGATGCTAATTGTTTTATTTGAAGCGTCAGAAGAAATTTTTTTGTCCTGTGTTGTGGAAATTTGACCTTGTCAAATTTACCTTTCTCACGAATGGAGAATACAAAAGGCATAATGGACTGTGTCTCTAATCTGTGTCTCTAATCTTTCCTTTTATATTGGCTTCTAAAAACACGTACACTTTAGCAACACTGCCAAACTTTTCAGTGCATTCACATTAAATTTGATAACTCAGAAACCGCACTCATCATTCATTGTCAAGTATACAAGAGCAAGTGATCTATTTTTTCTCATCTTCGTGGCATATGCAATGCTAATTTATCAACAGCTTCTTTCTCATGATCAGCAGTTCTTTATTCATGTTTTCTTCCTAAGATCGTTGCTTGTTAGGATTCTGCTTATTGCAACATAGAAAAAGTTTACACTTAAACTTTCACCATTACAGCTCACACGGTATTCATCCAAATTCAAGAGAGCATAGATGAAGGGTCAACTATCTGTTGCTACTGCATTCTTCTTAGAGGGCTGTTGGTGTCAATTCTTATTTCACAATATTTCCAATAAAATTTTCACAGTTGAAAATTGGTACAGCATATATATATATATATATATATATATATATATATATATATATATATATATAACACATGGCATTTCTATATATTTATCTTTTTCTTTCTTCCTGTATATACATTAGTTGCAATTTTTATATATTAAGCCAATAAACCTAACAACAATGAACACAGAAAGAATAGAATAACCAAAGATAGTGATTATCCTTCTCATTTGTGTCTATTTTCATTGTCATCAAATTACATCTCAATTAATATTCCTAAAATTTATATATACCATTTTCCCTTTTTATGCATGTAATAGTCAAAATTTAGTATATTTTTGTTGAAGTAAATCAGATTGATTTTTCAATTTCTTTTTAAATGTATAATTCATTATACTTTTGAGTGCTAGGCACATTTTAGTGATTTTTCTTCGCAATGTTGTGTTTGTTTAGCTAGCTGTATTACTAAATGATGTATGGATATGATATTTTCATATCAAGCAAAGTTACTTTGTCTGAAAATGCTCAAGACATCCGTGACTCAGGTTAAAAACTGTTAACATGCATTTCAACCTTCAGAAGTTCTACGATACGTGTTGTATACATCTTTCTTTTTTTTTTGTTTTCTTAAATACACTAAAAGCAAATTTTACTATGCTTTATTACAAGAAAGGGAGCTAGCAGAGAACCATAGAAATAGAGAACATAGATCTAAGATAAATCGAGAGTGACAAAATATGGAGAAAAACGGGGTTAATGGCGATAGTCAATCATTTCCTTTTTATCGGAACCTACCTCAGTCATCATCAAGTATCTGTTAGAATATCTACAATTCATATATGCTATTTTCTAATTCACTTTCTCTTTATTATTGAAGTCATTATCATCATCATCATTTTTTATATTGCTGATGAAATTAGATATTTTTTTATATCCATATACCTAACAACTCTGAGATAACATCTTTGTTATTTTTTTGGCTAAAATATTATTGCTGTAATTTTCATAGTTGATTAACTCTTGAAGATTCTAGCATTTCAAGGGTACGAGAGAATTAATTGAACCGAAAAATCACTCATGGTTGTGTTTTTGTTACATTTTTTTCTTCCTTTTCTGTGTGTATTGGCAAGGATTGCCTTCTTTAATCAAATATGATTTCTCATGTTTAAGAATTTTAGACCTTTAAATGAATGGGCAATATGAATATGATAATACACATGAGATGCAAAAGTATCTTTTGAGAAATTGAATTGACATTAGTTTTGCATTTGTGACTTGAAACAGGTTTATGAATTTTATCTCAACCTTTGATGAAGAAATTGGCGTTTCATCTGGATAATAATCATTAAACTGGATATGCCTACCATAAAATCATAGCTAAGCGTAGTATAGTCATAAAATTTGCCATATAATTCCTCCTATGCACAAGCAAAAATGTCAACAATCATAAAGACATAAACAAATTGTTAGAATTGATTTGACCTGTCTTGACATTCGAGCTTTGAAATCATATTTGTTAGGAGAAATTATCAATAATCAATTTTAAATATGAATTAATCTTGTTTCCAATAATAATGTGAGATTACTGTATAAAGAAATCCAATAAAAAAAAACAAATATTTGCCTTGACGTTACCTATCAGGGTGTGGCTGTCAGTGGATTCTGAGTTCTGCTACCCCGTAGGAGTGTTATATTTTTCTAAAAATATTATAAAATGTTTATGTCTTAATTTCATTACAGTCGTATTTGTTTATCGGCCATTATGGGTCAACATTCCTTTCATAACTGCTATCTTAGTATCACTGGGTCTTAGTTTTAAGTTACCAACGGCTCTCTTGATTTTCCTAGCAGCCATAACTTTAAACTGAATTGATTTAATTCTGTGTAACTGCCATCTTTCTTAGCCACCTTTCTATTACTAATTTCATATTAAATATAGAACAATTAGCTTTGTTATTCATCACATGGGTTTTGTATTTATTTTCTTGGGTGTTAAATATGGTGCTATTAAAATCTTTTATTCCAAGGCCATATACTAGTTTAACAGCTCAATATATTTATATGATACCAATAACTCTTGTCTTCTGGTCACCTAATTGCTGTTGTTTTGTTCCTTTAAATCTTTGCTAAGAGGTATTAGTGATGTAAAAAAACTCTTGTGTTCTAAAGTAAATTTTATTGAGTGGCATTAGGAGTAAATTACATTAACCCCCTTTGAGATATTTGATTATGACACTCCACCCCATTCTTACTCAAATATTACACTTTACCTCATTTACTCATATATTAATTAAAAGAATATATATAAATATTAATAGAATATTCATAAAAAGAATATTAAGTTAATATTTTACTCTAATTTTATTTAAAAATTATACTTTGATTTAATTAATCATTTTAAATAACTAATATATTGACAAATTATATATTTTTTATCAAATAATTATATTTATTGTAAGGTATAAATTTAACAATATGTGTGATTATGAGAAAAAAATTTAGTATAAAAATAGAGGCATTTTGGAAGTGAGTTTAGTTAGCAAAAAATAAGACTAATTATGAGCTACATTTTTTTCCTAACTAAACTCACCCACAAAATGTTTCTATGTACTAAATTTTTTTCTCATAATCACACACATTGTTAAATTTATACCTTATAATAAATGTAATTATTTGATTTAAAATACATAGTTTGTCAAGATATTAGTTATTTAAAATGGTTAATTAAGTCAAAGTATAATTTTTAAGTAAAACTAGAGTAAAATGTTGATTATATATTTTTTTATGAATATTATATTAATATTTAGATATATTCTTTTAATTAATATTTGAGTAAATGGGGTAGAATGTAATATTTGAATAAGAATGAGGTGGAGTGTAATATTTGAGTAAGAATGGGATGGAGTGTCATAATCAAATACTTCAAGGAGAGTTAATGTAATTTACTCGTGGCATTAGTATAAAGAAGTTTTATTGTATTAAACTATTTCCTTTTTTTTTTTTTTTTGCTGGTTCGCTAGCCACAATATTATTATCCTATTTTTTTTTTTATCTTATCTGCTTACTAAAAGTGCACACATTCAACAGAACTTGTTAAATCTTGACAGATTCAGAAAAATTTGTTAAATCTTAGGGGATTGTAGTGAAATAATCTTTAAAAAAAAGTATTCCTATGTAAAATCTGTATACTTTTCCAACAAGGAGTTATGTTCAATTTCTGGGATCTCAAATTATCAATGGGACAGCAATTATTTCTGGTTTTTGAATGGATTGCTTGGGTTGCTACTTAGTAGCATTACCAAGTGTTGGAATAGGACGTGTGCCAAAGGCCAATGGAACCAGTTGTTGACTGTAACTGCTATAACCCATCAATTTTAAACCATCAATTTTAAACTAGAGCCCATGACGAAAAAAAGTTGTAAGCAGAGATTGCGCAACAGGCAAACTATTTTTATTTTGACTTGTACATGTATGTACTCAAGTCTAATTTCAGTAAGAGCATGCAACCCAAGAACTTCACTTATCAAGAGAATTTTATTACATTTTCCTCGTCATCTTTTAGGTTCAGGTTCTAGAGAAACCTTATATATAGAGAAATTATTTAGTATTCCCACTATTACACCCTAACTTATGCATAATAATTGTGATTAATAAAAATGGTATAAATAATTTATCAGTAGTTAGTTGTGAAGCACAGACACAACAATATTAGTGGCATTTCGGTGCGTACATAAATCCGACACTGAATCACCGCCAACATTGTTTGAAACATCCGACAAACATTTCCATTTTCTGTGTTTAGTTTGGCTGAGAAAGGGATCGAAGACGGCACAAACATGGCAAGGACACAAACATGGACACAGCACGAACAGCGTCTCCTTCTCACAGCTCTTCTCTGCCTCTTGGGCCTTGGCAAAGAAAGACTTTCAATAAAAACCTATATAATTTCTTAATTAAATTTTAAAAATATAGTAAATTTTATATTTACTTGATGATTAAACTTTTAAATTTATTTAATTTTATAATTTAATTTATAAAATTTAATAAATTTAATGATTTAAATTGTAAAATATAAAAATTAAATGAGAATCAAATGTTTTTAAAGGCTTCAATTACTATTATTATTTATAAACGAAATTAATCTGATACAACTTTTGAAAAGTATCTTAAAACCTGAGCAGACATTATTTATTTATGTTATAATATAATATAATATAATATTAATTATTTAACAGATAGAATTTTACATTTTAGAAAAACTTATTAGGCTATTACTGTCAAAAACAAGAAACCTACGAATATATTCTTCAAAGAAACAAGCCGCCGTCTCAAGTTCTCTTCTTACTCATATTATAATTTTAACTATAATATTTTTTATTAATCCAAAATAGTGGATAATTTATTTTTAAATATATATTGATAATTATTTCATTTATGATGATAAAATATACACACACACATATATATATATATATATATATATGTTATCTTGATATCTTAATTTATTAAGAGTTTGATCATATTACCATATTTATGTTATAACGTATTAGTATCATATCTCCTATCTATGCATGATAGGTAGTTATATATATATAACATAATTAACGCCACAAGGTTTATTGAGATATTATAAATCTCTTCTTAATATATATATATATATATATATATATATATATATTGTTTAAATTAGTTAAATTTAAATATTTTAAAATGAGAAGTGTATTTTATATAATAAAATATAATCAAATATTTATTAATTAAAAAATTAATAATAAAAATTATTATAAAATATAATAAATAAATAATCTCATATTTATTGTTAATTTATTTATTAATAATTGTTTATTTACACTTTATTATGATAAATAAACTCTTCACTTTAAACTATTTCAATCACGTGCTTTAACAAAATGTCATGCTCATAACAAATAAAAGAGCATGCTGAACTTTCAAGCCTGCTTTGACAAAAGATTTTAGTTGACGGTGTTCATTATCTAGGGTTGCTTCATTCTCATTCCTTACATTGACCTCATCAATTTCATGTTTTCCAACGTACTAACGTTCTCGTTACTTTCCTATTACTTGTCAGACTTTAGTTTTGCCTTATTTTTCATACAACTCGAATCAGTGTTTCTCCACTCTAGTTCCCCTTTTAGAGGAGAGAGAAAGAGAGAAGAGAGAATGTGAGAGATTGTGCAAGGTTTATACTGTCTCAGTTTATCCTAATATCAACTCCCTACCCACTGTTATTGGAAAACCTAAAAGCAAGACAGCAATCCAACACTCATTCCAGACTCATGAACCCAAAAACGAAACAGGGGAAAGCTTCAATTAGTGGTAGCAAAATTACCTATTCTCGCTGCCACCCAAAGAGCAAACAGCTAGGCTCGCCAAATGAGAATGGCGGCAACCCCGTCGGCGTAGGGTGAGTGCCGCAAGCAAAAGGGAGAAGAACGGTGGAAGAATGGTCATGTTTGGGGTTGTTCTTGGTTGCTAGACCCCAGAGCATGCTGATGGAAGCCATGTGATGATGAACCTTTGGGGAACTCAAGAGTCCAGCGAAGGGGAAGGCCTCTTGTTCCAGAGCTCCCTTTCTTTTTAAAATTGATAATGAGGATTCCTTATCATCATCCAAATTGAAACACAACAACGCATATTGAGCTCATACATAGCCCAAAAAGGGATAAAAATGAAGCATAAAAGCAGCAAGGGATTGAAATCTTTTGTAATTGGGTATTTTCTGGTTTTATTTACAATATCATAATTTTATTATGCTTGATTGGCAAAATTTGGTGCTGAACCAACACATACACACACACATATATATATACATTATACATATACACATATATATATATGTACATATATATACAAATATATGTATATGTATATCTATATATATATATATGTATTATACACACATTCATATTCTATTTTAATATCCAAAGAACGTCACTTTATCTGAAAATGGTGGAGACATTTGTGAATCATGTTAAAAATTAATTGACATGGAATTTATATTATGCTTGATTAGCAAATTGTATAAATAAGACAATCACGATCCAGATTGAAATATGTTTGACACAAACTTTGACTACAAGATTTTATAACCCATGTCGTGTCTACATATTTTTCTTTTTCTTTCTTTCTCTATATATATTAGAAGCAAGTTTTATTTATTAAGCCAATAAACCTAAAATCAATGAGCATTGAAGGAGTAGAATAATTAAAGACTTCTTATTTGCATGTTTGGATTGTAATTAAAGTACGTCTCAATATTCCAAAATTTATATATACCAATTTTGCTTATTATTGATGGTAAAGTTATGATTTTGTACAATTCTATTAAAGTTAATGAAATTGATTTTTCAATTTCATTTATATGTATAATTTATTTTAACTTTCAAGTGTTAAGTTGTTGATAATATTGTGTTTGTTTGGCAAGTTATATTATTAGACCATGTATATGTTATTTTCATATTCAAACAAAGTCACTTTATTTCAAAATGCTTGGGACATCTGTGACTAGGGTTGAAACTGCCAACACTAGCGGGGTTCAGGTTCATTTGAGCTTAACCGAATAAAATCAATCAAAATAACACATCAAACCGGTTCTGTCTGAATATACCTTTGGAACCAAATTTTTTGGGTTGAAAAAGGTTTAGATGAGTTTAATCAGGTTGCGAAATGTAAAAATTTACAAAGAGGAAGGTAAGATGAGTTGAGCTATCGAAGTAGATTGCAGCAACAAGTTCAACCAAGCTTGTCCAATGGTTGCCCAATCTCACAGTAGGAGTAAACTTGATTGTTTGGGAAGTAAACAAGGACTCTTGGTTAGGCACCAAGGGCGGTGATAGTTTTGAAATAGGGTGGCTCTCTTTGCTTGAAGGATTTTCTGGTTGGAATGCTAATAAGCCAAAAACCCACCCCTGTAGACATGTTCTCTTAGTTGTTGGCTTTGCAGAATGACATGCTCTTTCAATTGTTGGCTTCAGTAGGGGTGGGTATTGGGTGGGATAGTTTGGATTGGAGCAAATTTATCTTAATCTGTTTGAACTCAAACTCTTCATTAAGTTGGTCAAACTCTAACCAAAATAATCATTCAAACCAAAATTTTTAAATTGAATAGTTCAGTTTTATTTGAGTGGGTTGACTTAGGTTAGGATGAGTCAAAATTTGCTATTAAATTGGAAGAGAAGGATCAACCTAACTAGCATGTTTGGATCTGTCTTACTCCTCTTAGCTTGTTTCTTAAAGAGCAACCATTTGAATTGTTACGCTTATATTTTATAATATCATGAAGCACGCTTATAAGAAAATTATTGGTACACCTAATAGTTTGTGACAAAATCAATAAATAAAAATTTTCATTATATAAGAAAATTGGTAATGGTATGCACAAAAAATTGGTAGAATGTCATAAATAGAATTGAAAAGTTATAGTAGATACAATAACTATTAATGCCAAATTATTAGAAAGTATCAACACTCTTATAAGGCTACCATGTCATAATTTGGACATGTATTTTGTATAAGTATATACTATAAATTTCTAAAATAATAGGTAACATAATGACTAACCTTTTAATGCCACTGTATTAGATGATAAAATAGATAAATCAATAATGAAAACCACAGAAGAAGAAAATTTTCAAATCTACATGTGTATATTTGTATATATTTGTTGGATTACCGTGGCAACCCAATAGTGAGAAGATTAAACTCTAGTCCCATCCAAAATAACTCATATTAATTTAAAATATTATAATATATTTATTTTTTTCTATTCTAATTTAATCTAAATTTCTTTTTTTTTAGTTTGAAACAAGTTATACCAATTTCACCGAATTGTTTACCTAGGCTTCAGAGAATGAAGAAAAAAAAATATGTTGTGAATTTAAGTTAAAGTTTTTAAATTTATTTATTTTTAAATAATAATGAGATTGAAAAAGTTGAAAAGTTTCGTAAAATGAGCCAACTCAAAAACTCCTCCTTGTTCCTACTTTTTGAAACTTTGGCTATTAGTTGGCATATCAACACTAAATGTTACTACAAGTTTCAAGCATTTTAAAAATAAACAATATAAACCTGACAATCTATTTGAAATAAGTGCATTGGGCTTCTGAAAAGTGAAAGCCATCACCCATCAACATGACTTGAGAGGAGCACTATTGTGTGTTTAGAATACCACAAAAAATTATAGGGAAGGTCTATGAAATTATAGTGAAGGTTTGCATCGAAAATGCTAAAGTGCATATACATTGAATATATGAAATTTGAAAGTTCATCGGTGGGTTTCGGATTGTCAGGGATTAAAATTACCAAACACAAAATCGACAAAAATAAATCATTTGTAACGTTATCTCACTGAATTATTTTGTTTAACTAACCTAATTTACCCTTTCTTATTTTCTGTCAAGTTTAACTGGTTTCATTTAGGGTGGGCATACCCCTAGTCAACACACATTTTAGCTTTCAAAAATTATGCAAAACATGCCATACATATGTTTTCGTTTCTTTTCTTAAATACACACTTTACTATGCCTTATTACAAGAAAGAGGGTAAACCAGAGAGCCATTGAAATAGAGGAAACATAGATCTAAGCGAAGTTGAGAGTGATGGAGCATGGAGAAAAAAAGGGCTAATAACGGCAGTCAATGTACTTCTCATTTGTGCCTTCCTTGAAGGATTCTCTAGTTGGATTACTAATGAACCAAAAACCCACACCACAGACATGCTCTCTTAGCTGTTGGCTTTGGAGAATGAAATGCTCTTTCAACTGTTAGCTTCAGAGAATGAAGAAAAAGAATATGGGAAGAAAGAAGGATGAAAAAAAGTAAATAGATGGGCTAAAAGTGAAGGGTGGAACATGTAAGAGGAAGCTTTTTTAGTCAGTTTTTTAAATTTTATTTTTCTTTAAAAGTAGTGATGAGATTGAAAAAAGATCAAAAGTTTCATAAAATAAACCAAGTTAGAAAGTTCTTCTTGTTCCTTCTTCTTTTTTTTTTTTTTTTTGATACAGTTCTTGTTCCTTCTTTTTGATGTGTTGGCTATTAGTTGGCATATCAGCATTAAATGATGGCACAAGTTTCAGCCATTTTAAAATAAATAACATAAGCAACCTGTTTGAAAGGGGTGCATTTGGCTTTTGAAAAATGAAAGCCATCACCCATTAGCATGCCTTGAGAAGAGCACTGTTGTGAGCTTAGAATACCAAGAAAAATTGTAAGGAAGGTTTAAAAAATTATAAGGAAGGTTTTCATTGAAAATACTGAACAACATATCACATGAATATCTAAAATTTAAACGTTCGTCTTCGATTTAGTTCAGATTGCCACGGGTTAAAAGTATCAAACCCAAAACCAATGAAAATAAACCATTACAAATTGCTATCTCACCAAATTAACTCGTTTAATTAACCCAATTTACCCACTTTTATTTTCTGTCGGGTTTAACCAGCTTGATTTGGGGTGAGCAGTCTATGCTCATGCTCACCCCTAGTCAACACGCATTTCAACTTTAAGAAATTCTATAACACGTCATATATAGGTTTTCATTTCTTTTCTTAAAATCACTAGAAGTGAGCTTTACTATACTGTATTACAAGAGACAAGGGGAGGTGGGAACCACTGAAACTAAGAGAGCAAAGATCTGAGAGAAATTGAGAGTGACAGAGCATGAAAAAAATACAGATAATGACAGTAGTCAATGTACTTCTCATCCATGCCTTCCTCAATCATTATCAAGTATGTATTAGAATTTCTAAAATTTGAATATGTAGTTTCTAATCTACTTTCTCTTTGCTATCAGAGTCATTGTCATTGTTATCATTTTTTATATTGATGATGAAATTAGATTCATTAATTTTTCATATACATAAACTTGCAATTCTAAGATGAAATCTTTGCTGATTTTTTGGCTAAAATTCTAGGCGTTGTGATTTCCATAATTAATTAATTCTTGAAGATTCATGCATTTCCGGAGTCCAAGAGAATTAATTGAAATGAACTCACTCATGGTTGTGCTTTTGTTACATTTTCTTGTTCCTTTTCTGTGTGTATTGGGGAAGGACTACCTTCTTTAATAAAATATGATTTCTTGTGTTCAAGAACTTAGACCTCTAAATGAATGGACTATTTTACATGAGAAAATCTTTGGCATGGATATGATAATTCAAAGTATCTTATGACAAATTGAATTAACATTAGTTTTCAATTACAAGTTCAAGTAATAAATTGTCATTTAACTCTTGCTAGATTTTGTGGGCTTAGATTGTGATGGATCACACAACTTTAGATGATTTTTGAAATTTTGTGGATCCTAAAGAGTGTTTCCCGTTTGTTAAGGTGGCTAAAACCCATACATAAATACTTTTCTTATTATTAATTAACTTGTATGTTACCTTATTCTATATAAAATCTTAAGCAACTGGGATTTATTTTGGTAGTAGCTCTGTCTAGATCATTTTCACTAATTATGTTCTACTTTTGTTGCATATAAAGCATAAGCAGTGGAACTAACAAAAGTAAATCTATGTGTGTGTGAGACGGTTTTTCTTTCAAGCTTTCATTATGTATGCCATGGGGGATTGAAAGTTGAACAGATTGTTCTTCAGTCTTAACATGACATCATCATTTGGAAAATCCAATCTAACTACATGCATTTTTAACGGTATAGTAGACCCAATTGTTACCTTGGACTTTTCCCCATCATATTTCTGACTTAAACCTAAGGAGAAACAAAAAACCAGGCCAGCACCAAGCAATAACTTTGCTGACATTATCCCCTTTATTGCTTGAAATTATGCTCAAATTATGGGATAGATATTAACCTTTATTATTTCTTTCATCTTGGTGTATTATATAGTTTATATGATCTCATCTATGCAAATGACCAATTTTGCCAGCATTTGTTACCTAACGTGGCTTGAATCGTCATTTTGAAAGCTTAATCTATTAGGCAAAAGCTAAGGAATAAATTTTATAAAAATCACATATACTAAGTTTAGTATCAAGTTCAATCCCCATTTATCATCTTCTCGCCCTTATTTTTTTCTCATGCTTTTTATTCCCATTAGTTCAGCCAGCAACATGCTGCAGTTGTGTGTGTGTGTGTGTGTCTATATATATCAATTTGTTTCTCAAATTTTTATGCACAATTTTTCCCTTATAGAAGTGAGCAGCAACAAGAAGACAGGTACTGAAAACCACACAAATGAACTGCCAGATGAACTGTTGGAGCTAATTTTGCTAAGATTGGAAAGTGTTGAAGACTTCTATTGCCTTGGTTCTGTCCAAAAGAGATGGTGGCAAAACTATGAATCAAGCAAAGGCAAATTTTTGGCATCTTTACCGCCCCTAGCAGTGCTAATATCACTCCATACCAAAAGAGCCTACTGTTTGTATGATTTATCTAGTGGAAGAGCAAAGAAGATAATCCTGCCCAGCTTTACTGGCAAATGTTGTATAGGCATATCTGCTGCTTACATCATCATACAGGGCCGCAAGGAAATTGAACTTCTAAATCCTTTTACAAAACATCCATTATATTTTCCTTACATCCCTTTCAGCCATGGATGCCTCGCCATGACAAGATTATCCTAGCAACCGCAACTCCTTCTAAGAGTTTTGTCCTTGTATGCATCACAAGCAACAAAAATCTACAGGTCTACAAGTGCAATAGTAATGATTGGCAAGTTTTCTTGTATGCTTGTCAACTTGCGTTTTTAACAGATATATCTTATGAATGCCAAGATTTATTGTTACAAATCATGGTCAAATTTGGGAATCGACCTGGGAAATTCGGGCTTCAACAAGCTGGAATTGAAAAACACCACCCCTGTGAACTCATCTGAGCTTAAGTTAGTGGTTTTAATGATCACTAGCTTATTATGGTTGATTTTGTTACTAAGAGGCAACAGGGGATGTACAAGTTGGACTTTGTTGAAATGGAATGGATTAAGATGTATAGCTTGGGTGATAAGGCACTCTTCTTAGGGGAGCAGAAGGGCTCATCAATTAAGGTGACTACTTGCATCGTATTGAATCTTTTATCACCAATTTTTGCGTGTATTCTATGAAAGCTGAATTGATTGATTGGTTCCCAGTTATGGCAAATCCAGTAAGTTTAACCCTGGCAACATACTGTTGGTATTTTCGGATAGTCAAAGTATGAAGATTGAGTCTCTTCAAGAGAATTAATCAAAGGATGGATTTTGTTTCTAGTTTGTAAACATTGTTCTGTATCTGTTGCTTATTTTTTCTTTTTCTTTTTTTCTAATTTTTATGTGGTGCTTTGATTTGGTCTATGACTGCTCATAACTTATCTTGGGTTGTGTTTTTATTAATCATATTGGATATGCATGTTTTGAGCTTGCTTATTTCTTCGTTAATTACATAAGAGCTCCTACTCCCATAGACTTATGCTCATGCAGAGCTCACATAATGTCATTCGGGATCACTCTCTAATGGCATTGCTCGAGCTCTTTGTGGATTTAAGTTCATGAGAGTATGTTAATCCCTTCATTACCCAACGTTCTTCTCACCTTACCAGAGGGCGTGCTCCTGGCTAGTCATCTGGTTGTGGTCGAGGCCGTCACAATAATAACATAACTCCACTAAAACCAATGCCCCTCAATCCTTTTCCTCACCCAACACGCAGACCCCTTCCCACAACCGATCTTCCTCCCCGTACAACTCCTATCCAATAACTGCACCATTTACTCTTGTCCTTCAACTTTGCAAGATTGACCTTCAGTCTCTTAAGGCTTATTCAGATTGGGGCTGAACAGGTTGCCCAAACACAAGACGTTTTACCACCGGTTACTCTTTCTTTCTTGGAGATAACTTAATCTCTTGGAGTGCGAAGAAACAAGCAATTTTGTCCAGGTCATCTACTGAAGCTAAATATCGAGCACTTCCACTGTGGCTGAATCATGTTGGTGCGGAATCTTATTAGTGAACGGCACATCTCTTGTGCCTCCCGTAGACACCTAATTTTGTTCGGACTCTGAAAAATTAAAGTGGACCCATTTATGAGTTCTAAATTATCTTGTTTAAATGTATATTTTTTTAAAAAAATAAGTTGAATGGAAATGAAAATTTTAAGATGTATTTTGGGTCCTAAATGTGAATAATAATATATTTTTTAAAATAAAATTTAAAAAAATTAATTAAAAAATTTCTAAAAGAAGAAAAAAAAAACCAAAAAAAGAAGAAAAAAAAAGAAAGAAAAAGAAAAAAGAAGAAAAAGTTGACAATTAATTCTACCTAATACGTGCATTATTGGCAGAAGGAAACATGATTAGAAAGGGGACCTAATGAAAGAAGAGAAAAAAACAAACTAAAATGAGCGTCGGTAAAAGAAAACAAAAGAAAATGGCCCATGAAATAAACAAAGGAAGAAAAGATGGCACGGCATTATGAAGGGATAGCCATTCCATTATTCAAATACGAATCAAATGAGTGTCGGCAAGCCATGAAAAATCAAAGAAAATAATGAGTCCGAAAATGAAGGCGGAAAATGCGGAAGGTTAAACTCTACATAAGGGAAGTCTGAAGAAGAGAGAACACACAGCTCAATTTCTCTAAGAAATCTTCAAGTAAACCCGAGGGAGTAAGAGGAGAGAAAGTGCCAGGAATAGCGAGAAAACATAGAGAAGCAGTGGAAAGTAAGGAAAGAAAAAGAACAGAGAGAGTGACGAAGAAAATCAAGGAACCAGAGCTTCGCTTCTCATTTGCTTTAGCAAGGTTCTTACAACCAGGAGCTAGTGACCCACATACGTGAGCAAAAGGGTCCAAGCCGGGTGCAGAAAGAATGCTTACAACCATAAAGTGTGGTGAGGAGAACCGGAGCGGCGGCGACCGCTAGTTGGGGTATACACTCCTCTATTTCTTTTGTCAAGTTAAGATTTTGCTTACTCTTTGCTTGAAATGATATTACTGCATGGTTATAAGGATTGCATGAATGTTGGTTAAAGTGTTTGAAACTTAGAACATGGAGAAAGTAAATCAAAACAGGTGCTGCATGATGGAGAGGCAACCATGCCTTTCTCCCATGCTGGCTAGCACCCCTTCTCGGCAAGGTGGTGGCACGAACTGCCACTTGGGACCCACTTGTGGTGACAGAGATGCCGTATGTTGGGGTGGCACCGAAGTAACCCAACCTTTTGTTGACAAAACATGCGCCCCAAATTTCTGCAAAACTGCACCTACGGGTGCAGTTTCTAAGGAAGAAGGGTGCACCACACCCTTCATGGGGTGTGATGCACCCAATCACCACCTTTTAAAAATAATTCAGGAATAAAAAATGTTTTAGAAAAATAAAAGAAAATGTGCAGTTGAAACAAGCATTTTTTAAGAAAATTTTTGGTACTAGTTACAAAAATTTTGGATAAAGAATGTAAAGTTTAACTGTATTATTTCTGTCTTTTTATTTTACTTCAAATAAATGTAGAAAAAAATTAATTTGGTAAAAAATTATTTTGATTGTGTCATTTAGTCCAGCAAAATCAGTATTATTTTTCAAAAATCTTGGAAGTCTAGTAAAGAAAATTTCATAAGATTTAACAGTATAACCCTTTAAATATATTATAAGTCAATTAAAAAAAAACAAAAAAAGGGGATAAAACGTGGAAGGGCCTTTTAAAGAAAAAGAGTGTCACGGTTTGGGCTCTTGGCTGAGCCCAAACCATATTGTTTCCATGTTTTTTAAAAAAAAAAGAAAAAGCAAATAATCCAAAATAAAAATAATTAAAAAAAATAAAAAAATAAAAATATTTTTAAAAAAAATTAGAAAGGATATAAAGAGTTTTTTAAAGTTATGATGGTACAAAGAATTTTAGGAAAATTATTTAAATTTTAAATTGTTCCTAAATTTCAAATCTTTGATTATCATAACGATGGATAAATATAGTTGCCAATCAACTGGCCGCTATTGAACTATCCTGAGGGAAATTATGTTGCGAATCTAGTCAGTTAACTGGCATGATTCTATTGATGCCTTAAAAATAAATTCCTGACGATAGATAAATATGGTTGTCAGTTAACTGGCTGCTATATAATTATCTTAAGGGAAATTATATTATGAGTTTAGCCAGTCAACTGGCATGACTCTATTAAGGCATTTACAAATAATTTCAAATCACATCACATGCAAAAATAAATTTATAAAAGTCAAAGCATAGTTTTAAAAACAAAAGCAGCAAACACCAACGTGGTACCGAAAGGGCGTTGTAGGGTGCTAATACCTTCCCTACACGTAACCAACCCCCGAATCCATTTTTTCTGTGATGCAAACTATACTATTCGGTGCCCGACTTCACCATTTCAATCTAAGTCGATGGTGACTCTACCAAAATCAATAAAAATTTTCATATTTTTATCACATGGGATTGCCGCTCCGCATCGCGTGTTGACACCTCCCCTACTATTCTCTTTTGTGGCAATATTTTCGCTGTGTATGTGGCTTGAAACCATGTTCTTCATGCACTTTCAAAGCACATTGAGATTGATCTCCACTTCATTCGGGATAATGTTTCCCAGGTTCAGGTATGCATTTGCCATATCTCCACTCATGAGTAAGTCACTAACATCTTCACCAAGAGTTTATGTTCAAGAAAGTTTACACATTTTCGTGCCAATTTTGGCATGTTAACTCGGCCAGCTCGAATTGTGAGGGTGTGATAAACGTATTCTACTAGGTCTCTTGTATTTTGGTTAGGGATGTTTATTATTCAAACTTGTAATTGGTTGTAATATCCCCATCTTATTCTATCGTACGTAACCACTTACACTGTACTACAAATACTTGTCTTTCACTTATAATGAAACAAACTTTACGCTGCTTCAATTTTCACTTTGTTAGATTCCTGAACTCTGTTTCTTATGTACCACACCATCGGATTGATCTTATAAGTTGCATTGCTTACATTATTGCTAATGGATGTAGGACAGGGATCGAAAGTTGAGGATCTTCACAGGCAATGAGCACCCTTTTGGGGATCTGCCACTTGAACATTATGTGATGCCTCCACGAAGTGTACAAAAAATGAGACCACGAGAAAGGCGTGCTATGATTCGTGCACAGAAGAAAGCTGAGCAGCAACAACAGAAAATTGATGAAATGAGGAACGTCAAAAAGAAAGAATTCACTGGGGAAATTAATTCATGAGTTGGCCATTTGCTTGAAGTAGATGGTGCTGATATTTTATCAACTGGAAACCCCCTTTTGTCATTCTCGCTTGTTAGCACATTCTTTTAATGCCATACAAAGTTGTGATTGAATCTCCCCGAGTCAGTTTGAACTCAGAAGCCTGAAAGCATGATCAACTACGCGGAATAGAAGCGATGAAGCCTAATACCAACTTATCCAAAACTTCATTCTGCAAAGCCATTTTCGTTTTTTTTAAACTCAATTTTGCATTAGTCTTGAGTATATGGTCGTATAAAGGATTAAATCCAAATTTTCCAAGGACTACTGAAGTCTTCTCAAACGATACTATCGTTATATGTTTTTAATTTCTAACAATCACTCTCAAATTTGACTTAGGTTAGAATAAGTCCAACTCCAATGCCTTTACTTACACCCGAGAATCACCAACGAGATGAGCTTAGCATACGCAATGAATGGCAGGGCAGTAACACCTATGAGGGTCACTATCATCATTACCAAATCAGAAACAATATTGCATGTGATGAAAATGTACCTTGTTATTATAATTTAATATGTGAGATTTAATAAATTTAATAATATAATTTCTTACCAAATACCTTAACCAGACCCACGTTTATCCACATCAATGTTTGAACAACAGCTTAATTGATTGAAAGGCAAAATGCAAAAAATTTGCTGTTAATTTCGTTGAAAAGCGTAATCTTTCTTTCTTTCCCTTAGAGTGTACACTATTTACTTACAGTTTGATTCATTTGGTGCCCTCTAATTAAAAATTTTTGGTTTCCCAAAGAAATGGCAATTGTACTCCTCTTCTGTCTCAATTCTTTTTTAATTTTGTTCACTTTGATGTTTTTTTTAATGACTGAAATTTAAAGATATACAGGCTGAAAATCTCCTTTATCGTTTAAGTCACATCGTTATTTGAAGCACCAATTTAAGACTATATTTTACTTTATGATAAGTATATCAGCAAATGCTAAATATTAATTTTCAACCTATATCTTCACAATAAAATTCTTTTCCAAATATATCAGTAACCGAAATTTGCCACTTATATGTTCACAATAAAATTGTTTTCTCAATATATCCGTGACCCAAATAATTAATTTTTTATTTCATTTGTGTGTCTTATCTAACAATTCATCAAAAATTAAAAATCGCCAATAATAATTTTTTTTGTGATTTTTGTGATAAATTTTATTCTCTTTTAATGTGATTCTTGTGAAACCCCTTTCATAGTTATTGTGTGTGACAAGTACCAGCCTTTGTATGAATTCCTCTCCTCTCAAAGTTTTATATTTTAAAAGATTTGTTTTGATACATATTTTGTCGAAAACAGTTATGTTGTAGTTTTATACTTTAAATTAGTTTTCTTACATGTTTTCTTTAAGATATGGGAGGAAAATTAAAAATCGTTCTCTTGCTCAATACACAAGTCAAAATTTATATTTGAAGCATACACCATTGCTCAAGGTAAAAGTCAAAGTTAAAACATGTTAAATCTTACTCAATTTTCTTTAAATATATGATTTATGATGGTTCAAATCTCCTATTCATGTACTAAAATCTGCCCATTTCATTTACAATACCAATGTTTTAATTCAATGATATATCAAAAAAAAAATCCAACTTTTGGTTATACTTATACATCTTTTGGTTTGTTTATTTGCTTTCTTCCTGATGATGTTCACAACTATATTGCATAGTTGGATTCACTAATTAAACCCATACATACCAATGTAGAACATCAAGACATTGATAAAAAAAATATTTTGCCTCGTTTAATAATTTTGTATACATTCAATTTGTGTAAGAAAGCATTCTTTATAATTTATTCATCACCATCACCCAAGAAACCGTGATACATAAGTTTTTCTACCCTGCAACATCTCAAAATCACAATCCACGATTCTAGTTCTTTGTTAACCTCATACCACATAATTGTCAAGTTGTCTGCCTTTTAAAAATTAAAAAAATAAAATTATCTTTATTTCCTATTTTTCATTAGATTCATCCACTTGTTTTTCGTTGTTTGAGTGGATTAAATCAAAGCAAATTATACAAAACCCTTGTAGTTAGCCTCTAATGCAATTTAACACTTTGTAGTTTCAATTAAACTAAATCACATCATTACACTTTCTAATTGTTGTAATGTGCCACCAACTATTAAATGGACCTAATTGAACTATGTTTACCAATCTTATACCTCTACTCCATTCGGTTTTCTTTTATAGATTCTTTTTTTTTTTTAATTTCTTCTACTATCAACAAGCATGACAATTATAACAAATCTCCAACTGCAGAATTGACCACTGACCAAGTATCCCAAGATGAAATCCATTTCATCCAAGTCGGGGTAGGCAGGCCATGCCATACACCTTCCATGGTTCCCTGGGTGTGTTGGCAAGAGTGCAGGTTTGTCTATTCTGTTTCCATGTTGGCCATGGAGTTCCATTGCATGGGTTTTGAATTTAGTACATTAAACTCCTTTTTGGCTTCAGTTGGGATGAGAAAATATTGGAGCTTGAAGCTTGAAACTAGAGACTTTGTTGCAGAGAATTTTGTGTAGTTATAGTTTTTTTTTTTTTTTCATTTTCCATTCTATCCTCTTTCCCTAGGTTTGTTGTATCCAAGACAAGACATCAACTGACACTGGTGTTGTGGCCTCAATCTTGAATCTTGTTTTTAATAGTTTTTGAGATTTTACAATTATCCATTACAACTTTTTGGTTGTCTATATTTCTTGCCTTCCAATTTATAGTTTGAACTATCTCCTATAATAATTTTGGTGGGTTTGAACTTCTTCACAAAGGGCATGTGGAAGATTTCAAATTTTTGATACACAACCTTTCTTCCTTCCATTACAACTTACCTTATAACAACATTTGAAGTCTCAATGAGGAACAAAGCTGATGATTAAACCCCTAATTTAGGGTTTCGTAGGTGTGAAAGTTGGGGATGAAAGCAGTTAATTGATAGCAAAAGAGGAAAGAGGAAGCTTTGCAAGTTGGTATTGGTTTACCAACAAAATTGGGACTCGAAGCAATTGTTGGTGTTGACTTCAAATTCTGTTGCAGAGTGATATGATCTTCACTAAATAATTTACAATCACTTTGAGGATTTCTTTTGGTTAATTTTGGTCAACATTGTGACACATTGCAATAATTGGAAAGTGTAATGGTATGATATGTTTAAAACATGTACTTACATCCGTAAGGAAATTGCAAGCATCAAATTGGCAGAAGAATTTGTCGTACACAACTATTGCAAGAGTTGGCTTTCCTATTCCGCCCATCCCAGTAATCCCAACTACTGGAAAGTCATCAACATTTGAGTTTAAATCCAAAAGGCTTTCTAATGCTTCAACACAAAATTGTATCCCCACTAGATCATTAGCAAGAGTGGAGAATTTATGACCCAACATGCTTATTACATTTTGAACAATTTCATCAATACCTTTTAACTCTGGCCTGGGAAGGGAAATGAAAAAGAAAGACAAGAAATGAATCAGCACCTAAGAAAACAATCAGAATCATAACTAAGATAACAGTTAATTCAAACAAAGAAAGAAAAGAAAAGGATAAGTTTACACAATATTTACAAATTGATTACAACTTTCTTTTCAAAATTGTAAAATTTGCCCAGTTGAAATTGAACGCAGGTGATGATCAATTTATTGTCCAAGGTAGGCATAAACAATAAAGAAACATGAATAGAGTATGGTAAAATATTTTTTTAACAATATTTTAATAGCTAAGAACATGACTTACTTATTGTGCATGTCCTAACCAAAAAGATTGGCTATTTTGGACATAGCTAACCTCCATATGCAGATTAGGTCTAAATTTTCTTTGAAACTTTTTTCATGCTTTGCAAAGGCTTCTCCATAATTTTCACTTTGTTTTCGCACCTCAGACGGATCTACATCATAGAAAATAGGCAAAATACTTTGTCCCAACACTTCATAGCAATCAACCATCATTACTAATTCCCTCAAGCACCATGCTGAGTCAGCATAGTTTTAAAGAAGACAACAATATAAATTCAGTATTCCTGAATTGCTTTTGGGAGCTCTATCGAAATGGCATCGCCTTTGTTGAGCCTTTGGTCATCTTTGAAAGTGAATATCCCACTTCTTTGCAAAGCAATATAAAGATGATCAATGAAATTGTTGCAAGAGTCCTCAACTCTGAAACTGAGCAACACATCATACCAAATTCTTTGAGTTGATTGGTTGCTCTTGCAATCCATTGAAAAACTACTCTCACCTGCTCAAAATATTAGACATGTTCTTCAATGACGATAAAATGATAGAATATATAGAAGTGCTACTGATCTATCCAAGGGATGAACCAGGTTGACGGACATAGCCCCCGTACATTTTGTTAATGTTCTCATATTTAAGTGCAATTAATACACTACATATATAGATCATGCATCTGTGAGTGTTCAACTTGAGAAGAGTTCTAATTGGATGGTCTAAAAGAAAAAACAAATTCCACTCTTTCTAAATAGTGACCACATTGCCTTTCTCATTAATTGTGTTTGCTCCTTTGCCTTCAATTCAAAAGAGTTATTAGTTCCTAATTGTTAATAACTTTTTTTTAATTTGTCCACGTAATATACAAACATCACTACTGTGTGGGAGACTAATCCACATTTAGACTCGGTCACTGATAGTCCCTCCCAATTAGTGCAATTCTAAGATTCGAACTTGAATTTTTGACCTTAAGTCTCTCAATTTAGGACACAAGCTGTGACCACTACACCAAGTGTAGATAACTATCACTGCGCTAACACCTTGTTGCTCTAATTGTTAACAACTGCAACAATATTAGTTAGACAAATTTTTTGGAAATTAATATGTTACCACTATACTTAAATTCAAGTGATTCTAGCTATTTAATTGGAGATATATTTATTTCTAATTAAATATTATTTTATGTGCAGTTTTACACTAAATAATTTGTATGAATAGGATTACTAAGCTTTTTGAAAAAAATATGAGTACTAAAATAATTAAGCCTTCTGTATTTAAGCTATATTAATCACTAAGATGATACCATAGCACTCACACACATCTGTTTTCATTTGCTTTATTTTATCTGTCAGTTTTGCTTTGATTCATAATATTGCTTCTGTTTACAACAAAATCAAGGTGCAAACCCGGCCAACTGGGAGGGGAAAGATCAGACAAAAAATCAAAAGACACATGGTCTAACTCAGGGCAAAACACAGCGAACTAAATACAACTTACAACAAAGCAGCTGCGATCCTTAGAGATCTCTGAAGCTAAACGGAGGGGTGAGAAAAAAGCCAGAAAGCAGGGAATGATTTATATTTGGGGAGGTCTGCAACTATATGTAACTCATCCTGCCGAAGCTTGGCCTCAATAGAGAAGAGAAGACAAAGCCTTCACGGATTAAATAATGTAGACTGTGGAGGAGGTCTTGATATTTGAAAGTGAGCGGGCCCTGGGTACCACACCCCATGGTTGAAGGCGAAGCTTCAAGTGAAATTACAAAGCAAGTTGGAAATGAGGACAAAAGACAAAGTCCTGTATGTCTAAGATTCAGTAAAGTCTTCACATTCACACAGGCAGAATAAACTTTTTCAGGTATCATCCAGCTCTAAAGTGTGAAGCTAAAATAAGCTTTCGTTGTCCGATTGGAGATTAATGTCATCAAGGTGGAAAACTTTTGCAGCCCCTTTTTTAAGTCTTTTTTTATCCTCTCGGGTATTAATTTGTTGTGAAAATATTAAAAATCACTATCTGTATATATAAAAAATATAAATATAAATAAATATATAATATATGTACGGAAAAATTATAGACTTGGGATAAGAGCCATAAGTTCTTATTTTTTGGCACTTTCATACCCTGTTCCCTTTTATAAATTGCCATATGATTCTTCAGTTTGTTTACGTCGCGGGTTCTCTCTTCTTGAAATTTGCACAACAAGAACAACTACCATGTAGTTGTCTGTTTGTTTTATTTTTGTTGTATCCCAAAATAAAATATATTCATAGTCTTTCTGAGTTACATTTAGGAATAGTTTAAAAGAACACAACATGTTATAATTCAAAACAACCTAAATATTAAATAGAAATTCACAATTTTATTTTTAGAAAGTGACTTATTTAATTAAAACAAGTTTAAGATAAAAAGAAATTATCCCATTTTAATTTTATGATGTATTACAAATTTTAACAATAACTTGTAATGATATTTAAAAATTATTCATTAAAATGGATTATTAGAAGAAGAATTCAAATTGGAGTTTCATAAACAAAACACTCCCAACCTTAGTGAACAACTTTCATTAGGAAAAGATGACTTATCCACTGATTTAAATATGTTTAGTTAACATTTAAAAATTAAATATAATTTATTTTGAGTCTCAACTTAGATCAATCACACCCATGTTACGAGTTTCTTACTTTTCATTTATGACTATAAAATTTTTTTCAATTTCTAATGGCCAATATCCATGGTAAAGCAAATATTTTGATGGTAAAATCAATTTCTAACAAATTTCTAGTAGATTTTAATTGGCTAGTAAAAGCATCATTGGTAAATATTTTACCATAGATATCTAAGTCTGTTGGTATCATTTACCGCTAGTAAAAACAAAAATGCCAAATGGTAAATTGATCAATTTATTTTGATAATTAATATTTGATACTTTACTTTTATCAATGACAAAAATTTTCCTAAAAATGAAAATTAAAAATGTATTTTATTAGTGGCTAAGACCCTTAGTAAAATTGACTAAAATTAAAATACGCAACACATTTGAATTTAAGTAGATAAAATATCTCTCGGTAAAAATCACTACATCTAATACACTGAAGGCATAAGCCGCTAGAAATATTTTCATATATTTTTTTAAAGGGACCAATGAAAGTGACAAAGATTTTCAATTCTGAAAATTTATTCTGGCTTATCTTGAAATAATTGCATTGTTGAAACAATTATTTCATAAGAGATCAACAAGAACAAACCTACAAGATTGAAACTCTATCACCTTTATAGGTCCATTCAAACCATACATATCTGATTACATGCTACTTCGATATAATACGAATTGATAAAAATGTCAAAGATTTTACATATCATGTGCATTATTGCTACTATTGAATAATATTCCCAAAAAGGCAGAGAAATTTAAAAAAAAATGATGAGCAGATTGTCTACCAGTTTCCCTTAAAATTCCTGGCCACTTTTAGGGTAATTTGCTCATTAGTTACAAAAATGCACTTACTGTTTAACAAAGTTTCAACATTAGTCTCTATTATATAAAA
Organism: Dicorynia guianensis; assembly: GCA_037013595.1. NCBI lineage: Eukaryota > Viridiplantae > Streptophyta > Magnoliopsida > Fabales > Fabaceae > Dicorynia > Dicorynia guianensis. The sequence continues at coordinate 28,352,068 of JASUAB010000012.1, read as the reverse complement.
GAGTGTTGCATACATTTAAATGCATAAGGTGTAGCTTAGCTTATAAATTAGAACAAACTAAAACTAATACAATTTCTATGATCAACGACAATAATCCATATATTCTAAAATTATAAATCATCTAAACTATAATCATAACAATTTGATTAAGTTTTTTACCTTACAATCATAAGGGAAAGGAGAGAATAGAGATAGAAATGAAGGCTATGTGAGATAAAGATATAGAAATAGAAGTAAAGGAAGGGGAGAGACGCTTACCCAAGTAAGGGAGGGAGAATGGAGGCCGAAGTTCATGTTACAAACCCGCATAGTGGCTAGAAAATTCTGAAAGTGTGGATAGAAGCAAAGTGATAGACAAAGAGAAAGAAGAGAAGGAGAAAGGAAAAGAGAGAAATGGAGCATGTAAGTGAAGGGGAGGTGTTTGAATCAATATATATAGTTACTTTATCAGTGGCTTTATACGCCAGTAAAAAAAAAAATTTAGAATTTTTTCACTGGCTAGTAATAAATTTTAATATCATTTTTTGAGCCTTACCAACAGCTCAGACCTTCGGCGAAATGATGATGCCACCCATTGGTTGCCTCGATATCGAACGTTGTGATTTATGGACGGTCATAATATTATAGGTTGTAATGCCACTGATAAAACTAAATAGTTGCCTCTCCCAATGCATCAATTATAGGGATTCATGTATGATATTCAATATTATATAAGGTAAAACTGTTAGTAAAAAAGAAATTGCAATCGATTTGCTGTCACAAAGTGGAAGTATTCATGTACGATTCTATTATTGCCGGTAAAACAAGTTGGTTGTCTATACTGATGCATCGGTCAATATGAATCATGTATGGATTCAACATTACCAGCAAATAACAATAAGAAACACAAAATCACAACTAGTTAGATACCCCAATGCAGAACAATTCATGTGTTGTTCTATTATTACTAGCAGTCAAGGCCCTAGCAAAAAGAAATCACATTAGACTTGGCGATGCCCTGATGCATTGAAATTAATATCACTAGCAGTTGCTTCCCTCGATAAAAAGAAATTGCATGCATTGATCGCTTGGAATATGGACACATCTCACATTATTGGTAGCTTTACTACCAATGATATGTTATTGCACCTCTAAAGTATCTCATCAATTAATATCATTTTATTTTTACCGACAAGGAAGCTACAAGTAAAATAACCCATAATTTTACTGATGACTTTATTATTGATAAAATCTATCAAAAAGAATTTCGGGTGGCAAATCCTCTCATGGATATTTCATGCTTATTCATCAAAATTGCTGCTGATTCAATTTCTTTTGCTATTATTTTTGGCCGATTTTTTGCCCATTGAAAATATATGTTAGAAAATGCAATCTTTCTAGTAGTGTAGGCACACTAAATGATATACCATCATCATGAATTAATAAACATTTTAAAATGCAATAATTGAGAAGGTACACCACTAAGAAAAATGACATCTTTGTATATGTGATAAACCTATTATACATTCCAAACCCAATTTAATCCTATAATATATTATTTTCTAAAAAACAAGTCTCTCATTCAGGACGTGAAAAACATTGGTTATACATGTTTGGATCCATATATATATGTTAAGTATGTACAGGTTGTCATATGACTTGGGCTCACTATCTGATTGGAAAGAAAAATGCTAACTATATAATAAACGATAATACTTTTAGTTAAGTTTTGCATAGTCTTAGTTGGGGTTATTTTTGTAATCTTGCATCTTTAGGGTTTTATATGTAATTTTCTTCCCTATTTGTATTTTAAAGAAGTAAGAGAATAAGATTGAGAACTATTTTGCCCTCTTTCTCTCTCCTACTATTTTTCAATGTAATATCAGAGCTCTAACGATTAGCGATACTCCACTAGACTCAAAATTTTTTGACGAGTAAAACCCTTTGAATGGTGGCGTAAAACAATGTCTCTCCTGAGAGCAATAGGAGTTTTCTCACTCCTTTATGCTGCTAGAACACTAGCTCAAAATATAGGATAAATCGACAAGATTGGAGTTGATTGGACAGTTATTTTACTTCAAAGAGGACCAAATAGAGTGAGTTAGGGCTAGGCTTCGATCAAAACCAAGATTTGTGGCCATTCTTAGTCATGAGTACCTTGTTATTCTATGAGGCACTGTTTATGCCTGAATTTGGGACTGCTCATGCATGAACTTGGCTATTATAGCACTATTTAAGTGCAAATTTAGCTACTTAAATATGCTTGAACTGAAAATCACAAAGAAAACTTGTGCTTGGATGGAAACCACAATTTGTGGGACATTCCCAAACATTTTTGGACTCAAAACTCATGACATTTTAAGAGTCTTCCAAGGACTAGTAGTTTAGCAACTTGTGACTATGTCCTAAGCCTCTCAACATGTCTAGGAGTGATTTTGGCTCCAAGATTAAAGTCTCTACTAAGGAAGGGATAAGGAAGCATAGGATAATCTCAAATGACAATCCCAAATTTCAAATTACTCTAAAGAGTTTAAATGGGAGAAATTATCTAAGTTAGTCAAATGAAGCTAAGACTAAGATGTAAGCATAGCGACAAGATGAGACATAAAGTTAAGGAGTACTGAAAGTTGAAAGGACGCCCTATTAAAGGACGTGATGGAAGAAGGAATAGATCACCTACATCACAAATGCCTAGAACACAAGTATATCTTGCTGAAACTGAAGAGTCCCAATTTAGTAGTGGTCTCTCTAGTGAAAAGGTCTAAACCTTTAGGAGGTTGATGATGAAACTTGATGCCATGTCCACATCCTTAAGACCTAATGATACACTTCCCACTACTAATCATGCACATTCAAGTATACTTAGTTCAACTAAAAATGCCTTAAGTTCTAGAAGCAATCCTTAGATTATTGACTCTGGGGCCTCAAATCATATGATCAACTCTCTTGATGAACTTGTATCATATACTCCTTGTTCTCTTCAAATTAAGTGAGAATTGCATATTGCTACTTTAACACCCATAGTTGGAAGAGGCTCAATAAGTTGTACACCTCTCCTAAATCTATCTCATGTTTTGTACGTTCCTAAGCTTTCAAATAATTTGCTATCTATTAGCTCTATTACCAGGGATTTAAATTGTAAAGTCACCTTCTTCCTAAATCATTGTGGTTTTTAGGACCTAGAGTTAGAGCGGACAATTGGTCCTGGTAGAGTGCATAATGGCATAGACGTTTAGGAAGGAGACAGTGGTATAGATTAGCCTACATGTAGTGCAGCCTCAAAAAGTAACAATGCTACATCCCAAGTTTTGCAATGGCATAGACAGCTAAGACATCCATCTTTTGGAGTTCTTGAGAACTTGTTCCCAAACTTTTAGCATAGATGTAATCTCAAGCACCATGTTTGAGATGCATGTGTTTATGCAAAACATACTAGAAACCCCTATCCAGTTATAAATAATAGGAGCACTATTCCTTTTATGATCATTCACTCTAATGTATAGGGTCCAAGTTGTATTACTTCATTATCTAGATATAGATAGTTTGTCTCATTCATTGATTATTTTAACCATACCATATGGGTATATTCAATGCAATCAAAGAGGGATGTATTTTTATGTTTTAAAAACCTTCATGCCATGATTTGCACTCAGTTTGATACAAAAGTCAAAATCTTGAAGAGTGATAATAGATTAGAATATATGAATGGTGAGTTCCAAAATTTCTTGGATGAAAATAGAATTATTCATCAAACAAGTTGTGTCAATACTCCAAAATAAAATGGAGTTACGAAAAGGAAGAATCAACACTGGAAGTTGCACGCTCCTTGTTGTTTACTATGAATGTTCCTAAAACATACTGGGGAGATACGACTCTATGTGCTACTTATCCAATTAACAAGATGCCATTAAGAACTCTGGATTTCAAGACACCAATAGAGCTTCTAAGGGGATCCAATTCCTATATAGTTTCTCCAAAGGTGTTCAGGTGTATCAGTTTTGTTCATGACCATAGGAACAATAAGGGAAAACTAGACCTCAGGGCTCTTAAGTGTGTGTTCATTGGGTACTCTCATACTAAAAAGGGATACAAATGTTATCATCCTCCTAAAAGGAAGATGTTTGTGAGTATGGATGTTAGATTCCAAGAGGAGGAACTATACTTTAATACTCCTCATGGAGAGATTAGATAAGATGAGGAAGAAATTTATAAAGCTCTATATGTACTTCTTTTTCCCTCAGAAAGTGGAGAAGAGCCTAATACTGGTACAAGATAAGGGGAGAGACAATCTTCTATACACAGAGAAAAGATCACTAAGGTTGAAAGTAGAGAAGAACTTAGTGCTAGTATAAAATAAGGGGAGAGACAATCTTATATAGATGTAAAGAAGGACACTGAGTGAGAAATTGTTTCCAAAATGGAGAAGGATTATGGTGTTGATGACTTAGAAATACAACTAGAAGAAGCATAAAAGGATACAAAGTTCCTTATCACTTATTCTAGGCGCGAGAATCAGAAATCTAAGCATGCCATCGAACACTCTACTCATAACCAAGAGTCATCTTCAAGTTCAGCTCTAAACCAACCTAATTCTTCTTCTCCATGGGGTAAGTCTCTAAACCCTACTTTATTTAGTTCTAATGCTGAAGATGAACTTGAACTTCCTATTGCTAAAAGGAAGGGTGTTAGAGAATGTACTAAATTTCCTATTTCCCAGTTTGTCTCTTCAAATAGATCTTTGTCCCAGCTTTATTAGCAATATCCATTCCACAAAAATGGGAAAAATCTATACCTAAACAAAAATGGAAGAAGGCCATTATAGAAGAGATGAAGGCCCTAAAAAAGAATGGGACACGAGAGCTTACTGCATTGCCTACTAGAGCTAGGATAGTTGGCCGCAAATGGGTGTTCACAACAAAACACAAACCGAATGGGTTTATTAAGAGATTCAAAGCTAAACTAGTTGCAAAAGGGTTTACACAAACCTATGGTATTGATTATCATGAAACCTTTGCTCCAATAGCAAAAAAGAATTTTATTAGGGTTCTCTAGTCTTATGATGCAAACTTTGATGGGAACTCCAACAACTTGATGTAAAGAGTGTATTCCTTCATGGAGATCTTGAAAAAGAAGTATATATGTAAATTCCTCTAAGATTTGCTGATCAAGAGACTAAGAAAAGTTTGCAAGTTAAAAAAGGTCCTAAATGGTTTAAAACAATCACCAAGGGCTTTGGTTTGAAAGATTTAGAAAAGCAATAATTAGTTGGGGCTACAATTAGAGTAATGCAGATCACACCTTGTTCTTCAAGAGAAATGGAGATCATATCAAAACCTTGATTATATATGTTGACAATATCAAGGGAACTGGGAATGATCCTAAGGAGATTCAGTCTTCAAAAATTTTCTATCAATAGAATTTGAAATCAAAGACTTGGGAAACCTTGGTTACTTTCTTAGAATTAAAGTTGCTAGGTTTAAGCATGGTATCTATATCTATCAAAAGGAAGTACATTTTAGATCTTCTTAAGGAAACAGGCATGATAGGGTGCAAACCAACTAAAACCTCCATTATTGAGAACCATCATCTTAGAAGTGGTGTTGGAGACCCAATGGATATTAGTAGATATAAAGACTAGTGGGAAGACTTATTTATTTGGCACACACCAGACTTTATATAGCCTATGCAGTTAGTGTTGTGAGCCAATTCATGCATGATACACGCTCTTCCCACATGGAAGTTGTCTATAAGATTCTAAGATACTTAAAGTCTTCCCTTAGGAAAGGATTATTATTCTCCCAACATGGTCACTACAAAATAGAAGGTTACTCTGATGTTGAATGGACAAGCTCCATGGATGATAAGAGGTCTACCTCAAATTATTGTACCTTTATGGGAGGAAATCTAATAACTTGGAGGAGTAAAAAGCAATCAGTTGTTGCTAGATCAAGTGCGAAAGTTGAATACAAGGTTATAGCTCATGGTGTATATGAGCTTCTCTGGTTAAAGAAACTTATAGAGGAGCTAGGGCTATAAATGAAACTTATATAGGGCCACTTTTGTAATCTTGTATCTTTAGGGTTTTATATGTAGTTTTCTTCCCTATTTGCATTTTAGAGAAGTAAGAGAATAAGATTGAGAACTATTCTGCCCTCTCTCTCTCCCAGTGTTTTCCAACTTTTAACATACAATATCTCATAATAAAATAACAATACTGTAATTTTAATCACTATTAAGGAATCTACATGTGAGAGGACATACACAGTGTACTGTGCCCTCACGTAGAGTTAACATGGCTTGATTTGAAATAAGAGCCACATTGAAAAACTTTACATTTCACACTCTCTTTTACTTTTTGATGCTTCCATACCCTTGTCTCTTTTATTAATTTTCATATGATTCTTTAGTTAGTTTTTTGGCCATTTGCTCACTCTTTTTCATCCGACCAAATATGAATTTAAAATATATATGGAACCAAACAAGTGCATGAACTCTAAGTCCCTCAACGGGCCTCAGATCAAATTAAGTAATTTAAGATATATATTCTCTCTTTATTTTTACCGATTGCATGATATAAAAATTTTGTTTACAAAAATTTAGATTATGAAATTTATTAAATTTATAAATTAAACTATAAAATCTATGAATTTATTAGATCACATTTTTCGTTATAAATTTTTAATAATTTATTTTAATTGAGAATACATATTTCTTTTAAAATTAAAGTATCAAAGCATAATTATTTAAATATGTTACGTCAATATCAATTTTGGAAATAAAAGTTGATTTGTCCAACAATATTATGAAAGATTTGCAATTTTTACAAATTGAATTATATTAACCTTTTAATTAAAAGAATTTAAATTATTAAACTTACTAGATCTTGTAAATTAAACTATGAAACTCATCCAATATAATAATAATAATTCTATTTGTGAATATTTAGTATTTTCATATAAACTAGAACTACTTTTATTTTAGAAAAAAATTAGTCTCACAATTTTTATGTCACAAAAAGTCTATACTTAATAGTATAAGATGTTAGAATTATGAGATTAGTAAATTTAATAAGGGTAAAATACATAGAACCCCCTTAAACTAAGGTTTAATTTTAAAAACCTCTCCTAAACTTTAAAATTTTATACAAAAATTTTGTTCAACTAACTAAAATGTGTAAATAACCCCTTTTATTAATTTTTTTTATTAAATTATAGATGAAACCCTAAATTACTAGGAAAAGACCAAAATGACTTGTAAACCAACGCTCCTCTCCCTAGTCAGTGGAAGCCGCCTATCTTGTCTGCAAAGCAATGTAGAGCTTTGATTCGGCCTTTCGCGATGGAGACTAAATCGCCAGTGATCAATTCCCGGAAGCCGTCGAGTCTTTACAAGGTGCTCCAAGTCAATCAGAACACATCCCCCATGGAAATCAAGTTGGCTTATAGGAGTTTGTCAAGCTCTATCATCCTGATTCAGCACTGCATATATCGGAATCTGATAGGGGCTTCATTATTGAGGTTCTAACTTTGATCATCAGAGAAAGAGGGGTAGCTCTTATTAGTTTAATGGGAATGAGCAATGACAAAATAACAAGATGAGGGGCTCCAGGCACCCCCATTTAGAAAGAAGGGTCAAAAGTTTTGAGCCTGTAACTTTCCCCGTCCCCCCTAAGTCGTGTAGTGCTTTTGTAGGGGGTGTGCCACCTGAAATCAGGCTTGAAGCTCTCGCCTTACCAATGAGCCGACAGCTGATGGCTGTTGGTCACGACTACCACCAAAAAGCAAAAATGAAGATGAATATTTCTCATGGAGGAGTGTGAATCTGTATGTTGGGTCTTCTTCTGTCGTGTGACCCGGCGGCTTATGTGCGACTTGTGACCCATGCCTCCTATTTGTTTAGGGCGGGCGGCGTGAACTCTAATTCGATCCAGGTATTCAATCCCGTTGCTAAGATGCTCAGTTGACTCCTTAACCTTGATAGGAAGATGGCTTATTCAATAATTCGTGCATAAAGGTGAGGAACTTTGGACGATGAACTAATGCAAATGGGTGTAAGCCTTGCTGCTCAGAAACACCCAGTGCTGACCACACTGAGAGACACAAAAGCATGGGTAACGCCAGTTGGCGAAGTGGCATTAAGCACCCCTAGCGGTACGAAAAGAGAGGCCGTGATGATATCATCTACGCCCTTACTGCTCCTCGTGGAGGATACCCCATATCCAACCAAGTCTTTGACTAGGGAACGGGAGAATTCCCATTACCTCTGGAAGGCCAGCTGAGCTGTGAGTACAATGGGAACTGGCTTCCCAAAAAGCCAGCCCCAGGCCGAGGTCGGCATAGAATGAAGGGGACGGCCCTAATGTTGTGTTGGCAAAGCCAACCCCAAACGCCGCCTCTAAACTCAAAAAATTTTTGCCTGATAATTGAAATAACTTACGTTTGGTCTCTAATACAATTATCTTTGCTTAAAGACACCTCTGTAGTTGAACAACTTGAAAGCCGTGCGAGGTGGGCACCAAGCTGCGTTGCAAGGACATGGCTGAGAGGCATGAACTCAAGTTGTTTAGAATTAAGGTTATTTTGGTTCTTTTCTCATGATAATTTAGGATTCCGTTTATACTTTAACAAAAAAACTAACAGAAAGATTTTTTGTATATTTTAGTTAGTTAAATAGGGTTTTGTACAAAATTTTAAAATTTAAATTTTTTTTTATAAAATTGACCCTTAGTTTAGAAGAATTTAATACATTTTAATGATTTAATAATATAAATTTTGAGTTATAAAATTTAAATAAAAATAAAATTAAAAAAATAAGGTCACTTTTTAACCTATTATGAATACAGAAATACGGTATTTTTTATTATAGAAACTCACATGGTTCTGCCCATCGAAAGCTGTAGAATATGTGCCACTTTATAAATTCCATGTCCCTTACATGTGCTATTTACTTAGGCATACACTAGATATCATCTACAACTATGGCCAACCCCTGCCACTTTGTTGGCATGTTAGCTTTTGCTTCTTTATCATTCCATCCATCCAAAACCCGTTTGACGCGAATTTGGATCCGTTCTGGTTTAATGATGGTAAAATAATAAAGATAATAAAACAACAGACACAAAACTTTTGTTCTTCTTTGAAAATTATTTAGTGATTCTGGCAAAAAAATTAGTTTAGTAAAATTATTTACTTGACATGTTTTCTTTTTTATTACATTTTGATGACAATATCTTATTTTTATTTCATTTAGTGATTCTGGCTAAAAATTAGTTGACATACATTTATTATTCTATTCGATTTGAAAATTATTTAGCTAACCAATGATCCTATTCCCAAATAAGGCCAATCATATCTAAAACCAGTGCAGACACTCTTAGATTGAAAATTGTTGGACACACATTTCAACTTTGAAGTCATATATAACATGTGTAGAAACAAGCTTTATAACTACAACTAAGCAAAGAGGGAAATTAGAAATAGAATAAATGATGATAATCATTTTCCTTCTTAGTTGTGTCTATCTAAATTGTCATTAAGTTCATCTCAAACTTGTGAAAATTCATGTATTATTTAATTATTTTATTTGGATTTATTATTGGTGTGATAATCATCATTATGTAAATTGTTGTTGACGTTAATTACATTAATGTTTTAATTTCTTTTTATAGGTATAATTCATTACTATTTTCAGCATTATGGACGTGTAATATTTTTTATTTCAATACCATAATTTTATTATGCTTGATTGGCAAAATTTATTACTAAACCATATATGTGTGTGTGTGCTGTTTTAATATTCAAAGAAGGGTATTTTATTTGCAAATGCTGGAGGAACTCGTGACTCATGTTAAAAATTAATTAACATGGTATTTGTATTATGTTTAATTAGCTATAGATAAGCTATTTATCTACATAGCATTGCTATTTCTATAACTATGAGATTATATAACACATGCCATTTCTATATATTTATCATTTTCTTTCTTCCTCTGCCTACATTAGAAGCAGCAAGTTTTATATATTAAGCCAATAAACCTAACAACAATAAGCATAGAGGGAATTGAATAATCGAACATAGTCATTATCCTTCTTATTTGAGTCTGTTTGCATCGTCATCAAAGTACATCTCAATATTCCCAAAATTTATATATATAATGCCACTTTACCTTTTTATTGATCTAATAGTCATGATTTTTTTTTTAAGTTAATTAGATTGATTTTTCAATTTCTTTTTCATATAGAGTTCATTATACTTTTCAGTGTTGAGCACATTTTAGTAATTTTTTGTTGATAATATTATGTTTGTTTGGCAAGCTCTATTGCTAAATGTTGTGTTTTTAGGTATGACCCAAATTCTAAAAATAAATAGTTGTAATTTCCATCTAAAACTACAACCAAGAGTTGTAGTCATAGTAGGAAACTATAAAACAGTTTCAGACAAAATTGCAGTTCTAGTAGGAAACTACATACAGCAGTTTATGACTTTTTTTGCAAAAAATATACAGAATACAGAAACCAGCGTGAACAGTAGCTCATCTGGTGTTTTTGTAATTGTACAAAATAGCAGAATAGCAAAATAGTAAGAGTGCATATTTTCTGTAATTCTAGATCCTTTCTTGTACTGCATAAACAGCAGTTTTGGGGTTTATTTTTCTGCATAAATTTCAACCTTGCAACAGAATTTTGCATAGTGAAATTCTCTTCTTCTGCCCATAGTTTTTTTCCTCATTGAATTTTTTCACGTTAAATATTTGTATACTTTCTCTTCTCTTTTTCTCTAAATTATATTTTGCAATTTATTTTTGTTGGCCATTGTCATAACAAATTGGTATCAGAGCTAGGTTCTCAATGGCTTCTACTTCAGCAACAATATCTAAGACAGACATTGAAAAATTTAATGGGTCAACCAATTTTGCTCTTTGGCAAGTAAGGATGATACAATTCTGTCAAGAGAAGGCACAAAGAGGGCGCTGCTTGGTAAGACGAAGAAGCTCAAGACTACGACAGATGCTGAATGGGATGATATGGATGACAAAGCTCTTTCTTCTATTTAGTTGTGCTTGGGTAATGAAGTTCTTCAAGAAATTCTCACTGAGAACACTGCAGCGGGTGCATGGTTGAAATTGGAGAGTCTGTACATGACAAAATCTCTCACCAACAGGCTACAGTTAAAGCAATGCCTCTATACTCTGCATATGTCTAAAGGTACTCTACTAAAGTCTCATATAGTAAAGTTTACTTCCATCATTACTGATTTAAGTAAGATAGATGTAAAGATTGATGATGAGGATCAAGCGCTTTTACTTTTATGTTCATTGCCTTCTTTCTATAAAAATTTTAAAGACACTATGATCTATGGTAGAGAAGAAATTTTCCTTGATAATGTCAAGTCAAATTTGTAAGCTAAAGAGAAAATTGATAATAATTTCACATCTGTTGAAGGGGATGATCAGAATGTTGGTCTATTTGTTAATAGAGGAAGAAGCAAGGAGAGAAATCCAAATTCTTAAAAGTCTAAACATAAGAATCTGACTTGTAATTATTGCAAGAAGAAAGGACATATTAAATTTGATTGCTTTAAACTGAAGAAAAAGGAAAAAGTAGGTGACAATAAAGGTAAGGCCATGTCAGAAGAAGCTAATGTAACAGAAGATGAGAAAAGTGATCTACTTTGTGTTACTGATGCTAAAATCAGATTTGAAACTAGTTAGGTGATAGATTCAGGAGCTACACAGCATATGACTCCTAATAAGGACTGGTTTATCACTTATGAACTATTTAATGGGGTGTGTTTTTGGGTGATGGTCATTTTTGTAAAGTTGCTAGGATAAGCATTGTGCAAATTAAAATGCATGATGGTATGATTAGAACTTTGTTAAATGTGAAACACATTCTAGATTTTAAAAAGAATTTAATTTCTCTAGGTACTTTAGAAAAGAACAGCTATAAATATAAATGTGAAGATGGTGTACTTAAAGTCTCTCACTTTTACTGATGAAAGCAAATAGAATTGACACTTTATATTTCTTACAGGGTTCTACTATTATAGGTTCAACTACAGTTGCTGCTACTTCTATTTCTGATTCAAATGTTACTAAAATTTGGCACATAAGACTAGGGCATATGAGTGAGAGAGGCATGACAGCATTGAGCAAGAGAGGTCTGTTAGGTGGTCAGATTACAAGAAAGATGGAGTTCTGTGAACATTGTGTTTTTGGCAAACAAAAAAGGTTGAGTTTCAGTTCAGTCATTCACAAGACAAAAGGAACTCTCGATTATATTCATTCAAACCTTTAGGAGCCCTCTCAAGTTTCTTCTAAAGGTAGTCTTTCTAGATACATGTTGACTTTTATTGATGATTATTCAAGGAAGGTTTGGATCTACTTTCTGAAATGGAAAAATCAAGTATTTGTGACCTTTAAGTAATGGAAAGCTTTACTTGAAAAGCATACAGGAAAATAAAATAGATTAAGAGACTCAGAATAGGTAATGGCCTTGAATTTTGTAATAATGAGTTCAATGAGTTTTGTAAGAAAGAAGGCATTGCTCAGCATAGAACCATTGTGAATACACCTCAACATAATGGTATTGTAGAAAGGATGAACAGAACTTTTCTTGAAAAGGCTCGGTGTATACTTTCAAATGCACGCTTAGGCAAGGAATTTTGGGCTGAAGCTATTAACACAGCTAGTTGGTGAACCGATCTTTTCATACAGCCATTGAATGTAAAACACCAGAAGAGGTATGGTCTGGCAAACTTGCTGATTATTCTATTTTGAAAATGTTTGATTTTCCTGCTTATGCACATGTTAATGAAGGAAAGCTTGAGCCTAGAGCAAAGAAATGTGTATTTCTTAGGTATTCATCTAGTGCGAAAGGATACAGAATATGGTGTCTAGATCAGTCCAAGTTTCTTATTAGCAGGGATGTGACTTTTGATGAATATTCCATGCTTGCAAAGAAAGAAGTTATAGAATCAATTATTTAGAATAATGAAAAAGGTGAAGAACAGGTGGAGTTTGAAATTCTTATTCAGCCTAAACAATTCTCTGTTTCTAGTTTTGCAGATGGTGATTCAAAAGAGGCTTTAGATTCTTCACAAGTACAGCCTTATACCATAGCTAAGTACAGGCCAAGGAGAACTATTAAACCACTCGAGAAGTTTAGTTATTCAGATTTTGCCTATTAAGAGAAGAGGTGGAGTACAATAAGCCCTTGTCTATTAAGAAGTTCAAGTATTGCTTGGACTTAATTAAAGTTCATTGTTGAGTTTTGCTCTTAGGAGCTTTTGTGGAAGAGGTGGAGAGTTTCTTTGTTGAAGTTTGTTTTTATAATTCGTGTTAAAGTGGAGATTGTTGTATTTTTGGATGTGACCCAAATTCTAAAAATAAATGGTAGGAAACTGCATACAGCAGTTTGTGACCTTTTCTGTAGAAAATATATAGAATACAGAAACCAGCGTGAACAATAGCTCATCTTTTGTTTTTACAACTGTACAGAACAACAGAATAGCAAAACATTAAGAGTGCAGATTTTTTGTAATTCTGGGTCCTTTCTTATACTGCATAAATAGCAGTTTTGGGGTTTATTTTTCTGCATAATTTTAATCTTGTAACAGAATTCTGCATAATAAGATTCTCTTCTTCTGCTCATGATTTTTTTTCTTCATTGGATTTTTTTACATTAAATATTTATGTGCTTTCTCTTCTCTTTTCCTCTAAATTATATTTTGTAATTTTATTTTTGTTGGCCATTGTCATAATACTAAACCATACATGCATATGCTATTCTATATCTACACAAGGTCACTTTATTTGAATAATGCTTGAGATATATTTTTGACTCGGGATTAAAAATTGTCAACACGCATTTCAACTTTCAAAAGTTCTAAAACGTGTGTCATATATATATATATATATATATATGTTTTCTTTATTTTTTAAATACACCAAAAGCTAGCTTTACTCTGCCTTATTAATAAAGAGAGAAGGGTCAAGAAACATAGAAACAAAGAGCATAGATTAGAAATAAATCGAGAGTGATAGAACATGGAGAAAAGTAAGGTTAACAATAGCTGTCAATGTATTTTGATCAGCACCTACCTCAAATGTCATCAGGAATTTATCAAAATTTCTAAACTTTGTATATGGTATTTTCTAAATCACTTTCTCTATAGTATTAAAGTCATTGTCATCATAACCTTTTTTAACATTGTTGATGAAATTAGATTGATTTTTAAATACATATATCTGTTGGTCAAAGATAAAATCCTTGTTGATTTTTTGAGCAAAAATATTTGATGCAATGATTTTCATAATTAATTAATTCCCAAAGATTCATGCATTTTAGGAGTGCAAGGAAATTAATTAAATTGAACAATCCCTCATGGTTGAGTGTTTTGCTTACAGTTTTTTCTTCTTTTTATTTGTGTACTAGGAAAGGATTCTTTCTTTAGTAGTATACAATTTCTCATGTCAAATTAAGAATTTTGACCTATAAATGATTGGGCTCTTTTGCTGAGAAAAGCTACAGCATGGATATGATAATACACATGAGATCCAAAAGAATCTTACAAATTGAATTAACATTAGTTCTTCAAGCAATAAATTGACATTTATCTCTTATTAGATTTTTAGTGTTTAAACTATGATGAACCATACAACTTCTACATGACTTTTGAAATTGTGTGGATCCTAACGAGTGATTCCCCATTTAGTGGCTGAAACCCATATATAAATACGTTTCTTGTAATAAATTAACTTGTAAGTTACCTCACTCTATTCAAAATCTTAGAGAACTGAGATTTATTTTGGTAGTAGCTCTATTGGGATTGATTTACTTAATTCTATTCTTCTCCATTTACTGCATATAAAGCATAGCAGTGGAACTTACAAAAAGCATGCGTGTGTGGTGGATATGTACCTCTCCATGATAGGATTATCCTTGCAACTGCGACTCCTTTTAAGAGTTTATATCATCCCATCACCCCTTTGGCCATGAGTTGTTGCATACCTTGCCAAGATAGCATTATCCTTGCAACTGCTTCTCCTTCCAAGAGTTTTGTCCTTGTATGACTCATAAGCAACAAAAAATTGTAGGTCTACTAGTGCAAAAATAATAATTGGCGAGTTTTGAATGATAAAATTTATGTTGCTACAAAGTATGGTCAAATTAGGGAATTAACCCTGGGAAACTCAGGCTTTAACAAGCTGGAATGGATAGTTTGGGCAATAAGGCACTCTTCTCAGTGAGAATAAAGGCCTCCAATGAAGGAACTGTGCATATTGTATGGTTTCTCTTAGCACCATTTGCTGCATGTATTCTAAGATTGCTAAAATGATTGCCAGGTTCCTAGTTGTGGCAAATCCAATAACTTCAACTTTGGCACCTTGTTGTTGTTATTTCTAGGATCAGAAGATTGAATCTCTTTCGAAGAATTAATTAATGGTGGGAACCTAGATGCGTTCTATTTTGGGCTTGCGAACATTGTCCTATATTTGTTGTGTGTATAAATTTTATTTCTTTATCCATTTTTCTTTTGCTTTTTTTTTTTGTGGTTCTTTCTTTTTTGGTAATTCAAAGGGGACAAAAAAGCTCCAAAAGAAGAAACTACAAAACTACATTTCTGAAAGTTCTCCCCATTCTGTCAGCTGCCAGAATGTCATTTATCTCCATCGGAGCTTCTTGTATACATGTGTCCCAAGAGGGGTGTTCACGCCCATAGCAGCAAGTTTATTAGCACACTAATTTTGTTCTCTATACACATGCTGAATTTGAACTTCGCCAAATGATTGAATGGCTAGGTTAATAGCCTCTAGAATTGCCATGTGAGACTTAGATTGGTTCTTTAAACTGGTAACCACTGCTTGAGAGTCACTTTCAATCACCAATTGATTGCATCCCAAGGCTTTAGCTAGCTTAACTCCTTCCCAAATACCCCAACATTATGCTTCATAAGTAGAGCTTTTACCACAGGGCCTGTAGAAACCACTTATCCATCTTCCCCAATGATCCCCGAATTATCCCTCCACAGACACTATCTCCATTTTTATTTTTCGCTCTATCTGTATTTAAGTTTAAAGCATCCCTCATTTGGTGGTTCCCTGTTAAAGGGTTGAATTTGTTTACAAACAGGCGTAGCATCAAACAGTGTCATCATAGTCTCTATAATTCGGCGATAATAATTTAGAACTAGATCAGATGCATTGTGGGGCCATATGAAATTAGGGTTGTGCATGGTAAGATTTCTCCATCTCCAAAGCCACCCCACAAAACTATCCAGTTTCCATCTTTATAAGTTCCAAAATCATGATATAAATTATCATCTATCCAATCTCCTAGATTACTCCCATAAAATCCAGCTCTATTGACAGATTGAATCATCCTATTCCAGAGAATCTGGGGCTCTTCCACAATCTCTACTCCCATAAATTTTTTTGTAGTACTTTGATTTGGTGAATGACTGCTAAGAACTTGATTTGAGTTCACTTGTTTCTTGGTTACATTATACAATAAGATAGACCAAAATTAATAAAATGTTTAATCTATCAAGACAAATTATGTGAAGATGGTATATTTTCATTAAAAAAAGGTTGAATTATTTTTTATTTTCACAGTATATTTTTCATAATAATATTAGACAAAAACCTTATTTTTGTCTCTCATGGATAAAGGTTCTTCCATTTTGGTCTTACTCTCAAAAATTCCTAATCAGGCCTTCCATAGATTTAAATACCAATCAGTGAAATCTCTCCATTAATGAACTGTTTATAATATTAAGTGAAATGCTAATGTGACATGTTATAGTTGACATGACATGTTAACTAACATCAATAAAGTTGCCACTTGAGTATTATAAAGTAATAGCCACGTCATAATCTTATCTGTAGAGGATCAAAGTAAAAATAACTCTTTTTATGATGGATTAAAATAAAAATTACTTTGTAACCATAAAAGCAACCTAAAAGAACACAAAATATGAATCTTTCTAGATTAGCTAAGGGGCCATCATATCTAAGACATGCTAACAAAAAATATAAATTTTTCTTAGATAAAAGATATTCAAAGTACATAGTATGCTGCCGATTCAAAGTAGTTGAAACAACACTTGGAATAAGAATATATGTTGATTCTACACCCAACTACTATATTGCAAAAGCATGGGCAAACAGCCACTAACAAAAAACCTTCGGTGCTAAAGCCTCCTCCATAGTACAACAAATTTTCAATACGACTTCCGACAATAAGGGTTGAAAAGCTACCACCTGATCAAGTTCCATCTTGAATGAATTAGAATGCTGTATTGTGAACATTGATATCAATTCTAGAAAGACAAATGGTACATGCAGGGATATGCCACTAAGAACCCAAGGAAATAATTCAATTTCCTAACTGCTCAACCCAAAACCTGTTCGGTCAAAGTTAGGCACAAGTTGAGTTAATCAACTTTATTATATAAAAGCAAAATTTAACATGAAAGAATTGATTGTGTACAAATTCATAATCAACAATAAAACAACATAGATTGAGTGGGCATATCAGGCAGCATCTTGAACAAATGCAAGCCAGAGATAAAGATTACATGATCAATAGCTTTTATAATTATATGAGATGTCAATAGCTTTCTTAATTTTAACAATAATATATGATTCCCAACCACCCCCTTTACCAAAAGAAACATATCTACAATGACAAAAATCCATGCGATCAATGTTTACCCTAACTGTAAGTTAAAAGTTATAAACAGATTAATTGTTATTACTTATAGTAAGCATATAAAGTCGTTAGCTAAATGCCAAAATTGCTACACCCCCTAAGAAGAGTGCATGGTCATGGTCTAGATTGCTACAGACTCCTGAAGGATGTTTAGTTTTTCAAAAGTTGGAACCTTACATGTTCAAAAAAAAGACACTAACATTTCAATTCAATATCACTTCTATGTAATGTAAGGTTGCAACTCCAATGTAGCTAAATAAACTCAATAGATAAATGAAGGAATATTATTTCCTTAAGCACATTTATCTGATCATTATCGACTTAATTGCTATTAGAGTTTCCCATCCTCTCCCTTTATGAGTTATAGCACGAACAAACTATTTACCAATTCACAAAATAACTATCTATTATCCTCAAGAGATGAAATTGCATAATGGTGTTAAAAAAGACCAAAAAAAAAAAGTTTGATTGACCACTAGACATAAACAATTCAAAGCTGATTCAAGGAGACGAACATACCATCTACTCGAACTTGCTTAACTAGCACAATCTTAGGCAACCCATAGTTTAATTGTCCATGATGAAAATTGGAGACTCAGACAGAGTAACAGAGCAAAATAGCTTCCCCTACTAGCAAGTTCTTAAAATTGTGACCTTGGTGGTGCAACATATCTTATATTTGAAGATTTAACCAGCATCTACGTGGAAAATAGTTTAAAAAACAAGGTTGGCGCTTGGCAGCAATTGAGTTGCAGCTTATGGTGGAGGGATTGCAGTATCAACTAGTTATTGTTCTGTATAGCATTATGCAATCAATTGCTAGTGCAGTGATTAATAAGTAAAATTATAAAAGTGGAAAGACCCTAAATTTTAACGCACGCGTGTCCAAATTTTTTGTTACAATTAATTAGTTTTTGAAATCTATACAACTTTTTTCTATGCATTTGAGTCCGATAAAGTCACAACTACTCTCTTGTCATTCAAGATTACAGTGTCAAATCATTCCTTCCATATTTGATTCCTATAGTATAGAAGTTGGGTCATCCTTACTTTTATTTAGGGTCTATTTAGATTGAGTTTTTTTTTAAAAGCTTAAGAGTATTCTTTACATAAACAATTACATTAACAAGTTGTAAAATTTATATTCTATAAAATTTTAGAACATAACTTTTAGTCTTTTTAAAAAAGTTCCATAAAAGTTTTTCTTAAGTTGCTGGCATGCAAGTGACTGGAAAGAAACTTAAATATGTTGCTGGGAACATATTTGTTTGAGACAATTCCTTTTGCTGATGCTTCAGTTTTGTTAAAGCCAAATCATTCATTCATGTATTCATCCTTCTAAATAAATCTCTTCTGAGTTTGATTAATCTTAATATTTAAATCAGCAATCAAATTAGAGTTTACTATGATCAACATGAGATGCAAGGGCATATACATTATGTCCCTTAACATCTTGGGTTGATTAATAACCATTTCTTAAACAACTGATCCCTACTTTTATCTGGTTTGCTATACTTACCCGCAGCTCCCAACATGCAAAAAAAATCTGCAATTTAGTTCTTTAATTTATTATATTAAGTGTATATATTTAACTAATCTACATACAACATAAGAAGCATGGTAATTAAACTAACTCAATTAGATGGCAGATCACCTATGCAAAAACTAATTGTGAAAAGATCTAGCCATTAATACAATCAACAATAAACTGAAACATTGCGCAATGCAGACCCACTTTGGATTCCACTAATAAATTGGCATAACTGGAAAAGGTTGTGGCCATCTTGTTTCACGATGGCTACTCCCATTAAACAAATATCAGAATGGATAAGAAGATGGTGTACCTCATAATTCCAACCCGTTTTCCTCATGTAAATAGCCTTTTAGGAATGAATCAGCTATCCCCAAATCATCATCATCAATTTGGATATTGCTTTCAATGTCCATCACTCTCCGCTTTAACCTTTCCAGACCCTCCTTATATACCCATCGCACCCCGCATTTCTTGATCTCAAAACCAAGGCTCGAGATAAAATCAATATCAATAAACTTTGTTTTTGTTTCCAGCAATTTTCTATGAAACAAGTATTCCTGAGTGAAATATAGTATGCAGAGTTGACTTAATCCAACATTGACTGGTTTAACACTATCAACGCACCAGATAGGTACATGAGCGCCGTTTAGAGAAAGACGAAGAATGTGTTCATTTTGATCATAAGCATGTGCCACAAATGATGCACAAACAGCAATACCAAGCCAATTACTGTCTCCATTTGATACATTTGGGGGTACCTGCATCCTTATGAAAGATCCCAAACTTTGATGGTTCAACCACCTTGGAATTTCACTCCCAACAATAATAGAAATAAAATCTTGTAATGGTTTTTCCTAGTAATAGAAAATACAGATAATTATATTTCAGAAGACAAAGAATGAATGATAAAAGGAGGAAGGAAGTCTATTCACCTCAAAGAATTTTATTAGCCATGACAATGCCAAGCTACTGCAGCGTTCAATCTCCATGAACATGGGGCAGTTGAAAACATTTAATCCTCCCCTCAAATATCCTCTTACTCCCCAAGGGAATAATATATCATCCTCAACTGCTAATAATGAATCAATACTGGATGGAAGCTCAGGCAGAGATTGAAGTTTTTCACAATCATGTAACCAAAGAGAATGAAGTTTAGAAAGTTTATTCATAGAAGGTAGGGTGATAAAATTGTTCCCACTTAAATTTAGATCTTCTAAACAATGTAGGCTTCCGATAGAATCGGGGATTTCACTTAGATCACAATAACTTAGGTTAAGCTCTTTCAAATATGGTAGGCTGAGAAAAGAATCCAGTGGGAAAAGTGATACTTTACGTCCTCTAGAAAACAAATGAAAAGGGAGCATCAAATTTTTGCACATGATGGACAATATTGGTTGTCCGGTTCTATCAACCTCCTCCTCCTCATATTCTGCTCTCTTTAACTGCATTTGAAGTCTTGAGCAACCAGACAGCCATAATGTTTCAAGTGAACTAAGACAAAATAAGCATTCAGGGATACTAACAAGATTTTTGCAATCATTCAAATTCAAGAATGCTAGATTTGCAAGAACTCCAATGGATTCATCAAGCTTTAACAATCTTGTACATCCTTCAAGATTTAACCGCTCGAGATTTGGGAACCCTCTAAAATCTGGTACCTTGATAAGATTTTTGGAGTGCCTAAGATTTATGCTTCTCAGATTGTGCAAAGGCTGTGAAGACATAATAGAGTGAAGTAGAAAATATTAATTACCAGTCTACCTATTACCATGTAACATTTTAAATAAAAGCTTGGAGCATGTTTTCTATACATCTTGAGAAAATAGAAGAAATTAAGAGCAGCATTTATAGTACCTTTATGCCTTGCCATAGTTGTTTGATGCAACTATCAGGCATCACCAATTCAACAAGTTCATTCAACTGAAAATTTGATGGAAAATAGGTGAAAGGATATCTGTGCCATTCAAGATATTTTAACTTAGTTGAAAGACTTCTAAGACTTCCAATAAAGTCCACATTATGGAATATCAACAGTCTAAGGTGGCTGAAATTAGATAGAGCTTCAGCCCTCAAGGCAGTCTCTTCTTGTGCTCCCATGGGATTCAGAACTATGGCTTCAATATCTTCCATTACCTAAGAACAAAAAGATTACAAAGAACAAACAAAATGTTGACTAAGCAAATTCAAAATATATATATATATTACATATATTATAATTCAATCTTCAAAACACAACTTACTTTCCTTTCCATCATAACATGGTTGAAACTCTTATATAGCCACAATCTACTCCACTTTTCTGGCCTTTTGGGAAAGTGTTCTTGGACAATGTTTCTTCCCAATTGTCGCAACAAATCATGCATGTGGACTTCCTTGTTTATAATGTTTAATAGCGACTTATCAATGAGATTGCTTATTCCACTCTCAGCATGGAATCCACAACAATCTAAAATTCTCTTTACATCATTTGTGCACATTCCATGAAAGAAACAAGCTATGTCTAGAAATATTTCTTGTTCCAATATTCCTAGTTTGTCAAAACTACTTCGCAACACATTCATTATCTCTTTCTCAAGATTTTCTTGCAATCTACCCCATGTACTTTCCCAAAATGAGACACTTTTGTTAAATAAACATGAACCCAACACTTTGGCTGCTAATGGAAGGCCTTTCACATATTTTAGCATACTTTGTGTCACCTTCTCATAACCACTCATAGGATTCTCATGTTTAAAGGATTTTCTACAAAGAAGCTCAAGAGCTTCAGCATCATTCAATAGCTCAACTCTATAAATGTCATTCACTCCATAGTTAGTAAGGATTTGCTCATCTCGGGTTGTTATGATGATTTTACTCTTAGCACCAAACCAATTAGGCCTTTTAGCCAAATTCTCTAATTCATCTAATTGATTAACATTATCAAGAACTAAAAGAGTCTTCAAATTCCTTAGCCTAGAACTTATTAGACTAGTTCCATGGCAAGGATTCCATATCTTCAGTCCCTCTACCTTCAATGTTTCGCTAAGAAGTTGTTCTTGTAGACGGAGTAGACCATCACCTTTAAAACCTGTGCTTACATCCATAAGGAAGCTGCAAG
Organism: Dicorynia guianensis; assembly: GCA_037013595.1. Classification (NCBI taxonomy): domain Eukaryota; kingdom Viridiplantae; phylum Streptophyta; class Magnoliopsida; order Fabales; family Fabaceae; genus Dicorynia; species Dicorynia guianensis. The sequence goes on along the minus strand of JASUAB010000012.1, from coordinate 28,329,744 downwards.
CATCAAATTGGCAAAAGACTCTGTCATACACAACTGCTGCAAGAGTTGTCTTTCCTATTCCACCCATCCCAGTAATACCAACCACTCGGACATCATCAACATTTGAGTTTAAATCCAAAAGCTTCTCTAATGATTCAACACGAGAATGTATCCCTACTAGGTCATCAGCAAGATTGGAGAATTTATGACCCAATATGCTTATTGCATTTTGAACAATTTCATCAATAACTTTTGACTCTTGCCTGGGAAGAGAAATGAAAAAAGAAAAACAAGAAATAAATTATCACCTAAGAAAACATCAGGAATAATAATTAAGAAAATAGTTAATTCAAACAAAGAAAGAAAATAAAAGGATAAGTGCACACAATATTTTATGAATTGATTACAACTTTGTTTGTTTTAGAAATTGTAAAATTTGCTTAATTGAACTTGAATGCAAGGGATGATGAATGTATTGTCCAAAGTAGGCATAAGCAATAAAGAAAGATGAACAGAGTACTAAAAATTTATTTTCTAACAATATTTAAATAACTAAGAACAAGACTTACATATTTCGCACATCCCATCCAGAAAGATTGGCTATCTTGGACATAGCTAACCTCCATGTATGGACCAAGTCTAAATTTTCTTTGAAGCTTTTTTCATGTTCTGCAAAAGCTTTTCCATAATCCCCACTCTGTTTTCGCACTTCAGATGGATTTACATTATAGAAAATAGGCAGAATATTTTGTCCCAACACTTCATGGCAATCAACAATCCTTGCTAATTCCCTCAAGCACCATGTTGAGTCAGCATAATTTTTGGAGAAGACAACAATGGAAATTCTGGATTCCTGAATTGCTTTTGGGAGCTCTATCAAAATATCATCCCCTTTGTTGAGCCTTTGGTCATCTTTGAAGGTGAATATCCCACTTCTTTGTAAAGCAGTGTAAAGATGATCAATGAAATTGTTGCGAGTGTCTTCACCTCTAAAACTAAGAAACACTTCATACCAGATCCTTTGAGTTGATGGGTTGCTCTGGCCAGTCTTGCTATCCATTGAAAAACTAATCTCACCTGCTCAAGATATTAGACATGTTCTTCAATGACTGTAAAATGATAGGAATATATAGAAGTGCTACTGATCCATCCAAAGGAAGAACCTGGTTGATAGACATATCCCCCATACATTTTATTAATTTTCTCACATTTAAGTGCAATTGATATACTAAGTAAATTGATCATTCATGTTATGTTTTTGGGTGTGACCCAAATTCTAAAAATGAAAGAGTTACAGTTTCAGATGAAAATTGCAATCAAGAGTTACAGTTTTAGTAGGACACTGTAAAATAATTGCGATAGAATTATAGTTTTAGTAAGAAATTGCATACAGTAGTCTGTGACCATTTCTACAAAAAAATATACTGACAGTAGGGTGAACAGTGCCGTGTGATCGTGAATAATGCCGCATAGTGCTGCGTGAACAGTATTATTTTGGATCTGTTACTGCAAAATACCAATACAGCAGAGTGTAGATTTTCTGTATTTTGGGTCATTTCTTGTACTGCATACAACAGCTGTTTAGGGTCAATTGTTTAGCCCAAATTTCAGCCTTGTAACTGAATTTTATATAGTAAAATTCTCTTCTTCTGCCCGTGGTTTTTTCTCTCATTGGATTTTTTCATGTTAAATATTTTTGTGCTTTCTCTTCTCTTTCTCTAAATTATATTTTGCAATTTTATTTTTGTTGGCCATTGTCATAACAAATTGGTATCAGAGCTAGGTTCTCAATGGCTTCTACTTCAGCAACAACATCTAAGACAGACATTGAGAAATTTAATAGGTCAACCAATTTTGCTCTATGACAAGTAAGGATGATGGTAATTCTATTAAGAGAAGGCACAAAGAGGGTGCTGCTTAGGAAGACAAAGAAGCCCGAGACTATGACAGATGTTGAATGGGATGATATGGATGATAGAGCTCTTTCTTCCATTCAATTGTGCTTGGGTAATGAAGTTCTTCAAAAAATTCTCACTGAGAACAATGCATTGGGTGCACGATTAAAATTGGAGAGTCTGTACATGACGAAATCTCTCACCAACAAGCTACGATTAAAGCAACGCCTCTATACTCTGCATATGTCTAAATGTACGCCACTAAAATCTCATATAGTAGAGTTTACTTCCATCATTACTGATTTAAGTAAGATAGATGTGAAGATTGATGATGAGAATCAAGCGCTTTTATTGTTATGTTCTTTGCCTGCTTCCTATAAAAATTTTAAAGACACTATGATCTATGGTAGAGAAGAAATTTTCCTTGATAATGAAAGGTCAAATTTGCAAGCTAAAGAGAAAATTGATAATAATTTGACATCTATTAAAGGGGTGATCAGAGTATTGGTCTATTTGTTGATAGATAAAGAAGTAAGGAGAGAAATTCTAATTCTTACAAGTCTAGATCAAAGTCTAAACATAAGAATCTGACTTGTAATTATTGCAAGAAGAAGGAACATATTAAATCCGACTGTTTTAAACTAAAGAAGAAAGAAAAAGCAGGTGACAATAAAGGTAAGGCCACATCAGAAGAAGCTAATGTAGCAGAAGATGAGAAAACTGATATGCTTTGTGTTGCTGATGCTAAAATCAAATTTGAAACTAGCTGGCTAATGGATTCAGGAGCTTCACAACATATGACTCCTAATAAGGACTGGTTTACCACTTATGAGCCATTTAATGAAGGTGTGTTTTTGGGTGATGATCATTTTTGTAAAGTTGCTGGGATAGGCAATGTGCAAATTAAAATGCATGATGGTATGATCAGAACTTTGTCAAATGTGAAACACATTCCAGATTTGAAAAAGAATTTAATTTCTTTGGGTACTTTAGAAAAGAATGGCTGTAAATATAAATGTGAAGATGGTGTGCTTAAAGTCTCTAAGGGTGCACTTTTACTGATGAAAGCAAATAGAATTGGCACTTTGTATTTCTTGCAGGATTCAACTATTACAGGTTCAGCTGCGTTGCTACTATTTCTATTTCTGATTCAGATGTTACTAAAATTTGGCACATGATACTAGGGCATATGAGTGAGAGAGGCATGACAACATTGAGCAAGAGAGGTCTGTTAGGTAGCCAAATTATAGGAAAGATGGAGTTTTGTGAACATTATGTCTTTGGCAAACAAAAGCGATTGAGTTCTGGTTTAGCCATTCACAAGACAAAAGGAACTCTTGACTACATTCATTCAAACCTTTGGGGGCCCTCTCAAGTTCCTTCTAAAGGCAGTCACTCTAGATACATGTTGACTTTTATTGATGATTATTCAAGGAAGGTTTGGGTTTATTTTTTGAAGCAGAAAAATCAAGTATTTGTGACTTTTAAGCAATGGAAGGCTTTACTTGAAAAGTAGACAGGAAAACAGATTAAGAGACTCAAAACAAATAATGGCATTGAATTTTGTAATAATGAGTTCAATGATTTTTACGAGAAAGAAGGCATTGCTTGGCATAGAACCATTGTGAATACACCTTAACAGAATGGTATTGCAGAGACGATAAATAGAACTCTTCTTGAAAAGGCTCGATGTATGCTTTCAAATGCAGGCTTAGGTAAGGAATTTTAGGCTGAAGCTGTTAACATAGCTTGCTGGTTATGAACCGATCTCCTCATACAGCCATTGAATGTAAAACACCAGAAGAGGTATGGTCTGGCAAACCTGCTAATTATTCTATTTTGAAAATTTTTGGTTGTCCTGCTTATGCACATGTTAATGAAGGAAAGCTTAAGCCTAGAGCAAAGAAATGTGTATTTCTTTGGTATTCATCTGGTGTGAAAGGATACAGGTTATGGTGTCCAGATCAGTCCAAGTTTCTTATTAGCAGGGATGTAACTTTTGATGAATATTCCATGCTTGCAAAGAAAGAAGCTATAGAATCAATCATTCAGAATAATGAAAAAGGTGGAGAACAGGTAGAGTTTGAAGTTCTTGTTCAACCCAAATAATTCTCTATTCCTAGTTTTGCAGATGGTGATTCAGAAGAGACTTAAGAATCTTCACAAGTACAACCTTACACCATAGCTAGGGATAGGCCAAGGAGAACTATTAAACCACCTAAGAAGTATGGCTATTCAGATTTTACCTATTATCTTGCTGTAGCACAAGAGGTGGAGTACAATGAACCTGAAAGCTACAAGGAGGCAATATCTTTTGAAAATGCTGCAAATTGGATCTCTACTATGCAAGAAGAAATTCAATCTCTTTAGAGAAATCAAACTTGGACACTTGTGAAGCGACCAGAAAAGAAGAAGATTGTTGGTTGCAAGTGGGTATTCAAGAAAAAGTTTGATACCTCAAGTGACTCAAATGTCAGATACAAGGCAAGATTGGTAGGTAAAGGCTACAGTTAGGTACAAGGTATTAACTTTAATGAAGTTTTCTCACCTGTTGTAAAGCATACTTCTATTTGTATTTTGCTTTCATTAGTTGCTATGAATGATTTAGAATTAGAGCAACTGGATGCGAAAACTGCATTTTTACATGGTGATCTTGATGAACAGATTTATATGCATGAACCCGAGGGGTTTGTAGTTGCTGGTAAAGAAGATCATGTTTGCTTGCTAAAGAAGTCTTTGTATGGCCTTAAGCAATCTCCTAGACAATGGTATAAAAGGTTTGACTCTTATATGGGAGATATTGAATTTCAAATATCCAATTATGATAATTGTGTGTATTTCAAAAGGCTTCCTGATAAATCTTTTGTGTATTTGTTGTTTTATGTTGATGATATGTTAGTTGCAGCATCTAACATGACTGAGATAAAGAAGGTGAAACAGCAGTTAAGTTCTGAATTTGACATGAAAGATTTGGGAGTTGCTAAAAGGATTCTTAGTATTGAAATTATAAGAGACAGGCCGAATAGAGAATTATACCTTTCTCAGAAACCTTTTACTGAAAAGGTATTGAGTAGGTTTGGCATGAAAAAGGCCAAACCAGTGTCTTCTCCTCTTGCTGCTCATTTCAGACTTTTAGCAGATTTATGTCCAACAATAGATGAAGAGGTGAATCACATGTCACGCATTCCTTATTCTAGTGCAGTTGGGAGCATTATGTATTTGATGGTATGCACCAGACCTGATATAGCACAAGCTGTCAGTGTTGTGAGTAGGTATTTGGCTAATCCTGGCAAACAGTACTGGGAAGCAGTTAAGTGGATACTTAGGTACTTGGTTAGTACAGCAAATGCTCATTTAGTATATGAAAAAAGTAATAATAATTTGACAGGTTTTGTGGACTCAGACTATGCTGGAGATCTTGATAAGAGGAGGTCTTTGACAGGATATGTATTTTCTTTGGGAGGTTGTGCAATCAGTTGGAAGGCTACACTTCAATCTACCATTGCTCAATCTACCACAAAGGCAAAGTACATGGCAACTGCAGAGGCTGTTAAGGAGGCAATTTGGCTAAAAGGTTTGGTTGGTGAAATTACATTTGAATCTATTTCTATTGTTGTTCATTGTGATAGTCAGAGTGCAATTCACTTAGCTAAAGATCAGATGTATTATGAAAGATCTAAACATATTGACATCAAATATCATTTTGTTCGGGATTTTTTGCCAAGGGTGAAATTTTCATTAAGAAGATTGATACTGCAGACAATCCAGCTGATATGCTCACTAAACCTTTACCTATTAAGAAGTTCAAGTATTACTTAGACTTAATTGGTGTCCATTATTGAGTTTTGCTTTTAGGAGCTTTTGTGGAAGAGGTGGAGAGTTTCTTTGTTAAAGTCTATTTTTAAAATTCGTGTCAAGGTGGAGATTGTTATGTTTTTGGGTGTGACCCAAATTCTAAAAATAAAAGAATTACAATTTCAGATGAAAATTGCAACCAAAAGTTACAATTTTAGTAGGACACTGTAAAATAATTACAGACAGAATTACAATTTTAGTAAAAAACTGCATACAGCAATTTGTGACCATTTCTGCAGAAAATATATAGACAGCAGAGTGAACAGCGCCGTGTGATCATGAATAGTCCCTCATGAACAGTGCCGCACAGTGCTACGTGAACAGTATTGTTTTGGGTCTATTACTGCAAAACAGCAATACAGAAGAGTGCAGATTTTTTGTATTTTAGGTCCTTTCTTGTACTGCATATAGCAGTTGTTTGGAGTCAATTGTTCAGCCTAAATTTTAGCCTTGTAATTAAATTTTGTATAGCGAAATTTTTTTCTTCTGCCCGTGATTTTTTTTCTCATTGAGTTTTTTCACGTTAAATATTTGTGTGCTTTTTCTTCTTTTTTTCTAAATTATATTTTGCAATTTTATTTTTGTTGGCCATTGTCATAACAATTCGTTTGTGAGTTTTCTACTTTTTAAGATTCCACATCGAAACTTGAGGAGAGTTTTAATTGGATGGTCTAAAAAGAAAAAGCAAATTGCACTCTTTCTAAACTGTGACCACATGGCCTTTCTCGTTAATGGTGTTTGCTCCATTGCCTTCAATTCAAACAAGAGTTATTAGTTCCTAATTATTGATAATTGCAACAATATTAGTTGGACAAACTTTTTGGGAAACTAATATGTTATTACTGTAGTTAAATTCGACTGATCCTAGCTATTTAATTTGAGTTGGATTTATTTCTAATTAAGTATTAATTTATGTGCAGTTTTACACTAAATATGTATTCATATGGTTACTAAGCTTTTCCAAAAAAAAATTGATTACTAAAATAATTAAGCCTTCTTTATTTAAGCTATTTTAATCACAAAGATGATACCATAGCACTCACACGCATCTATTTTCATTTTCTTGATTGTATCTGTCAGTTTTGCTTTGATTTATAATATTGCTTCTGTTTACCACAAAATCAAGGTGCGAAAGCAGCCAACTGGGAGGAGAAAGGTCAGACAAAAAATCAAAGGACACATGGTCTTACTCACGGCAAAAAACAGCAAACAAAATAACTACATACAACTTACAACAAAGCAGCTGCGATCCTCAGAGATCTCTGTAGCCAAACAGAGGGGCGAGGAACCAACCCAGAAAGTAGGCGAGGATTTATATTTGGGGAGCCTTGCAGCTATATGTGCCGGCCTCTTCACATTTCTGCAAATCCTGCATAAGTTAGGCGTCAAGAGAAGAGAAGACAAAGCCTTGAGATCTGAGATTCAGTGAAGTCTTCGCATTCACAAAGCCAGAATAAACTTTTATACCATCTTTTTCTTTTTCTTTTTTAACTTTTTATAGCATCTTCTCTTTTATATATAGTCAACTGACGTGAACTACTTCTGTTTTGTTTTCGCCATTTGCTTGCTCTTCTTAAACGGACCAAATGTAAATTTGTCCTATAAATTAGAAGCCCATACATCCCAGATAGTTATTTTCAAGTTGTGATGGATTGTCAATTAAGTCCTCTCAGGATCGTTTCTTTGGAATGAGTCAACCTATTGGCCCAATAATTTTAGTATTATAATAATACAGCGTATTAATTTATTAATTTAGACCTCCACAGAGATGAGGAGAGGGCGAAAGATAAATATCTGAGATTCCAGAAACGTTTTAGAAAAAGTGTATCCCTATAAGTTGTTCATAAAATTATCATCAATAATAATTGAGTAAATTACATTAACTCCTATTAAGGTATTTGATTATGACACTCCACTCTATTTTTACTCAAATATTATACTCTTTCCTATTTTCACTTAAATATTACACTCTACCCTATTTATTCAAATATTAATTAAAAAAATATACCTAATGTTAATAGAATATTCAAACAAAATATTAAATTAATATTTTATTTTAGTTTTACTTAAAAATTATATTTTAACTTAGTTAACTATTTTAAATAACTAATATCTTGATAAACTGTGCATTTTTAATCAAATAATTATATTTGTTACAAGATATAAATTTAACAATGTATAATTATAAGAAAAAAATTTAGTGCAAACATAGAGGCATCTTAGGAGTGAGTTTAGTTAATAAAAAATAAGATCAATTATTCTCTATATTTTTTTCCTAACTAAACTCATCCCTAAGATGCTTTAATGTTTGTACTAAATTTTTTTCATAATCACACATATTGTTAAATTTATACCTTATAATAAATGTAATTATTTAATTAAAAATATATAATTTATCAATATATTAATTATTTAAAGTGATTAATTGAGTAAAAATATAATTTTAAATAAAATTATAGTAAAATATTAATTTAATATTCTTTTTGTGAATATTTTATTATTATTTAGGCATATTCTTTTAATTAATATTTAAGTAAATGGGATAGAATATCATATTTAAATAAAAATAGGGTAGAGTGTCATAATAAAATACCTGAAAAGTGATTAATGTAATTTACTCATAATAATTTTGTAATAGAATGAGTTGGATCTTATAAATTTATTAGCAAGATGGAATAAATTTAATATTTTAAATTTTTGAAATAAGAATTTATAAAATTAAATTTAAAAAATAATATCATTAAAATATGTTTTATCTCTATTTATTTATTAATTATAATATGACTTGAATGTGTTGTCTGATTGAAAAGAAGAGTTTAACTTTATAGTTCATGGTTCACACTTTTTTTTTCTTTTATCTTTTTGATATTTGATCCCCTTCTCTCCTTTATTAATTATCATAGAACAAATTACATTAATTTTTTTTAAGTTATTTGATTATGATATTTTATCTCATTTTTACTTAAATATTATACTCCACCTCATTTTACTCAAATATTACACTCTACCCCATTTACTCAAATATTAATTAAAAAAATATATCTAAATATTAATAGAATATTCATAAAAAGAATATTAAATTAACATTTTACTCTAGTTTTACTTAAAATTATACTTTAACTCAATTAATTATTTTAAATAACTAATATCTTGACAAACTATATATTTTTAATTAAATAATTACATTTATTGTAAGGTATAAATTTAACAATATGTGTAATTATAAGAAAAAAATTTAATACATAGAGATATTTTGGGAGTGAGTTTAGTTAGAAAAAAATATAGAGTATAATTGATCTTATTTTTTGCTAACTAAACTCACACCCGAGATGCCTCTATTTATTTTTCTCATAATCACACACATTGTTAAATTTACACCTTATAATAAATGTAATTATTTGATTAAAAATATATAATTTGTCAAGATATTAGTTATTTAAAATAGTTAATTGAGTTAAAGTATAATTTTTAAATAAAACTAAAGTAAAATATTAATTTAATATTCTTTTTATGAATATTTTATTAATATTTAAATATATTTTTTTAATTAATATTTGAATAAATGAGGTAGAGTATAATATTTGAGTAAAAATAAAGTGAAAGTGTAATATTTAAATAAAAATAGAATAGAGTATTATAATCAAATATTTAAAAAGAAGTTAATGTAATTTACTCATTATCATATGATTCTTCTATCTATCTTGGGGTCGCTCTTCTTGAAGGAATTAAATATGAATTTGTAATTGACATTTTAAATAAACTAATTATGCTATAGTATCAATTTAAATTAATTTAAGTGATAAAATTTAAATATTTTAATTAAATTATTTTAATTTAAATTTTATGTATAAAAAAATTCACTTTAAAAAAGACAAAAAATAATAATAATAATCACGCGTTAGAGTTGGCCTTCTTAAGATTCCATATTGAAACTTTGAGGAGTACTTATTATTCAATGTAGCAGAGGCACTCTTGGGCGACGACGAAGGTGATCAGAATCGAATTGGGTCTTCTTGATGCTAGCAATTCATCATGGGGGTGGTTGATGTGCCCTCTGCCGGGAAGCGGCATTACCACCACGTGGCACGCCTCCATCGGTTACTGATCGAAGCTACGCTTGGCTGATTATTGCCAACTCTTTGCGTGGATGAATTAGGCGAGTAACAAGGGCGCTGCTAGTTTTACGTTAATTTTTTTTTAATTTTTTATTATATTTCAAATTTAATTATTAAAATAAATTTTAATTAAAATTTTAAAAAGTTAAAAAATAATAAATTCAGTCACATTATAAAACGTAATTAAATGTATAAAAAAATAATATAAAAATATCATTTTTTAGTAACAGTGGCTGAATGTATGTTATGTCTACGCTTTTTTTAAAGACAAAAGTAAAATAGATGAAAAATAAATAAAAAAATAAAATAGTAAAAGAATAAAAGGATAAAAAAATAATAAATATGAAAAAATAAAGTTGCAATGTGCTTTGACGTACGTATTCATAACCGAATCTGTATTTTTTTTTTAATTTTAACCTAAGTATTCTTTTTATTTTAAATTTAAGACGTGGATGTAAAATGCGACCTATAAATATTAGTACTGATAAATGTTAGTTAAATGTAATAATAAAAATACAAAAATAACATTTTCAAATAAGTATGGATTCTGGATTGATGAACTTCCGTTCCAAACAAAGGGTGGGATGTTCCTTGAATCTACTGCCGGTGTTTTCAGCCTATATCGACAAGATTGCTAAGATCCAGATTTCACCGATTGTCAACATAAAAAAAATTTGGTCAACATTCAAATTGTATGTCAGTAGCACATTGCAAAAATTCGAAAGTATGATACTGTTCATTCTATGTATCCTTTAAACAAAAGTAAGTAGTCTTAAAAATAATATAATATATTTTTTTATTTTTTAAAATAGTATTTATTAAAAAAGTTTAATTAATTAAGTATTTAATTAAAATAATAATTAGTAAAATAAACAAAAAATAACTAATATCATTTTAATTTTAAAATATAATAATTAAATAGGATGAAAACAAAAATTTTAAAATGAGTGAGAAAAAATAATATAATTTGATTTAAGTAAAACTAATTGTACAAAAACTTAAGAGTAGAAAAATTTTGTAGAGTTTTTCCATAAGAAAATTTTTTTATGAATGCTGTAACTTAAAAAATGAAATTAAAATAAGAAAGATTAAGAAAGAAAATTAAAATTTGAAAAAAAAAAAAAAGTTAGAAGAAAAGTATACTTAAAAGAAAAACATTGGAGGCAAATAACCCAAAAACATGACTTTTCAGATGGATTTAAATTCTCTAGATATGAAATAAAAGAGATGTGAAAATAAAAAAAAAAAAATGGATGTTTAACCCAAAAAAAATCGCTTGGACGAAGTAATTAGTAGATATTGTTAGTCGGACACTTTAAAATCCTCAGATAAATTTCATGACAAAAAAAAAAACACTCAAATTTGAACTGAGACGACAATATCGTTCATCGATCATTCTCTAGAGGAGGGATTCTATGCTCCATACAATACCTAATAGGAAGCTGTGATCGAAATTGGAATCAAATCCGTGATCGAAGCTACATGGGGAACATAGCAGGTAACTATATCGGTTCTCACATCTGTTGAAGTGTTTGATGCATTTTTTGTCTATTTGGGTTGATTTACGGTCTGTGAAGCTCAATTTTTAATTCACTTACGAATTGACATGAAAGTTGAGATATTACCGTTTGGGAAAAATTAGTTTTGGAGCTATGGGTTCAACTCAGTTTTACGATTTGAATGGCTGACTGCTTGTGGAGTCGTGCTTTAATTGCGATGTAAAGGTTCCTGCTTCAGTATAACCTTTTCTTCTAATCCAAAATGCCTGCGTTTAGTTCAGGGTTTGATTTGCATGTGTTTGAATAAAGTAATATGATCCATCCTTTCAATTGTTCTGACCAGGCTACTTAATGTTCTATAATTGATCTGAACCTAGATTTTCTCTCCAAATATTTTCATAGTAATATTAGATAAGAATTTTATGTTTGTCTTTTATGGAAGAAGGTTCTCCTATTTTGATTTTATTCTCAAAAATTTCTATTCAAATATTTTACAAATTTAAAAATTATCAATAAAGTTTCTTCATTAATAAATTATTCATAATTTTAAGTGACATGCTAATGTAACGTGTTATAGTTGATGCAAGATGTTGACTTAAATGAGGTATAATAAAATTGTCATATCAATATTATAAAGTGATAGTTACATAATAATTTTATTTGTAAGATATTAAAGTAAAAATAATTCTATTTATAAGAAATTAAAATAAAAATTACTTTATAACCATAAAAACATGCGAAAAGAATACAAAATATAAATCTTTTTAGATTAGTTAAGAGACCAAAAGGGGCCATCATATCTAAGACATGCTAACAAAAAATATGAATCTTTCTCAATAAAAGATATTGAAAGTACGTAGCATGCTTCGTATTCAAAGCAGTCGAAACAACACTTGGAATAACAATATAAGTTGATTCTACGCCCAACTAGCATATTGCAAAAACATGGCCCAACACCCACGAAACAAAAAACTTCGGTGCTAACGCCTCCTACTCATAAAAAACATGACCTTTCAGTTGGATTTAATTTATCTAGATATGAAATAAAAGAGATGTGAATATAAAAAATAAAAAAAAAAAGGACATTTAGCTAAAAAAAATCTCTTGGACGAACTAATTAGTAGATATTATTAGTCAGATATATTAAAATCCTCAGATAAATTTCTTGACAAAAATAAAAAAAATAACACAAACATTCAAATTTGAACCGAGACGACAATATTGTTCATCGATGTCCCCTAAATGTGCTATTTACTTAGGCATAGACCAAATAGCATCTACAAGTATGGCCAACCCGTGCCACTTTGTCGGCATATTAGTTTTTGCTTCTCTATCATTCCACCCATCCAAAGCCCGTTTGACGTGCATTTGGATCCGTTCTAGTTTAATGATGGTAAAATAATAAAGATAATAAAACAACAGACACAAAACTTTTATTTTTCTTTAAAAATTATTTAGTGATTCTGGCAAAAAAATTAGTCTAGTAAAATTATTTACTTGACATGTTTTCTTTTTTATTATATTTTGATGCCAATATCGTATTTTTATTTCATTTAGTAATTCTGGCTAAAAATCAATTGACATGCATTTATATTCTATTCGATTTGAAAATTATTTAGCTAAGCAATAATCCTATCCCTAAATAAGGCCAATCATATGTAAAAACAGTACAGACACTCGGATCGAAAATTGTTGGACACACATTTCAACTTTGAAGTCATATATAACATGTTTAGAAACAAGCTTTAAAACGACAAGTGAGCATAGAGGGAAATTAGGAACAGAATAAGTGATGATAATCATTTTCCTTCTTAGTTGTGTCTATCTAAATTGTCATTAAGTTCATCTCAAAATTGTGAAAATTCATATATTATTTAATTATTTTGTTTTGATTTATAATTGGTGTGATAATCATCATTATGTAAATAGTTGTTGAAGTTAATTACATTAATGTTTTAATTTCTTTTTGTAGGTATAATTCATTACTATTTTCAGCATTAGGGACTTGTAATAATTTTTATTTACAATACCATAATTTTATAATGTATGATTGGCAAAATTTATTACTGCACCATATATGTGTGTGTGTGTACTGTTTTAATATTCGAAGAAGGGTATTTTATTTGCAAATGCTAGAGGAACTCGTGACTCAGGTTAAAAACTAATTAACATGGGATTTGTATTATGTTTAATGAGCTATAGATAAGCCATTTATCTATGTAGCATTGCTATTTCTATGACTATGAGATTATATAACACATGCCATTTCTATATATTTATTATTTTCTTTCTTCCTCTGCATACATTAGAAGCAGCAAGTTTTCTATATTAAGCCAATAAACCTAACAACAATAAGTATAATCGAACATAGTCATTATCCTTCTTATTTGCGTCTATTTGCATTGTCACCAAAGTACATCTCAAAATTCCAAAAATTTATATATATACATATCACTTTTCCTTTTTATTGATGTAATAGTCATAATTTTGTATTTTTCTAAGTTAATTAGATTGATTTTTCAATTTCTTTTTTATATATATAGTTCATTTTACTTTTTAGCGTCAAGCACATTTTAGTAATTTGTTGTTAATAATATTGTGTTTGTTTGGCAAGCTCTAATGCTAAACCATACATAGGTATGCTATTCCTTATCTAAACAAAGTCACTTTATCTAAATAATGCTTGAGATATATGTGACTCAAAGGTTAAAAATTGTCAACATACATTTTAACTTTCAAAAGTTTTAAGCCACGTGTCATATATATATGTTTTCTTTTCTTTTTTTTTCAAATACACTAGAAGCGAGCTTTACTAAATACGTTTATATGATTTTTGAAATTATGTGGATCCTAACAAGTGATTCCCCATTTGTATAGTGGTTGAAACCTATATATAAATACTTTTCTGATAATAAATTAACTTGTAAGTTACCTTACTCTACTCAAATCTTAAATCTTTAGAGAACTGAGATTTATTTTGGTAGTAACTCTATTGAGATTGATTTCCTTAATTCTGTTCTTCTCCATTTATTGCATATAAAGCATAAGCAGTGGAACTTACAAAAACATGCGTATGTGTTGGATATATACCTCTCCATGATAGGATATCCTTGCAACTGCGACTCCTTTTTAAGAGTTTATATCATCCCAACGCCCCTTTGGCCATGAGTTGTTGGATACCTCGCCAAGACAGCATTATCCTTGCAACTACTACTCCTTCCAAGAGTTTTGTCCTTCTATGACTCATGAGCAATAAAAAATTGCAGGTCTACTAGTGCAAGAATAATAATTGGCGAGTTTTTTCATATGCTTATCAACTTGGGTTTTTTGAATGATAAAATTTATGCTGTTACAAAGTATGGTCAAATCAGGGTTGGGGAATCTCAGGCTTCAACAAGCTGGAATGGAATAACACTCCTCCTTTGAACTCCTGTGAGCTTAAGCTAGTGGTTTCAAATGATCGCCAGCTTAATTATTATAGTTGATTTTGTTCCTAAGAGGCAATTAAGGATGTACATGTTGGACTTTGATGAAATGGAATGGGTTAAGATGGATAGGGTGGGCGGAGAATAAAGGCTTTGCAATGAAGAAACTGTGCATATTGTATTGACTCTCTTAGCACCATTTGCTGCATGTATTCTAAGAATGCTAAAATGATTGCCAGGTTCCTAGTTGTGGCAAATCCAATAACTTCAACTTTGGCACCTTATTGTTGGTATTTCTAGGATCAGAAGATTGAATCTCCTTAGAAGAATTAATTGAAGGTGGGAACTTGGATGGATTGTATTTTGGGCTTGCGAACATGGTTCTATACTTGTTGTGTGTATTAATTTTTTTTCCTTTATCCATTTTTCTTTGCCTTTGATTGTGGTACTTTTTCTTTTTGATAATTAAAAGGGAGCAAAAAAGCTCCAAAAGAAGAAACTACAAAACTACATTTCTCAAAGAAATTCTCCCCATTTTGTCAGCTGCCAGATTGTCGTCTATCTCCATAGGAGCTTCTTGTATCCCGTGTCCCAGGAGGGGCATTCATGCCCATAACAACAAGTTTATTAGCGCACTAATTTTGTTCTCCATACACATGCTGAATTTGAACTACTCCAAATGATTGAATGGCCAGGTTAATAGCCTCCAGAATTGCCATATGTGCCGTAGATTGCTTCTTTAAACTGGTAACCACCAATTAAGAATCACTTTCAATCACCAATTCATTGCATCCCAGGGCTTTAGCTAGCCTAACTCCTTCCCAAATACCCCAACATTCTGCTTCATAACTAGAGCTTTAACCACAGGCCCTGTAGAAGCCACTTATCCATCTTTGCCAATGATCCCGAATTATCGCTCTACAGCCACTATCTCCATTTTCATTTTTTGCTTCATCTGTATTAAGTTTAAACCCTCCCTCATTAGGTGATTTCCAGCTAAAGGGTTGAATTTCTTTATGAACAAGTGTAGCAGTGTCGTCATAGTCTCTACAATTCGGCAATAATAAGTTAGAACTAAATCAGATGCATTGTAGGGCCATATGAAATTAGGGTTGTGCATGGCAAGATTTCTCCATCTCCAAAGCCACCAACAAGAAAAAGCCCACAGAACTGTCCAGTTTCCATCTTTATAAGCTCCAAAATCATGATATAAATTATCAGCTATCCAATCCCCTCGGTTACTCTCAAAATCTAGCTTTATTAGCAGCTTGAATCATCCTATTCCAGAGAATCTGGGGCTCATCTACAATCTCTACTCCCATAAAATTTTTTTTAGTACTTTGATTTGGTGAATAGAACTTGTTGAGTTTACTTGTTTCTTGGTTACGTTATACAATAAGATAGACCAGAATTAATATAATGTTTGATCTATCAAGACAAACTATGTAAAGATGGTATATTTTCATTAAAAAAAAGATTGAATTATTGTTTATTTTCACAATATATTTTTCATAATAACATTAGACAAAAAACTTATTTTTGTCTCTCCTAGATGAAGGTTATTCAATTTTGGTCTTATTCTCACAAATTCCTAATCAGGTCTTCTATAAATTTAAATAGCTATAAGTGAAGAGTCTCCATTAATGAACTATTCATAATGTTAAGTTACATGCTAATGTGACATATTATAGTTGATGTTGTAAGTTAACTGATGCATCGATAAAGTTGCACATCAATATTATTAAGTGATAACTACATGGCAACCTTATCTTAAGAGACCAAAGTAAAAGTAACTTTATTTATTAAGGATTAAAATAAAAATTACTTTGTAACCATAAAAGCAAACTACAAGAACACAAAATATGAATCTTTCTAGGTTAGCTAAGGCACCAAAAGGGGTCATCATATCTAAGACATGCTAACAAAAAATATGAATCTTTCTCAAATAAAAGATATTCAAAGTACATAGCATGCTGCCCATTCAGAGTAGTCGAAACAACACTTCGAATGAGAATATATGTAGATTCTACACCTAACTAGCATATTGCAAAAACATGGCCAAACACCCACTAAAAAAAAAAACTTTGGTGCTAAAGCCTCCTCTTGAGTACAACAAAATTTTGATACAACTTCTGACAATACGGGTTGAAAAGCTGCCACCTGATCAGGTTCCATCTTGATGAATTAGAATGCTATATTGTGAACATTGATATCAATTCTAGAAAGACAAAGGATACATGCAAGGATATGCCATTAAGAACACAAGGAAATAATTCAATTTCCTAACAGCACAACTTGAGTTAATAAACTTTTTTATATAAAAGTAGAACTTAACATGGAAGAATTGATATTGTGTACAAATTCATAATCAATAAAACAACACAGATTGAGTGGGCATATAAAGCAACATCGTGAACAGATACAAGCAGAAGATAAAGATTACATGATCAACAGTTTCTATAATTGTATGAGATGTCAACAGCTTTCTCAATTTTCACAATAATATATGATTGCCAGTCACCCCCTTCACCAAAAGAAAGATATCTACAATGACAAAAATCCATGCAATCTCTTTTACCCTAATTGTAAGTTAAAAGTTAGAAATGGGTTTATTGTTATTACTTATTGTAAGCATATAGCTCAACATAAGAAGCCCTAGTATTAGTAAAACCCAATATATGCTGAAAGTCATTAGCTAAATGCCAAGATTGCTACACCCCTAAAGAAGAGTGCATGGTCATGGTCCAAATTGCTACAGACTCTCCTGAAGGCCGTTTAGTTTTTCAAAAGTTGGAACCTTACATGTTCAAAATAACACACTAACAGTTCAATTCAATATCACTTATTCGTAATGTAAGGTTGCAACTAAAATGTAGCTAAATAAACTCAATAGATAAAGGAAGGGACATTATTTCCTTAAGCACATTTATCTGATGATTATCGACTTAATTGCTATTAGAGTTTCCCATCTTCTCCCTTGATAAGTTATAGTGCAAACAAACTATTTACCAATTCACAAAATAACTGTCTATTGTCCTGAAGAGATGAAATTGTATAATGGTGTTAGAAAAGACCAAACCAAAATAAAAAATAAAAAAAAAAGCTTGATTGAGCACTAGACATAGACAATTCAAAGCTGAATCAAGGAGACGAACATACCATCTACTTGAACTTGGTTGACTCACTCGATCTCGGGCAACCCATAGTGTAACTGTCCATGATGAAAATTGGAGATTCAGACAGAATAACAGAGCAAAAATAGCGTCCCCTGGTAGCAAGTTCTTAAAATTGTGACCTTGGAGGTGCAACATATCTTATATTTGAAGATTTAACTAGCACCGACATGGAATATAGTTTAAAAAATAAGGTTGGCACTTGGCAACAATTGAGTTGCAGCTTATGGTGGAGGGATTGCAGTGTCAACCAACTATTGTTCTGTATAGTGATATGCAATCAATTGCTAGTGCAGTGATTGATAAGCCAAATAATAAAATTGGAAAGACCCCAAATTTTAATGTATGCATGTCCAACTTTTTGGTTGCAATTGATTAGTTTTTGAAGTATATACAGCTTTTTTCTATAACATTCAAGTCCAATAAAGTCACAACTGCTCTCTTGTCATTCAAAATTAGAGTATCAAATCCTTCCTTCCATATTCGATTCTTGCAATATGGAAGTTGAGTCATCCTTACTTTTATTTAGGGTCTATTTAGATTGAGTTTTTTTCCAAAAGTTAAGAGTACTTTTGACATAAAAAATTACATTAATAAGCTGCAAAATTTATATTCTATAAAAATTTAGAGCATAACTTTTAGTCTTTTTAAAAAAATTCCATAAAAGTTTTTCTCAAGTTGCTGGCATGCAAGGGAGTGACTAGAAAGAAACTTAAATATGTTGCTGGGAACATATTTGTTTCAGACGATTCCTTCTGCTTAGGCTTCGGTTTTGTTAGAGCCAAATCATTCATTCATGTATTCATCCTTCTAAATAAATCTCTTTTGAGTTTGATTCATCTAAGCATTAAAATCAGCAAATAGATTAGATTAGAGTTTACTATGATTAACATGAGATGCAAGAGCATATATGTTCTATCCCTTAACATCTTGGGTTGATTAATAGCCATTTCTTAAACAACTAACCCCTACTTTTATCTGGTTTGCTATACTTACCCGCAGCTCCTAACATGCAAAAAAATCTGCAAGTTAGTTCTTTAATTTATTATTGAAGTGTATATATATAACTAATCTAGCCATTAACACAATCAACAGTAAACTCAGACATTGTGCAAAGAAAACTCACTTTGAATTCCACTAATAAATTGGCAAAACTGGAAAAGGTTGTGGCCATCTTGTTTCAGATGGCTACTCCCAATGAACAAATATCAAAATGAGTAAGAAGATGGTGTACCTCATTATTCGAACCCGTTTTCCTTATGTAAATAGCTTTTTAGGAATGATTCAGCTATCCCAAAATCATCATCATCATCAATTTGGATGCTGCTTTCACTGTGCATCACTCTCCACTTTAACCTTTCCACACCCTCTTTATATACCCATCGCACCCCGCATTTCTTAATCTGAAAACTAGGGGCCGAGTGAAACTTGATATCAATAAACTCTGTTTTTGTTTCCAACATTTGTTGGTCAAACAAGTATTCCTGAGTGCAATATAGTATGCAGAGATGGCTTAATCCAACTTTGATCAGTTTAACATTCCTACAGTTCAAGATAGGTATACGAGTGCCATTTAGAAAACAAGCAAGACCGTATCCCTGTGGATCAGAAGCACGTGCCACAAATGATACACAAACAGCAATGCCAAGCCAATTACTGTCTCCAAGTGCTGCATTTGGGGGTACCTGTATGCTTATGAAAGATCCCAAACTTTGATGGTTCAACCACCTAGGAATTTCACTCCCAACAATAATAGAAACAAAAGCAGATAGTGGTTTTTCCTAGTAACAAAAAAAGCAGACAATTATATTTCAGAAGAAAAAGAATGCATGATGGAGCGAGGAAGGGAGTCTACTCACCTCAAAATATTTTATCAGCCATGACAATGCCAAGTTACTGCAGCGTTCAATCTCCATGTACATGGGGCAGTTGAACATAATTAATCCTCCCATAAAATATGACAATCCATCCCAAGAGATTGAATTAATATACATTAATGCTAATGATGAAGTAATACTGGATGGAAGCTTGGGCAGAAATTGAAGTTTCTCACAATCTCGTAACCTAAGAAACTGAAGTTTAGAAAGTTTATTAATAGAAGGTAGGGTGATAAAATTGTTCCCACTTAAATTTAGATCTTCTAAACAATGTAGACTTCCAATAGAATCAGGGATTTCACTTAGATCACAATAACTTAGGTCAAGCTTTTTCAAAAATGGTAGGCTAAGAAAAGAATAGGGTGACAAAAGTGATCCTTTATGTCTTCTAGAAAACAAATGAAAAGGGAGCGTTAAATTTTTGCACACGATGGACAATATTGATGGCCTAGTTCTATCAACCTCCTCCTCACATTCTATTATCTTTAACGGCATTTGAAGTCTTGAGCAACCAGAGAGACATAAAGTTTCAAGCGAACTAAGACAAAATAAGCATTGAGGGATATGAACAAGATTTTTGCAATCATTCAAATTCAAGAAAGTTAGATTTGCAAGAACTCCGATGGATTCATCAAGCTCCAACAATCTTGTACATCCTTCAAGATCTAGCCGCTCGAGATTTGGGAACCCTCTAAAATCTGGTACCTTGATAAGGTTTTTGGAGTGCCTAAGATTTATGCTTCTCAATTTGTGCAAAGGCTGTGAATAAATAACAGAATGAATCAGAAAATATTAGTTACCAGTCTACCTATAACCATGTAAGATTTTAAAGAAATACTTGGAGTATGTTTTTTATACATCTTAAGAAAATAGAAGAAACTAAGAGCAGCATTTATAGTACCTTTATGCCTTCCCATAGTTGTTTGATGTGACTATCGGGCATTACCAATTCAATAAGTTCATTCAACTGAAAATTTGATGGAAAATAGGTGAAAGAATATCTGTGCCATTCAAGATATTTTAACTCAGTTGAAACACTTCTAAAACTTCCAATAAAGTCCACATTATGAAGTATAAGCAGTCTAAGGTGGATGAAATTTGATAGACCTTCAGCCCTCAAGGCAGTCTCTTCTTGTGCTCCCATGGAATTCAGAACTATGGCTTCAATATCTTCCATTACCTAAGAACAAAAAAATTACAAAGAACAAACAAAATGTTGACTAAGCAAATTCAAAATATATATATATATACATTATATATATTACAATTTAATCTTCAAAACACTACTTACTTTCCTTTCCATCATAACATGGTTGAAATTCTTATATAGCCACAATCTACTCCACTTTTCTGGCCTTTTGGGAAAGTGCTCTTGAACAATGTTCCTTCCCAATTGTTGCAACAAATCATGCATGTGGACTTCCTTGTTTATAATGTTTAAAAGCGACTTATCAATGAGATGGTTTATTCCAACCTCAGCATGGAATCCACAACAATCTAAAATTCTCTTTACATCATTTATGCACATTCCATGAAAGAAACAAGCTATGTCTAGAAATATATCTTTTTCGGACATTTGTAGTCTCTCATAACTGCTTCGCAACACATTCATTATGTCTTTCTCAAGATTTTCTTGCAGTCTATGCAATATACTTTCCCAAAATGAGACACCTTTGTTAAATAAACTTGAACCCAATACTTTGGCTGCTAATGGAAGGCCTTTCACATATTTTAGCATACTTTGTGTCACCTTCTCATAACCACTCATAGGATTCTCATGTTTAAAGGATTTTCTAGAAAGAAGTTCAAGAGCTTCAGCATCATTCAATAGCTCAACTCTATAAATGTCATTCACTCCATAGTTAGTAAGGGTGTGCTGATCTTGGCTTGTTATGATGATTCTACTGCCAGCACCAAACCAATTAGGCCTTTTAGCCAAATTCTCTAATTCATCTATTTGATTAACATTATCAAGAACTAAAAAAGTCTTAAGATTCCTTAGCCTAGAACTTATTAGACTAGCTCCATGGCAAGGATTCCATATCTTTAGTCCCTCTACCTTCAATGTTTCGCTAAGAAGTTGTTCTTGTAGACGAAGTAGACCATCACCTTTAGAACTTGAGCTTACATCCATAAGGAAACTGCAAGCATCAAATTGGCAAAAGACTCTGTCATACACAACTGCTGCAAGAGTTGTCTTTCCTATTCCACCCATCCCAGTAATCCCAACTACTCGGACATCATCAACATTTGAGTTTAAATCCAAAAGCTTTTCTAATGCTTCGACACGAGATTGTATCCCTACTAGGTCATCAGCAAGAATGGAGAATTTATGACCCAATACGCTTATTACTTTTTGAACAATTTCATCAATAACTTTTGACTCTGGCCTGGGAAGAGAAATGAAAAAGGAAAACAAGAAATAAATTATCACCTAAGAAAACATCAGGAATAATAATTAAGATAATAGTTAACTCAAACAAAGACAGAAATTAAAAGGAACACAGTATTTTACAAATTGATTACAACTTTCTTTGCTTTTGAAATTGTAAAATTTGCCTAATTGAACTTGAATGCATGTGATGATCAATTTATTGTCCAAGGTAGGCATAAGCAGTAAAGAAACATGAACAGAGTACCAAAAATTTATTTTCTAACAATATTTAAATAACTAAGAACATGACTTACTTATTTCGAACGTCCCAACCAGAAAGATTGGCTATCTTGGACATAGCTAACCTCCATGTATGGACCAAGTCTAAATTTTCTTTGAAGCTTTTTTCATGTTCTGCAAAAGCTTTCCCATAATCCCCACTCTGTTTTCGCACTTCAGATGGATTTACATTATAGAAAATAGGCAGAACATTTTGTCCCAACACTTCATAGCAATCAACAATCCTTGCTAATTCCCTTAAGCACCATGTTGAGTCAGCATAGTTTTTGGAGAAGACAACAATGGAAATTCTGGATTCCTTAATTGCTTTTGGGAGCTCTGTTGAAATATCATCCCCTTTATTGAGCCTTTGGTCATCTTTGAAGGTGAATATCCCACTTCTTTGCAAAGCAGTATAAAGATGATCAATGAAATTGTTGCGAGTGTCTTCACCTCTAAAACTGAGAAACACTTCATACCAAATCCTTTGAGTTGATGGGTTGCTCTGGTCACTCTTGCTATCCATAGAAAATCTGATCTCACCTGCTCAAGATATTGGACATGTTCTTCAATGACTGTAAAATGATAGGAATATATAGAAATGCTACTGATCCATCCGAGGGAAGAACCTGGTTGACGGACAGAGCCCCCATACGTTTTATTAATTTTCTCACATTTAAGTGCAATTGATATACTAAGTAAATTGATCATTCATCTGTGAGTTTTCTACTTTTTAATATTCCACATTGAAACTTGATAAGAGTTCTAATTGGATGGTGTAAAAAGAAAAAACAAATTGCACTCTTTCTAAACTGTGACAAGATGGCCTTTCTCGTTAATGGTGTTTACTCCATTGCCTTCAACTCGAGCAAGAGTTATAAGTTCCTAATTGTTGACAACTGCAACAATACTAGTTGGAGAAACTTTTTTGGAAATTAATATGTTATTACTGTACTTAAATTCGACTGATCCTAGCTATTTAATTTGAGTTAGATTTATTTCTAATTAAGTGTTAACTTATGTGCAGTTTTACAGTAAATATGTATGAATACGGTTACTAAGCTTTTCCAAAAACAAAATGATTACTAAAATAGTTAAGCCTTCTGTATTTAAGCTATTTTAATCACAAAGATGATACCATAGCGCTCACACGGTCTATTTTCATTTTCTTTATTTTATCTGTCAGTTTTGCTTTGATTCATAATATTGCTCCTGTTTACAACAAAATCAAGGTGCAAAAGCAGCCAACTGGGAGGAGAAAGGTCAGACAAAAAATCAAAGGACACATGGTCTAACTGAGGGCAAAACACAGCGAACTAAATAACTACATACAACTTACAACAAAGCAGCTGCGATCCTTCGAGATCTCTGTAGCCAAACAGAGGGGTGAGGAACCAACCCAGAAAGCAGGCGAGGATTTATATTTGGGGAGCTTTGCAGCTATATGTGCCAGCCTCTTCAAATTCCTGCAAATCCTGCAGAAGCTATGCGTCAATAGAGAAGAGAAGACTCAGCCTTGAGATCTGAGATTCAGTAAAGTCTACGCATTCACAAAGCCAGAATAAAGTTTTTTCAAGTGTCCTCCACACGCAAAACTTTTATACCATTTTTTTCTTTTTCTTTTTTAACTTTTTAAACCCTCTTCTTTTTTATATATAGTCAACTGACGTGTGGACTACTACTGTTTTGTTTTCGCCAAAGGCTTGTCCTTCTTGAACGAGTGCGGTTACGCATATGCTATTATATCAACATTTTTAATATAATTAAAAAAAAGAGTTAAATAATAATTTTTTTTCTCTGAACGAATTATGTATTTAAAAATGTGATTTTATCTTTTTTTTCTTTTTCTTAAACGGATCAAATGTGAAATTGTCCTATAAATTCGACGCCCGTTCATCCCACATTGCAATTTTCAAGTTGTGATGGATTATCAATTACAAGACAATTCACTAAATTTAAAGAAATTTTGCCATCCTCATGAATATTCGTTCAGTCTTTAATAAAATATTTTTATTTTTAAAATATTTTTTATAAAAAAGTTTAATTAATTAAGTTTTAATAAAAATAATAATTGGTAGAATTAGCAAAATAATTGATATTATTTAATTTTAAAATATAATAAATGAATAGGATAAAAACAAAAATTTTTAAATAAATCAGAAAAATAACATAATTTGATTTAATTAAAACTAATTGTACAAAAACTTAAGAGTAGAAAAATTTTGTATAATTTTTTCACAAGAAAATTTTTTGTGAATGTTAGAATTTAAAAAATGAAAGTAAAATAAGAGAAGATAAAGAAAAAAAATTAAAATTTGAAAAATAAAAAGTTAGAAGGAAAGTATACTTCAAAGAAAAATATTGGAGGCAAACAACCCAAAAACAAACATGACCTTTCAGATGGATTTAAATTCTCTAAATATGAAATAAAGGAGATGTGAAAATAAAAAATAAAAAAATGCACACATAAAAAAAAGAAGATCTTGTTAGTCAGACATTTTAAAATCTTCACATAAATTTTCTGACAAAAACTAAAAAAAAAAAAAAAAAACTAAAATTTGAACTGAGATGACAATATTGTTCATCGATCATTCCCTTGAGGGGGGATTCTATGCTACATACAAGACCTGATAGGAAGTTGTGATCGGAGTTGCAATCAAATCCGTGATCGAAACTGCATCGGGAACATAGCAGGTAACTATATCGGTTCTCACATCTGTTGTGTCTGATGCATTGTTTGTCTATTTGGGTTGATTTACGGTCTGTAAAGCTTAATTTTAAATTACTTACGATCTGACATGAAAGTTGAGATATAACCGTTTGGGAAAATTAGTTTTGGGGCTATTGGTCCAACTCAGTTTTACGATTTGAATGGCTGATTGCTTGTGGTGTCGTGCTTTAATTGCGATGTAAAGGTTCCTGCTTCAGTGTAACCTTTTCTTCTAATCTGAAATGCCTGTGTTTAGTTCTGGGTTTGATTTGCATGTGTTTGAATAAAATAATATGATCCATTCTTTGAATTGTTCTAACCAGGCTACTTAATGTTTATAATTGATCTGAACCTAGATTTTCTCTCCAAATATTTTCGCTGTGATCTGAAAGGCTAGTCCTGGCCATTTGTTCTTTAGTTGGGATATTCTGATCTACTAATTTACTTTAGTACTCTTGGTTATATGGTGTCTGGTTGGAGGCCTCAGTTGATGTTTTTATTTATAAAGGTTTGGAAACATGGCTGTAACTGGCTGGGGTATCTAATCTGAAGTTGTTTTGAGATCTGTTAAGCTTTTGAGTCTGAAACAATTCTGGTATTTCACTGTTTTTGTGTTATGGATTAATTGAGCATGGACGGTTCCCTGTGGTGTCACTGATACACATAGATTTGAGACCTGGGCTGTTGTGGATCAATACTTAGTGCTGGTATATCGGTAAAATAGGCATAAGCTCACATTTTCGTAAGAAACAATGCTGATGTTGGAGTTCTTGGTAGTTGCTGTTCTTTTTGTATGTAATCTGAGTTTGAAAACTCAAAATATATTGATTTAAAAAAGTATAGATCACTGAGATGTAAATCTTTCTTCATAATAAATTTCATGATTTACAGCTTCTCTGTATAGTACCCAGCTTTGTACTGAAATAGCCCAAATTATCTGCACTTTCCTGAGATCTTTTCCACTGGCAGCAGATTATTTTTCTTACGTATCTAGAGGTAGGAAACCCAGAATTTAGAACAGGCGAGTGGTTTAGAATCCTAAGACACATGTCTTTCACCACACAAATTCCCACTTTTAGATTCAAAGCCAATTAATTCCAGATTTTGCCCAAAGTTGCATAAAAAAATTTCACTATCCCCCTTTGGCATTAGTCACATTACATTTGTGGTCATAAATTAAGCTATGAATGTCAGAACTTAAAACCATCAGTGGCATTGTTATCCTGACACACAAGAGCTCAAAGACCAAAAAATTTCATATTTTAACTCTTTCCCACATGGTTAAGTTTCCCGCTTATAATCAATAACATTTTACTGCATTACCGCAAGCTGCTACCCTGAACATGGTCTGCTGTCTAGCCCATAACTTGAGCCACAGGTCTTGGACATATGAGTCCTCTGCAGCACTAAACAAGAGATATAGTTTTTCCCTCTGTAAAAGTTTAGGTTCCTAATTCTATTTGAATTAATACAGGTTTGTGTAAATTAATGAAGACAGTTTTCTTGTGTGTAAAATTTTGACAGCAGCAGGAACTGAAACCTGATTGGGTTGGGATTTACTAGATATTGAAGGAAAAATTACAAGGTAGATCAAAAAACAGAAAAAAAAAATCCTTCAAACACTGAACAGAATTTGTAACTTAGCTAGATGAAGAAGATACCCTCTCCCTCTAATTCCCAGAGCAGTCGCTCCTACACAGGGTAAAGCTCCTTAACCAGAGGAAGAAGACCTCCTCTCCTATTTCCAAATCCTAAGCTCCTAAGCTTACACTTTGAAAAACTCTCAATACCCCTTTCCTCATACCCTTCACTCCTCTATAGCCTTTCCCCTCCAACTATCATTCTTGTAGTATCTTCCAGAATAACCAACTCTTCTCTCATTTTTCCTTTTTTACCCCCCAGTCTATCAAAACCTCCCCCCTCTGAAACAGCCTTGTCCTCATGGCTGAAGTTAGGTAATTGGTTCCTAAGTGATGACAATATTCCCCCAAGTAGCCTCCTTCATACTGTGTTTTTTTAGGCTGCATAGGAGAACTACCATCCAGCAAATCACCTCAAGTTGCATCTATGTCAAAATATCTTTGCTTGTCAACAGATTTTTTGTGATGCTGTTGAGGAGAGTAGTCTCCACCTGAAGCTACCATATTTTTGTTGAGGCTATAAAAAACTGCCAAATTTCCCCACATGGAAACATGTTGCCACATTGTAGAGGAATTGATCTTCATTGTCACTACAAAAGCCTCCAACTAAATGTAACCCGAAATTGCAACCATGGCAGTCCCCTTTATTTCAGTTTTCTTATAGGTATAGGCATCCATACTGATCACAAATTCAATCATCATTGCGTGTTGCAGTTTCCCAACCCATAAATAAGCAGTAGGGGGAACTGCTTTGGCAGAACATAGAGTTATCTTTATTAACTGAGAACTTGTAGAGTGCCTCCAGATTGTGCAAGACATTCACACCTACCAAAAACAATGCAGAGCACCAAAACTTCTGGCCAGCAGAAAGTAAAAACATTTACCAACCTCCCAATTCCTCTTCAGAAATCTACCACCCGCATTCACGACTAAATCAACATCAAGGATAAGCAAAAAGTAAATCTCATTTAGATTATAAATCTGCTTCCTAACATACAAATTTTCCATAACTTCCACGCTGATTGACTTCTTTGGTTTTAAGACAAGAACTCCAAAATATCAACAACTTGTTCTTCCAATAGTTCCAAGAGTAAAAGAGTGTCTCTACAGGGAATTGATTCTGTAACATTATATGTTCCACCATTCCCTCAGGATTAATAGTAACTTCATCTAGCCAGACAAGCTCAGAGGAGCTCAACTGAAAATGAACATGTAGAAGTTCCCTCAAACATAAAATGTCACCTCTGGTCCTACTACATCTGTAAAAAGAATTCCAATCAGTCATTATCCTGAAGATGCTGCTTTGCTCATTTTAATCTTTCTTTGCTATTGGAGTTTGCCCAGTAGAATGTAATGTTTTTATCTTTGCCCAATCTAAGCTCTCCATACATTGTGTACCCTTGAGATTTTACAAAGTTTGGTACTGTTCCCCATCCTAAATATGGGTCTGCAGTAACCCTCTCCAACTTGAACATCAATAAAAGTCCATTCATCGTCAGCTCTTTGACTAGTAGTAATTTGTGCCCAAAAACAGCTTGTGGTTCTCCTGATGGGTACTGTTTTGTTAACTTGTACTCCTATTTTATCGCCTATCACATGGAGTACAATAACCTTGCCACTTCATGATTTGAAGTCTTGTGTGAAGATTCCCTTTGCTTCAAGCACACATTGACGAGTTGCAAGTCCTTTTGGTGCCAAGCCATCAGCTATTCAAACGACCTAATTGTAGAGCTTATGTATGATATTTCATTGACTTTACATTCTCACCAAGCACCTTGACATTGCCATCAGATTCCCCTTTGAAAACGTGGCTCCCAATGCCTTTGCTACAATCATGTCAGGAGGAGTCTTGCTACTTCATTGCGTACCATCCTTGAGAGGTTAGAGTTTCCATCCAAAATATAAGTACTCAGTTCTCCCATGCCCTGATTATTGAGATCACTAATTTTCGGGTCATGCTAGACAAAAAAGGCCTAGGCACGCGAGAGGTGCTGCCCGGTCCAAATAGGAAGCCCACATGCAAGCTCTCTTGAGATGGTCTCAAGTTCAGAAATTCTCTCACAAAGAAGCTCTCCTATGATGGTCTCGGTTTGGAGAATTCTCCCAAGAAGATACCCATCTTTGATGGCTTGAATTGGGAGTGTGTCCTCCCCTACATTTCTGATGATAGTGCCAAGGTCCCATCCTGTGATTGTATCACTCCCACTCGTGATAGGTTTTCCACCATCTCCAATGCAAACCAAATCATGCCAACCATCCCCCCCCCCCCCCCTCCCCAAATATCATGGTTTTCCCCTGCTAGTTTGCCCATGGGTGACTCCATTTTAGTTGTGGACCTGATGAACTCTCTTGCCACAACATCCATCAATGATGTTGCCGATTCCAACACTCCATGGATTCGTTTTCAAGTTTCTTGTCAACTACTTCCATTGTCACACTTTTTCCATCCCCATTATCGCCGTTAGCTTTGTTCTGCAGAGGAATCTCACTATTACCTACAGTTGGAGCTTCAAGTGATGAGATTATCGGTGAGTTGGCTGAGCACATCTCATCACACAGTAACCACACCTTCAACATAAGCTTCCCCTCTTCTAACTTCTCAAACTTCTGTTGAGTCAGCTTCAAAATTTTTTGCAATGGACATGACATGAAGTCCATGCACTATTACTGTTTCAAGCAGACTCTGCATTTCCTTTACCAACTTTGTAAATTTTGAGTCCATTGCCAATGCCTCTGTCCCCATATCCTTACATTGCTAGGTTCTCAAATTCGGCAGGTCGAACCAATTGCTAGGAACTGAAAATGGATTTAGTTGAGATTGACTAGATATTGAAGGAAAAATTACAGAGGTAGATCCAAAAAATGGAAAAAAAAAAAAAAAAAAAAAAAAAAAAAAAAAAAAAAACTCTCCTCCAAACACTAAACAAATTCGTAACCTAGCTAGATGAAAAAGATACCCCTCTCCTTCAACTCCCAAGGCAGTCGCATGACTTGCTCCTACACAGGGCCAAACCCCTTAAACAGCGGAAGAAGACCTCTTCCCCTCTTCCCAAAGCCTAAGCTCCTCAACCCTACATTCTGAAAAGCTCTCAATATCCCTATCCTCATACCCTTCACTCCTCTATAGCCTCTCCCCTCCTGCTGTTATTCTTGTAGTATCTTCTAGAATAACCAACTCTTCTCTTTTGTTTCCTTCTTTACCCTTAAGTCTATCATATTTGCATTCTTAAATCTTCTGATGAATGGCTGAATTGCTTCAGGAAGTTGTGATCGGAGATACAATCAAATTTGTGATGAAAAAATGTTTCTTTCCTGATTAATAAAAAAAGAACATTTAAATCTTAAAAAGTGCAATTTTTTCATAATTTTTCTATTAATTATGTAATTTTAAATTTTAGGGCTGCAATAAATGGCTGTTTGCCTTTTTCCACTATCCTAAATCAATATTGATATTCATCCAGGTTTTACAACAGCTACAGTTCAACGTTAATATTCACTGAGAAAGAGAGATGGCATCAGGGTGGGGAATTACAGGGAACAAAGGTCGCTGCTATGACTTTTGGATTGACTTCAGTGAGTGCATGTCTCGCTGCCGAGAGCCCAAGGACTGTGCTCTACTCCGTGAAGATTACCTTGAGTGCCTCCACCATTCCAAAGAGGTAAACCTGCCCCGTCTATTTGTTCCTCTCGTAGGCACTAACAAGTAACAACGTTTTTTAGACTAATTCAATGCTTGCAATGGCTCATCTGAATAGCAATTTTTTGTTCAGATCTCTTAAAGCCCTAATCATTGCATCCAAATTGTCTACAAATCCACTTTTGTAGGATATATATTGTGGTTTTGATGGCACATTGGAAGGAATGGGTGGAACTTGGAAGGACTGACTATCTGTCATTATCAACATAATAGTTTTTATGCATTGACAATTTCACTTCTTCCAGTCACAGCATT
Source organism: Dicorynia guianensis (assembly GCA_037013595.1). Classification (NCBI taxonomy): domain Eukaryota; kingdom Viridiplantae; phylum Streptophyta; class Magnoliopsida; order Fabales; family Fabaceae; genus Dicorynia; species Dicorynia guianensis. Next base: position 28,298,971 of record JASUAB010000012.1, on the reverse strand, counting down.
ACCTCCTGTGTTCTCGACTTCCACATTGAAGGCAACGGGCTATAATGGGTAAAATATGTTGTAATACCCTTACATTCTGTATCTACCTTCTAGCATGATCTAAATATTGGACTTTTTTAACTCTCTCCATATTTAGCTCTGTTGTGGAAGTGGTTCTTAGCATCAAACTTTAGAAGTTACTATCTAGATTTTTATATTTTCTGTATTTAGTAAATCTTAGAACTGCCTTTCCCCTTTATTAATCGGAGTTCAATGTACAGTCCAAATCCATTTCATAAACTTTATTTCAAGTTAACTTGTAGCAAAATCCATGCTTTCTGTTCATTTAATGGGATTCTGGGTTCAAAGTGTTATTTTTGTTGCCATTTATAGCACTCCTGATTTGGCCAGCAACCAAAATTCTTCCAATCTACAGAATTTGATTGTTATTAGAGTAGTGAACTTTGAATAACAGCCAGAATGTGAATATTTGATCTGGCTGAGGGTTCTTACAGTAATTTTTTCTTTTGCTTTTGCAACATTGTTCACAAATATCATTTTGTAGCTGCATCCTTTATCATATGGATATACTTATGTAACCGATGAGAATGTTTGTTGGGTGTCAATTACTGGCTGAATGGATGTTCTGCGATAGCTTACAAACAAGGCAGAACTATGGAAATATATAATTCTGTGGTACAATGATAATGTAGCTAATTTTAAAAAAAATGACAAGTGCGTTATTCAAGTTTTTCCTAATGCTGGCCAGTCCTTCTTATCTGTCTACTCAGGTTGATTTCATTTAATAAAATGATGTGATTAGAAGCTTTCATGAGGATTGTTGGACCCCTTCGCATGTAGGTCTAGTCGGCAGACTTTAGATGAAGAATTATATAAATTGATCATTATGCTCAGTAATTGCACACAACACAAATATGAAGACATATAATAGAATGTGATTGACAACAAAAATTTAATATGGAAACTGATTATTGTGAAGTTGAAGTTGTTCTTCTTTGGATGTGATCTGGTAAAAGCCTCTACTCTATTCTGTTTCACCTGTTTGACAAAAACTCAAGTTTTCCTTAATTAGTCAACTAACGTTGCTCTAGGAATACCATGTACATAGTTTTATACTTTTAGAGTGTCTTCAATGATCATATTATGCATAGCTAATGTGTTTCCTATGCTATTGCAAAAATGAAAAAAGTTAAGATTTTGCATTGTTGCTGAGATCTTAAGGCAGTTGAGAATGCCATGTGATAATAATCCTTCTTTATTACTTTCCCCCAGATTATGAAAAATATTTTAGGTATCTTTCCTCTCTGGATTCAAAACTTGCTTCATGGAGTGTATGTAAATTTTGTGATATGCTGATGGCTTGGTAGGCTGATATAACTTCCTATCATGTGCTTGAAACATCGGTATATATTTTACTGCATCTGGATCTTTAACTGCAGTTCCAGCGAAGGAATCGGATTTACAAGGAGGAGCAGCGTAAAATAAGAGCTGCTGCACGAAAGGCTGAGGGTGGCAGTGTTGATGAACAACACTAGCACTCGTAATTTTATCTATCGGAAAAAGTACTGCTACGAAATCTTGTACTTTTTGCTTGAAGTACTGCATGTTCTATGTGCCTTGTGCTTTTGTAAGTTCATAATGTTTCAGGCTTCTTTGTCTGCGTAATACTGCAAATGTCAGCTTACCATCTAAATGCGAATGGGAAAATGCTTTGCTAAGTAAAAAAATCCGTATGTTGCAATCCAAAACCTTTCTATCTTCGTTTGAATACAATAATTGTAGGTTGAAGATTTTGTACTTGGTGTAGATTTAAAAGCACGCAGCATGAGTGCCCCGCTGTGTGCAATTGAGGAAGTCATTTTTGTTATTAACGTAGGCATTGTAAGCTTTTGGCAGACTCTACTGTCTCCAGTAAGATCTTAACCAAGTTTTTGGAGAACAAAGATTATTTTTCTAGTCGGGTAAAATTTCAAGCTAAGCCTTTCAAAACCATAACTAAACAATGGATACTGATATGGCAAATTGTACACATAAACAAAATTTGATTTACTTTGAAAAAATTTATTAGTGTTAGATATTTTTATTGGAGTTCTTATTAGTTCCAGAAGTCTTAAATAAATGAGATTATTTCACGTAATTGAAATGTGACTGTTTGTAAATCAATTTTCTTTTGCTTAAGAACGTGATTCCTATCACCTAGTGAATATAATACTTCAAAAAACCAATCAAAGGTTGATTGAATTTTATGAACATAACATTGTAAGGCATTGTAGTAAAATTATTGCCTCTATCTAGTTCCACCTTTTCATCTCTCTTTCATTTTTTTTTACAAGAAGAAAAGTAAATACCACGAGCTTTGCTATTTGGTACTATTTTTATCCATTCATCCTCGTATGCACCTAATCGCACCTATGAAATTCTTACAGAGATCTCATTTGAACATGATTATACCATAGAAACCTCATGGCAAGGTTTGGGGAGGTCCCTCTTGGATTCCAAAATATTTGTATAGTTTAGTTTCAGATCTGCTCCACAGTCCGAAGTCAAAATTAACAGCTCTACCCATCACACCATGCCAACAAATGTTGCTGTAATGTAAGAGATGCATACTTTAGTACATGATCAAAAATGTTTATAATGGCTCATGAGCTGATAACTTAAGTGACACAACTGATTACTTCTCTGAATTAGTGCTGTGATTCAATCTTTATTATCTTCCCGCTTTTTTCTAAGTCATATTATGGCTCATTTGTATAAAAAAAAAAATGTTGATAATGATCCTCACCAAAATAAAAAAATTATAATGATCAAACTTATGTGAACATAACCCAAGTAGTGTTATCAAGCAAAAAAAAAAACTACAAAAAATAATTATTAGCAAGCAGGGCACAATTAAACAACTGCGGTACTTAAGTTCTGTAAAGGCAATGCTTGCACCCTTAGAGCTTGAATCTCAAGGAGATCTTTAAAAAGAAAATTATATGATTGAGTCTCCAATGGCTTAAAAACCTTTTCTTGTTTCAAATTATTACTGATATATATGCAGTATGCCAGTATTTATGCAATATATGGACTTGCAACTAACCACCATAAACAATTCACATACAGCACTTTATTAATTATCTATGATGAAAATGTTTATTAACGCCATATCTAACACCATCATTAATTGAATAAACCATTTAAAAGCTCAATATAAAATTTCCAAGTTTCTAATGTTTTAACCAGCTGCCATAGAAAAAGGTTTCTCACGTTTCTTGAGTTAGATATATATCTTTCTAAGCTTCGCAATGGGAAGTAATATAATAAAATAGGCGCCAAATATACAATATTGTGAAATAAAAAATTAACTCTTATGCTTTAGGTGGATTGATCAAAACTTGATGAGTTCACCCATCTTGAACCCAAATTGACCAACGGCATTTAGCAGAGGGCATGCCAAAATAGCTGCTTTTAAATAATTTAGTAATATATAAACTCAATTTACCCCTTAAACATGATGGGGGTAAGCCAATCCGGTGGATTATATTCGTTTTAACAGTTCTAATTAAATATGTTATTGTATTTAAATCTAATTTTGAGCTAGGTTTTTTCTTCAACCATGAGAGCTTTTGTATTAAATAACGATGAATTTCACTATGCTTTATTGATTTGTTATTCCATGCACGAAAAGGTTGCTTGAATTCATGAAAAACTTGTTTTAAATTATGAACTTTGTCTCTCTCCTTGGACTTCATAGCCTTGTAGCTGTTTTACATAGAAATTTTCTTCAAGTTCTCCATTGCAAAAATAGATTTCAGATCTAGTTGATATACTACAATTTCTCCACATGAGCAAACGTTGTATTATTATATATATATTTATAAAAAAAAGTAAAGTTTTAAAGCTAAGGAAAATAATAATAAGGATCTTCATGTGGCAATACTTATACTAAAAGATCATTAAAAGTTGTATTATTATATAGGAATAATTAAGTAATCAACTATTTAATGTATTTAATTCTTTAATTTATTTAAAGTTAAAGTTTGTAAAATTTTAAATTTTAAAATATAAAATTTTAAAATTTAAACACAACATTACATTCAATCCTAAAATTTAAAATATTATATATTAAATCATATATATTAAAACATTAATACTTTAAGCATTAAAACATTAACTATTAAACCATAAACATAAAAAAATTCTAACTTCTAAACTTTAAGTATAATAATACATTAAAAATAAACTCTAAAATAAATATTTTTAAATTTTAAACTTTAAATTTTAATATTAAATTTTAAAATTTAAAATTTTAAAATTCTTAACTATAAATATGATGTTGAACTCTTAAAGTTAAAATTTAAAACTTAAAAATTTACAACTTTAAAATGTAAAATATTAATCTATATAAATTTTAAGCATTTAAGATTTATGAATTTATAGTTTAAGGTTTAAAATTTAAATTTTATTTTAAATTTTTTATATTAGATTTATAATTTAAAATTTAGAATTTACATGTAAAAATATAATATTATGTTATATTTATGATTTAAGATTTTATATTTTAACATTTTAAAATTTTATATTTAAGATTTAATATATAAAATTTTAGAATATAATATTTAATATCATGACATATTTAAAATTTTAAATTTTAAATTTTAATATTTAACCGTTAATATTTTATATTTAAAATTGTGAACTTTGTCTTAAATTAATAAATAAATTAATTAAATATATTAATTGATAATTATTTAATTGATATTTTATAATAAAACTTTTAAGATCATGAGATTTTTATAATTTTAAGTTTAATTTTTAAAAAGTATATATATAATTACATCAATTATTTAAAAAAAATAATATTTTATTAAAATTCTTACATATAAATAGGCCATCGTACTTATTTTAGATTAAGATATAAATTTTGAATAAAAATAAAGTCTAATCCTTTAAAAAAGCAAAGAATAATTTATTCGATTCTAACGGTATCAACCTAGAATCCAAGGAGGCAGTAACCTTCCCATATTTTATTTTTTCAGATAAAAAACCATTTATTGAAAAGAGAAAAAAATTAAAATTAAATTCAGAAGCTTTTACTTTAGGAACATAATGCGAGCCCTTTGATCTTAAGCCATTCTCTTCTCACAGCCGATTGGAAGCGGGGGAATAAGCAGAGAGCTGGAGGGATTCGCGTTCAAAATCGAGTAAGCTCTGATTAGTTCAAGTTGCCAATGATTGGGAGAGTTCATTTCGACCAGTATATGGTAATCTAACTCAATCTCAGTCTTATCAAAACTTGGGCATTTGTGAATCCAGTAGAATCTTAGGATTCTGAGAGAGTTTTCTCTAAATTTGAAAATTTAATTCGTAGTTTCAATGTCCGAAACTTTCCCTGCCCATAATCCCTTCGTCTGAGCTGATTTCATTAGTGCGAATTATGATTCCTGTGGCAAACTTAGGGAGGCTCTGGAATTTGATATGAAATCTTCCCCTGGATTAGATGTTGCTGCTATCTGCTTTCTGCACAATGTGTTTTATATGTGAATGGGTGTCTTTGCATGTTAGTAATTTTCCTTCAGATGTTTTTGATATTGAGGATTTGGGATTATTACGTTTTGGTATGTTATAGGTATCTGGTTGAAATTGTAAAGGAATGGCCTTATTCTGGTTTCTCTGTCTTAGAGGTGCATGAGTGAGGAAATGTCCAGAATTAGCAAGTGTTGATATTTGCTTTGGAATATGTTTGAATGCAAATAAAGCTTAATACGTTTTCCTCAGATTGAAACATTTTTTTTGTGCTCTGTTAATACTAGCAAAGCTGTAGAGGCCTTATGAATTTTAGTTTCAAATCGTGTTCAGTTTTTCCTTTAGTTGCTCCCAAAAAATTTTTACTCTTACTTTGGTTGCACCTTTTGGTGCTGTTTGATAGCCCCTAAATCCTGTTCATATTGTTAAAGTTCACTGCATTGATAGCTAATTCCATTTCTTTGTTTTCTGGTTCTTGTAAGATGACACTAGAAACTGTAGCAGGATATTGGGTTTATCTACTGCAAAATGCTGGTTTCATATAAGAACAGATTATATGTTTGACTCCAAGCATGTATAAGATACAGGGACATTCAGTTGATTGCTGTAAAACATTTTGAGGAAAAGTGGAAATCCGGGAAGAGAACAAAGAAGCAAAAAATTATGAAAAAGGAAACTAAAACAATAAAGAATACATCACTGGGGTAATTATTGAGAATTATTTAATTGTAAGTTTTTGTCTTTTGGCTTTATCCTCTTCTAATTTAAGATCTGTTGCCATATTAGAATATTACCAAAACTGATAAATTTACCAGCATAATTGGTTACCAGTTAATGGATCCCTGCCACCTGTCTGGCACACCTGAGCTCATGGCTAAATATCTAAGCTCGTTGATGGGAGTATGCTATGTCCTGTACTTAGCATAGAATGCAGAAACATTTCTGTGCGACATTGCTGAGCTTCACTCAGATGACCTTTACTCCTTTGTTATGCTAATTACATCCCTTGGTTGGAAACGGTGAATAATTTCTCATTATGCTAAATGGCACCTCTCAACAAACCAAAGAAGACCAAAAAGGGAACCAAGAAATTGAAGCGCAAACAGGTGAGTGTGGTTCCAATTGATCCAAGAACCAGTGAGACGGACTGGTGGGATAGTTTCTGGCAGAAGAATTGCACCGCTCCAGGTATCTACTTTCTTCAAACCATAGTTTAAGTAATACCTTTTTCCTTCAAATTTCTAAACTTTATCAATCATTATTTCTTGTGGTTGCTCTTGGTAAGCATCATACGGTTCTGTTATTGAAAACCTGATTTGACTAATTATCACAATCCCAAATTAGTAAGAGAGTTAAAGAATATGCCAGTGGAATTTATTAATTTTATTAACTTCTAAAAATGCTGTTCATGCTCCCTCCCCTTCTAGTATTTTCATTTGTAAGTGGGGTGTTTTGGGGGGTTGTGGGGGGGGGGGGGGGGGGGGGGGAGAAGGCCAGGAGGGGAAAGTAAAGGGGGTGGCAGGTGGGTTAAATATGAGTGGTATTGGCTCTTTTATAGTAGAAGTGCAAATGGGTACTATTGATAAGGAAACCGAGGGAGCTTTCTTAAATCCATAGATTGTGTGAACCTTCAGACAGATAGAGTGTTTGAAGGCATAGTTATTAATAGCACGTTATAGCGATTGTCCTGCGCTATGCTATGGGCCATAGCGTAATGCAACACACAACACAGCATAGTGCATGCTATGATGCACTATTCTTGTGCTATAGCACAAAAATAACGTGTGCTATTTGTGCTATCAGATTTGACCTAATTTCTCCACTTCAAACCTTCCTCCGCTTATGTTATCTTTCTTATTTTGCTTTCCCTCCCTCCCTTTATTGTCTTTATCATTTTTTTTAAGGCTATTCTTTATATATTGTTATTATTTAAAGTTTTATTACATATATAAAATATATATTTTTATATATATATAATTGTGCTACTATTCAAATAGCAGTGCGCAATATGTAATGTGCTATGTGCAATGCGCGACACTATGTGCTGTTGAAATGATTCCAAGCGTCATAAATGTACTATTCATTTTTAACAACTATGATTGAAGGTTGAATTCTGAATTAGGGGTCCGGTTATTACATTATAGTCAAGTATGGATGAGGCAAAGAAGAAGGAGGGTTACAAGTTCACTAATGAGTACATGACTGTTATATGAAAAGAGGGAGCACTGTGGCTTGAACATATTTAATTCTTCCCATGCCCCGATTTTGAACAACATGAACTTAGCCTTGGTGAATTATGCTTTGTTTGACATCTAATGGATATTAGTCAATATTTTTATGAATCATGTAATAATCCTATGGATGTGATACAAATCTGCAGGATACTCAGTACCTAGTGATGAGGCAGAAGGATTTAAGTATTTCTTTAGGGTTTCAAAGAAGACTTTCGAATACATCTGTTCCCTTGTAAGGGAGGATCTCATATCAAGGCCACCATCAGGGCTGATCAACATTGAAGGAAGGCTTCTTAGTGTTGAGAAGCAAGTTGCAATTGCTCTTAGAAGGCTGGCATCTGGTGAATCTCAAGTTTCAGTTGGAGCTTCCTTTGGGGTTGGACAGTCCACAGTTTCTCAAGTGACTTGGAGATTCATTGAAGCACTCGAAGAACGTGCAAAACATCATCTCAAATGGCCTGATATCAACAGAATGGAGGAAATTAAATCCAACTTCAAAGCATCTTTTGGGTTGCCCAATTGCTGTGGAGCCATTGATGCAACACACATCATGATGACCCTTCCAGCTGTTGAAACCTCAGATGATTGGTGTGACCAAGAAAGAAATTACAGCATGTTATTACAGGGAATTGTTGATCATGAAATGAGATTTATCGATATTGTGACAGGCTTTCCTGGGGGCATGACATTTTCCAGACTGTTGAGGTGTTCAACATTTTTCAAACTCTGTGAGACTGGAGAGCGTTTAAATGGAAATGTAAGAACTTCGAATGGGGATGAGATCAGAGAATATGTAGTCGGTGGGTTTGGTTACCCTCTTCTTCCATGGCTTATGACTCCTTATGAAACTAATGGCTTCTCGAACCCTCAGTCCACTTTTAATGACAAGCATGGTGCTGCAAGGTTACTTGCAGTGAGAGCATTCTCACAGTTAAAGGGGAGTTGGAGAATCCTTAGTAAGGTTATGTGGAGGCCCGATAAGAGGAAATTGCCAAGCATTATCTTGATATGTTGCTTGCTTCATAATATAATAATTGACATTGGAGATACCTTAAATCCAGATGTTGCTTTGTCTGGTCATCATGATTCAGGATACGGGGAACAGTTTTGTAAGCATATTGATCCTTTAGGAATGAATATGAGAGAAATTTTGGCCAATCATTTGCAACACTGAAGCTGGCAATCAGACTTCTGAGGATACTAATGTTCATCTGCCCTAGAATGATTTTGGGTCTCGTTATTCAGATGAATTTAAATTCTTCTTACTTTTGTTTTTGGACAAATTCAATATAAACATGATTGGTCAAGTGTCAATAATCTTTGTATTTGCTAAATGTTGGTATTTTCATTCCCTTTTATTGCAAGGAATGTTGGGGTTGGAAGGAAAATATCGCTGGAGGGAGTATGGCATTCAGTCTTTACAGGTATATCAGTAATGTAGACCGTTGAGGCAAAATATAGGGACCAACTAAAAGCAGATTAATATCAGCCCCGATTTCACAAGTATTTTAATTATGGCATAAAGCCTTAAACGTCCACCTTTAATTACCCTATTATCTTTATGTTCCCGGAGTTGCTGATAAAAATCTTGATGTAGTCAATGGAGACTACAAGCCAATGTTCACACGCAACAATTGGGAGATATTATAAAGGAGTGGCTGCACAAGGATTGGCAAGTTAGAATTCAACATGGCAACAGGGAGTCCAACATAGCTGCTGATTGGGTAGCTAAAGCATGGGTAATACTAAAGCTACGCTTTTAGCCATACAATGTCTATGTTTTCTTCTTTTATTTTAAATAAAAAATAAACAGTAAAATTAATGTTCATCCTTTGTATTTTAAAAAATAATAATAATAAACGTATCCGGCGTAAGTGTAGCAGCACCCCTAAAGCATCGCTTGATCTGAACGCGTACATGGAGAAGCAGGGGCCCCTGCCAGAAGAGTTTGTTGAGATTTCGAAGAAGGACAGAGAAGAATTCTTTTGATTCTGTGTTCCCTGTTTTGGTTTGTTTTATTTTCTGTAGAATAAAAAAAATCTTGATGTATCGGTATCAATGGGAAATATAAAATCAGTGTCTAGGGGTTGAAAATTTTAGCTTAGTTATAATTAAAAAAAAAAAATGGGGACGTAAATGAATTTTTTTTTTTTAACAAAAAAAAGGTTGATAAAAACATGAAACACGCAATGTATGAATTAATATCTTGCTAAACTTATTATTTCATTCAGTATCATTCAACATGATATATTTTCCGAACAAATGTCTGTAAGCACCGTAGTTTCTTGCTGAGACATGCTAATTGTATATTATGGGTTTTCACAAGATATGTAAGGAAAATGATGTATATTTGATCCTCATCATTAGCCTAACCTCTCAAAGCCTCGTCAGCCACTTAAAACAATACACATTATTATTATTATTATTATCTTGTAAATGTCCATCACGTGTCCCATTTATTTCCAGTCGTCTGCTGTTGGCGATGAGTTACATCTAGTAGGTGAAATTCTCCGTTTAAGAGGATGCAATATGGATACTTAAACCGATGAGCCTTTTGAGCTGGGTGTGGTTAATACAGAGTCGAGTTCATATCCCTCAAAATCGTCTTGTTGATCTCAAGACTTAAATGTATGAGTTTATGTATTTTCGTAAAGTGTTATTTTATTAGGTGTGTTTAATTATATGAATAAATAATATTATATTCTATCAAAAATTAAATTTTTAAGAATATTATTTATCAAAATATTTCTTTTAATAATTCTTATAAGTATTATTTTTTGTCTTTCTCTACTCCTTTTTATTAAGTTAAAAACTATTTAATCAACTTTTCTTATTGAAATCTTTAGCTATCTTCTTTGTACATAACCAGGCCACCATAACTTAGATTTTATCATTTTCTCCTTAATCATTTCAATTTCATTCCTTCTTTAAATTTATTTATATATCTCAATATTCTCATATTTGCTATTTCTATTTTTTGGTTTTGTTAGTCCTTCGAAACTTAATATTGACTACCATAAAACATAACTAGTCTTATAATAATTTGGTAAAACTTTCTTTTGAGTTTACTTGGTATTTTCTAATTACAAATTATTCCAAAAATATTTCTCTATTTCAACCATCTAACTTGTATCTTATATATGATATTCTTCAATAATCTTTTCATCACTTTATACAATCAATTCAAGATACCAAAATCTTAATACTTTTGATATAATATGCTCAATTTTAATTTCAAAATCATACCTACCTTATCTCTTGTTAAACTTATACTCTATATATTCTAAATTGCTCTTGTTTAAACAAAAATCGTTTGATTCCAAGGCCTTTATCTATGTCTCCAATATAAAATTAAAGTTCCCTCTTGACTCGTCTATTAAGACTATCATTCATAAAAATAAAAAACATATAATTCAGAGGCACTTTTTGGATGTATCCAATAAATATGTCCAACATTAAAATGAAAGGTATAAACTTAATGATAACCTTTGATGCAAGCCAATATTTATAGAAAAATTTTCTATAAACCCTTCATCTTTTTTCACATCTATCGTTGTACCATCATATATATTCTTTTTATGTTGAATCTAAGCGATGTAAATTCCTTTCTTTTCTAATGTCTTCTATAGAACTTTCCTTGCGACTTTATCACAAGATTTTTCTACTAAGTCAATGAAGACCATGTGCAAGCCTTACTATTTACTTCGTTACATTTCCATCAAATTGCATAAAAGATATATAACTCCTATGGTTGATCTTCCTGAAACCAAATTGATTCTTTGATATATTAATCTCATTCTTTAATATGCGCTCAATCACTTTTCAATAGTTTTATAGTATGACTCATAAGTTTCATCCTCTTATAGTTTCAATAAGTGTGAATATCTCCCTTATTATTGTAACTAGGCATCAAAGTAATCTTTTTTCATTATTTGACATCCTCTTAGATCTCAATATCTTATTAAGTAGGTTGGTGAACCAAAGAATACCTTTTTCTCTCAAACACTTTAAAACCTCAATAGGTATGTTATCAAAATCAAGAGCCTTACTGTTGTTCATCTTTTTAAGTGCTTCTTTTACTTTAACTTCCTGAATTTTATGATAACCAATAAAGTTTTGATCTTCCTCTTGAGTAATAAACCTTTCATGTCTATACTTGTTGGCTACACACTTTAAAAAACTTGTAAAAATAACCCCTTCATCTTTCTTTTATATCACCCTTTGCTACCAAGACCTTTCCCCTCTTCATTTTTAATGTATTTCAATTTATCCAAATCTCTTATTTTCCTATCCCTTCTCTTAGTAAACTTGTATACCTATCATTATCCATCCTTCATTCCTAATGTTTGGTAGATCCCCACAAAAACTTTAGAGCTCACTTTATTAATTGCTTTTTTTATCTTAGTTCTAGCTACTCAATACCCTTCCTAATTTTTTGCTTGTGATTAAGATGTAGTGTTTTAAAATATTACCTTTTATAATTAATCTTCTTTTGCATACCTTTATCCCATCACTATCATTCTTTGCCTTTAGGGCCAAATCCTTTTGATTTGCCCAAAATTGCTTTAGCTGCCTTTTAAATCCATTAGCCATCTCTTCTCATGTAAGTTGGTAAACCCTTATGTTTCCTAAATTCTTTACTCCATTAGCTTTCTCCATTATATCAACTGCTTTCATTCTTTAGTTGCCACCACCTGGTCCATAGTTTATAATTTGTCAAATTATCAATTTCCAACTCTTCACATGCACATCAAGGATCAAAACTTTATGTTATGTGGTTAAGCTTTCACTTGATATAACTTTACAATCCTTATAAATTTTTTTAACTAAATTTCTTACCAAAGAAAAATCTATTTGAAAGTTTGAAATGCCACTATTATATGTAATTAGATGCTCATCCCACTTCTTAAAACAAGTATTTAATAAGCAATTGAAAAGTCAAGAATAGATTTTCCTTCTTTATTTAATTTTTCAATATCAAGACCTCCATAAAATCAAGCAAATAGTCTTGTTTCTTTTACAACATGATCATTACGATACTCACCTAAAACAATCTTTACTCCTTGTGGAATTCCTTGGAATAACCCTTCCAAATCTTCCCAAAGCTTTACCTTTTGTATTCCTCTAATCCCATTTGTGGTGCATAAATACTTATGATGCTAAAAGTTTCCTATTCAATGACCAATTTTAAGGATAAGATCCAATGTATGATCCTTTTTACCTCTATCACATTGTTCTCTCAAGTCTTGCCTACAATAATACCAACTCCATTTTTAGCTCTAATATTCCCTGTGTAACAAAGTTTGAATCCTGAAGTGTTTAGTTTCTCAACCTTTTCCTTAACCCAATTAGTTTCTTAAAGATACAAAATGTTAATCTTTCTTCAAATCAATGTCAACTATATCCATAAATTTACTTGTCAAAATTTCAATATTTCCAATACCAAAATGAATTTTGTTCACATGAACTAACTTTTTTACCCATATTAGTCTAAAAAAATGTTAGAATCATTGCTTATTTAACATTACATTTAAGTGCTAGCGTAATAGCTCTAACTCATTTAACATTGTATTCAAACCATATAACATGGTACTTTCGAATAACAACCTAACATTAACATTAAAGTTGTGAAACTAGCTAGCCAAGACCATTTTGGTCACAGGCCAAAAAATTCCCAACTTTTTTCGAGCCAAAAAATCCTTAAACTTGCCCAAACCCTATAGGTTATAGGTTTAAATGGCTGGCCCTAAACCTAAAAGCTAACTTTAAATACAATTTGGTGCTTGGACCTAAATCTAGACTTAGACCTCGATTATAAATTATAAATTTTTACATTTTAAACCATTACATTTTATATTTTAAATTTATGAAATTTGAATTTTTAAACTAAATGAGTCATAAGTTTATAAAACTATTTTATTAATTTTAATATATATACATATAATTATATATAACATTTTGAAGGTATCATTATTAATAAATTGATATGAAATATAATAAATATATGCATGGTAGAACAATAGTAACATTAACAATGATTAAAGAAAACAATTTATAACACACAAAAATTTATTTTAATCACATTTTAACTAAATTTTGGGTTAATTTTTCCGATCACATATCCTAAGAATATTATTCTAAAGAGCAAGATGAATGGTTAAATTTATATTTTTCTCATATACTTGTAATATCCTCGTTGAGAAAGGATTCTTGAGCATGAAAGACAGTTATTCTAATAAGCATACAAGTTATAGGCTTTAATGCGAAAAACTTTTTTATTGTAATGAGCTTCTAAAGTGTATAAGGGTATTTGGGTAAAAATCAAAAGATTAAAGTGAAATTTAGCAAAAAAGAAAATAAAAAGTGGGTTATGGGCTGTCTTAACTTAGTCTTGAGCCAACAAAATTCAAATGTTTTTGAGTTTGATATTTTTTTATAGCAATTCCGATTCGGTTTAAAAATCCAAATCAAAATTAACTCAATAATTTTATTAACCCATGTCATAATAAATTCGACGAAATTTTATATTAAATATTGGTTACCTAACATTTCTTAATTCAAAAATTTTACTTAAAAAATTTGGACCATTAATTTTATTAAATCTTAGTAAGTAAACTAAAAATTTCACAAAATCTAACAGCCTACACTCAACTTAAACTATTTGTAAACCCACCTTTCCTTGGTTTAGAATTTCCCCGATTGTATTTTATGGAGGAGAAACAGCTCTCAAAAAATCACCTATATCGACAAAATCAAGACAAAAAGAGATGAGAAGATATTACATAAGATCACATCCCTTAAACTAATCCAGAGTAAAGAAATCTGGAGATTATTCAGGGAAAAGAACGGCCAAAATTCCGTCCTACCTTACCCTCTTTAACGTAAATGATTGAACGCCAGAACATGGACTATAATACAAAGAAAAACATGCAGGTCTCAAAACACCTGTATAAAGGAAAATGTACAAACAAGCTAGCTAAAGTCTCATGTACTTTGAACTATGCTAATAATCTGCCGATTAATTGGTTGCCCACTCAGTCTCCCTTAGTGGGAGGTTTCACACATGCACAGAAGGGCGCTTTCTTCTTCTTCTGATTTGTTCTCGTTCCACCATAGAGATAATCTCGCAAAAGCACTCTTGTATTTCGTTCAGTAATTCTTGTTTTTCCCTTGCTTTGTTTTTCATCGTCAAGTTTCAGCAAAAGAAATTGTAGTCTCTGCACTTCCAACTGCAGCCTTCCTATTTTTTCTGATCCTCTCCGTGCCTCTTCTGAATCTCTCCTTCTGCTGATACTTCCACTCTCATCTGATTGCTTCGCTGATGATTGTCTCGCAGGCTTCCCAGTAAGGGACAAGCTACCCTCTTCTACATTGTTCACCAACTGGCGGTTAGCATCATACAACTTTGTGATGGCTTCCTCAGCAGCTTCAAGCTGCCCTTTCACGGTGTCATACTCAATACCTTTTCCCTTTTTGCTTTTCTCAGTAATGTCCACCTTCTTCATCAAATCTTGTACAGTAATATGAAGGTTTGTCAACTTTTGTGCATCAGAATCAAGTCTTTCTAGAATCTTCCTCTTGTTGCCTTCTTCACTTGCCTGTGTCAATACGTTTGATATCTCTAATTTGTCCACACTCACCTCCTTTTCAACCAACAACTCTGCCGAGGGGTATTTATTTTTGGGTTCCATGGTGGCTCCTATTGGATAGAATTCAGTTGGTCCACTGGCCAACTTCTGTACCTTGCCAACTGTCAGGCCAATACCGCCATCCTTGTCAGCAGTTTCCCACAACTCAAGCATCTGATCATCAACCTCAATAGTTTCTCTCCTACTAATACCATATGATGAACACTCAGACATTTGTTCAGGCATGATATCTTTCGGCAGAACTTCATTTTCTGCTACAGGGATATCCGGCATTGATTTCCTTATTCTCTGCTCATTAGTGGTTCCATCCTGATACTCCCTTGCTTCATCAGTTAGAGTAACACTCTTGCCTGCTTGAATATTGTCTTGAGTCCAGCTCATTCTGGATTTTAACTCTTGAATCTCTCTCGTTTCATCCTTCGATTTGAAGCTTTCATTCATATTTTTAACAGCCATTTCAATTTCCTTGATCCTTTTCTGCATGCTTTGGAGGTCTGGAAGTGCATCGGGTGCAATCACAGTCTGTTCTCCGCTTGTTTGTGGACTGCCTTCAGCGTATTGGTGGTTCCCCAATTTATTAACCTGCAAACAATGTTTTTAAGCCATTTAACAACATCGAGAAAGATATGAAATGATAGCCTATACCCAGTTTAACACAAATTAATTAATCAATTGTACTATAGCACAAAATGACCTGCCAACTAGCCATTAACATCTAAGCATGCAGCACCCTACATTCTGATAAAATTTTTAAATTTCAAAAATTTAAAAGCAGATTACTGTATAAACATCAAAGAAAAGAGCATAGTGTATTACTAAATTATGACTAAAAAAACAACTAATTTCACTATTTGCGCATCCTAATCAAACAGATTTGGAACTGGAACTGTCCAAGAGTTCATAGGATGGAACTGATGTTTTGAATCTGTCACTTCATTTGCATGGGATAAAGGACCACGCACAGAGGAGTGTAACAGTGCAGAAGATACGTCCCACCCCAACTATGTTAAATGGCTTCCTTTGCCCATTTACGCGATACTTCACGTGCCGCTGCCCCCCCCCCCCCCCCCCCCCCCCCCAAAAAAAAAAGCCCACCCCCACCAAAGGAAAGAAAGCAAAAACACACACAGGGGTAAATGACAACTGCGGCACAACCAAATTCTGAGATAATATGTTGGTACCTGTGATTCTTCATAGTCATGAGGTTTTGTAGGTGCAAGAGTCTGCATCTCCAAAGATGTTATACAATCCTTCAAAGCACTAACTGCTGGGACGTAAGTGGCCAACTGATCATGCAGTCTTCCATTTTCACCTTCCAACTTGCTTACTCTTTCTTTCAGCCATTCACTTTCAATACCTTTTGACCTACTAGCATATCCAAGACTCTCACATGCATTTGCTAGCTCATGAATCTTTCCTTCAAATAATGTTTCATTAACAAGAGAAGTTTGCAGCTCAGCATAGAGTGTGGCAGCCTGAGTTTGGCAAAGTTCAATCTCATCTTTTCCCATCTGTAGTTGATGAATTAACTTGTCTTCCCTAAGTTTAGTTTCTCCATGTTCCTCACGCAGGTGCCTCATTTCAGACTCCAACCTCTGATTCACTTCACAAAGGCATCTAAGCTCTTCATTCTGTCGATCCTTATCTGAGGATAATTCCAGAATTTGAATAGCTTGCTCATCAAGTGTAACCCTGACCTCATCATACTTACTCTTCAAATCTTCCACCATTCCTTGCAGTTCTGTTTTCTCAGTGTGTAGGGCACCAAACATCTTTGCTGCTTCCACAAGCTCATCTTCCTTCTGAGACAGCAAATCCCTTCCATTCCTAATCAGAGAGTTTAATTGGTCATTGACAGATTCTACTAATTTTAGTTCAACATTTGACTTTATAAATAACTCCTTAAGATGTGAACTTTCCATTTGTACATCTTCCAATTTGTCCACCATTGTTTTTAACCTCTCCTTAAGGTCGTTGTTTACTGAATGAAAATTATCAAGATCTTCACTTAGCTCTTTAAGCGCCAGGAGTTTTTCAAGGACAGTGTTCTGGTAGATGAGAGAGATATTCGATTGAGCTATTGTCTCTCGAACCATGCCACACAGTTCTTCTTCCAAGTTACTTTTCTCTTCACTTAGCTCTTTAAGTGCCAGGAGTTTTTCAAAGACGGTGTTCTGGTAGATCAGAGAGATATTCGATTGAGCTATTGTCTGTTGAACCATGCCACACAGTTCTTCTTCCAAGTTACTTTTCTCTTCACCCAGAACTAGGACTCTTCTGAACAATGATGTTTTCTCCTCATACGTCTTGCGACTTTCTTCCTGCCAATTTTTGTGAGCCACTTCCATGCCTAGCACCTGCCTACGTAAATTTTCTATTTCAGTTGCCATTATTTCCATTCTCTGTTCTCCCGTGTTTATTGTCAACTTCAATTCTCGATTCTTCTCCAATATCTTTGGAACCTCTGCCTGCAATGCCAGAAACCGCTCAGATTGGATCCTCAACACCTCTTCAAGGGCATCTCTATCTGTCACAAGCTTTCCTACCTTTAGTTTCAACTGCCCAAGGAATGTAACAAGAATACAATTCTCAATGGCCGCTTGCTGACTTTCATTTAAAATTGTAACAAGAGAATTATGCTTCTCCTTTATTTTACCATGTATATGGTCCAGAAGCATCTGGTCTTGCTCAATCAGATTTTCGCACAAATGCCCGCTGTTAATGTCAAGAGACTTCAACACCTGAAGCAGCCCAATCCTCAGTATTTTGATTTTCTCAGACAAAGAATCCATGTCAACCTGCTTTTCGAGATTTTCATTCTCCAATTTAGATATCAGTCTCTGAGACATCTTGGATGCCTCCAAGAGACTCTGACAATCGACTAGAAGGGAGAAGTTTTTTTCCTCCAGTTCCTGGATACAACACTGCAATATGAAACTTTCAATTTCAGCATGCAAAGCTCTGTCCAGTTCCTCCTCATATTTCTTTTTCCCGCAATTTGCATCTTCTAGCAGAGAATGAATCTGTAAATCCTTCTCAGCTAAGTGACTTTCATTTAATTGCACAATTTTGGAATGCTCTTCTCTCTCAGCATATAAAGAAACCAGTAGCTCTTCTAACTTTTGAAGTGCAGATTCCTTTTCTCCCTTTAGCTCCAAATGATTTAGCTCAAATTCACTTTGTTGTTTCTCAAGATTCTTCAGAGTTTGATGAGTGATGTTCAATTGTGAAACTAGAGTTTCTTTCTCAGATAGCAGACTGGACTTCTCATGGTCAAGTAACTGGCATGCATCTTCTAAACTCCTTGACTTTACCCTTAATCCTTCAAGTTCAGCATTCACGTCAAATAGTGAATTTTCCAAGAGGCTGTTTTTTTCTGAAAGCTTCTCCAGCTGCTCAGTTGTAGTTCGTAACTCAGAAAACAAGGCCGCCTTCTCAGCAACAAGAATAGATTTCTCCTCAAGCAGAGATTGGCAAGTTTCTTCTAAAACATTTACCTTACCTCTGACACTTTCCAACTCATCATTCAATTGTGAGAGGGAATTCTCTAAAGCTGCATTCTTCTCCAAAAGTTTCTCCATGGTCTCCAGTTTTTCCTGAAAAGCTGCTTTCTCATTTCTGTCAGCCTCACATGTCTCTTTTAGCTTTAAGTTCTCATCCTGCAATTCCTTCACAGCTGATCCAAAGCATTGCGGATGTAAGCCAGTCAACTCAACTTGCTCCATCATAGCATCATGTCTTTTATTCAAATCATTAAGCTCCTCTTTAAGACAGTAAATTTCTTGCTGAAGAGCATTTCTTTCATTTACTCGTAGTTCAACCTCTTGTTCAAGCTTCACTATTGTCTCCCTCAAATTTAATATCTCATCCTGCAAATTTTTGATAGACAATGATGAAGACAATTTGAGCTCATTCAGAATTTTGTTTTCCTCTTTGACCCTTTGTACTTCATCTTCTAAAGCTCGCTTACAAAATTCCACATTCTCCAGAATTTCACCCTTATTGTGAAGGTCAGCAGCAAGAGATCTAAGCTCTTCCTGAGATTGTGAGTGCAAATGCTGAAGAGTTTGGAAAGCAGTTTCAGCTTCCATGAATCGCAACCGTTCCTCTTGTATGCAAGTCCAAAGCCTACCCAATTCTTTCTGCCTCTCACTTAGCTCTTCACTTTGAGAACCCATCTTCTGCACCAAAGACTGCACTTCAGACTGCAGGGTGTGATTTGATGTTTCCAAGAGAAGACATTTCTGTTCAGAACTTTGGAACTTTTCAACTCCATCATCTATCTTGGAATTTAGCCTCTGCACCTCCTCTTCAGCACAAGAGAGTCTATGCTCCAAACTGGAAATTATTTCCAAGCACTGCTGATAACGAAGAGCAGCATCTTCCTTCTCCTCAGTTAGTCTAGCAATTTCTAACTTCATGGCCTCAATCTCATTTTCAGCTTTTTGAGCTTGCTCATTAATCCTTCTTGCATTCTCCTCAGTTTGTACTAATCGGTCCTGCAGTTTTAACAATGTCTCCAAGCACTGATTGTATTGAATAAGGGCTGCTTCCTTTTCTCCTTCTACTCTAGCAAGGTCCTGCTTTAGAGATTCAGTTTCAGTTTCAGCTCTAATGGCTCGTTCATTAAGCTCTCCAGCATCCTTTTGAGCAGAGGAAATATTATTCTCCAGATTAGATATTTTCTCCAAGCACTGCTGGTACTGAAGAAGACTAGCCTCTCTTTCACCCTGTAATTTGCCGAGGGCTTCCTTCAAGGTTTGAACTTCAGATTCAGCTTTGCCTGCTCGTTCATTCAGTCCCTGAGATTTCTCTTGTGCACAAGACACTTCTGACTCTAGATTAGACAACCTATCCAAACTCTGCTGATACTGAAGCAAACCAGCTTCCTTTTCACTTTCTAATTTAGCAATGGCTCTCTTTAAAGCCAAAATTTCTGTCTCGGCTCTAGTCAACCGTTCAGACTCAGAAAAGACTTGATCCTTAGGATCATGGCTCCCATTGTTTTGGCCACTATTCTCCTCCTCTGCATCATGAAAATTAAGCCCTTTTCTAGCACGTCCTTCTGCAAACTTTGAATAATTTACTGGTTCTCCAGACATGAAGAGGTCATTGAACTGTTTTAAACCCGTTCGGCTCATAACAGAATCAGATTCTTCAGCAAAAGCTCCATTTCTTTTGATAGCAAGAAAATGAGATGGAGGGATTTCAGAAACATCCTTTTGCAGTTCATCTGGGTCATGGAATGCACGTGAAGGGTGGGGCATTTCAGGAGTACGTGGCTCAGTCTCCATAGAAGAAACTACAGGTAAATCATCTCCCAGTAACATTGGGACTTGGTTAGGAAAAGCTTCAGCCATGGTCCGATGGGCCTGGCGGATCACACCAGTTGCATTATCATATCTCTCAGCTAATGCACGGTATGCCCGGTAAAATTCTTCAACCAATTTCATGAGCTCTGGACGTTTTTTGTAATACATTTCGGCCCTCCTAGCAAAGGAATCTGCATCTTCTTCAATAAGCTTAATCATTTGCTTCACCTTGGCATCCATATCTGTTCAAGAAGCGAAACCATTTCTTTAAATTCATGTGTTCAGAAGCAGAAAGCACCAAATGCACAAGTGTTTATGGAAGTGCATCAAGTAATGAAAATCCTTCCTGTTAGTAAAAGCAAAAATTCACACGTACATGAACTTATATGCATTTTTAGTAATCTTTTCCACAAATTGACTAATATCTAACATGTTGCACTTTAATTTCGGTCAGCTTTACAGAAAGCCATACAAGGAGAGGCAAATTTTATGCAATCAAAGAAGCCTTTCTCCCAAAGTACTCAATGATGTGTCAACGTAAAAATTGCAACAGAAATTATGGTTCCATCTCTTCTGAGTGTTTAAATAAACAGTTGCCATAAGTGGAAAGGAAGGTAAAATACAGGAAATAGATATGGTTTAACAGCATAGACTGACCACCATACAAGGTGCATGTAACACATCTATAAAGGACAAGACTAAAATTTTATAACAGAAATTAGATGCTGTCTCTTCATGCTACAACATCTATAGACACAGAATTAAATATTCATATATAGAAAAGAAGAAGTTTACATTCAAAAAGATATACAAATACTAATAAATGCTTGCATGTTAGTGAAATTCAAAGTCTCAATTTCGATTTTAACATATGGATAAAATGCATCATGGCTGGCAGTAAAACTAGAAAGTAGTTTAAGTCAGCTGATATCATTGAGCCAGATGTGAACAATGTGTGAAATATACATATTGACATTAACAGAGACAGCATTTTCTTTCAGGGACCACTTTCTCCAGCTTTCAGCTAAAGATAACTATCCATTAAGTGCGTATAATAACAAAAAGCAAATAAACGAGTAACAAAATTTCCAGAAATTTAATCACAGAAGCATTTCTCTTCTCCTATGTTTAAGATATCTAGAACATTTCGATCTCAAAACTTACCATCACGGTATCCAGTCATGAATGCCTGTTCTTTTACTTTAGAAAACCAGTCAGGAACGGTTACTTTGATATCTTTAAACTGAGTTGCTACCAAAACCAGAAACACAGAAGGCATTACCTGTCAGATTTTCTTGGAGCCATTTTGAGTTCTTCGGACTTATGTGGCTGTCCCACCACCATGAATACATTCTCTTAGAATCTGCGTGGGCCACAGCTGCCATTGCTCCTGTCACTAACACTAACACTTTCTCTTCTGATGTTGTATGAACTTAATATGTGAAGAACCAATGAAGTAAACCAGCACGAGACAAATATGGGTTTGGCCACTCAAGTCAATAGCAACGATGAGAAATTAAGAATCTCAAGGCGCTGGTATATGGTCATTAAAATACAAAATAACAGGGAAAAAAAAATTCAGTTTCAGATATATCAAAAATATTAACTAATTAGAATAAGCCTTTTTTTCCCTCAAAATTAAATAAACGATGAGAAACAGCATTAAAGGTTAAAACTACCTGATCAGTCGAACCAAGTTCTAGTAGTGAAGGAATATAGTATCAGTTAAGTTGCCAACCCTGGATAACTGCAAACTACCTGATCAAGGACAAAATCACCAATTCAAAGTAAAAAGAAATAAAATCAGAAATTTGTCAATAATTTAGAAAAAAAATTCATATGCACCAGATAAGAACAAATCAACCATTTATCCTCAATTCTGGAAATAATGATCATGATCATCAGCAATTATATAATTCGAACCAACTGATCAATCAAACCCCATCGAAAAACAACTTTAAAAAAATCAAAAATTTTTTTGACTGGAAAACTTGAAAAAAAATTAGAAGTTACTAAAGATCAGAGCACAAAAAGACAAATCCAGACACCCAGTGAACATATGGGACAAGAAGAAAAACACGACAGTCAGCATAAGAATTAAACAAACGCAAGGAATTTCTACCAACAAACAGTATAACTTATAATTCCGATATTAAGTAAGTCACCCACATGGATCATACTTCAGCTATCACCGATTACCATCGCCGACGGTAAACAACTTCACCCGCATGTTCTTCTTTCCTTCTTCCCCGTTTTCCAGTTCCTCTCTTCCCCCATGTTGGTTAGATCTCCTTGTGCACACAGTTTCTCTCTCCTGTTGTCCTTTGCTTTTATGCTGGAGTTTGGTGGCACTGTCCTGAGCCCTTTGAGAGCCGTCATTGAAGAAAGAAAACCAAAAAAGAGTGGGATGAGAAGAAAAAAACAACAGCAAAAGTAAAAGACGGTGGGTAAAATTAAATCAAATTAAGTTGGTAAATTATGTTCAATGGATTGAAAAGTGAAACTATATTAGTATGTATTAAAATCAATGTCCCTTGATTTTTCAATTAATAAATTAGCAAACTTGAACTGTTTCAATCCCTTAACTTGATTCTGACATTTTTTTATAACATTCTGATAAATAAAGATAAATTTTTTAAAATAATAAAGACATTTAAACCTTTTAAATTTTTTTAAATAAATTTTTTTATATGTAAAATTTACATCAAATTTAAAATATTTTTTTAAAATACTTAAAGTAAAAATGATTCTAGCATTTAATACGGGAATCGTAGTTCCCGTGGTTGCAGTTTTGGAAATCAGTAATTTTGGGATTTTGCGTAAATGACTTTGAAACAGGAGCAAGTGATTGGAACAGGAGCATGGGTTAGCATTTCTGGCAATGTTTGTACTTGGGTTTCGGCTTCTCGTATTTTGTCCAACAATCAGCAGCGAGGCTGCTGGCCGCGTGTCTCAATATACGAGGAAAATAATTGGATTACCAATGTTATCGATAAATCTTTTTTTCTTAAATTGACAGAACATAAATTTATTAAATTTATAAATTTTTTTATGTGATTAATTAAATTTAATAATTAAAATTTTATTTATAAAAATTACGTAACCAAATTAAATACGGCAGCCCATATTTGGTCCATTTGTTTTGTGTGAAGCGCCATTCCGTCCATCTGGTTTTGGGTATATTGATCTTAGACAAATACTGTATATATTAAATATTTAGTTTAAAATTTAAAAATCTGAAATTATAAAATTATATTTCAATGAAAATTTATAAAACTAAAGTTGAATATATAAAAAGGTATGATTATCCATGCATGGCACAAAGCAATAGATTTTGAGCAATTACTTATATAAAGCATTTTGTTGATTGTAACCTTTAGGATTGATTTAGTAAATGCTCTTTATTTGGATATAATTATGCTATTTTAATAATTTTATTTTTATTTAATATTTATAATATAAATTTTAAATCATTAAATTAATTGCATAATATAGAATTAACACATCTTTGCAATTTTATTATAAAAAATGTATAACAATTGAGTTGTGTCAATATTATTTTCATGTGAATAATATAAATAGTTTCTTAATTTTTATATATTTAATTTTTATTTTATAAAATTTAAATTATTAAATTTATTAAATTTCATAGTTAAAATAATTACAATAAATATTCTTGATGTGAGAATTGTGTAAATTTTTATTAGGAAAAGAAATTTCATGGTAATATGAATTATAAATTTTATGTGCATATAAAAAATAGTACATCAAGCAAAAAATGAGTAATGATATTTTTATGCCCTGTGAGCATAGTGTCACACTCTATGAGCATACTTTCACACTACAGTATGAGAGAGAGAGAAAAATGAAATACGCTACTTTATATTTCCCTTCTCTCACATTGTAGTGTGAGAGTATGCTCATAAAATATAAAGTTAACATTTTCCCAAAAACTGCTCTGAATTATTCCACCAACCCATAGTGCAGTATGTGCTCATTAACAACAACACTAATAATAAAAAATGATTAATTAATCACTATTCATAAAAAATATAAAAAAAAGAGAAATATCAATTTCAACTTATAAGAGTATGCATTACTAATTAAATAAAAAAAAAGTTTGATTTTTGTTCTTTATTTTTTGTGACAAGTGGCTTAATGCACACAATATTTCAAATTTAAACACAAGATTTTAAAAAGAAAAAACTTTAAAACAATGACCCAAAATTATTATACCATTAAAAGTGCTAACTTTTATCTTTTGTTCTTTATGTTTTTAATATATTATGCTATTTGAAAGAAAAAATGAGATTGCATTAAAAAATTTAATTACGAATGACATGGTCAGTTACCCAAATTTTCCATAATACTTATAAACATAACTATTACATTAAGGTATTTAAATTTAATTAGCTTATTAAAAATATTGTGCTAGAGTTATTTAAATTGGGATAAAATTATGTCAGAATTTATGCATAATTTTATTAAATAATTTGAGCACATGAAAGAAATTTACGATTGAATAGAAGAATTCATACTTTCTTATTTTAAAATTTTTATTAAAAATATTTTTATTTAAAAATATAAACAAATAATAACAAAACTATATATTTTTATTTAAATAAATATATAAATATTATAATTGTATTAAAAAAAAATTTTCAACATGGCGGTCGTTGAGGCTCAAAGTTTAGGGGGTTGATGATGTAGTAATACACATCTTGTGAAATTGATAATTAAATAAATTTCAAAGCGGCAATTATTGTTCCTAAAATGGAAAAGACAAACTTAGACTGCGTGTCAAGGTGCTTGTAATGCTTGATTCTAAGAATAAATAGTGAACACATGAGTAATTTAAATAAATATAATAATTTAATTTTTATTTAATAACTATAAAATACATAATAGTATAAGTTGTATGATTAGTCTTTAGAATATGGACAGAAGGCCGAAGAAAAAGGAAACAAGGGCGGCGATCTTTCTGCAACGGACCGAACATGACTCACGTCAGAGCTGATCCACACACCGTCCAATCCCATACACGCCTGGCCGCCCAAGCAAACTCCTTTATTCCGTTTGGAGCACCACACGTGCTTTTGGTGCGCCAATAATTAATTAACCAAGACAGTTTTCAACCAACGGACTTTACTTTCCCACACCAAAAACTCACACCAATATTATAAGTAGAAAATATTAAATTTATGTGCTTTTTTTACATTTGAGCCATATTTTAAGAAATAGAGGGAATTACAGTAACGGATGAAAAAAATTAATTTTTCCATAATAATAAAGTCACGTAAAAAATATAAACAAAAACATGAATTTCACATTGTGAAACTAACATTATAAGTTATATATTTTTTTTAAAAAATTTAATATGAAAAGATTTTATTATAATTAAATATAATAAGATTAAAATATACAGAATCTTCTTGAACTTTAAGTTAATTTTAAAAATTTTTTTTAAACTTTAAAAGTTTTCAAATAATCCTCCTCAACTATAAAAATATGTAAAAAAAATTTTTCCATTAAATTTTTTGTTAAATTTAAAATATTCTGTTAATTTGATCAAATAAAAAGACTAAAATATTGTTAAAATATACTTAAATTTTCATAATCCATCACAATTTGTCAAAAGATAAAATTTATAAGTAACACATCTTACCATGAGGTAGACCCGATTTAATGCAAAAAATTTAACATGAGCTTGATCATGGGTTCAACCAATTTAATTTATAAACTATTTATTTTAAAAAATAGGGTTATTTAAAAAATTTTAAAGTTTAAGAATATTTTTTAAAATTGACCTAAAGTTTAGGAAGATTCTGTGTATTTTAATTAAATAATAATATATATACAAATAAATTTTATATCCTCTCTTATATTTTTAATTTTTTTTCTTAAAATTTTTGTAAACATGTGACTACGTGACAAATATTATTTTTAGTATAAATAAAATATGTCATAAGTTGTAACAAGAATCTGAAGAAATATTTAAAGATTGCCTCCCAAGAAAACTATCAGTATAAAAATTTAAACATAAATCTTACAAACGAAATACTTTAATCCTTATAAAATCCTATAAACTTTTTAGTCTTTCTATTTGTATAGATAAAAACTCACAAAAGCACCATTAAAAAAATCTATATTATATTTTATAAATTAGATTATAAAATTTATCAAATTTAACAATACATACTCATTTTATAACTTATTTGTAAAATAAATTCCTGGTTTAAAATTTTATTTATTTATTTTGATAGCATATGTTCATAAAATTCACCAAACCTAACAACCTATATTGGTATCTGTGAGCTGTTTGTGAGTTTAAAATTTTTTTTTAAAGTAAATAGGTCAATAGCTCTTGAAAATTATAATTTCTATTATAAAAATAAAAATGGTGTCCATATAAAAGATAAAAAAGAAAAGTGAGTTTATTTAAAGAATAATGATCTATATATATATATTTTGCATAAAAAATACAAATTTTCACATTCTTATTTTTTATTTTTTCTCTCCTCTAAATTTTTCTCTTATAACATACACATAATATTCTTACACTTTACATACATTAATCATTTTCCTTGTTTTGAGTATGCTTTTGGAATGAGTGAACACGGATGGACTACAATAATGATGGTCTTCAAAGGCTCGTTTAAGTTTCGTAGCTAGTTTTTTATTTTTATAAATTAAAATTTATAAAAATATTATTTAAAGGAATTTAAATTATTAAATTTATTAAAATTTATAATTTATAAAATATTTATTAATTTAGTTTAGTAAAATTAATTTTTTCCATATATATATATTCAAAAATTTTACACATTTTAGAAAAGACTAATCTCATTAAATGCGAAAGCTGACCAACCAAAGAGATCTATCTGGTAATCTATTAAGATGCCAAAATTAATACTTGATTAAAATACATACTGGGAATGAAGCCCATCGGTCACCATCCTGCATATAAATATATATGCCAGTTGTGTTTCTAAACTAAGATATGGAAAACCTGTTGCATCACATGCCCCATCAAATCATCAATCATATATAAATAATTGAAGGATTAATTAATAATTAATTAATTAGTTAAAGTGATTGACAACGGTTTTAACCCAATTAAGGAGCCGTTTTCACGTGAGGGTGGATCTACAGTAGCAACTTGTGTGCTGCTCAGTGGTCTGGAAAAAAGAGCTAAAGGGTTCCTGACTTTATAAAAATCTAGATCCAAAACTGCCTCTTTTTTTTTTTTGTTTCTGAGGCTATCAAAACTGGAAAACGTTGGAGCGTCAGACTCTCTCTCTCTCTCTCTCTCCCACTTCGCTGCAACCGGTGTAAGCAATTTTGGTAAAAAATGTTTGCACCTGAAGCTGCTCCATCATCAATATCACATCAACATGCTTCCGTTTATCGCAACGTGGGGCTCTGCTGCGCAACTTCAACCACTTTGATATTGGAACCATAGTATAATTTATATAATTTTCTTATTTTTATAAATTAAATTTTATTAAATATTTATTTAAAAAATATAAATAATTAAATAGATTAAATTTTATAAATTAAATTATAAATTTAATAAAACTAATGTTTTATTTTAAATTTTATAAATAGTTTTTTCCTATTTTATATTTTACATCTTATATATATAATGCTGCCACTAACATCATTCTGTCCAAGGCTTCTTTGTTATTTAAATAAAATCTTTTGTATTGCAACGTAGAATCCGTATGT
Organism: Dicorynia guianensis; assembly: GCA_037013595.1. Classification (NCBI taxonomy): domain Eukaryota; kingdom Viridiplantae; phylum Streptophyta; class Magnoliopsida; order Fabales; family Fabaceae; genus Dicorynia; species Dicorynia guianensis. The sequence goes on along the minus strand of JASUAB010000012.1, from coordinate 28,270,537 downwards.
ATGAGTGTTGATAGTAATATGTTAGAGTTTGTGTGGGCCCTACTACACTAGTAAATGATCTATATTCAATATTTAAAAAAAATTAAATGTTGAAAATCTTTGCTTGCCCATTTTTGTCTTTTTTTATCTTTAAAAATTGCTGTTACCTACAGCCTCTACAGCATCATGAGGCCTCACATTGCACGGAGTAAACAAAAAACAAAAAACAAAACAAAGAAGAGAGATTTGTTATTTTTTTTTTTTGTCAAGCTACTTAAAAATGCCAGTGTAATGTTCTTACGAGTTACGAGAGTGACTAATGTAAGTTATCAAGCGTGGTCCTCGCAACAATTGATGATTGGAGAGATAGAAGGCAGCATTGGTACCTATTCAGTCACTCGCAAAGTGGCAGCGACAGTACTTAATTATCCTCGTCGAGGAGACTTGCTTGTCTGTCTCTCTGTCTTATCACCTATGCGTCACAAGGAAATAGTAAGGGAAGGATGCTAGCTGGGGGGGTCCTCCAACCAAAGAAGAATACAAAAATCTTGGAAGCAGACGTTGTGTGGGTCTGTGGGAATGGTCAATCAAGAAGGCAGCACTGCAGATGGTGTGTGTGTGCCCTTGACAATGGCTGTCGTGTCTCCATCTCAACATGCAAGATGCCAAAAGCTCATATCCCCTAATTGTCATCATGTTGTTAGGTTAAAGTTTGAGCATTATGTGAAGGACATGATGAGAACCCAGCGGGCCACACCACCCCAACCACCGGTTGATGTCCTTCAACGCTCCCTCTTAATTTACATTGCATGTGCCCTTTCTAGCTGCAACTACTCCCACTTATTGTACGTCAAAACTAAGAAGAAAACAAAATGGTCCAATGGGCTGTTGCAACTTGGAATCGTCATTTGGACATAACCTATGATTTTTTTTGTGGGGTGCTTATAGCCTATGATCTATACACTCTGATTCATGTATTTGTACTGTTCTATCAGATAAGAGGAAACGGACCTAAAGTCAGGAGAGAGTAAGAAACATATGGATATAAAATTAAAAAAGAAAAAGATAGTAAAAATAAATAAGATGCATAGATTAAATTATAAATAAAGATAAAAAAATTACTAAAACTATTAAAAAAGAAAGTTAAAAAATTTAAATCACATATAAGAACTATATTAATCTCACTCACAAAATTTTATTAAATATTTATTTAAAAAAATTTAAATAATTAAATTTTTTATATTCTATAGACTAAATTATAGGATCCAATGAGCTAACCACTTTTCTTTGCTTTGTATCATCACAATACCCACAGTTTAGTGGGCAAAGTCTTTTTCTAATACAAATTAGTTACTCTAGAAGTATAAACTAATTTTTGTGTGCCTGCATCCTTAATGGTGCATTTTCTCCTTTTAAATTTTTGAATTCGAATCAAGATTTTACATGTATATTAAATGATTTATTACTTGTTCTATTACAAAATCTAAAAATTAATATTATTTTTTTATATTTTTTAGAATTTATATAATGATAAAATTACGTCCATATCCTGTGACCCAAACAAAAGTCTTTAAAATATTAAAAAAATTTAAAAAAAATAAAAATAAAAATTATAAATATAAAAATATAAAAATAATAATACTGTAGAATTCATCCATCCTTAATCTAATTGCCACTTTTATGTTCCCCAGTTTACCAACCCTACGAATAATACCAATACCTAGTGACTAGTGTAGAAAGGAGTATTTTTTTTTTGCTTGGATTTTCAAGAACATGAAGAAGATCTAAAATTCATATCTCTATTTAATTATGTAATGTAAGTATTATTAATACAAAAAATAAAATAAACATACTAATATATCCATATTTTTTTCATAAAAAATTAAAAATATCCATATTTTTTGGCACCTTATTTTAAGTTTATCTTAATGCTTGGCCCAGTGAATTTTAAATCTTTAAAGTTTAAACCCAGATTTTCAAAAAGCCCATTCTTTCGTTTGATGCAACACAGTAACAAATGCATCTTACATGTTGCTAATCAAACCTAAGTCCATAAACTACAAGCCCATTTTCAAAATTACTTCGCAAGTAACGAAAAGATATTCAGCCAAAAAACACAGCTTCCTTGATGCTGACTTTAGCAAGATTGCAGAAGTGAGCCCCATCCAAATTCATGAAATTGTCATCAATGGCTTATCTCTTATGGCTTGACTGTTTAAAATGTTATTCCCTCTTGTTCTAAATAATTATTGTTTTAAAATTTTTTTGATCTTTTTTATTTATTATTTTTTCAAAATTAAAACAATATTAATTATTTTTTTTAAGTTTTATCCTTATCTAAACTACTATATCTATTAAATATTCAGCTAGATTTATTTCTCCTTAAAAAAATTTATTTCTCTCTCTCCTTTTGAGTTTTTTTATAGGAGAATAATTTAAGAAAATAAGAAAATATCTAAGTCTATTTAATAATTTTCTTAATTCTTGTGCATTAAGCTTAAACAATAAATAATATCAACCAAAAAAATATCAATAATGATTTAATTTTTTAAAATTGCCATTAATTAAGGTCTGAATCTTTAAAATTTACATCGAATCATTAGTTGATAATAATTCCTTGCTTGCTTGTGAATCTTAAGGATTCAAATTATGGGAACAAGTTAGAATATAGTTCATGTTGTTCATTCATTTTTCCCCCTTCCCTTCTGAATGTTTTGTCATAGCACAAGTGGAAACAGCTGGAATTGGCTTTATATATGGATCTGGAAAAGTACAAGAAAAAAAGAAAAAGGAAAGAGTATAAATGGAAATTATTGTTGATGTGAAAGTTCCGTATTCTATAATCTTTCTTCCATTTCTCTTTAATTGATGTTGTGAGCTCTAGTGGGGTTTGTCATTTTGTGCCGCACTGAGGGAGAATCTGGAGATTAAAGAGGAAAAGGCCTTTTTATTCCTTTTTTTTTTTATAGTAAGAAAAGGTTAATGGAAAAGGGGTGGTTATTGTCCAACTTAATCATTTAGTCATGGTTTTGTCAAGCACTAAATATAGTGGGAGAAAAGAGGAAACGGGCTATATTACTTTTATTTGTGCTTCTACTGAGAGTAGGATGTTTCTCTTTCGTGTGGATTGGTGTTTTGGTCATTGAAACAATGTTCTTCATTCAAGGGCTTCCATGCTTTTGTAACCAGGGAAAATGCAACACAATTTTAATAACCAATAGCGGGTTCCTATATGCTGTACGCCAAATTTTAACTTTTGGGCATTCATGAAAAAGATCATTTTGAGCAGTATTCTTTGACTTGGTTACTGGCGAAGTCATTCTGGACTAAAAGTCTGGTCCCAATTTCAGTCATCAATGACTAGGCTTTTACAAAGTCAGCTATTCCCTTCCATGCAAAGGTTCATTGCATTTATCTTTTTTATCTTATTACAAATTTTAAAATTGCAGTAGAGATTAATTCAATCTTTCCAGGCTGGGAAAGGGGAGGTATAATATTTCTAGTAGATTCTTTTAACATTGTTACCAGAACTGTTATTTTTAGCTTTGTTAAGGTTGGACATCCTTGTATGTCTCGTTTCTTATTGAAACTGACATGCCCATTGAACCTCTTTAAAGTGTTTTTCGGGAGATTGAATATTAGACATTGTCTATATTGTGAGTAAAATGTGGCAAGTAAGTCGCATATTTTATGTTTTCAAGTTTCATCGTGAATAAATCAATATATTTTGAGCAAATTGTGCATTCTTAGACATGTATATGTTTGAATTCTAAATATTAAGTGATAGCTTTGATTCTAAGTTTGAAATTTATTTTGCATATATTTATATTTTCTTGACTCTTGTTTTAATATCTTATATTAAAAATTATGTAATCATTCAAATTTAAAGTGAATAAATACAACGTATGTATGGGAAGAAGATTCATTCCCCCCACAGAGTCTGAGGTGGAATTTGGAATAATTTTCCCAATACGGGGTGGGCCGGGGAACGGACAGCAATTTCTCCAATGAAGTCGGAGGTGGAGGGTACTCCTTGTCCCCGCTCGACCCATTTGGGGAATGGAGAGGGAAGCAAACAGGGATCTCGGCACTCTCCCTTCTAAAAGTTTTTAATTTGCTAGTTGGATTCCATTTGCTACGCACGTGGATTCCAACATTAAACTCGTGTTATTCTCTTCTTTTAACACATTATATGTTATCAGTGAATTGTTTGGTAATTAAAGAAGTTGTTATGAAGTTAACTCCCATGTACTCTTGCAATACATGTTTATGTGCTCAATTCTAGTATATGACTAATGGAGAAATTTATGATAAACACATCAAATTGTACAATACAACTGTAGAAAAGTTGAATAGCCCCATAAAATATTCACTTTAAAAATTAAAAACAATTTGAGTCAAATGTATAAAAAATTATTTAAAAGTTTTAAAATTATTACAAATTATATATTAAATCTTATAAAATTCAAAGGATCAAATTAGCGGATTCTCTCTGGACCATGGAAGTCTGCCCTAAATATATTTATAAAATATTAAATTATTAAATTTTATAAATTAAACCATAAATCACAAACTTCGAACGAACTATATGTTCGTATTCCCACTCTTTCGTGAAAGCCGCGTTTTCTCTTTAATAAAATAGGATCATGGTGTCACGGGTGAGAAAGTTACAGTCAAGTCCAGCGAAAGCAACGGTGAAGTCATTGAAAAGCGCTTGTTCGATGTGATAATCCTTTGGTTTTTTGTTTTTTTAATTAACTAAAAAGAAATCCTTTTTACTTTACTTTAAGACCTTATCGTAATTTGAAGCTATCATTTTAGCTTGAAGCTTTGCTCAGTAATGATGGGCAGTTGGACACCATATAGGATGAATATGTTATTATATATTTGTCCTTTAGTGTGTTTTTTTTTTTATACAAACATAAGATATTTTTTCAAAAAATAATTTATTTTATTACATCATCAAATATTTAAGAATAAATTTTATTTTTAACAATAATTCGATTCGAGTTTGTCATATATAAAAATTAAATTTTTTGTCACTTAATTTAACTCTTATTGATCTTTTGTGTATTATTTTATCTAATTTTTTTAGTAACTCAAAGTATTAATCCCATCCCTGATAATTTGCTTCAACTTTTCCGTAGATAGAAATTTAACCATGCTTGACATTGGGTTCTATTAAATTTAACTACAGTAGTGGACAAGAAATATGTGGAGGGGTCAAAGGTGTAATCTGTCCATATCTTATATGTAAATAAAAATTTATGAAAATATTATTATATGACGCACTTTTAATTAGATCTGTTAAATATTTGTTTTATTTATTTTTAATGAATATTAAAAATAAATAATATAAAATTATAAAAATAATATTTTATAATATAATTTTATTAATTATTAATTTTAAAAATATTAAAATAAGCCTACGCATTTGACTTAGAATGGTTTACAATTTTAATAAGTCCAACTCATCAATTAATATATTTTTATATATATAAAATATAGTTAACCTTTTTCTATAAAAAAATTAATAAATAAAAAAAATATAAATTAACTTATTCCATTATAATCTGTAAATTAAACATACAAGACGGGTCGATCCGGGAAATTAAGAAAATACAAAACTTTTTGCCTATAGTCGACTGAATTAACATCTCCAATAAAGCAAGACAGACAACGTGGGACAGTTGCCCAGTTAATATTTTTTTTTTTTCTTTGCTTTAATTAGTGTCACGTTGCATCCTCCGCAGCCTCAACGATACGCACGTGACGCAATAGTATCACTGGCGAGTGATGTAATCATCCCCACTTAGACTTTTCCTCAATAAGCAAAACCATCCATCCTGTAATCACCTTTCTTTTTTCTCCATTTCCATTTCTACCCAAACCCCTCCCACCTTTCTCTCTCTGTGATTCAGTTTGCTCAAGAACGAGAAGCTTACCTCCACTCCATATGTACCCCTCTAATTCCTCATCCTCCTCCTCACAGAAATCCATAACCCAATCCGGGTTGATACGCTATGGCTCCGCCCCGGGCTCCCTCTTGACCACCGCCGTGGATGCCGTCATTGCAGGAGGAGGAGGTGCTGACTGTGAATTCTCTGCCGCCGTTGGATCACGGCCTTTGCTTGGGCATTACTTTTCCGGCGCTGACTCTTCCGAGTCTAACTGCAAAGTCAACTCATCTTCCTCCTCTGATCCCAAACACCCCAAACCAACCTTGCAGAAATCATACGGGCTCCACGACCACGACCACGACGCCGACGCCGCAGCTGTTGGCTTCTGTGGGTCTTCTCCTTCTTCTTCCGCTTTGCTCCGGCAGAGAAGCTCGCCTGCTGGCTTCCTCAACCATCTTGCTTCTGCTTCACCAGCTGACAATGCTACGGGTACTTCCGTCTTTTCACCTTTCTTTTTCAATCCGCCTATTATCTTGTCCTTTTTTTCTTTTTTTCTTTTTTCTGCTTTTCCTTCCAGTGGGCGTAGCCACGTATAGCCAAGGGGGATCATATTCGTGTTTCCTTTCATTCCTGAAATTACGATTTAAACCCTTTCGATTGTTATTTTCATGATTTGTTCGGGGATAGTTCCGGTATTTGATTGTCTTCTCCATTGCCGTACATATGTTGATGTGTCGTTGCCCTTCACAGCATGCATCTGTGCGGGTTTCTGGCCGTCAATTTCGCCACCTCCGATAGTTTGCTTAGGAAAATGTTGACTTTTGACTTTGATAAATGTTGAATGAAGAATACGACATAGGAGCAAACATAACTTGCACGATTGGTCTTTTTTTTTTGAAGTAATTGTTTTTAAAAGAGCTTTCATTGATCAATTGTTGTACTAGATTTGGAAAAGTTGGTTGCATTTGCTCTCGAAGTAAACAATGGGATACTACTGTTCTTTCTAGTTTCTGCAATCAAAGAATACACCTCCCTGCCCTTTTCTTGGTGGGGGGACAAGTCACATGTTTTAGTCAATGAATCGCGTGTAGTACCACCTAGTGGGAAAAGGCTTGGTTTGTTGTTGTTGTTGTTGTTGAACTTTTGTGATTAAATATGCATAGGGTAATGTCATTGATTAATTTTTCTAGTAATTCTAGACGTTTGAAACTTGTGCTACTAAGTGACTTATGTTGACTTAGTAATAATCATAATCATATTGATAATATTGGGTCGTGATGTCATGGGTGAAAAAGTAACAATCAAGCAAAAGAACAATTTGGATTCCTTGATTTTTTTTATTGACTTTGATGACTTTTTTTTATCTTTTTTTATAATTTAATGTATGGATTCGACTTCTCTCGTTACTTTTTTCTCTCTTGATTCTGTATCTTTCTCTCTTTTATTGCACATTCTAATTTTCTCAAAGGAAATTAGGAAATCCTAGTCCAAAAGAATAGTCTCTTCATTCTCATAAATTGAAGTTTACAAAAATTTTACTTATAAGAATCCATACCATTGAGTTTATTAAATTCACAGTATCTTCTACTTTTACAAAAATCTCACTTCAAAAATAGGGGCAGTTAAATTTGTTGGGTCCTACAGTTTAGATGTGAGATCTAATATATTTAATGGTTATACATGAATTTTGTGAGGTCTTTGTTAAAACCTCCTAGTTGGAGTAACATTATTTGCTAAGGAAACTGCAAAATCATTGAAAAGCTTGTTAGATGTGATAATTCTCTGGCTTTCTTTTCTAATTAAGAAAAAAGAAATTCTTTTTACTTTTCTTCAGGACCTTATCATTAATTTGAAGGTATCATTTTTAATTTGATTGTTGAAGGTAGCGTTTGAGTTGCATTTGTTTAGTAATAAAACATGGCATCTGGAATGACACTAATTAAAAGAAAACAGTTTCAATAACTTGTTAAATCTTAACTTTGTAGATATTTCATATAAAAATGGGCTTCAACTTGCCTTCACTTTCCGAGTGAGCAAAAGCAGAATCGTTGATCAAGCTCTATCCTTTATTAGTAGGAAGATGCTGTGCTTGTCTGCAACTGTAGCTAGCCATAGATAAGGATAGATTATGAGCAGGACCTGATGATGCCTTGATTCCCATTTGATAATCCAGTGAAATATTCCTGAGCCACAAACTTTTACATGCTGAAACAAGGGACCCTTCTACTTCTGAAAGGATATATTCCTACAGAGTTATGTTACCTTTTCAATTTGCAGCACTAGTGAAAGGATATATCCCTACAATATCTTGATACCTCCGCATATTTCATTGAATCACCTATCAGTTCCCTGGTAAACTTAATTGGATAGATATCGAGTCTTTTTTTTATTTTAAGCGTTCAAATTCTTCACATCAATGTTGTAACGGTAAACTTTGGCATTTGCACTCTTAGATTTTTCATTTTCTGAAGCATTTTTCATGTAACATACTGGAATACATGTTAGTGCTTTATTATATGAACTTACTTTATGCCTCAAAACCCTGAGAATATTTAAAACTCCCTCAAAAGGAAAGAAAATGAAAAAGAGAACATTATGTGCGCTCCATCAGCGATTTCTAAGGATGCCAGTGTGTATGCGCCATGCCGCCATCTCTGACCATTGACCGAAAGCAACAAAAATTCTAATTGCATGATCCTTTATTTAGGTGAGTTCTTTCCCTTTTCTGTTTAAATAGATTCCCAAATAGTTCAGACTCATAGAGGATGCTTTGTTGATGTGGTAGGCTGAAAACTTATCTTTCACAGCAGTGTGCACACTTTCTCTACTGGTATCAGCTGTTGAACTTGAAGTTTCTTGAATACCCAAGACAAGCCACCAATTCTTCTGCTTGAAGAGCATGCTGAATATCCTCTGGGTTTAGAACACAAAAAATCCTCATCTGGTCTTGACCAATCGGGCCAATATAGAAAAATAACACAGCAAGCAGCGCATTACTTTCTTTAGTCTGACCTTTGTTGTCTAGTTGTAAAATAATGTAGTGTACTCTTGTATACAATTAAGTTTAAGTCTTGCTGTCGTATTCTATACCTGGGCTTGTATCAGTCCATCATATAAAAATGCCAAGCACTGTGCCCTTCTAGCCTTTTCCACTGTTAAAGAGCAAGTCCTCATCTTAAGCTTTAGGGACAGTAACATCCTCTCTTCAGCCAATGGCCTTCATCCTAAATGCTTTTCCAGAAAAGATTCTTAATCAAGAAGATCCTAAGCCATGCTTCATTACAAAGTGATCAGAAAGTTCAATTCAAGATCCTCAGCTAAGATCAAATTTCCTTGTTAATTGTTCTTCTAGTCCATTGTGCTCAAGTTGCTCATGAACTGCTACTGAACATGGAACAGACAAACTTGATCTTTAAGCATGGTAGGTTTAGGTATTCATCATCATTGTTTCATGCCTGCTTTGACTTCGTGAAGTAGGTTTCTCACCTGTTGCATAGGTTTGCTCCATCATCCTTTCAATCCATCTCTTTTGGTTGGGGGAACTAGGAACTCTTAGTTTACATGCTGTTGTACCTTAAATAGATCAAATTTGACCCTGCTATCAAATAAATGTAGGGTAAACCTTTTTCAATAAAATTAGTGAGTTTCAAGATATATTTAGACAATTAAGGAATGGATAGAAAAAACCCAAATGCTCCTACAGAAGGGCTTATCTTCCAGTTAAGCAACAAATGAAATTGGAAAATAACTTTTCCTTGTTATATCCTCTATATTAGGTGGGAACCTCTATATATCAACAAACTGTAACCTTCAATTTTCTATCCTTTAAACTCATTATACTAGGTAGGAACCTATCATAACCTTTCCTTGTTATATCCTTTAAACTCATGCTATAGAAGGACATAAATCAATTGACGTTGAAATGGCACTTATGCATCTAAACTGAAAAATATGAATGACAAGTCAATTGTTGTTAATGTGACAGTCATTGTTGTTCTTATAATTTGTTACATGTTCTAATTCTGTTTAAATAAGCTGCAGGTTTTTCAATTTCAAGGGGCACTGGAAGCTACAGCTCACAAGGTATCTCTAGTAGTGGCCATGGAGTATCAAGGTTGAAGTCCCAATTGAGCTTCACAGGGCAAGAATCACTTTCTCAGATATCAGAGGTGAGCGAAAATGTGGTTGAAGGCATCAATTCTGACAATGGCCATCAAAGAGCTACACATTATGCTACTACTGGCTTTGGAATGGACACCTGGGATAATTCAAACTCCATTGTATTTTCTGCTCCACCAAGTAAACATGCTAAAAATATTGATGGAGACTTTCTAAACTGTTTGAATGCGTTGGAAACTCAGGTAAGAAGTTTCTTTTAAGGAATGAATCTTATAAGAGAAAGTACATGCTTGTGTTTTTATAACAAAAGACTGGATTTACTGTAGCACTAGGCATATATTTAATTTAGCCTTATATGTCAGTTATTTAAAATGTTCACCGGAATGAAAACCAGAGTCAAAGATCTCACAAATTGTTTTATTGTTATCTATGGCTCACTCAGAATACTAAATTCTTGCTAAATTTAAAATTAGTATGGCATTGAAATTAGTTGGGTAAAATGATAAAGGTAAATGAATTTAGGATCAGGGAAAAAAGGCACGACATGAAGGTGGAGCTGCAGGGTTGTGTTCTTTCAGACTAAAGCAAACTAATCTCAATATATGAGTTTGTACATAATAATGGTTTGCCATTGAGTACAAAATTAATGTACATTCAGAACTGTTTATTGGAAAATTACTTTTTGAAGCTGTTAACAATTATTATCTTACAGTTGATGTATACAATCTAGAAGTTCTCATATGATCTCAACGAGGGACTGTCATTTAATTGCTACAACTTTTATCACGTAAGACATTATGAGCTACTTCACAATTTGTATTAATTAATTGTTCACCTCAGTTTAGTTTGCCACAAACAACTCTGGAAATGGCAACAGTGGAGAAGCTACTTCATATTCCTGAAGATTCTGTCCCTTGTAAAATTCGTGCTAAGCGAGGCTGTGCTACTCATCCACGAAGCATTGCAGAACGGGTTAGTAAAATTTGCTTTAAAATAGGCTCCCCAACATTTTATCAGTGAAATGACCTGCTTTACATCTAGGTTTAATGTACATGATAATATATTTGTCTCTTCAAAATATAATTGAGGATTTCCTTTGTCTGATATCAAGAAACCTTCAGTTACTTCAATGCAATAAAATCATTGCTGTCTGGTGCTTCTGATTTATCAATGATGTATCCAACTATAAATTGTATTTTGTAGAAGTAACTTTTACTTTATGTGAGATAAAAAGGGTTCAAGGTATGATATAGAAGGATATAGGATCATTTAAGAAGGTTTCTTTGATAAAAAAGTGTTTTCTTTTGTCATTTAAATAAATTAGCGAGCACCATCTTTATAAATTTCAAAACTTTATTGAAGAACTAGTCAAATAAAACTTTCAGCTATACTTCATATTTCAGCCTTTGCAGTCTTTTTGAATTGAAAGATCCCACAATGGACTTTACCACTTAAGTAGTTAAGATTTCCATCACATTTACAACACATATCTACTTAAAAAGATTGGTCTTGGATTCAGATGTTCAGCTGTGTTCTTCCCCCATGGAATATTCCTTAGTTTATGGACACGATTTTTTAAATCAATGAATTGAGGAAAGCAGTTGTGTGGATTAATAGGTTTACTGCAAAGCACTTTCATCCGCTACTGTTTGGGTTTTGTGATGGTATTTAAAGTGATTTCCAATTAGCCAAAATATCTTTGCTTTTTCTTAAAAGCACTTGTAGGTGCTAGTTTCCTTTTTTTTTTTGTGGTGTAGAAAATTATCTCCCAGAGAGAGAAGGGGGTGGGGGCGCTGCTATTATTATCTTTCAATATTTAATTTATTTGAAACTGTTAATTTTGGAAATCAAGCCTTTCTTGTTGACTGCGTTTTTGTTATCTTGTACATGAAATCAAATGCCTTATGAGTTATATGCTATAGGCAACGATAAGATATAAGTCTGCAGTTCTTCGGTGTTCTATATCAGATATAATCATTAAAATCCATTCACATCTGTTATGGCTTATACATCTATACAGGAGAGAAGAACTAGAATTAGTGGAAAGCTGAAGAAATTACAAGAGCTCGTACCTAATATGGATAAGGTAATGGTAATTTCTCTTACTTTGTCATCTGTACCTGGCAACATATTTTATCTATATGGATGATGAAGGCTTGTAATGAGCAGTTAATTTTGTAGTGTCTGCTCATCATTACTCAAACTACTTCATGTTTTAAGGACAATAAAAGTACAACCCTAAGTTTGAATTAACGTAGATTCAAAACCAATCCTAAAGCATGAAATACCAGTTTATGCCTAAAAGAAAGATAAATCCATATTTTGGAGAAGGTTCAGAAGTTTAGGTCTCTTTTGGCTGCCAGTATCAAGAGAAAAGGATTTGGTGCAAAAGTATCCAATAATTGTGAATGAAAAGAATGATGACAACTTAGGATAACCAATTCTCTGGCTAGGGGAACATATTTGTCCTACAAACGTGAAAATTCAAAACCCTCCCTATAAAACCTATAGGAAAGTATGAAAATTCCCTTGAAGTGCCTTCCTTTCTAGGTTTTTATGTCTAACGTGGGAGTGCATACTTGCACCCCAGCTGCCCAGAAATGTACAAAACTAGTTATTATTTGATTCAGAACTTCGCCAATTCATAGAATATAGCTTGGAATAAGGCCTTTTGAGGTTTCACGATCTTCAACAGGATAAGAATAATAGTCTTATTGAGAACCAGCTTGAAGCTTCACAAGGTTATAGGAAATCATTTTTGAACCAGTTAAAGTGAAGGTCCTTAAATTTAGAAAGTTCGATTTTGCATTTTTATTTTTAATGTGACATTTATATGCAAGAATCCAGCTTTACCAACTAGATGAAATATAAGATTTATTACTTTGTAACAATGCATTGCAGGTCTTTTGATCCCTTATTAAAATTCAAGTATGATTAATCAATTTGTAAAAAAACGTTTTAACCTCTGTTGTTGGTATGTGGATCATAAATAAGATTATTAGTTTAGGCACACAAATCTCGTCCGTAATTGAGTCTCTTGACTTGGAATGAGTTGGGTATCATATATTAAATCTTATGATTCTTTTAAATGTCAATCATTGTGTAAAATATATTTTAAAATTGGCTTTAACTTGTGTTATAAATGCCATTGCAGCAAACAAGCTATGCGGACATGCTAGATTTGGCTGTTCAACATATCAAAGGCCTTCAAAGTCAAGTTCAGGTGGGTACAAGTACCCTTGTCTTAACAGTGTAGACTATTTTAAATGTTTATGCATATTAACAAAAATACTTGAAACCAATACAGTAATCTTGATACTTTATATCTTCCTTGATAGATTGGCCTATAACATATAATGCATATACAGAAAATTTCCCACCTCCCCTTTGTTTTAGTGTCGTTATAATTATTATAATTAGTAACTATAATTGTGATATAATATAAATCCCAAAGTGAAATGGAGACGGTTCAGTTCAGCATGCGACATGAGAACCAAGGAGCTGTTTGGCACATGGTATGTTAGATTCCCTTGCATCATGGATGTCTTGGTATAGGACGCCAGGGTATAAGATAGATGGGCATTTAAGATTCCCATGTTTGGCGTGACTATTGAAGACCCCCAAGTTTGGTAATTTAGAAATAATTTATTAGGCTTTCTTATGTGGTAAAGTAATACATATTCCCACATGTTTTGGGAGAATTACATGCCACACATCTTAGGGGATGGGATGTCAAGAGTAAAACACGACCTACCTAAGGTAATCTGATGCTGGCGTATCCAAAATGGGCTTACTTAAGCATCCAAGACATCTAAGAATGTTAAATACCTACATGAGGATGCCCACATATCAAATGCCTCCAAACAACTTAAACTTTTGCTATAGTTGGTTCCTTGACATGGTATTAAGACTTGCGTTCAGGAATTTGATTCTTGTCTCTCCCATTCTTGAAAAAATTAAGTTGAATTTCAGTATAAAATTTGATGGATCTGTGTGTTATCCACACTTGGAGCCCAAAAGGATTTCATGGGAGGAGGAGTGTTAAAGATATAAAGCTATTCATGAATTTTCACTTAATAGCTTAAGCTTTTGCAATAGTTGGTTTCTTAACAACAAGCAATTCATGTTAATATAGATAGATAATGAGACACCAAAAAAAAAGAAGATATTTTCAAGCCTGGTGGAAATCAGCAAAATTGGTATCAGCAGTGGCTTAAGTTTAATAAATCTCACCACCCTTGGAAAACAGGAAAGAGATTTTTTGGAGGTTGGGAGTGTTCATTACGCTCTCAATCCACCATCTGATCATCATTCTGGCATATTCTGGGTGTGCAGCTTGTCTTTTAAAAATCTTTGCTAATTTTGCCCTTCCCATTCCTTGCCCCAAAACTACTTAACCTGATCACAAAAGAAATGGGACAAATAATTTATCAGCAAAAAAATTAGTGAAATGATGAAATCAAAAAGCTAAGAAATTTTATGCTGAGCAAAGTACAGTTGATAATGTAATTTGGCCACAGCTTTAAAAATTGAAATGCATCTCTGCAAAACTTTGCTTATCCATGTCATAAGGATTCGACAAAGTTTTACGTTGGCTGTTGACTACTTAACACAATCCTCTTCCTTTATCTGAATTTGGGACTGGCTATATAAAATATAGGCGGAGTTTAAATAAGAAAAGGTTCTGTTTTTTGTTATTGTTGTTTGCATCTCTGTAAAACCCAAGATGTATGACTGGAGTGCTGATGCAGGACCTACAAGTAACCAATTAGAAACTTATCTTACATTAATGAGAGAAAAGAAATTATTATTCAAGCCACATTGCTAATCATTTATAACAAGCTTGATTGTGTAAGTTACAGTGCTGTGCTGCTTTACCTAGATTATAATTTTCCCCTACAGTCCGTCTTTATTTACTTTACTAATACTTGCAGACAATTATAATCCATTTTATCTTAGTTTTGGTAAACGTACAGTTACTTTGTACTTTAATGAATGTATTGCATCTTCAAAACATGAGAATTACATGGTATGAAGTATGAACTGAACCATCCATTAATTATTGTTACCTCTGCTGATCTTTGATGAAATCATGATTTCCTATTCTTTCAGAAGCTTCACAAAGAACTTGAGAATTGCACCTGTGGATGCAAACAAAGCACATAGTTTTGGACGTGATTCTATGGCAGAACAACTTGAATAGAAGTGAAGGATGCTGATGGCAAAAGATTAAGACTGATTTTGTAACGTATCAGACTTAAATTCAATAACGAGGGAATAGTAAAGAATAGAAACTCAGTGGGTATAATTGTACATAATGTATGTTGTCAATCTTGTCATCTAGTCTAGAAATATCTCTTCCTTTTCAAGAATTGAGAATTGACTTTTGAAGTTGAGATTGCTTTTCACCCATCTAATCTTTAGCTTTGTATTCAGAGCTGGAGGAATTTAAGGTCTGCAACTAAAATCAGATACATCAGTTTTTGTCATAGCTTCTGAAGGCAACTTATGTGGAATCTCTTCCTTTGGAATTACAATTAGGAAGAAGTATCATATTTGTTCATTATCAGCGATTCAAGAATAATGCAATTTTTACACTATTTGTTTAGATGCCACTTGTACAATTGAATTCTCTATTTTTATTATTTTATGACTTTGGTAATTTTATATCTGTGTTACTTTAGTTTATTGTTTTTTGTATTTGTTATTTTTTATCTTACTTTTTTTTTAATTTTATAACTATTTTTTTCTTACTATCATTTTTAAATTGAAATCCCTAAAGATAGAGGATTCCTATCCCACTTTGTATACTTAGCTTATCAATTCAAGCAACAACTACTATTCAAACACCTCATTAGTAAGTTCACATAATATCTAAATTCAGTAAATTGTCCCTTGCATTTAATTATCCATGGAAAACTTATTCCCACCTACATATGCGGTTTCTTTAGATTATCGTCTACCAGTCTATTTTTGTTGGGTGAAGAGGAAGCACGGGTCGCCATAGAGAAGGAGATGGGAGGCAATGGGTTTGTGAACCTGCATTGGGAACATAGCGGAACAACTAATATCGTTGAAATCGGAGCTTCATGGGCTACTGGTCGTTCTCCGTCTCCTGCTGATTCCCCTTCCACCACCGGAGGGGACGTCGCCTTTAGCGCCGGAGTTGCGCCATCAGAATTCAACCCCTCTGCCGCTGGGGCTTTTCCTTACCATCGGCATTCACAATGGATTTCCTAATTTCCGCTAAGGACACCTTCATCGAATCCACACTAGCATGTAGATTCTCCAATTTTGAATCCAAGTGAGACTTTATGGACCCTTTCATCCGATGGACGTAGTTCTTCAAGGAAGCCATGGAGATGCTTGAAGGAAGTACCCAACTAAAGAAGATGCTTGACGAAACGAACAGTAAAAAATAAAATAAAATATAATGTTTCCGGTGGTTAACATTTTATGGAGAAGGTGTTGTGGGCGACTGGTTCGCATGTGCTGCGAGACAATTCTACGACAGCCGCCACAAATGGTCGGTGCTGGCAACCAAACGTAAAATAGTTATTTATCAGTGTATTGGATGGATGCCTGTTTATGTTGTCTGGATAATTAAATCAGTATGGTAAGTTGAAAATCTCCAGACCAAACACTTTCCTAGGGTGATCTCAGTTTACACCAACAAATAATTTTCTAAAGCTGCCGAGTGTTTATTACTTACTTTGGCCTTTAAATAAATAATTATTTTATTTTTATGCATTTATTTTTACAAAATTTTTATAAAATAAAATTTAAATTATTAAATTTACTTTGTTCTAGAAATAAATTATAACATTCAACTGAAATAAAAATTCACATTAATTATAAATATTTTATGAAAAATATAATTATGAAAATAACTTTTCTGCTAAATAAAGTGTTGCCATTGTCCAAGGCACAAAAAATATGTAAAATGCAACCAGGAATAATTCGCAGCTTATATATTGAAATGAAGGTGTAATAAGCAAATTGATAAGAGCTATCAACAAAATCAAAGTATCTATAATTATTTCTGACGAAATCTGTTTCAGCAAAACACCCAAAGACTATTCCAAAGGTAAAAGATGCCACAGTTACCAAGAAACCATCACAAAACGGTGCGCCTCTAACAACCGAGATTTGCAAGTTACCATGTTTTGATTGGACCAATTACTTGCAATAGTGGGGAATTACAGCCTCTAGTCACAGACTTGTCAGAAGTTACACTGAATGTCAACCTGTCATGTTATCGTCTTCTGCTTGCTGATATAAATTGTAGCTCCTTGGCACTTCCATTTTTCCAGCGAGAAAGTCACTTACTGCAGCAAGAAATTTGGGATGTAAAAAAAGTAATCAACGTCCATTGTAAAAAAAGAGGTTGATCTATGAAAATATGATGCACTGTTTAATCCCCATATGGGCAAAGTTCTATAATATCAAAGGAACCAAGCTACATGACAAAATCAAGTAGTTAATTGGACAATGACATGTCAATATACTTCCAAACAACCAAGTAGAATTACCTAGCGAACTTACAAAACAACTTCATACAAAATCATTTGAAGTTCATATTACAAGACTCTCGCATAGTAAAATCTATATGCTGTAAGGAATCAGAGTTTTCCTACACAGAAACTTATTACACATGATTTCAGTGTTAAATTGGTTGCTTTTTTTTTTATAAGATAAGGGCTATAGTGGCTATAGGGGAAAGCGGGATTTGGGAGTCGAACCCAAACTGGGTTCGTAGGTAGATACCACTTTGTGCCAATTGAGCTAATGCTCACTGACTTAAATTGGTTGCTTTAATGTATTGGTGTTGTTATCACATATGGAAAATTATGTAAAATGATGGTATATAACAGTAAAATAAAAAAGGGAAGCTAAAATGAAACAAAAGTAATTGATGGATGGAGTTTTCCTGTTCAGTAGTAAATAAATTTCTCAATAAAGAATCAGGTGGACACTTGTGCATCTTCTGCAGGTTTACTTGATTGTTACAACATTTAATGCTCAGGTTTACTTGATTGTTACTGCTCTTCTGACAGTACAATATTTGAATATCGGACCTTTGGGTATCTATTAAGACATAAACGAACTGAAACGCTTTCCACCTACTGAGATGGTAGAACAGAAAGACAAGTATGACAGGAAAGCACAACAGGTTACTTACTTGAGTTTGATAGCATCCCATCATAAACACACATTGGACTAAAACTACTTGTAGATTTCATACTGCCATCTGATGGGAACATGGGATCAGGTCTATTGGACTGTGTATTCAAGTTGTGCAAGTCAGAAAACACTTCAGGGTTCTGGAAGCACACTTCTTCAGCTCTTGTAGTTGCACTATGTTGGGACTGAAACTCCTCTGGTTTTGTCTTTCTATCCTTGGATGACTCAACTTCAGTCTCTACTTCTGATTCAGTGTTACAAGGAGCTGCATTTTGCTGTTTTCTTTTTGATCGAGCACGCCTATTCTGAAACCAATTATATACATTTGTTTCAGAGATTTGGCCATGCTGACTCAGTTCAGCAGTAATTTCCTTGATCTTTTGCTTGGTTGGAGTTCCATTCCCCTGATCAAATATATTCTCAAGAATCTGAAGCTGCACAGGTGTTGGAGTCCAACGCTGTCTGGAAGTTAGTTTGTGGCCAGTAGACGTCATTAATGGATCACAGTACATATTTCCCAGCCTAACCCCTGACAAAAAAACAATAATCTATTTTTTAGGGAATGCTATGTGCATCAGTTAAATAAGTGTCCATTTTTAGAATGTAAAGTCCCGCAAGAGGGCAGAGGGAGAGAAAGGGTTTAAGGGGGGGGGGGGGGGGGAGGTGTGCTGGTCTCAAATTAGTGATTAGTAGATGCTTAATGAAGGTAATAAATGCCAATCAGCATTGATTCGCTACAAAAGTGGCCTTGACTTAACATTTAATAGTTACATTTATGACTTGTGATTACTCTACATCAATACTACAAAATTTTAACGTCAAAAGAGGAATTGGATTTGGCTCAAGTGGTTGAAGTCCACCTTTTTGTTCACCTTCTCTGAGTTCAATTTTCACATCGTAACTTTTTTAGTATTAAAAAAATAATTTAAGGTCCAAAACTAAACTCTTTTCCCTATATGTTGAGGAAATAAAGCATTATTGCTATATTAGTTACAGTTAATTTCCAAAACACTTTTATGATTTCTGGAATTAGGCTGGCATACCAATTGATAAGAAACATGGAAATATAAGCGTTGCCAACTTCATAACTTTTTTAACATGATCCGGGAAAACCTTATCACTAACTAGTGGAGAGAAACAGAATTGAAGTCTTACAAGTCTTAGATAAAACTTTCCGCCTAGCCCACAATGTCAAAACTTACATTCAGTTACTTTTTGGCTAAATTGTCTGACCAGTTTAAAAATTTACATTCATTCAACATAAGGAAATTGTACAGCAGAACACTCCAAATTTGCTTTGAACTGAAGATCTATCTGTTGAAATCAAAATAACCGAGCTTGACATAAAACAGTGCTGAGTTGGAGGATCTGGTAGCAAAAATAGCAATACTTATTTCCCATTTACTTAGACAGTCTTTATTTGATCGCTCTAAGGTCATTCATCACCTACTTTTCAAAAAGTTTCAATAGGATTTAAAACCCATGATGAAGCTTGCCAAGGTTTGACAAAGCAGACATATTATTTGATGATCAAGAAAGACAGTTTCTAAAACAACCAACAGATAGAACACATTTTCGACAGACGTAAGGAAATAAGAAAATAAGCAAAGCTAAGTTAAAACTGCGAACTATTATGAGTGAAATATCCTAAGAGACAATCATAAACATTGATCAAAATAAGAGGCAGGTAAGTATCACAAACACAAGACAGGTAAAACCCCTAACCTCAAATACCCATACAATGTGTTGATCCTATGAGACAAATAACAGTTGTCTATGATCAGCCAATATGTGAATGAAAGCTGAGCCAATTGTGAACGATCTTGGAGGGCAATATTGCAGAGGAGTCAACAGGCATAGAGAAATTGTGAGAGAGGGACAGAAGAATGAAAAACCTGCAAGATCCTGCTGAGCACTGACTGTCTTGTGCATCTCAATCAGTTGTTCACAAATGGTGGCATAAACTGCGATTTGTTTCCTCAGAGTTTCCAATTGTTCATCGGTCATCACCTTCACAAACATTATTCCTCTATTCCTATTAAAATTCCCATCACCACCACTCTGCTGCACCTCGCTGTTACTGTTTAGCTGCTGCTTCTGCCATGCCGTCATATTCACCGTCTGTCTCTGCGCGCTCCTCTCCCAAAGAGACAGAGAGAGAAAAGAAAGTCAGCAAAGTTCTGCAACAAAAGCACAAGGAGACAGCAGCAAGCAGAAGAAACATATAAATAAGAACCCTAATAGTCTTTTGCGGTGCCACATGTTGTCGTTGCTAAAGAACAATTTTATTTTATTTTTTATAAGCAAAATGGCATCACGCCCAGAACAATTTTATTTGTTTGTTTATAATAAGGACGTGCTGCAAGAAATTCTCTCATTAATAATGTTTAACAGCTCTGTACTGTTCATGTTAAGTTTTTAAACGATCAATATTAGTGGCACCGTTTTCGGGATTTGAAATCCTTTGTAATTGGACATACTTGACCGGCAAAAAAGGCGTATGCGAAGACTAAAGACAGTGACATTTATAAAATTGATTATCTTCTATTTCGGTCTCTTTCGTACGAGACTTCTAATTAGATTTTTATAAATGTAAATAATTATTAATTATTTTTTTATAAGTAAATTATTAATAGTATCAGATAATATGATGATGTATTACATTATTATTAACGTAGCATATTAACTTGTTGATATACCAATAAGATTATCACATGAATATTATAATGAGACAAATATTTTTATTTAACAAGTATAATCAAAAGGGCCTTATTTTAGATGAAATTTAATATTATTTATAAGAGATCAAAATAAACGTAATCTCACATGTAAAATATTAAAATAAAAATAATCTCATATATAAAAAATAAAATAGCAGTAACCTTTATTTATAGGTTACTAAAATAGAAATAACTATATTATAAGATATTAAAGTAAAAATAATTTCATATATGAAAAATTAGAATAAAAGTAACAAATATATAAAGAATCAAAATAAAAATAACTCTAGCCAAAATAAAAATTATTTTGTAAACATAAAAGTAAACCAAAAGAAAAATTAATCCCCTTGAGGCCTTATTTGTCTCATATGTTCTTCCTTTGTCATTATTTAATAGAGCTACTAAATTTAGTTCAAAGTGGAAAAAGGCAAAGAAAAGGAAGATAAAAGAAGTAGCACTCCAATAGAAATTTAATAGTTAGCCAAAAATGTCAAAAGTATAACCTCCTTAGTCTTCATTACTTAGCAAATGGATCATGAAAATGTACCAATTAAAGTAACTTACTAAGAAAATTGTTTCTCATCAAATAGAGAGGAACGAAATAAGTACAAATGGTCTAAATGTATAAGTATTATGGTTTAGTTAGTCTTGAGATTTAATATTTTAAATAAAAGTTTAATAAAATTTTATTTTATAAAAGGATGTCACTGATTTATTACAAGTTTATATATAGTGCTACAAGTACCCTCATTGTTGACAATAAGGACAATATCCATAGCTTAGTTGGTGTGTTTGTTAGGGAACCCAATGGTATTAAGTTCATGGATGAATTAAGTTATAGGACTATGAGCCTATGTAATTGTTAAAATTTTTTAGGCCCTATCTCACCATACGAAAACTATAAGCATGAAACTATAACAAGTAACTCTGGATAGTAATAACATGAATCAGGATGCTCTAAAGTGTATGGCATATTTTAGAGAATAAAGTATAAGTAAATGACCATTTATAAGAAAATTAATAATATAAATTATCTCAAGTTTATGAATTTTTATTCATTGCTTGTAAGTGAATGATTTATGCTTATAAATAATTTCTATTTGGCCACTCACAAACAGGGTTACTTCAATCTAAGGGTGTTCAACAATTCGATTCAATTTGTTTTGAGTAGAAAACCAAACCAAACTGAACCTTAAAATGTTGTAGGAAACTCAATCGATTATGTAGTGAAATTTACACTCAACTGAACCAACCCAAACCATTGGTGGTTTGGTTTAGGCAATTTGGTTAGGTTCAATTCCCTTATGAGAACCACAAAACAACAATGGGGGAGGGGAAGAGGTAAAACTATGAGCAAAATGAAAAACGTAGAGCTGTGAAGGAAGGGAACTTATGGGAAAATAGAGAAGAGGGAGGGGAACACTATGCAGAATAGAGAAGATGCAAAGGTGATTAGGGGAGAGAGGAAGAAATGGGAGAGAGAGAAGAAAATATGGCATTTAAGAGAAGTAGGTAGGGAGTGGGTAAAGTGTTGGGACATGAGATAAGGAAGAATGAGAGAGAACAAAATGAGGCGTGGGTAATCTATTAGGATTCAAACTCATGTCCCAAAAGAGGGGTAAAATAGCTTGCCACTAGGCTGCATACATATATAAAACAAAGTAATGTATAAAAAATATATATTTGGTTTGGTTTGGCTAGGCACAATGAAAATTTCTCAAACCAAAAACCAAACCTAAATGATAGTGAAAAATAATTTTTAAACCAATTTAATTAGAAGTAAAGTAGGTTTGGGGTATTTTTGATTGGTTCGGATTGGATTGGTTTTGGCTAAGCAGTTTACGTCGGTTTTGTACACTCCTACTTCTATTTTGGCCACTCATAAATAGGGCTACTTCTATTTTAATCTCTCACATATGGGGTTACTTCTATTTGGTTCTTCACAGATAGGATTAATTCTATTTAGGTACTTAACATATGGGGTTACTTTTATTTTAGTATCTGATAGATGGGGTTACTTCAATTTTAATCTCATACAAATAGTGTAAAGTTGCACCTAAAACTGCAATGTTTTGATTATACATGTTTAATAAAAAAATTTGCCGCGTGGCTACTATGTCATAACACTGATGTAAAAACTTCATTGACATGTCAGTTAAGTCAATTTGCCATGTTAGTAATCATGTTCCATGTAGCATGTCATTTGACAAAGTTAATGGTTCACTAATAGAGAGACTTAATTGATAACTATTTAAATCTATAGATGACTTATTAGGAAATTTTTGAAAGTGAGTGACCAACCTAAAAAAATCCCATTCATAAGGAACCAAGATGACGTTTTAGTCTTTAAATTTTTGTTGAATTTTGAGGCAAAAGTTTATAATTTTTTAGCCCTGTTTTACTTTGAATTGTAGGATATTCCATTTGTTTTGGTTAAAATTCTCTATAAATCCCCTAAGTTATGGAATTAAAGGTGAAAGAAAAAGAAAGATTTAAAAAATAATGAGAAAACATCAATTTTATAATTAAGAATTGTTTTCTAAAGCTTTAATTTTATATAAAATAAAAAATGAGAAAATCT
This sequence comes from Dicorynia guianensis, assembly GCA_037013595.1. NCBI lineage: Eukaryota > Viridiplantae > Streptophyta > Magnoliopsida > Fabales > Fabaceae > Dicorynia > Dicorynia guianensis. The sequence goes on along the minus strand of JASUAB010000012.1, from coordinate 28,247,054 downwards.
GGGTATTCATTTTTTGAATTATCTTTATGTAAATGCTTTGATATGAATATTAATATGTGTTAAAATAAATTGCCTAAATTTATAAAATAAATTTACTATAATCAAAGCACAATTGCCTAACTTCCATATTTTACAAATCATTAATTTCATCAACTTATTACAAATATTTTTAATATCATTCTTGATTTCTTTTCATTTTCTCCAAAACCTCATAAAATAATATAGTCAATTTTTAAAACTTTTTATTATTGTACAAAAATTAAACAAATGCTAATGAAGTTGGTTCAATTGAAGTTCAAAATAATCCAAAAAACAAATAGGCAAGGTTAAGAGAATCATATGATGAGTAGAAGTTTTGGCCCAAACTATTTTGTTTTAGATTTTTACATATAAATTTTTATTAAGAAAAATGTATAAACACACTTTTAACTTCAAGTCATTTACAAGTATATTTAGTTAATTATAAAGTTGGCAAGTACACTTATTCAATTATCAAAACAAGGTAAACACACTCTTTTATTTATATATTTTAATATTAACTTATCTAAAAAAATCCTAAGATAGCAACTATACAAGATTGTATGCCCTATGTCACTAATTCATGGAAAATCACTGTTTACAATAACTAAAGTATGAACATTTATCTTACAGGAAGGAGAAAAGAAACAAAATATGAAGTTAGAAATCAATTCACCAAATTACAACAATCTTATGCTTTTCTTAATTTGAGTTCATCCAAATAATTGACAAGAAAATGCCATGTGTATTAGTAATCACAATTAAGTCATACAACTATTAACATTTAACTATAGACAAATGAAATGAGTGTGTTTATATTATATGCCCTTTTTGGAAGGGATTTATCATTTACAACTCCCGTTTCGAAGGGAATTAGTCTCTTACCCAAACTGTAGAGGGATAAATGTAAAGGAATTAAAAAAGTAATTTTTATTTTAGTTCCTCACATATGGAGTTACTTCTATTTAAGGGTGTTTAGTGATTTGATTTGTTCAATTTTGAGCCAAAAACCAAACTGAACCAAACCTTGAAATATTGTAGGAAACTTAACCGATTATGTAGTTGAATTTATACCCAATTGAATGAACCAAAACCATTGCTAATTCGGTTTGGATGGTTTGGTTTAGTTTGATTCCCTGGTGAGCAACACAAAATGACAATAGGGGATAGGGAGAGGCAGCATAGTGGGAAAAATAAAAAATGTGGAGCCATGAAGGGAGGGAACTTGTGGGAAAATAGAGAAGAAGGAGGGGGAACGCTGTGGAGAAATAAAGAAGATGCAAAGCTGAAGGGGGATGAGAGGGAGAAATAGGAGAGAACAAAATAAGGAGTAGGTACTCTATTAGAATTTCGACTCAGCTTTAAAGTGGGGTAAAATAGCTTGCCATTAAGCTCCATGCATCTTCAATACAAAATATTGTATAATATATATATATATATATATATATATATATACTCAGTTTAGTTTGGTTCGGTTTGGTTGGGCTCAAAAAAATTCTCAAATCGAAAACCAAATTGAATTGAATGGAAAATGAAAAATAATTTTTAAACTTATTTAACTCGAATTAAAATTAGTTTTGTGCAATTGTTGATCGAATTGGATTGGTTTGGGTTAATCATTTTTGCTCAATTTTGTACATCCTTACTTCTATTTTGATCCCCCACAAATGAAATTACTTTTATTTTGATGATTACTCCTATTTTGGTACCTCACATATAGGGTTACTTTTGCTTTGATTCTTTATAGATAGAGTTACTTATACTTTAATATCTCATGAATAGGGTTATTTCTACTTTAATTCTTAATATATGTGGTTACTTTTATTTTATTCCTCACAGATGGTGTTAAGTTTCACTCAAAACAACACTAGTTTGACTATACTTGTTGAATAAAAAAATTGTCACATGGCTATCATGTCATAACACTGACGTGTCAACTTATGTCAACAATAATGTACCATGTAAGCATGTCACTTGATACCATTAATAGTTCAACTAATAAAGAGACTTAATTGATAATTATTTAAATTTATGAAAAATTTAATTAGAAACTTTTGAAAGTGAAAAACAGAAATAAAAGAACCCCTTATATGATGGACCAAAATGGAGTTTTAATCTATAAATTTTTTGTTGAATTATGAGGTAAAAGTTTAAATTTTTAGCTCTTTTTACCTATTATACTCTTACAATTAGTCATTCAATTGCAGGAGATTCCATTTTTTTGGTCAAAATTCTCTAGATGTAAATCCCCTAATTTAGGAAATCAAAGTTGAAAGAAAAAAGAGTTAAAAAATAATGAGAAAAAATAAATTTTATAATTAAGAATTATTTTTTAATATTTAATTTTATATAAAATTTAAAAATGAGAAAATTCGCCAATTCATTTTTGAATTATCTTTATGTAAATGCTTTGATATCAATATTAATATATATTTAGATAAATTGCCTAAATTTATAAAACAAATTTACTAGAATCAAAGCATGATTGCCCAACTTACAAATCATTAATTTCATGAACTTATTACAAATACTTTTTTTATATTTTTCTTGATTTCTTTCCATTTTCTAGAAAACCTAATAAATTAATACAGTCATTTTTTGTAGACTTTTTATTTATCCAGAAAAATTAAATGGATATAAACGAAGTTGGTTCACTTGATGAAGTTTTGAGTTATCCAAAAAAACAAACAAGCAAGTTTAAGCAGAATCATATGATGAGTGGAAGTTTTGGCCCAAACTATGTTGTTTTAAATTTTTTCATGTAAATTTTTATTTAACCTTTTATACACAAAATCAATTGTAATTTTTATTTAATTATAATTGACAAAGTAACATGGTTCTACGGGCTTCCTTACTAGTCTAATAACAAATAATGTTATTAGTATCTAGCCAGAGCTTATGCTGTGCTTATGTGCAGAAAGAGACAATTTTTAAGTGAAAAAGAATTTAGAAAGAGAAAGCGTTTATACTATTTTAGTTCATATGAATACCAATACCCCTATAAGTAACTACATAACAAGCATCCTTAGCATTTCCCATTTGGACGCATAATCACATCACAAGATATTCTCACGGGCTTTTTTTTCTTTCACGGGAAGAAATCATAGAATAGTTCTCCTAGGTGTACCTAATGTTCTTGTAAGCTATACAAGGTTTTGGATCATTTATGCTCTAAGGAAATGGTACTGGAGCCATTTAAACATGAGAGTGAAAATAGTGCTTTACTTAACAAAAAAACAAAAACTAAATTTATAGCCTCTCATGATTAGATGCAATGGCATAAATAATTAACATTTATCCTAGGACATTTTAAGTTGTTGAAAGTTGTCCCATATCAACTGTAGAAGAAAGGTGTGTTAATTTATAAATATGAGAAAAAACTGTTTTACCTCATTAATTAACTTTTCGTGCTGAAAAGGCTTAAGATTCATCCAATGTTAATATCAAGGGTAGGTTGCAGCATCTGTAACAGGTCATTAGGTGGATGAAGTAATCTTACCTAAAACTAATATGTGTCAAAAAATTAAGTTCATAAGAATAATATAGCTCAAACCTTCCACCTATTGGCATAATAACTAAGCATGAATAATTCATTTCTCTTCTTTACTATCTTTGTCTTTCTTCCATCGGATCTAAATGTTCTTTCTATGAAGTCTTTTTATAAGCCATTCATTTGACTCGTACGAACATAATCTCATTTTCAGGGCATTCATTATCATCAGGAAACTTTCATCACAATTTGTAGTTAGTCCTCTTAACTCTTTTCATTCTATGACCAGTTTTAAAGCTTTTAATAGCAGGCTGACCACTTTATTGGAGATCTATCATTTCAATCGTAAGTATCCATGTCATAACTTATGAGTGACTTAGAAGTAGGTTTAGGTATTTGCCTCAAGTAGCCAATAGCCTATACACACCTCTAACATATGCAGCCGTCATCTAGCTTTAAATGACAGCAACCACTTTTAAGTACAAATCATCAAGGCTTGAGTCTTGGGATGGAGCCAATTGCAATGAGGGTTGACCCTCTTACCCCAGTGTATTGACTAGGATGATAATCCTTTTACATAATTTTAGAGATATTATTCTCATTCAAATAGTGAGTCTGACATAGAATCTATATAATTCAAAAATTTTCACATAATTATATAAAAATAATATGTCTAAAATTATGTAAAAATAGTATCACTCTATTGAATATGAGTTTTTGTTTTGGAAGCCAGTTAGGTAAGTAATCCTAATCCCTCGAGTAGGATGGCACAAAGAGAAAGAGAAACCCTCCCCATAGTGTGTCTCTAATAAAATTCAAATTTTTGACTTGCTTCTAAAAATCATAAGTTGTTTACCACTTGACCCAACACCTTGAGTTCACTCCATTGAATATGAATCAAATGTAGCCTTAGACATTGGAATTAATGATTAACAGGTCCACGATGATTGCTTTGAGAGTTGGATATTTAATCCTACATATTAGCTTTCACCAAAGTAACATATATATATATATATAAATTTGAAGTTCTTAACATCACCTTCCAAATGATGATCCAAATCTGTTTTAAAAATTTAATCACAGCAATTTAGTCTGTGGAATCTTACCACAAACTTTTGGAAAATAATAGTGAAGAGAATTAAGTCATTGAATTTATATATATCAAGTATCTAAAACAAAAGTCAACCCTATTATGCCATGAACACAATGAAATGTATTTTAAATTCTCCAACATAATTTCTGTCATGTCCCTAATTACGGTAGTAGGAGAATTTAACCTCTTAATGACTTTAACTTCATAATTTTTAAGAAAATACAAGTTAATTGGTTGTGGGAAATTAAGGGTGTGTTCCTTTACTCTTTTTGAAAACAATTTTTATAGTTTCAAAAATAAAAGGACCAAAAAAAACTTGTTTGGTAGTATCACTTTGGCCCTTTGATTTGGAAAACACTCCTCAAAAAATTGTTCTAAAAGCATAAAATTCCGAATAACTTAAAAGATATTTTCTTATTTTGAGAAATTGTTTTCACAATGGCACATTCATAAATAACTTTTTATTAATAGTAATTTGGTAAGAAAGTGTAAATAAAAGTTTGTTAGCATTTTCATTTCATCTCATCATTTGATAAGGTTATCAGTTTTCATCATCGTTCACCCTTGCAGAAGGCAGGAGGAATTGATGAGCACATATCTTGATATTCCATACAAAATTTTAAATTATTTTTATTTTAAAAACATCTTTTTAAATTTATTTTACAAAATTGTTTCAAAGAATAAAAAATTAAAACAATTTCAAACATGTCCAGATTATTTCAAATTTTCCACATACTTGTTTCGTAAATGTCAAAAACATAAAATAAAAATTATTCTTAGACCATAATTAAATTTTTTTTTGGGTGAAAGATGGTTTAAATATTTAATTTTTAACAAATAAAGTATTGATTAATAAAAATTAGTTGTGTTTTAAAAATATTTTATGTTAATGTATATGAATTTAACTTTTGAGGAAGCCATTGTTATAAGAGAAATACTATTCATAACTTTCTCATTAAATATAATTTAATTTTATATTTAATAATAATATGTAGATATCTCATAAAAATATTTAAATTTAAAAAATGTCATTGTTTAAGCATAGATTAATATAAAAATTGAAACATGTGAACCCCCCATTGATTTTAAAATTTTTTTATAAAGTTGTTTTTCACATTAGTTTTTTTCATCAACTAGTTATTAGTTAAAACAAGTTTAGAATTGTTTTAAAAAATGAAGCATGAAATTAAAAAAAATTAAATAAGTTTGGCATCTGTAAAATTCTTAAAAAATATATTGTAATAAATTTAAATTTTATTTACCAGAAGAGTGGATGACCCAAAGATGGAGAAATGGAAGGTAAAAAAATAATAATAATAAATTTATTTCTTTATATTCTTATTTATTTTATAATTATCAACTTAACATTTAAATGATTTAAAATTAATTTTAAATTAAAAGTTATTAAAAAAAGCATTTGAAAAAAAAAAAAAAAGTAAACAAGTCCTCAGGTCGATGATGGAGCCACAACATGCGCAGTATGTCCTTGCCAGCTTGGTCCATCGTCAGTGCTGGGCGTACCTCTGCGAATCCGGGCCACCATTTTTCTCTCTTTCTCTCTCTACTCTCTTTGGTAGTGATCGTGCGAGAGTAACTGTTGCCGCCGAACATGTCTTCGGACGATGAAGCAGGAGAAGAGTACCTCTTCAAAATTGTGATAATCGGTGACTCAGCTGTGGGCAAATCGAATTTGCTCTCCCGCTACGCGCGCAATGAGTTCAACCCACACTCTAAGGCAACCATAGGCGTTGAGTTCCAGACCCAGAGCTTGGAAATCGATGGCAAGGAGGTCAAGGCCCAGATTTGGGACACCGCTGGCCAAGAGCGCTTTCGTGCCGTCACCTCTGCCTACTATAGGGGCGCTGTCGGTGCTCTGGTTGTCTACGATATTAGTCGAAGGACCACTTTTGACAGCATTGGTCGGTGGCTTGATGAGCTTAAGAGTAAGGATTTATAGCTCTAATGGTTGATTCGGTTTCTTCTTCTTTGCTGTTCCTGTTTGTGGGCCTGATGGGTTTGTTCTTTTCTACTTTGTTTGATTTGGCTGATTGTCATAGTCAGGGTCGTAGATCTAAGATTCATAATGGATCTTTTCCTGTTACTTCGTTTAGAAGAAAGCCACCATTGAAATAAGTTAAAAAGTAGAGGAAAAGGGAAAAGGGAGAAGTTCTATGTGTCTGAACTCAAGAGGGCATCTTCTCTCAAACTTATTAAATTTGTTGGATAGTTTACAAAATCGCCTATAGCATTAATGCTATGAGATTGCCTATTCCATGGATCATTGGATTTAGTTCTGATGAAAGATTGTTGACCACTAGAAGATTTTGGGTGTATTTAGAAAATCGAGTATTGTGCTATTTAAAAATAAGTGAAAACTTATTATGTTTACAGATTGTATTTTGTATAAATTGGTGTTATTGGTTGTATACCTTACTAATTGAGCCAACCATGAGGTACAGATTGTATTTGTATAAATTGGTGTTATTGGTTGTATACCTAACTAATTGAGCCAACCATGAGGTGATGGCAAAATTCAATATGATTTTCCATCTTCATATTGCATTCTTTTCTTGGATCTGATTTTATTTTTCCATGCTTGTGGTCGAAACTTGCTTTCTCTGTCTTTTTCTACATTAGGATGGCGGGCATTAAAGCACCTTTTATTCCCTTTCCGCTGATGATTTAATGTAATCAGAATTGAAAATTGTGCTTTAAGATACTTTAACTGCCTTCGATTACATAAGACATATATTCAAAAGAATGCAAATCCTAGATTCTTCCTTCTTTATTGGAATATTGAATTTCATTGGAATTTAAGATAACCTTTACTTGAGAAGCAACTTCAGTTTGCGGAAAATGTAGATTTTGGCGAGGGTACTATTTGCGAGTCATTGTTTACCAAGTAAGTTTGATTTAAATTTTCAAGATATTGTCTGCAGCATGTCAAGTTTTGGACATACTACTTGAGTACAAAATCCCAGCAGCTTAATAGGTTTTCTTATGGGGCAAACAAAATTATGATCTTGGACAGTTTAAAATGAACAAACAAACTTATACTAGAGGGGAAGAAAAGAGAAAAACTTTCTGAATAACTATTATCCACATTGAAGTAAACGGTAGATGCTTTAATTGATAGCAATGCTTGAGGATTAGGGACTATTCTTACTAACTTATGAAATAAATGAGACCAGTTTAACAGCAAAGTCATAGAAATGTCAGATCTTCTTGTATCCCATAGTGTCAAGTCAAATTCAGAGATAGCTTGAACAGCTGTGGTTAAGTTTTAGGAGTACTTGTAAAGATCCTGTTAAGTGCCTTGTATTTTAAAGATTGATAAGAGTGTGATTCACTATGATGCTTTATGTTTTTAGGCTTAGGTTGTGGATATATAATAATCCATGACACCTAGAAATTTTGGCCTCCTCACATTTTCTTCACACTTGTCAGGTTAATACTTTTTCATGTAAGCTTTGTACTAGAATACAAATCTAAGAAATCAATCCTACATTTTTAATCCTATATTCTGCACTCTCAAATACTCTAAATGTGTCCTTGATGAATCCTGCTCTGATTGTTCAAAAAATAGGAGTAGTAGAAATGAGAATGTTAATATAGATGAGTGGACTTACAAAAAAGATAAAATTTGGAATAATTGTATACAGGAGAAAGTTGGTGTTGTGTCTATTAAGGAAAAAATGATATAAAACTTGTTTAAGGTGAATTGGGCATGTGCAAAGAAGACTGTTAAAAGCCTTAGTAAGAGAAGTTGATTAAATGGTATTTAGCACAATGAAAAGGAGAAGAGGAAGATTAAAAAGAATACTTGGAGAAATAATTGAGATCTTATGATAAATAACATTATTGAAAATTTGGTTTTTGATAGAATCCAATGACATTATTTGATTCATGTAGTTGACTTTATCTAATGAGATGAGACTTTGTTTGTTACATTATATAGTCGAAGTCATTGTTACCTTATAGAAAGTCTGAACTCTAAGGCATGCATGCTAAGAGCCTACTGTCCTGCACACTTACTTAGTGGTTGATTTCAAACCTAATTTTTCTCTAGATCTCACAAAGTAAGCTGCTCATTCAGTCAATGTTCAACTGTCTCTCTCTCTATCTCTAGATCTCACAAAGTAAGCATTGGCTAATTAAAGGTCCCACCCTCACTTCTTTTAGGGTGAGACCTTTAATTAGCCAATGCTTAAAAATTAATTGTTTGTTAGCCTCCATTATTAGGGGTGCAGGGTTGGCTTGGTTTCTCCATCAGTGGCTTGTAAATTTTCATTTTTTATTATAAGTATATATGTCTTTTGGGTTTTCTCCCTTTCAATTAAGTGAGTGTTGGAGCAAGCTATTTTAGTTGCATGTTGGCATATGCATATCCAAAAATTTAGTTTCGGATAGAAGTTTATGGCGTCGTTTGATCCATGTAGTCAATCCCACCTAGTGGGAAAAGACTCAGTTTGTTGTTGTTGTTGTTGGCATATGCATAGTTATTAATTGTGAATTACGCACTTATTGCGCTTGAGGTTATTGCAACATTATACATTGCACATTGCAATCTGAATAATTACACAATTATATAATATATATAAAATATATTTTTATATATGTAATATAACCCCAAATAACAAAACATATAAAAAAAACCTTAAAAAAATATGACAACTTAATTTGCAATCAAGATTCAATGTTATAAATAACAAACACTGAACAACACTAAGCAACTTAATACCAAAAGCATAAATCTATCAAGAGTCTAACTGTCCAAGGCTAAATCCTCCAAGCATCACATAAAAACATTAAGCATAACAAGTTTAAAATTCATCCTCATCATAAAAAACATCATCCTGATCACAAAATGGAGCATCACAACATTAAAAAATAAAGTATATGCCCAAATTAGACTTGAAACACAACCATCAAATGTCATATTTAGAGAAACAATAGCAGGCATATTTTGTTTATGTTGTACTACCTAAAACAGAAGCAACACATATTCAGAAAAACACAACCATCAAGAGGTCATATGCTCTCCTCATCAAATTCTATGATTTTCCCTATTCCAACCCATATAAAGGACACTCTTTTTTTTTTTTTTACTGTTGTGTTCTTTTTGTGCAAATTGCGATGGCAATTTGCTCAAAATTACACAAAATTGGACACCATTGTGCACATAATTTTGCGTAATGTGAATCTCGTAACGCAATTGCAATTTTATTGCATAAAGGCCCATTGCGCATGGCAATGTGAAATTGCAATCTCAATTGCGTGCAATTGATAACTATGGGCATATGTGTGCTTCATTCCTGTTCTGCAATGTAAATGGTTGCTAAAAGGTACCTATAGGTTAGACAAGTTTTAGCTTTTGTCTTGGATGCCTGTAATCTTTTATTAACTCCACAAGCTAACAGAGGTTCAATGTTATGTGTGTTTCATGAAACTGAGAATGTGATATGAAGGTCATTCATACCTTTACCATTGCATTTTCTGTTTTAATGTGGTGTTTGTGAGATAGCAGTGAGCAGAGTTTGTTAGCATTACTGTGTACATACAAATTTTTCATAGTCCAAGGGAGAGAGAGATAGAAGGAAATATAAGAAGAGAAGAAAGCATTACAGAGTAGCTATCATATCTTGTCAACTGATTATTGATCACGCTGGATGCAACTGCGTTTAGTAATAAAAATTCACTAAACCTTATCTTCATCATGCAAGTTCTTTCCTTCTGTCAAAAGTTTCATATTTCTTTCTTGTGTGGAAATCTCATGTTTTAACCTTACAAAAACTATCATGCAGCTCATTGCGATACAACTGTGGCAAGGATGCTTGTGGGTAACAAATGTGATTTGGAGAATATCAGGAATGTGAGCGTTGAGGAAGGCAAAAGCCTTGCAGAAGCAGAAGGTTTATTCTTCATGGAAACATCTGCCTTGGACTCAACAAATGTTAAAACGGCTTTTGAGATGGTAATTCGAGAGATATACAACAATGTCAGCAGGAAGGTCCTCAACTCAGACACCTACAAGGCTGAATTATCTGTCAACAGAGTGAGCCTTGTTGATAATGGGGCCAATCCAAAGCAAACCCAAAGCTATTTTTCTTGCTGTTCTAGATGACCTCGATTCTTATTTCCATCTAATATGCAAGTTGGTTTGTTTATTCAATTTGGTGGTTTGTTGGTTGGCTAATTAAACGGGTTGGTTTTATTCTTAATGGGTATTATTTGAAAAGTTCTTTGGTCACAAATGTAAAACATTATAGGTAAATGAAATTGCTGTCTTCAATTGTAAGCAAACAGGTATAGTTTTTGTAATTGGGATGCTAGAAGCTTGTAATAGCTCCACTAATAAAGTGGACAACCATTTTTATCCTGTCTGTAGAAAATGTCGCATGATGTTTGACTCTTGTTCTTGTCTATTGCATTTGAAAGAGTTAGTGGGCCTGTTTACATAGTCTCCTGCGCTTTGGTTTTATTGCTATGACTTATTTTCTTAAGTTGCATTGTTTACCTGCATACTGATCCTAGCCAAGGTATTTTAGTTATTGTGCTTCATGATGTAGGACATTTCCATTAATTATTTTTAAACTATAAAAATATCTGAGATATGGGTTGAGTTTTGCACAATCTTATATGGGATGCAACTTTTCAATTAGACGTTGGTCATGGCTCGTGATTTGCGACTACACGAATTCCATGGATGAAGTCAATAAGTGCCACTTTAAAATTTTTTTGGCTACTAATTAGTTAGTGCCTTTGGCTCGAGATCTCGCAATACTTAGGTGTTTTTATGCGTGCAACCAGTGTGGGAGAGAACGGGTGCCAGGGCTCCCCATAAAGAAAAAAGATATCGTTGTCTTGAAAATTTTTAAATTTAGTTTATAGATTTTTATTAAATTTTATATATAATTTATAATAATTTTAGAACTTTTAAATAATTTTTTACATATTTTACCTGAATTATTTCTAAAATCTTCAATTGATATTTAAATATTTTAAATTACAAAAGTAACACTTTTTTTTAGAAGGATGTTTTCTCCAAGTTCAACACCAACGCTTTACGTCTCTTGCGTGACAAAATTTGGATCGTGCAAATGCACCATTCAAAAACAAAACGCAGAGTTTAACTAGTTGCTTATATCTGTGCGTACACCAAACATTGCTATCTTTTCCCTTTTTTTATTATGTGTATCAATTAGTAAGCAACATATAATTACGCGTGTAACAATCCTCCTCTTTAAAAAGAAAATCTTGACTTTACCCCTACGTGTAACTTATGGCAATATACTGGTAATGTTAAATTAAATAAAAAAGAAAGTCATATTTTTAATAGTGCTGTAATATCTGATGTTATTTTAATACTTTTTTTTTTCTAAAATTTGAGTTTAAATATAAAATTATATATATATATATATAAAGTAATTTGTTGTCACAAAATCTAAGAGCAAAGAATGAAATGTTGGCAAATGGCAAATTTGAAAACAGCTCCAAAGAAATATTCAAACGAAAAAGATCTAAAATTGAGGGACGCTTTGAGATTGATCATCGTTGAGATTGAACATGAGATTGATCATCGTTCAGACCAATGCCCACTTGGTGGTGACCTCAAGGCTAGTTGAAAGGCCAATATAGCCTTGATATGGCCTGACGGGAATCGTCTTGAAAGCCTCAATGGTCAAACCGTCAAATGTTCATGGTTGAACATTTTGGGAGATCAAAAGGTCGTAGTAGCCTGTACTTGGCCACAAATAGTGGCTAATGCCTTTAAAAAAGTTCAGTAACATGTGGATGTCTATATGAATTCCTAACACCAGAATATTCTATTTTCATCTTCTTATTCTCCCTAAAGATCTTATATTCTTGCGACGTTATTAGCAAGATGCTTTACCCTTTTCAATAGTCAAGTAAAAGTACAAAAATTTTTTAAGCTCAATTGTTATAATTACACTTACTGTTGATTTTCTATCACATATGCTATTTGATGGTTTTTCTTATTTTTAATTCATTTATTGATTATGTTATTACTTTTATGATAGTTGTATCATGTCAACTTGAATTTGTGGCCCTTCACATTATGGCAAGAATTTTCTATCTTGAATAATAGATGCTAAAATTCATCTAGAAGCAATGGATCTTGGAAGGCACAGTCAAAGAAGCAAAATCATGAAATCCATTCAATTGGTATTACTTCATTCCCTTAAGTGTTAGATATGAATGAAGCAGCGTCATCACAGCCTGGCCAGAGAGAGAAGTTTTCCTCTCCACTGTCTCTCCCTAAACCATTCCTCCTCTCTCTCACTAAGCCATTTTCCCACAGTAAGGATTTTAATGGCAGAACCCAATTAAGATAGTGTCAATACAACATCAGAAATCATCGGCATACATCCTTAGCAAGCCAGATAATTACATAATAGCCACATCAGAATCTGAAGGCAAGAACAAAAGTAACAGAATAAATTCTCAAACCAGCCACAGCCGTGTTAATCTATGCCACAAATCATTACAATGAAGGCCACAGTTTCGTAGCAGAGAAAATGGGTTGGAAAAACTTGCCTTATTCGTTCTTCTTGAGACATAATTTTAGGAGCAGCAATCAAGATGGACCCCAAAAAGGCAGGGCTAAAACGAGGATCTTGCTGGGTTTAAGGGAAGACAATCCTAGCTCAACACATGAGCTGTAGCTAGGTAAATGCGATTACTGAAAACAAAAGATGTAGGAGAGATACTTCTGTGATGGGGAATTTGAGAGTAGAACGGGAGTAGAAGTTTCTAGTTTGATGAAGGGTGAAAACTTCAAAGCCTGGGAATAGAGGGGGGCTACATCGCGAAAGGGAGCTCAATTTCCGTGAAAGTGTATTTTGCCCATTGCTTTGTCCACTTGTCTTGTGTTTTATAGACGTGAGTCGGAGGGAAATCAAGCATGGGATACGAGATTAGAGGAACTTCAAGCTGAAAGAGAGTAAACACTGGTGGTTCTTGACTGGAGATTATCTTCATGCACTAATTGAGGTGAATCCTGTCCTGGTGATGAGGGAATGAAGAAAATGTGGGAAATGGACAAAAGAGGGTGGAAATTATGAGTGATTGGGGTGATTTAGCGGTAAGAAAAATGTGGGCTTTTCTTCCTATTTCATTTTTTTTTAGGAAAAATTAGTGCTAAGAACTCGTTTAAGTAAATAATTATTGTTAAAGATCTGAAAATATTTATTTATTATAAAAGATTAATTTTATTTTAGAAGATAAATAAAATTTTGTTGTGACAAAAATGTCCTATATTAAATAAACAAAATTTCTGCTTATTAGTTTTGTACTTGGAAGCATTCTAGCATATCTAGATAATAAAAATGATGATATAAGGACGAAATTCTTCTATTTATATATATAATCTTAATTATTATATTATTTTTTCTATTTTTTTAAGAAACATAGTATTTTTTTTCTTTCTTCTATTGTAATTTTCTTTAAATTTTCTTGCCACTTTTCTATACACATCATGAAATTTTTTTCATTTTTTTTCCAATTTCTTTTCTCCATTCCTCTATCTATGATACATGAAGAAATTTTATTTCTGATAACTTTCTTGAACTTTTACATAGAAGAAATTTTGGGAAGGAATTGTTAATATAATTTGCACCCCACTAAGAGAAAGGTTAGTTATGGGTGTTAAAAGATAATAACTAATTCTCAAATTAATAACAGATTATGATTTAAAAATGTTTATTGTCTTAGTTATGGGTAATTTAATCATGGTAACATTTTATTTATTTTTAAAATAAAATTAATTCTTCATAATAAATAAAAATTTTAAAATCCTTAAAAATAAATATTTCTTTAAGCAACTTTTTGACACTAATTTTTTCTGTTTTTTTAATTCCTAATCTTTGGGCGCTGGGTTAAAGCAAAATGGGCTGAAGGTAATAATTTGATTGAGTTCAGAGATATAAATTAAAAATAAAATTAAAATTGAAATTAAAAATTAAAACAAAATTAAGATTAAAAGTTATACAAACAAATGAGGTGTCTTTAGGGAATGAATATCCTTTTATATTAAATATCTTTAACCTTGATAGGGAATCTTTTTACAACACAATTTATTGATTGTCATTTTGACGAGACAATTTTTTCAACAATACGGGAAAACTACAAAGCTGGAAAAAGAAATTACATTGAGTGCATCATCTTTATCTTATTTTGATCCTTGCAGAAAATAATGTAAATTAGAAATTTAAAAGATTATTTATTTACAAAGTATTACCAATCAAATGCCAAATGCTTTCATTGATCTTAACAAAGTGACTAAATCCTATCAATCAACTGCGAATGCCCTAATTAGGATTAATATCCTAACAAGACAATTGGTTAATAGTATAGAAAATGAGTTTAAACCATGCTAGAAGCATGGCAAACCAAGTAGTTCCAAAGATAAAATCTCTCAAAAAGGGAAAAGGAACAAATGATAAAGATTGTCTTATTATGGAGGTTACAAAAACAAATGAGGGAATCAATGACATAATTATTAAAAAAAACTCTAGAAGAAGTTTTGGCACTTAAAAATAGTGAAAATGAAGAGATCTCAATAAGTTATGTTTCTTCTAGTAGAAGATGGAACTGAAAAGATACATTTGTTGAGAACATTTTTACATATAATGTAGTACTAAATATTATTGAAAATTAAATAGTGAGGATCTTAATCTTAAATCTATTGAAAAATATAGACTAAAAGTGATTGGCCAAAGTGGAAAGACTAATTCAAGTTAAATTGAATTTGCTTACAAAACAAGAGGTTTTTGGAAGTGTAGTCAAACACTTGAAGGTGTTAAATTAGTGGAGTACAAATGGATATTTGTACAAAAGCATAATGAGAAAAAATGATGTTATGAGATATGAAGTGCACCTTGTTGCACAAGAGTTCTTACAAAGGCTTGATATTGATCATGAAGAAACTTATTCTCTTGTGGTGAATGCAATTACATTTAATTATCATATTAGTTTGGCAATACATGAAGACCTTGATATGTGTCTAATGGATGTCGTTATAGCCTATTTATATGGCTCACTTGATAATGATATTCATATGAAAATCCCTGAAGGATTTAAAATTCTTGAAGCATGTAATTCAAGTTCTCAGGAAAATTATTCATAAAGTTAAATAAACCATTATATGGATTGATGCAATCTAGGTATATGTGATGTACACAACGAAAAAATTTTCCATTTTTGGTAGATATATAAAAAATTGGCCAACAAAATTAATTTCCAATGAATTTTCTAGTAGATTTATTTGGCCAACAAAAGTGTCATAGGTAATATTTTATAGCTACAATTGATGTTGCAGCAATATTACCTAATATTACAAGAGGATTGCCATCAATAAAATTTTAAAAAGTAGATGGTAAATTGATTAAATGTTTCACAATGGTTCCACTTTTATCAGAGGATAATTAATTTTATTGGCAGATATATCCCTAATAAAATGAATAAAATTAAAATACAAAAGACAGTTTGAATTTATTCTATAATAAATTTTCAAGGGATATAAATCCACCAGAAAAAATTATATCTGAATACATGCTGCTTCTATATAGTATAAACTAATTAGAGTATTGAAAATTGTTCATATCATAAGTGTATTCTTGTTACTCTTTAGATAATTCAACTTGTAAATTAGAAAAGAGAAAGGGCATGGAATTATGGCCATTTAATGGAGAGTTACAAAATCTTATATTTGTTTCAAATCTAACCTAAATTAGAATTAAAAATTATAACATAAATCATAATTAAGTTATAATTAACCTAAAATTAATTTAAATTTTATAAAATTTTTTATAGTCCCCTTAGCAATGGAGCCTTTTGGTAAAAAAATACACTAAAATTCAAATCCTAGTAGATCCATAACACTCAAACAAGACAATCCTAATTGCCAGTAACCATAATATCAAAATTTAATCACATCATCTACCCTATTGCCAGTAAGAAAGTCATCTACCCCTTTGCTAACAACCATAACATCAAAATTCAATCATAACAATTTAATTCTTTTAACCTAAATCCAAATACATGAGATGATTTCCAAATTAGAGAAAGCTAACTTTCACAACAACAAGAGAGATGCAGTCCCAGTCAACAATGAAGGGAAACTAAAAATAAGCAAAAGAAAACCATAGTAAGATGGAGAAGTGAAAATATAAAACTCAATCAATGCACTACAAATAGCAACAAGGAGGAAGAAAGAAGAAGAAGGCCATAGAAAGTCAAAGATCACTTAAAGAGGTCAGAAAAAGTGAAGGAGACCAGAGCAAGGGAGAGAATAAAGAGAGGAGATGAGAGAATGGCACCAGTAAGAGTGAGATGAGGAGTCCGTGGGACTCCCTCATAAAATGATTTTATTGGATCTCAAAATCATCAATAAAATTTAAAAAAGTTTTCAAAATTTTTATTGGCTACAAATAGTGATGGGTAAAAAGTTTTGGTACCATTTTCATAGTAAATGGAAGACTATTAGTTTTTGTTGGTGATTAAGAATTGCCACTAAATTAAATTGGCACTCGTTGGCAACTTGATGCATGGTAGTGAACTTTCTTGACTTCTTTTATTGGCAATTTTATATGCCAATAAAATAAATTAACACCTAGTGGCTGCCTTGATTCATACATAGTTGCATTTTACAAGCAATTAATGACATGAAAATTCAATGTCATAATGGCAGCCAATCAATGTCAATTAGCGACTAGTAAGATAACTCTTTACAACTTTTGCTACAAAACTTATAGTCAAATGCCTCTAATTTTGTTTTATTGGTGGCATTGATCATTAATGAATATGAGTTATAAATAAAGCTGTTAAATAGGTCAGGCCAACTAATATTAGGCCTGGGCTAATTTGGTATGGGCCAAAATTGCCCTAATTTCTTTTTAGCTAAAAAAAATTAAATATAACCCTAACCCTATAAAGTTGGTGATTAAATAAATTGGCCCTGTGGGTTAGTCCTGAATCTAATCTTAAATTTAAACCTAAACCTAAATTTAAATTATAAATTAATATAAATATTTATAAATTTAATCTTACCAAATATTTATTTAAAAAATTTATATTGTTAAATTTATTTAATTTAATAATTTAATATATAAATCTCAAACATCAAACTATTCTTAAATTATTTATAAAAATTTAACTATATGGTTCATGGTTTGGTAGAAAAAGAATTGGGTTATGACCTATGGGGGGGGTAAAGAAGGAGTTGAGTTATGGTTTAAGGATAGGTTGGATTTGAAAGTAAAAAATAAAAAAAATTGAAAAAAAATTAGGTTGGGCTAGGACTCATCGGGCCAAAAATGGCCTAAGTTTTTTGGCCGGAATTTCTACAAACCTTACCCTTGATTTTGTTGAGTGATTTAGAATTGGCCTACCGGTCGGGGCAAAATTGACAGTTCGAGTTATAACCTTTGTTTGCAGATTTTGCCGTTAAAGGCATTGACATCTTTATAGATAGATTTTCCAACGAAAAACTACCAGAATTATTCAAAAAAGTATTTGTTCGTGAATCAAACTATGTAGAAATAGTCCTAAAGCACTTTCATATGGATAAGGCATATCTATTAAGTATCTCGATGGTTGTAATGTCCTTTGATGTAAATAATGATCCTTGCTGGCCTCAAGAAGAAAGTAAAGAAATCCTTGGTCCTATAGCAATAGGTGCACGAATATATTTTACTAATAATACATCATATAACATTGCATTTTCTAAAAGAGTATTAATAAGATATAATACTTCTCCAACACAGAGGAATAGGAATTGAATTAAACATAGTAAAGTTTCAATGAGGCATATTCCTCATATGGACACTTAAAGGGGAAGTGTTATAAATATAACAATATTCATGTGGATGTTCATATAAATTCCTAAGCCCAAAGACATCAATTTTATAACCTCTATAATTTATGTGTATAGATTTGTATGCTTTCCAATTGATTTGTATTTACTCCTATCATATAACTCATTGGATCATGGTATTATAAATAAAAGCCATAAGAAGTATGTAAAGATGGAGAAAATACAAGAATACTTTATTTCCATCTTTTTTTTTTCTTTTCCCATCTTATATTCTTGCTAATTTTCTGTAGTTTCATAATAATTCTGTTTATTTCTATTGCTCATAAACGGCAGATTGTCAAGTATTGCCCTCCAACCCAATTCCATTCTCATTTCGTTAATGCTTTAATCTTATTAAAATTATTAGTGTTTATATTTGGGTTTCATTATTCTCACATATTAAAATTTATAAAAATTTTACTTAAAAATTTTAAATTATTAATTTTATTTAATCTCATAAATTAAATTATAAAATTTTTTAAATTTAAAAACACATAATTATTTTATGGGTTATGTGTCATCCCACTTAGGTAGGATATTTTAGAGACAAATAGAATACTCTACCGCTAAAATAGAGTATTCTAGTTTTTAATAACTCTTCTTTCTCCTTTTCTGCTAAGTGGCTCCTGCAATTAAATTCTGGGCGGCGGGTCAACCGTTGGTGTAAGACATAATTGAAAACCCAATAAAAAAAGCCAAACGATCCATCCTACCAAAGTTGCCACTTCCCACGACTATTTACAACCAATAAAAATGAAAGAAGAAAATTTCATCCCAATATAAAATACTCAAAAGTAGGAAAAGAAATCCATTTTTATCATCAACTGCCACAAACACAAAAATACATTGAAAATAACATAAGTGTGTGAGTGAGAGATCAACTGAGATCAGCTGACGCATCATGATTGCCCCAGCAGCAGTATGGATCTTCTAGAAACCTTTGCTACAAAGAATAAGACATCTTTCTTTTTCAGCTCCTACTACTTCGATTACTCTTGAGAGGATGAAGATAGTGACATTGAAAAAGACGGTAGCCTTATTTTATTTTCCAGATATTTTTTTCCTTTTCCCTGTTGGGGTTACACTGTTGATATCACTCACTACTGTGATCTCCAGTATTTTCCCATCTCAAATCCATTTCTGCAGTAGTGATAGTCCTCAATGGTTCTTTCAATCTGGGATTGTGTATTCATCACAAAAGGTCCATACTGAACCACTGGCTCATTAAGTGGCTGTCCTCCAATCAGCAGAAATCTCAAAGGCTTTGAGGAGTGATTCCAGACGCTTACACCATCTCCAAGGCTCAAAACCAGGACATGGTGAGCAATCACAGGTGATGAACTTAGACTCCCAAAAATCCCTTCCCCTTCAATCACATAGGCAAAACAGTTCCACGACTGTGGAATACTTTGATGTAATTGGGCACCAGGATTGAGTGTGAAATCAAGGAACATGGTTGGAGTTCGAGTATAAACTGGTGAATGGACTCCCATTGCTCCCCCTGCTATAACCCTGACTTTAACCCCATCTTGCTCTGCTACTGGTATGTCCTCCTTTAGAAGTTCTTGGTAGTTTGGCTCAGTCCTGGAAAAGAATTCAACACCCAATCATTATTTGGCACAACTTTTGTCTTTGGCAGATAAAAATTCGATATATTTACTATGTTTGGTAGTTAAAAAGGTCTTATTACATTTTGTTATTGGCAGATAAATTGATCCATAGCTGCACTCCCTTGTGGGTTCCTTCTCCTGCAGGCATTTCAGAGTGAATTATTCCTCTGCCTGCTGTCATCCACTGCACAAAAAGTCATAGAAAATGACAACAAAAAAGTAACTAGGCTACCCAATTGTAATTCATTCCTGTTTCACATATATATAAATAAATTCTGATTCTATTCAATATATAGTACTTTCATTTTCTGGAAGAAGAAAAAAAAAATTGTTCAATGAATGGAACTTACCTGAACATCACCAGTTCTTATTGTACCTTTGTGTCCAGCAAAATCTTGGTGAGTTATGCTTCCCTGAATTGTCCATGAATGAAACTTCTATAATTTTTACTCACTCACATTCAAAAAGTCAAACAGCTTAGAGCAATTGTTACTGTACCTGCAGCATGTAGGTGACGGTCTCAAAACCTGCAAACAATGTGCAAATAAAAACACTGGGAAATAAAGAAGAGGATGAACTATTGAACAATGAAAATATAGTTGAAATACCTCTGTGTGGATGGTCAGGAAATCCTGCAGGTGGAGACACTGCAAAGTCAACACGCCACTGTTAATATACTAAACATGATAACATCGGCTAAGAAGGAAATCAGAACAAAAAGGTAATAGAATATCTCAACAAAGTAGGCTTGAATGAAGCAACAAGGCGACAACGGTACCTGAGAAGTGATCCAACATCAAGAAAGGATCCAAACTCTTCAACTCGCTTCTGAGAATATTTTGTACCCCACAAAATGAAATTAACAAATTGTCCAAATTTTTCAATAACCAGATGAAGGAAACAAAATCAGAGCACCAGAAACAAATGCCCGGAAGGCTATTATGACATGAATAATCAAGTTCGATCAAATGAAGGACATAGAAAAAACAGAGTATTACCTTCCAATGCCTCTTCTAACAACAGCACCATCACCTTCCTGTTGAGATTTGGCTAGAATCTTCTTGAGAACCGACCTGGGTGTGTTAAAAGCAGGGGCCTGTTCTGATTCAGACATGATATTTGGAATTCGAAGAAATGAAAGTGGTGCTTCTGCTCCGTTATTAGTGGCCCTCTCTCTGTGGGTAGCAAAAGCAGAAGAAGGTCTCCAATTGATCAGTGAATGGTGGAGGTGTCTTACCGCTCTCATAAGCTGTGCTTGTTTGCGTGTCTTGAAAGTTCGGCCTTGATAATGGTTATATATAGGAAGCATTGCCATTGGGAATGTGGAAAGAGAAGAATAGCGCAGACAATAAGGGCTGGTTGGGTCTGACATTTGGGAGTTGGATTAACGGAGGCGTGTGGAAATACCGGGTGGGACCCACTTGCCATCCTTGCACCAATCATAATGATGACGCCAAGCTCTTGTCATCCTGATGAGGGCCTTCCCAGCCTTTCAGATTTTCACCGTCAATATATGTCGGTAAAATTTGATTCGTCGTTAAATTCTAAAGATTATTAAGTTATTGAACAATTGATTTTTAATCAATGAATTATCAATGGACTCATATATAGATTAAATAAAAATATCATATATTTGCTTTTCAAAAAATTTAAAGTGGGGGAGGTTAATTCATTCTAAAGATCAAATATACCAAAAGTCTTTATAATAATATTTACAAATTATTTATAAAAAATCTTTCATAAAAAATCTTAAATTTAAGTTATACAAGTGAAATGCTTTAAATCTTATCAATCTAATCTTATGACATAAATATGATATTTGTATTCACAATTTTTGCACGTTAAAGAAAAGGCACTTTTACAAAAATGTATATATTAATTTTGTTTTAGTAAGTCTAACAAAATTTTAAAAATTCTTCAATATGATTTGGCATGGAGGTCCTATGAGAATCAGAATTCGCTGATTTTAGGGGTTTTAATGGATGTAATTTAAAGAGATAAAAACAAATTTTAAAAATTAATAAGAGGAAAAGTAAAACCCATAAAAAAAGGCATAATACATCATATTTCCTTGCATTTTAGTTCATATACAAAAAATTCTTTATAGTATCAATTAAGATAAATTATTGTATATATTTCAAAAATTATATAAATTACTTTACATATATTAATTTAAGAGTAATTTAAGATAAATGAAAATAATTTAAGAAATTTAAGGATAATTTGAAATATGTGTTACCTTCATATATCTTAATTTGAGAATAATTTAGGATAAATGAAGGTAATTTAGGGTATCTTAAGATAATTTGGGATATGTGGAGTACTTTATATAATTTTTGAAGTATGTGAATGATTTGTCTCAATTAATACTATACAGTACAATAACCTAAAGTATAAAAATTTAGTATATTTTGCTCTAAAAAAAATTAAAGAATATAAGAAGAAAGTCACCAAAATTATAATAAAATTAAAATATCCAAATTCATTCTTTAAAATGTGCAAAACCAAAGTCATCTTAAGAAACGAAGCTAGAGGCATGTAATGGAGCAACAATTTGGATTTTAGCAGAGACAAGTACAAGAATTTCATGTTCAACGATGGAAATATGCTAAACAGATGAACTGACCTAGCAGATTTTTGGATGGAATGGTAATGGTGAAAGGAAAGATGCTTGCCACTGAAAGATCTCATGCCTCGCACTAGATAGTCCGAAAATTCAGGGGTGGGCATCGGGTGAGGTAGGAATTTGGGCCTGAAGAAGTAAAACCAGTTGAAACCGAACTCTTTTCGCCTGGGTTAAGGTCTAGACCCGACAGATCTGGTTTGAAACGATTCGAGTGGTAATGGGTTGGTGCCAAAGTGGGAAAACTTTCCAACTCTCTCTACAAACCCATGGATTCTTTCATAGATACACCAGCACAAGCTAGAGCAGCGTTTCAATCTGATTCATTTGGTGAGGTGGTGTACCCCGCATGTCCTCTGGTGGTGGTGTTCAGGCAAGAGACAAGGACAAGCAAAAGGAGAAGGCCATCCCCAACATGACCCTACCGCTGTGCGCATGTTTCTTGAGGAGGATTAGTCACCAAGCTGGGTTTTTCTTGTAGAAATATGTTGTTGGGGTGAGGAAGTGTTGAAGGAGGTGGCATTTTTTTCTCTTTTCCATTTGCTTTGCACGAATGCCTACTTCCAACTAAATAAATATAGTTTCAATTTGTAAAGTTTCTCTTCTCCGTATAAATAATTACAGATTCCCAATAGTAGACTTTGTAAAACGGATTTCCAATGACAGGCTTTGAAAAGTTTCTCTTACCTCTTAGTTTGCACTGGTTTCAAGTTCTGAAATAGAATAATCATGTTAGCGTGTGTTGAGTAACCGGGGAGCCTCGGACAAAAAACACACATGACAAACATTGGGTTAATTGGGTTCCGGTGGGTCAGAATTTAGAAAATTGAACCCGACCCAATTTAAACCACCGACAAGGCGACAACCAACCAATAAACCATTTTAACCCATGACCCAACCCAATCCGGCCTAAGAGTGATTTTTAAACAATTTTAATTGGATTAACCCGCCCACCCCTACAAAAATTCGTTACATCAATTAATTTGTTTGACACATCATCAATCAAAGGATGGCAGTCATGGTTCTATCTACATGTAGATGGAATTTGCATGGTAATATTCAATAACAATTCAATAAAAAAAAATATAGCCAGTTTTTAAGATTGAGTAAAGTGTATTTTGTCCTATTATCTTCTTAGTGTCCCTTCCTTCATCTATGTAGGGAAATTGTATATAGAAAAGAAAAAAAATACTTCATAGTAAAAAAAAAAATGATATAATTAGGGAAAACATTCTGTAAAATGATATTTATAAGAAAGTTTTTAAAGTGTCGTTAGTTACTATTATTTTTGTAGCTCTTAGACTATGCATACTTCAAGTTTACATCAAAATTTATTCAATAGTCAAGTCTTTGATGTTCATGCATGGCCCTAGAGAACTACATCTCCAAGCTGCCAAGATAAATCTTCGTCATGTCAAAGATAGTCTGCATGATGGACTTTTACACTTAGCTATCCTACTTAGGTTTTGACTGGGGAGACCCCGACACAGGTTTATTGTTGTCATTCGCTGTACTACAAAAGCTACCTGCCGCCACGATGGGATTGTTATTTGAAATTATAAAAACAAAATTTTAGACAACAAGAACTGCTAAAATATCTTGGTCACACATTCTACTTGTACTGTATTGTTTGCGAGGATGTTATAAATGGTTATGGTTATACTTATTGTACTATATTGTCTTTTACTTTCCGCCATGCTGTTCAATGTTCGCATATTTTCGCTTAGCTTTTATTCATGGTGTACTCAATCAAGTAATGAATGTATCCTTTTTTTTTTTTTTTTGGGTTGAGAATGAATATATGCTTTTAAAATAAGAAAACATTAAAGTTTTTCTTTGTTTTGGTATCGAATTTATTATTCATGATTGATGACATTTTTGTAAATAGTTCAAAAAATTTTATCCAATTGATGACTCTATCCAAATAATTTGTTTTTAAACGTTTTTCTCAAAACAAGTTTATCAAATAAGTTTTTGTTTTTCAAACAAAAAATCAATACAAACAAGTTTGACCTCAAAAATTAATTTAAGACAGTAAACTAGAATTAGTCATTCTATACCCATAAACTAAAATTTATAAAATTTTATTTAATATAATTTAAACTATTAAATTTATTAAGCATTATTATAAGAAATATAAAAATTATTCTTGAATCTATACCTAATAACTTAAGTTTTTAAAATGACTAATTCCTTGATATAGTTTCAATAGTTCTATGACTAAGTAATCAAGAGTTCAATTTATTAACAAAGAAAAAATAAAGGATATATGCCAACTTTCAAAACCGAAAAGCAAAACTCATATTTGAGACTATAGAAAGAATTTGTGTCAAAATTGTTTATGGATTTGGCTGTCATTGACTGGTTGGTTTTAGTTCTACAAATACTAATTATGTAATTCAATTAATTGATTCCTTTTGTAAGTGATACATGTTTAGGATGTTTCATCTTTTTGGGCTTAGACTTATTATTTAAGAAAGTGTGAGATCATAGTTTGTAAAACCTATTATTGTAGTTTGTAGACTATGATAGGTGTTCAACGATTAGGTTTTGATGTTTAGAGGCCCAATCTTCTCTCTTGACTTATAAATATTTATTTATTAATGACCACCATTTAAAGCTTAGTAAACTAACAATTTTATCCCTGAAAGATTTTTGCGTTAAGGTACTTCCTTATAAATTAACTATCATTTTAGTGCTTGAAAAATGCACAAGAACAATTTAGTTCCTAAAACCCTAAATTCTAAAATCTCAAAATCCTAAAATCTTAAACCTCAAAACTTACACCCTAAACTTAAACCCCAAACCTCAAAGCCATTGATCAAATTTAACATCTTAAATCCTAAAATACTAAAATCCAAAATTTTAAATTCTAAACCCTAAATCACAAAATTATAATCATAAACTTAAAACCCCAACCCTAAAATCATAAATCAAATCCAACACCACAAACCCTAAAAACCTAAATTTGAAACCTTAAATCCTAAAACCCTAGACCCTTAATTTCAAATCCCTAAAATCCTAAACTTAAACCCCAAAATCTTAAAACCATAAATCAAATCCAACACTC
The DNA here is from genome assembly GCA_037013595.1 of Dicorynia guianensis. NCBI lineage: Eukaryota > Viridiplantae > Streptophyta > Magnoliopsida > Fabales > Fabaceae > Dicorynia > Dicorynia guianensis. The sequence goes on along the minus strand of JASUAB010000012.1, from coordinate 28,221,274 downwards.
TAAATCTTAAAACCCCAAAACCCTAATCCTAAAATCTTAAATTTTAAATCTCAAAGCCAAATTCTTAAACATTAAACCCAAAACCTAAAACCCAAAACTCTAAACCTCAAACTCTAAAACCATAAATCTTAAATTCCAAACCCCAAAGTTCTAAAATCATATATCTCAAACCCTATATCTTAGGGACTAAATTGTTTATGTGCCTCTTTTAATAAATGTTTTAGGGTTTAGAGGTTTGGATTTGATTTATGATTTTAGGGTTTGGAGGTTTAAGTTTAGGTTTTAGGACTTGGTATTTTGGGTTTAGGGTGTTATATTTGATTTATGGTTTTAAGGTTTGGGGTTTGAGTTTAGGATTTTAGGATTTTGAATTTGGAGTTTAAGATTTAAGAGTTTGTGGTTTTAGGATTTAGGATGTTGGATTTAATTTATAGATGTTTAGGGTTTGAGGGTTTTGAGATTTGGGATTTGGGTTTTATGATTTAGGGTGATGGATTGATTTATGGTTTCAGGGTTTGGAGTTTTAGAGTATTGAGATTTAAGATTTAAGATTTAGGATTTAAGTTTTTAAGGTTTGGTGTTGTAGGGCTTAGGGTGTTAGATTTGGTTTATGATTTTAGGGTTTGAAATTTAAGTTTAGAATTTTAGGGTTTTAAGATTTAGGAATTAAGATGTTAGGGTTTTTGTATTTTAGAATTTAAGGTGTTGAATTTTTAGGGGTTTAAGTTTAGGGTTAGGATTTTAAAATTTTGAGATTTCAAGTTTTAGGTTTAAGGTTTTGAAACTTGGGGTTTTAAGGACCAAATTGCTTATGTGCATTCTTTAGAGATTAAAATAATAATGAACTTATAAGAAAAGGGACATGAAGTGTCAACGTGGTACTTTAACGGGCCAACAATGCAATTTAACAGTTCATGCAAGCATTTAACGTGCTTAACGAGACAAGTCATAGGCCCACCAAGTCCCACTTAGCAAAGGGATTATTTTTAAACGGTTCTAACTAGTTCCAAGACTAAATTGATTGTGTAATTTTTTAGGGATTAAATTTTTATTGACAGAATCTTTAAGAGATGAAATTGTTAGTTTACTCTTTTAAAGTCAGTCAATAGTTGATTAGTTTTTTTTTTTTTTTAAAAGGGAAGGTTTATTCTTTACATGTACATGTAGGGATAGGCACGATTTAGCTTAGTTGGGTTCAAGCTATAAAATCAGCAATCGAATGAAATCGATACACACATAATCCTCAACTGAAGCCGACCAAACTACAGACTTGACTAAAGGTAAGGTGAGTTGATCAGGTTGGAGAGATTTTGGGAGGGGTTGGACAAGTTTCCTCTTCATTCCTTCTGCAATTCTTGGTCGCTTTCTAAAGGTTGACTAGTGTTTGGCATGGGTGCTTGTCCACATTAAAATCGCAAGAGGAGAAGGCATTGATTCACGACAAGATTGACAATCAAATTGACTTCATCAGCGCCATTAATGGCAAGATTGACAACTAGGTGTAAGTTGAGATATGTAAATGGAATCTCAACAGTACAACTTGCTTGTAAATTTTCTTCCATGTGGGTAGTCCATATTCCTACAATGTTCTTGAGCTTTCCTTGGCACAAGAGATTCCTAAACTTAGAACTGCACAGCCTCATCCTAGATCGATTACATGTCTCAATCATGACCATGTGACGAAGAAGGAAGAAAATACTAAGACAGTTACACCAAGCATAGTGGGTTTCTTGCTTTGCTTTCTCAATTTCTCTCATTATATTTTACTTAGCACTTTGATTTGATTCGGTGGGTTTAAAGGGATTTGCTAAACGAGATGGTATCATGTGCTGTCAATTTATTTTTTAATCTAAAAAATAACTATTTAGTAATTAGTTACTAATTTTTATTTTTATTGATTTCTTATTTTACCTACTTTATACTCTGTTTTCGCAATATCCTAGGAGTGTTATTACACTTCAAGCTTTGTGCTATGAGGGCTTTCCAAAGCTTTGTGCTATGAGGCTAGGAATCAACTATGCAATATACACCTCTAGTTTGCCACACTAAAGAGAGCTTAGAAGTAGGGAAGTTAGTCGTTGATCAGGCACCTCTATATCCCTGCAGACTAGGTTACTAGACAATGACAAGTGCACCTGACTTCTCTGAGTTGGAAAGAAAATTGCCTAAAAAGTAGTATAGCATTGATTTTGAGCGTTCATTTCGGTCTGAGTTTAGGTTATCGCGAGTTAACAATTCTGTAACTCGCATTGAGCAAATGAAACTATATGAAACCATTTGTTAACCCATATTAACCCAGATGTGATCCAACCCAAATTTTTGCAAATTTGTTCCAAGTTTAATTAGTCTCAGTATGTGTTTTATTTTATCATTATATGAAAATAGGAACTCAAACCTTAAGGGGTTGATGTTCTTGAAGAGACCTTTAAAATCAAATTTTTATAACACTACTTATTTTAAAAAAAATTAAGCTCACCCGAATTGAAAAAATCAAAAGGATTACACCTGAAAATACTTTCTAATTCATAAAAAAAAAAGAAGCTCAAATAGTGTCATATAAAAAGCAATGTAATATATAAAGAGAAAAAAACACTTTCACACTTTTATTAATTGCATGCCTACTGCAAGCCTAGAAATTGTGTATGCTGTTATTTTTAAACCACGATTTATGAAGACTTTTCAAAGGCAGCAAAAGGATTAATATATTGAGTCAAGAGGATTTAGAAAATAAATCAAGAGCAGATAGCGTTAAAATATATATATATATATATATATATATATATATATATATATATATAAATCCCATCCTCATTTCATTGACAGACACTTTATACCTCGCAAAGTAAAATTTTTTTGGAAAAAAATGGAGAGACTCTTCATATCTCCCAAATCTACCAAGCAAACTGAAAGAATTTGAACTAGATTTTCTAACACAAGTGTCTTTTATTTTGCACACACCTCAATACTCTTTTCATCTTCCTGATAATTCCTCATTAATTTTATTTTTGGGTTTACAATGTCACTCTCACTTACTACTGGGATCTCCAATATTTGCCATTTTCAAACCCATTCTTACAGTACTGATAATCTTCCATAGACTTTTGAATCTCAGACTGTGTGTTCATGACGAAAGGACCATACTGAGCCACAGGCTCATTAAGTGGCTGCCCTGCAATCAGCAGAAACCTCAATGGCTTGGAAGATTTATTCCACACAGTCAAGCCATCACCAGGACCCAGAAACACAACATTGTAAGCCCCTGCTGCTGATGAACTTAAGGTCCCAAAGATCCCTTCTCCTTCAAGCACATACACAAAGGAATTCCATGACTCTGGAATACTTTGATGCAACTGTGCCTCAGGTTTGAGAGTGAAATCCAGAAACATGGCTGGAGTTCTTGTATACACCTGGGAATGGACTCCAAATGCTTCCCCGGCTATGACCTTAACCTCAACCCCATCTTTCTCTGCTCTTGGAATGTCCTCCCTTCGCAGGTCTTGATACTTTGGTTCAATCCTGAAATGACAAAATTCATATACCCACTATAGAAAACTTTATTTGAAGGAGTTTTACTGGGTCAAAAGGGAACTCAAAAGAAACTTGATTACATTTTATCTTTTCTGGATAAATTGATCCATAGCTGCACTCCTGTATGAGTTCCCTCTCCTGCAGGCATTTCAGAGTGCATTATTCCTCTGCCTGCTGTCATCCACTGCAAAGCATCATACAAACACAAGACAAAATTTGCTGTTATTCTTCCAGCGACATTGCTTTTATTTGAGTTTCTCTTTAACAGCTTTCGCTTTTTCTGCAGAAAAGAAATTGCAAATGTTGTTCTATCACTGCTCCTACCTGAACATCACCTGCTCTTATTGTACCCTTATTGCCAGCAAAATCTTGATGAACTATTCCTCCCTAAAATTCATAACAAACACTTATAAAAAATATTTTTAAGTAATCAAAATTTTGCACCACTTTTACTGTACTGATCTCTGCATAGGGATCGATCAAGATCCTTATACAAGAATTATGACATAAAAAGTGGTGTATGAAAAAAATTGATGTAAAAGTAAAGATTAATCTGAATGAGAGAAGCTGTTTCTATGTTAGGTGTGGGAACCGTTAAATCAACTGAATTTTACAAATTAGTTAGTAAAATTTAATAAATTTAATGATTTAGATATGTAAAATGAGCACTATACAGAACTAAAAGGGTGAGAATTGAGAGGCTGTTAACTGAATTATAGTCAAATGGAGGATGTGCTGAAATAGATGTACCTCTAGAATGTAAGTGACAGTCTCAAAACCTGAAAAGAACAGGAAAATCAAATGTAAGTGTATTCAGAAGTAATTAATATTGATCAAACAGATGCAGAGATTAGGCAAAAAAATGAAAAACCTCTGTGTGGATGATCAGTGAATCCTCCAGGGTAAGTCACTGCAAAGTGAAACAGGTGCAGAGATTATGCAGAAACATCAGGAAAGAACAGAAGAAAACGGAACACAGAAGGCAGAGCAGGCTTGAACTGATCATGATAATACCTGAAAAGTGATCCAGAGCCAGAAAAGGATCCAAACCCTTGAACTCACTTTTAGAACAGGAAAAAAAGCATTAAACCATCCAGTACCCATATGTAATAATTCAATCAGAACTGAAAGAATCAAAGACTCTCAAGATCCCAGAAGGCCACAAATGCAATTTATTACCTGGCAATGTTCCTATTGGCCATTACAGGATTGCCTTCGTTTACATTTCTGGCAAGAACCTTCTTGAGTACAGATTTGGGTCTGCTAAAAGCAGCGGCTTGATCAGACTGAGACATGCTATTTCCCACCAAAGAAAGGGCTCTTCTTCTATCAGCTTCTCCCAGGATATTGGAATTGGTACAACTTCTCCAATTGAAGAGCAGCAAGTTGTGCCTTATAGCTCGCATACGATAATACTGTGTGTTTGTCTCTGCCTTGTTGGGTCTTTATATAAATCCCACAGAACCATTGACAATGTGGGGTAAGAGGAAAAAGAGAAGCATTGAAAATTGGTTGATTTTCAAAATGCAATGACGCACGGCCTTTGAATACTTAGAACTTCCAGATTGGAGGTGGGCCATAACAATGATGACGTCATTCATTTCGCAATGATTCTAGACCTTCTTACTATTCTTTGCCGCAATTGATGAATGAGAACCGAAGATTTTTTTATGTGGTCTTCCCACGAGCTCTCTCAAGAAAAATACGAGAGAGAGGAAATTGGGTTTGAAAGATAGAGGGGGTTGAGATTGACAGAGCGTGAATAGTCTTTACTTGTACCTATCATTTCTCTTGATGAATTTTCAGGATTCTTTACCTACCTACCACAAAAAATATTCATAATATTATTAAATACATTTAAATTTATATGCAACTTAACTCTTTACAGATTTTTAAAAAACTTAAATATTTCCTAAAAGAATGATGTTACACATACAATGTGATTATACAAAATTTAGATTTGGATCCTTAATTTTTTTTTCATTGACTTTGATAATTTTTTTTATAATTTAATGCAAAAAATCTATTTTTTCACTATTTTTTATTTTAATTTTATATTTATCTTTTTTTTACTTTTCTTGACTTTACATAATGGGATCCTAGTATATAAGAGTTATATAATACTAATACGAAGGTAGATTTTTTGTGTAATCTTTATGTAATCACAATGTGTGTTAAGTAATATTATTTTTAAAAAAATTTAATCGTACGTAAACAGAGTATATTGTTTGTGAATAAAAATTTTAGAGAGATAAAATAAAAAAATAGAGAATGTGAAAAATAGTATCAAAATATGCAAAATTAAATTATACATGCGCTTATCCCTCTTAAAACAGAATCCTGTTCACAAACTTTATAATTAAAACTTCTAAAGTTTCAAACCAATTCATCCTTTATTGTTTTGTTTTCATTTATAAAGCAATGGAGAAGGGAAATTGTCTTCCTTTATTTAGTATTTTGTTTTCGTTAAATAATGCGATTGAAGTATCATTTTGAGTAGACACCAGAATTCCTTAATTAGCAACTCTAATTTTCTTTTCTTTCCTCTTGAAAAATGTATTAACTAAATTAATTGTAGTTAATTATTTATATTGTCTTAAACTTAATCAAATAATATCTTATTAGAATTTATTTTAAAATATCTTCTTTTTTATTTAATATTACATGTAATATATATGTCTCAATTTAATAATAAAAAATGCTACGTACATAAGTAAATATGCCCCCAAACAAAACAAAACTATTATGTTTTTCTCAAAGATAGATTATAGGATAATTGAAAAAGAAATCATTCGTTGTACCAGAAAAAAAGAAAAGAAATCATTCGACTGTTTTTAGACTATTCTTCATAGAATGTCATCAAAACTAAGAGAGTTTGCGTAAAAATTCAAGAAACACGTTTGTTATCTAGTCAATGAAGGGTATTAAACATAATCAACTCACACAAAACTTAAAGGCAATATAATGAATCTGAAAAAGGAAAGAGATTTGTTTAGGAAATAAGTAGAGAGATATTTCATATAAGATGTTCTGAGCATTTGTCCAAACTATTTATTTCTCTGCATTACTCACTTTTTATTTTGTTAGACATTGTTGCTCTCACTAGTCACTACTGAGATTTCCAATATTTGCCCTTCTCAAATCCATTCTTGCTGTACTGATAGTCCTGCATAGCCTGTTTGATTTCAGCTTGTGTGTTCATCACAAAAGGGCCCTGCTTGGCCACTGGCTCATTAAGTGGCTCCCCAGCTATTAGCAGAAACCTCAATGGCTTTGAAGATTTATTCCAAACGCTTAGACCATCACCAGCCCCTAGAAGCAACACATTGCAAGCCCCTGCTGGTGCTGTACTTTCAGACCCAAACACTCCTTCCCCTTCAACCACATAAACAAAGGCATTCCATGATTCTGTAATGCCTTGATGCAGTTCAGCTTCTGGCTTGAGTGTGAAATCTAGGAACATGACTGGAGTTCTTGTGTAAACCTTTGACTTGACTCCCAGTGCTTCTCCAGCTATAACCTTAACTTCAACCCCATCTTTCTCTGCTTTAGGAATGTCCTCCCTGAGCAGGTCTTGATACTCTGGTTCAATCCTGAAACACAAATTCAACAGACCCATTTTGATTAGGCACCGCATCAAAATTTGAGGCCTTTACAGTATATGCAACTATGTATCATGAATTTTCTACCTCCTTGCTGCTCATTCTCTCTCAATTAACCATAACCACATGACAATTAGCTTTAATTTCTTCTCATATTTGGTGAATGATTCAAAAAGCTTTGTCCCACATAAAAATGGCAGAAGAAAGTTTCACAAAATTTAACATAATCTTGGGATTCATTAGATTTTATAATTCGGTATATATGTAGAACTTAATAAATTTAATAATTTAAATTTTTTAAGTGAGAATTTTGTTAAATTTAGTTTGTGAGAATAGATAAATGTTTTAAATTTGAAATGATAAAAATGTATTTAGTTTGCGAAAATATTTTTTATTTTCATTTGGATTCATTTTTATTGAAAATAATTTTCTTTTGAAAATGTTTATATTATAGAAAATATGTTTGATTTGCATTAATTAAATTCTATTTTTAGAAAATGAAAATAATAAAAATGCAATTGATTTAGATTTAAGAGTTAAGTTTTAAGGTTTTAGATTTGAGTTGAGGGTTTAAGGATAAAGATTTAAGGTTGAGGGTTTGAGATTTAGAATTTAGAGTTTTGAATTTTGTGGTTTGTGATTTAGGATTTGGGGTTTGTGGTTTAGGAGTTTAGGGCTTACGGTTTGTGATATAAGGTTTGGGATTTTAGACTTTAAGTTTTTTGAATTTTGTGTTTAAGGTTTTAGGATTTAGGGTCAAGGATATGGGGTTAAAGATTTAGGGTTTAAGGTTTAGGTTCTAAGGTTTAAAATTTTAGGGTTATGGTTTGGGATTTTAGGTTTTGGAGTTTAGGATTTAGAATTTAGAATTTAAAATTTAGAATTTTGGGATTTATGATTTAAAATTTTGGAAATAACAATTTTGAGTTATGAAATTTATGATTTAAAATTTAGGATTTTAGGGTTTAAGAATTTAGAATTTAAAATTTTGAGGTTTACGATTTAAAGTTTAGGGTCTTAAAATTTTGAATTTGAAGTTTACATAATAATTTAAAAATTAACACTGCATTTTCAATTTACGTTTTCAAAATTTTATACAAAAAACAGAAAAAACATCTTTTATTGTTTTCAAAATTTACCTTATTTTGAAAACTATTTTCTAAAAAACATTTTAATTTTTTTGCAAGTAAATATGTTTTCATTACTACTTTCTATTTTCACTGAAAATAAATATAAAACACATGCAAACCAAGTGTACCCTACGTATCTGGTCTATATTATTAAAGTGCAGCCACCGAGTCGCTAATGGTGCAAATCACAACGCACCATTAGCAACCTGGTCACTAATAATGCATTATGCACACCTAGTGTAATGACCCTACATGTACTCAGATTTCCCATATTATGACTGGGTCAAAGAGAGAGACCAAGTATTTCTTACATTTTGTCTTTTTTCAGTAGATTGATCCACAGCTGCACTCCAGTATGAGTTCCTTCTCCAGCAGGCATTTCAGAGTGAATTATTCCTCGGCCTGCTGTCATCCACTGCACCACAGATTAATAACATCCAAAGAACAAACAGTTTCAGTTTGAATTCTAATAACACTGTTTTGATTTCTGAGAAGAGTTGGAAAGGAAGAAACTATCCAATTAATGGAACCTATACCTGAACATCACCAGCTCTCATTTTGCCCTTGTTGCCAGCGAAATCTTGATGAATTAAGGCACCCTAAGATGGTGAAAGTCCATAATATATAAAAATTTCCAACGATTCATTCCTTTCTAACTGAAAAACTTTTGGGCAAAAGATAGATATACCTCTAGGATGTAGGTGACGGTCTCAAAACCTGATAACCATGTCCAAATCAAAATATTAAAAAATCAACTCTTCCATATGTATTAATAATTAGAAATGATAGTCCCATATATGTATAAAGACACAAAACCCTTACAAAATGTGAAAGGAGATGAATTTAGATTCTTTTAACTGGGGATTTTGTGAATATCAGTTTGTGAAAATAGGATTGATATACATTGCCAACTGCTAAATAAAATAAATGCAAACACTAGAGTACAATGAAATACCTCTGTGTGGATGATCAGTGAATCCTCCAGGGTATGTCACTGCAAAGTTAAACAAGCCAAACAGAGCTTAAACTACTAAAACTACCATAGCCAAGTACAGAAGGAACCAGGTATTTATATCAGTATAGTACCTGAAAAGTGATCGAGAGCCAGAAAAGGATCCAACCCCTTGAATTCCCTTTCAGATTGCGATGTCCCGGGAAGGAAACCAACAAATCATCAGTCGGCAAGCAAATCAATAAAAGAAAATAATTATGAAGCAAGGAAATACCCAGAAACCTGATTATGCAGTCAATACATGAGCACTATGATTACCTTGCGATCCTATTAACCATTAAAGGATTGACTTCATTTACATTCCTGGCAAAAAGCTTTTTGAGCACCGATCGGGATCTGGTAAGAGAAGGGGATTGATCTGACTGGGACATGCTAATTCCAGCAAAAGAAAGGGATCCTCTTCTACTAATGCCTACTAAGGTAGGAGGAGAACCTCTCCAGTTAAACAATAAGAGAATAAGGCAGAAAACGAAGCTGAAGCCCACAATCAACAAGTCTGTAATCGTCCTAATGGAAGCTCTCATATGCTGTCTACCCCTGCTTTATTTGCAAGTGTTTGGGACCTTATGGTCAAAATATATAGCTGAGCCCCCATGAATAATCTGGTCAGACAAGTTGAAGGAAGAAGGATTCTTTGGGGTCTGTATCACACTCACATCATCCATTGACTATTCTCATTCCTTCAATATGCATGCTTTGACTGAAGTTCAAAGGAGAATGTTATTTACAAAAAATAGAGCTATTTTGACATATTTTAGGTAGAAGTGTGAAATTTACACAATCTTCGCTTCTAGAAATTTGACACAAATTATTAAAAGGTAATACTTGAATTAGAATGACTTAAATAAAGCCAATTAATTGTTAATGCTATTGCATAATAATTTATGTAAAAATTATTAAAAAAAACTATAAATATAGTACTCTTCTATTTAATATGATCAATTTTGCTGCACAAGCGAGAACCATATCAACAACTATTAGGTGTCGAAGGTATTTAAGATTTTATTTATTAAAAAATTAATTATTTTAAAAATTTAACTCTAACATATTCTCTAACGCGATTGCCTTTTTAAGTATGAATTATGAATAATTTTTTAATTTTAAATGATAGTAAAAATTTAATTTTTGATCATTAACTCTAATATTATATCAAATAATTATTTTAAAAATTTAAACAATTAAATAAAAATTTAAAAATATATTTTCTATGTTTTCTCTCAAACACTACCAACAAGCTAAAAATTTATAACTGAAGAGTGGAATGCATGAAATGGAGATTTTGGGCTATATAAAAGAGTCATGGTTGCGGGATGGGAGGAGTAAGGGAGGACGGCAGAAGACAATGGAGTGGAGCGGCGATGCAACACCCAGTGGCGCCAACTTTTAGTTTAAATTATTTTAAATATATTATTATCTTAAATTAAATTTTATTATTACATAAATTATTTTTATAATAAAAATATATAAAATTGTAATAAAAATTATTTATTTTATTTTTTATTTTATTAATAAATAAACTGTTCACAAACTTTATGAGTTGAATATTAAAAATTAGAGGCTTAGCTCATTTAATTAACAAGTTTATAATAATATTTAAATTTATTATTTAATATGTTCAAATTGAACTTTAAACAATTTACCCAAAATAATTGACACATAATTCATTTTATTTATCCCCTACTTTTAGTAGAAATATGCCAACTACATTAATATTGTCACATGAGAAGTAGGCTTGTCAAAACGGGCCGGCCCGCCCCGACCTGCATAAGCCCACAACTAGGCAGGGTAGGGCGGGCCGGCCTGCATAATTGGCGGGCTAGAAAATCTCAGTTCAACCCACCTTGCAGCGGATTGCGGGTTAAGTGGGCTAGCCTGCTAATAATTAAAAAATAAAAATTTTATTAAAAATTAAAATTTATAAATGATAGTAAATGACTAGTTAAATTTAATATACTAATTTTAAAATAATTACAAATGAATACAATCAAATTTGCCTTTTAATAATGTACCTAAAAGCATAACCTGAATTTATCTCGTAATGAATTATAAAAATCTTGATCCTACTCATAAAATTGCTAATATGCAACATCATTTTTTAGGCAAGGCTTCAACAATATTACTAACATACATGCACAATAAAACACATGCCTACAAATATATAAAGGTCATGTTCCTATATGTGACAAAGTCTAACATTGATGTCATTCAAAATAAACTACATGTTAATTGAAAATAGAGTTATGCTATTATACATTTATACCACTATTCCTATATATGCAATGTTTGAGTTTTGTACCTTAAATTATGATAACATAAAAGCTGAAGAACTTAATACAAATATAAAGATAATACTTTCTGCTTCAAAAAATAGTATATAAATGTGATATTGATGATAGTTATGTAACAACACAAGCTTTATACTATCACTTGAATGATTCAGAATAAGTTATTGTATAGTATAATAATTTGTCTTCTCTTTGAGCTCATCAATTTTTACTTGCTTTTTAACTTGAAACCTTTCAAAAATTCTTTTGTTTTTACAGTTACCTATAAAATCACACATTATATATAAGATATTCAAAACATAAGAAAATTATATCTAAACTGTATGAGGATCCTGCTTAAATTACATAATCCAAATCGGAATCAAATGACAATCATTTAACTTGTCCTCCTTTTCCAATTCATATCCATTGATCTTGTTGTCATAATAGTATAACTTATAGCAATTTTCTGAAAGTTGAAACTATTTTAAATGATATGTCATTTTAGAAAAAAATTTAAATAATGCGGGTTAAAACCCACGGGTTCAACCCGCCTCAACCCGCATTGACCCGTAGGTTATGCAGGGGCGGGCTAATTTACCCGCGAATAAATGGACCACTTATATAGCAACCCAACTCACCCCTTATGCAGGGCAGGGCGGGCTAGCCCGGCGGGCTCAGTCCATTTTGACATCCCTAATGAGAAGTGCCATTTTGTTAGGCATTACTATTAGTCTACGGCATAATTCAGAGTGTTTGAAATTTTTAGTATTTAAAATTGGAAAAAAAAATTATAATGAGAAGGGGCCTGCTGCGTAAACAAAAAGAAAAACTAATACATACAGATTTAAAACTAGCTATCCGTAAGGCATCAGTAAGTGCAAGGTACTCCATCTCTAAAGTTTCTTCATCAGTATTTAACATCCTCATTTTTTTAATTTTTTTCATGAAGTGTCTCAATATTATTGTTGAATGTAAAGCTATTCCTTATTTAGAGAGGGTGCTACAGACGATATTTGATATAAATTAATGTGTTCGTTAAGTGAACACAAACTTTTAATATATTTTTTGTGTAGATACAAATTCAAAAAAAAAAACAAAAAACAAATGTTAGACTATTTTCTTTAACAGAAGTTTTCTACGAATTAATGTGTTTTTCAATTGAATATAAACTCTTAATGTGGGTTTCAAGTAAATACAAACTCTTTAAGAAAATAAGAAAAAAACATTAGAGTCTTTCCATATTCATTGTTAGCCAAGTACACAACCTTAAATAAATACAAAAGATGAAAGTTATAGTTGTTAATAGATAACTATCCTAGTAACTATCCCATTCCCCATAACTACTCCTAAAAAGAAGTAACTCCTTTGTAAACTACCTAAATGATGACTTTAAGGTGGTTATCACCAATACTCACTTAAGAGTATTCCCTTCTCAAAGAGGATTACTTAAAACTTGAATTTGTGCACATTAACGCTAGTTCTTTTAAGGCACAATTAACTATCACTAAACTAATACCTTATTAATACTCACTTAACAATATTCCTTTCTCAATGAAAGTCACTTAAAACTTAAATTTATACACATTGATACTAAATTCGTTTAAGACATAATTAATCGTCACTGAACTAATACCTTATTAATATACTAAAATTACTTTAAATAATAAGTAAAGTAAATGAGTCACATTCTAAAAATAGGGGTTGCATAAAATCCTAACCTAACTCAAACTCAACTAATCAATGAGAAAATTAACTTGGCCCATGATCCACTTGCACACACATTAGGTGGGTGATGAGTCATATAATTTTGTAAAGAGTGATTCAAACATGATCAACTCATAAAAATAATACATAGAACATATTATTCCAACTAATCTAAACTTGATCTTTGCATATAATGGATTAAATTTGAATCAAAATTTTAAAACTCCAACTTATTTTACTCGTGGACGCCACTACTCAAACAACTTTCTAAGACCCAACCTCCCATGTAAATTTTTATTTTATTTATAGTTCAAAAAGAGTTTGAAACGATATGTGCCAATTTTTAAAATAGAATTTTCTCACTTACGACTTTTTCTTTACATATTAAAATATATTATATTGCTTACCAAAAAAAATTATATTATATTACACGAGTAATGTTTCAAATTTTCAAACCTTCCAAATTTTAGAAATTATTTTTGAGTAAATTACATCAACCTTCTTGAGGTATTTGATTATGATGCTTCACCCCATTTTTACTTAAATATGATACTCCACCCCATTTATTCAAATATTAATTAAAAAAATATACCTAAATATTAATAAAATATTCACAAAAAATATTAAATTAATATTTTACTCTAATTTTACTTAAAAATTATATTTTGACTCAATTAACCATTTTAAATAACTAATATCTTGATAAATTATATATTTTTAATCAAATAAATGTTTTACATTTTTTTCTAACTAAACATACCTCAAGATGCCTCTATATTTGTACTAAATTTTTTTTCTCATAATCACATACATTATTAAATTTACACCTTATAATAAATATAATTATTTGATTAAAAATATATAATTTATTAAGATATTAATTATTTAAAATGATTAAATGAGTCAAAATATAATTTTTAAGTAAAATTAAAGTAAAATATTAATTTAATATTTTTTTTGAATATTTTATTAATATTTAAATATATTTTTTAATTAATATTTAAGTAAATAAAGTAGAGTGTAATATTTAAATAAAAATAAAATAAAATATCATAATCAAATGCTTAAAGAAAGTTAATATAATTTATTCATTATTTTTCATTTCGAGCGTGTCGCCTCACCTCATCCATTGACTAAAACTAATTTTTTCCTCGGTGATAAGTAATCATTCACCAAACTTAGTTTAAAAACAACACGTAATTCAAGTAATTTAAATTTGTGATAAGATTACCTTATTGCCACTTTCAGTAAATGCTCATTTTAATTTTCAAGTGTCATATTTTAATATTTTAAAATCATCATGGATTGAGAGAATTATTTCTTATAGCCAGAATTTTAAAATTATTTTTCTTTGAATTGTTGCAAATTATCACGAAAAAGCCACAACAAAAATGTGATTATCATACTATGTAGAATCATTACTTCATGGAAAATAAGTAATTCTTTTATTTTTTGGCTTGATCATTCAACAATCTCGTATGTATTAAATAAACCAATTGTCACTTCTCTAGAAACATTTTCCATTATTGTCTTTGACAACTTGGATCAATTTTTATGTTCTTTATCTAATCTATATTCCCTGGCAGACACAAATAAAAGAAAATAAATTCATCTTTTTTAAACTCATTTTTCTTATAATTTACTTTAATATATAAAAGATAATAAAGTAAAAAAAGAAGTTAAAAGAATCATATAAAAATTATTTTTAAATTAGAGAATTATTATGTTATCCCTATCTTCCATTATTCTACTATTCTTTCATG
The DNA here is from genome assembly GCA_037013595.1 of Dicorynia guianensis. Lineage (NCBI taxonomy): Eukaryota > Viridiplantae > Streptophyta > Magnoliopsida > Fabales > Fabaceae > Dicorynia > Dicorynia guianensis. Next base: position 28,206,268 of record JASUAB010000012.1, on the reverse strand, counting down.
TTTTCAGCTAAACTTCCTTGCGAAAATGGATTAACTTGACATGTTGCTTTATAAATAGAGATGGTAAAATTGAAGGGTAGTATAACAAGACTTTTAAATCATTGTTTCTACCTTGAAACAAAAAAGAAAACAACCTTTTTGTCTTTAAACAAAACTTATGAAGATTATTTTGGTAATGAAATACAAAACTTCTAAAATTTTGGTTTTTAATTAAATGTAATAATTTCATTGAAACGATCCAGCCAAATACATAAGAACTAATTTGTTGTTACTATTTAGGTTTTAATAAAATGTAATAACTTAACTGAAACTATGTAGCCGAATAAGAACTAGTTTATTGTTGCTACAATTTTTTTCATTTGGGTTTAACCCAGGCGTGCAGTTCCTACATACACATATGTATACATAAGAAAGTATACCTGAGCTCCAAGCATCCTCGTACAACTACAACAACTTCATCACAATAGATATGGCATCTCAGCGGTGAAATTACTATTGACAAATAATCCCAACAAAAGTGCCTACTTCTCAAGAGAAACAAGACTAGATCAGGCTATACAGATGTTGCTGAGATGATATAGCTCAAGGCTTGTTTGGATTCGCTACTAGAATCAATTTTACCACCCAAAATTAATTGCAACAGTAAATCTAGCCTCGGTGTAACGCCAATAATATCAATTTATGCTAATTCATGTAAATACTGTGCACCGCCAACTAGTAAAGTTCAACCTAACTTATTTATTACCAAAAATGATTCAGAATCACAAATCACTAATCTTTTGAATAAGATTATTCTACTTTCACAACCACTTTGTCACACAATCCACACATTCACACTCATTGCCATTGATTAAATGTCTTGGTCCCATACACACATCCAACCTATAACTATGAATGTATGGGTGTGTGAATTATGTAACAAAAGTGGTTATGGTAGTAGCACTACTCTTTTAAATAAGGACATACAGCATTTGGGGAAAAACCCTTTAGTGAGGAGCCCCTTAAACATGACATGAGATGGTGAAGCTAAATCAAATGTGAGCTGTTTGCCTCATCCACTTTGTAGCGGACCACTTTTCCCCAGAGAGTACCTCACATCCTCCATGCACACTATTCGGATCTGACTGTCCATCTAATCCCTGAGAAGCACAAGCCAAACATATACAAAGTCGGTTATTTGGTAAGACAACATTCCACAATAGGTTCATCTAAAAAATGAGTAGCACAAGGGACTGGATCTCATTTAATCAAATCCTTGGAATATTGACATTGATAGTTGTTGTCTGGGTGAAACAGCCAGAGCATAATTACAATGAATGTATGGAATCAATATGTCACATTAACAAGACCAAGGGGAGCACACTGATGGCCATCCAGAACAAGGAAGGAGGACATGAACTGCAATTGAAAATGTAAATCGCAAAAACAGAAAAATATAGCAGGTAGTTGGAAAAGCAGAAAGTTCTCTTAATGTACTTTCATAATGATGCACATAACCTTAAACTGATTCCCTGTGTTATCATTTGCAAAATACAAATTTCAGCATATACTAAGTTCCAAATTTATATAACCTGAATCTCTCTTCTTTTTTGGTATAACAACAGGGCTAAACGCCCAAATCCCTCATGTTTATTTGTATGAAGTTAGCTCTTCAACTAATAATGAAATATAATTGTTACTTAAAGCATTCAGTCTTAAAAGGCATAAAAAAACCACTCCCAAAAAACCATATATAAAAAGAGAAGGACAATTAAAATAATAGTTCCTCCTATTCCATATTGTCCATGTTGCTCCTATTTAACAAGCAAACTAAAACTACTAACCATACTCCAAAACAGCACCGCATTTCCTTTAACTGGTTTCACAGAAAGGCCTTTGACAATTTTTCCACCACAGCTACAATCACCTGAACCAGCCTGCATTTCAATGCATATGTAACAGCCATAAGTAAAAGGGTTCAACTAGAAGGTTTAATAGATAATGCTCGCATGCAAAAGAAGTGTAGTCATCAACTGCTCAACCATAGTAAAAAAACTCAGCCGGCTAAAATTCGGAAGAAAAAGATGGAGAGGAGCTTCTTTAAGATTCATAAGGCTACTCTTTCTTGTTTCCAACTTTTAGATTTATTATCTGGATAGGAAGAAACACAGGTAGCTATAAGATAAAGATATTAGATAATGTAGAATGCTACCACATAAAATAGAACAAAAATCATAACAGCTACATCTATATGAACATCAAGATTCCAATAGTTTGATTATGAGTTCTCACAGTCAACCAGCATTTGGGAATAATGATTCAGATAACCATTAACAAAATCAATTCCTTGCCTAGTTTATGCCTATACACAAGACTATACTTTGCCAATATAAAAGCAAAAGCGGGAATCATAAACAAGTTCTATACCTAACATCTTGAGAAATCTAATGGATGGTCATATTTTAAATTGACATAGATCTAGAAGAAACCCAGACAGGAAGAAGTAGATTAAGGGTGTGAGAGTCAGCAAAGAAGCATATAGAAAAAAACCAAATAAATAAATCAATTACAACTTTAGAATGAATTCCTTTTAATGATCTCTTTAATAAGTAAATTCAAAAATAGCCCAAAATTGACTCTAAAAAAATCCCAAAATTTAAATTTCCAGGTAATCTAGATGAATGCAACATCCCGAACAAACATAAAACCCAGGCCACAAAACCCAAAGCATTAAATCCTAATCATGTACCTGTACTTAAAAGAAATTATCTAATAAAGCCTTGATATTTTTTTCCTATATAATTAAAAATTTCCAAAATAATCCCCTTGATCATTGACATTATACTCTGAATCAAGCACGTGCATTGAGCTTGTTTCCCATTTTAGTATGTGCTCTTCTAAGTTCCTAGTTGTCATATGCAGTATTACACAAAATGTCCAATGGCCTGTTGTAACTCATTTTGCTTTTTCTATTTCAAAAACTAAAGAACTTGCATGAACACAATTTGGGCCTTTTTACCCCTTAGGGGGCAATTATAAAAATTAATCAAATAGTATTTAGCCCAATGAAATGGGGAAGAGGAAGGCTAAAGAGGACATTTGGAAAGGTTAATAAACGAAATCTTATGGTAAATGACATTCTTAAAATTTTGGTTTTTGATAGAACCCAATGATATCGTTTAATCTATGTAGCCAATCCCACTTAATAGGATAAAACTTTATTTGTTGTTATTTGTTAACCCTCGAGGGCATTTTATTAAAAATTTTCTTCATAGGGCCCTTCTATAAACTATTTCATTAAAGGAGTGTTTTCTGCCATCTCAGTGTCACATTAATGCTATTTTTTTGTCTAGTTGCGTGCCAAAATGGTGACTTCAAGATGCTGATTTTGGCACTTAAAACCCTGACTTGAAGTCAGGGTTTTAGTACAAGTCCGAAACAGTGCTGAACAGTCACAGCTTCAACACATGTTAAAACCACAGCCCTTAAAACTAAATTCTAAACCCTAAACCCTAACCCATACACCCTAAATGATTTCTAACTTTCAAATACAAGCTCCACCAACTTTCCCATTGTGAAGGCAAAACATTCTGAGTTTTAAAGTTAAGGTTGTAGGGTTTAGGTTTAAAGTTACCTATTTAGGATTTAAGGTTTTAAAATTAAGGGTCATAAGTTTAGGGTCTAGGACAAAAGGTTTAGGCTGTAAGGTTCAGGACTCAGAATTAACAATTTAAGATTTAGAGTTCTAGGGAGGATAGGGTTTACAATTTGGGGTTAAAGGTTAATGGTTTAAGGTTAAGGGTGAATGGTTTAGGTTGTAGGGTTTATGGCTAAAAGTTAACGGTTCAGGGTGTAGATAACTAGGGCTTGGCACTCCAGATGAGGAGTTTCACCTCTTCATGGGGCTAGAGTTTTTCTTTGTAGGGTCTAATAACATATAATAAGAGAGAAAATAGAGAAAAAGGCCCCTTTGACTAAATATCATAAGTTATTAGATCCCTTACAACTAAATAATTTATACAAATAAGTCATAGGCCATGACCATTTACCTGTGTACAGTTTAGTATAGTACATTACAGTCAAAAATAGGAAACAAACAAGAAAAGGAATTACTGCTATTTCAACACAAGCTATCATACACTTTAGAACATGGAATCTACAATGACTAATGAACTATGGTTTTATAAAAATTCCAAAAAATAAGAAATTTACCAAGGGGAAGTATGTTTCTCCTCCCTCAACATCGTCACTTAAATACATAAGCATTGTTGCTATTCGCTGCCCGCCACGCTTCAAGTTGAACTGCCTCATGAAAACAAAAAAGAAGTGCAAAATGGTGTAAAGGGTTCAATTAAAACAACTTCAAGGCTATTCTTATTGCTTAATCTAATAATAGGGATGATCATTTACATAGAGAAGAATGCAACTTACGGTATCGGAAAAATAGTCATTATGGGGTTTGTAATACTGATTCTTCTCATACCTGTGCTGCAGCAGATGTTAGCCTTAATACTGGAAAATCTCATCTTTCTTGTTCAGAAATTATGCTAGAAAATCGTCTTATTCTCACCTCAGAACTTGCATTTGCTCTCCATTTTCAATTGGTACTTGAGAATAGACAGAAATTCTTTTCTCAATAGCCTAGTTGTGCAAAGTGAAGGCAGTTTAGCAAAGTGTTCAATTAGACCTCGCCAATGAAAGATAAAACAACTGCACAAGCTAATAAATATACATTTAGGTAAGAGACTTAAAGTGAATGTAAATAACAAATTTACCTGTACGATGGCATATTTTCTCTCTTCGTGATTGAGAAACATACCAGAGCTTGTCCTGACATCACTCTTGATTCCCTATAAAAGAAGTAGATATATCAGAACATTTCATGAAAAAAAATCAATTACTTAAATGACAATCCTATATTTCAACCGGATGTAACAACCTCCCCATAAACTACATGTCCACATTAGCTCAAGGATCAGTTTATGTTTCTTTTATCTCATTTCTGCAGGGAAAGAAGCATCTTCTGTTCTAATAGTCGATGTTTGGCAGCATTAAAAGAGGCAAAAAGCACTTTTTGATATGTTCCACATGTTTGGCCCAAAATATGGAACTGATCTCAAAAATAGTAAAAAAAACTAAAAGCATGTTCCAGAGATCCAAATATTTGCTGCTTCGCAGCAACAGAAGCACTCACAAAAAGTGTTTTCATGTTCTGTTTAAAAAGCTTAACTGCTCAATCCTCCTCTCACCCCCAATGCCATTCTACATAATTTGACCATAAAAAGCACTTTTGTTTGTGACAATGGCCAATGTCAAGGAATCAGTTATTCTAAAAGTTTAAGCTATTACGTATAAATTTAACAATGGTTTTATATCTCTAAAGCACCCTTCACACAAAAACCCTTGAGGCTTGAAGTTGGACAAAGCACAAGCCCACCAAACCTTGTGCCAAAAGTCAATCTTAACTTTTGAAGAATGGGGACGGCAAAGATCCAACTCTTGACCTCTTAGTTATAGAAGCTCAGATTCTATGAAAACAGTAATATTTGAAATTGTAATTATGTTCTACTAAAAATGAGAGAGAACTGTACAATATATAGGATTCAAGTTACCAGAATTTTGGTAATTAAATCCCGAAAAATAGCTAATCTAATCCCTGAAACACAGCTAATCAATCCTATAATCAAATCAGATATTCTAGGAACTAAAAAAGTAAAGAAATATATACAGTAAAAGACCAAAAACACATCCCTGAAATCAGGGGATAACCCTGATTTTACTCATGACACTTCTTTGATGATATGAAATCTAGACTTCCTTCTCACAAAAGCAAAAATTTCTTCTCATACCAAACACATTATATACTTTGCCTAAAGCATTTAATCAAACTGGAGTGTTTCTACTCATACAAATTCATATTAGAATTTAGTCAAAATGCATTGGGAATTCTTACTTTTAATACATATTAATTTCATTAGAATTTGCCCTTCTCAGAAAAACTACTAATCTAGTGAGATCTTTTTAGCCAATCAGATGTTCAGTAAGCTTAATTAATTTAAAAATCTGTTTAAAAAATTATGTATGTTGTCTAAGAATTCTTCAAGTGATAAGAAAATTCAAGATAAAGTCTGCAGCCATTGTTCTACTGAGAGTTACTCATTGGTTGACCATGTTGTTGCTCAATTGAGTTGCTCAACACAAAGTTGTCTGGTAACATGTTGTACGTTGAACACATTACATTGCCATTCACTGAGCTCATTAAAGTTGTTCAACAGGATTATTGCATGTCATCATTAACAAAACTCATAACAAAGTTGTCAGCAATGCTTATGATACTATTAAGCTGAAAGTTATAATTAAGTTTTATGTTTTTTCGAACATAGCAGTACAAGTCTTACAAGGTGTTGTAATCCGTATCAATATCTTCATGGAGAAATAGTAGGGTGGGGACAATACCTGAGCACAACTAATTTCTACATTGCCCAACACAATTGGGTCTCTTTAATGAATGTTAGGTCTGCTCTGAGGGCCACAACCTATTGCTGATAAGAAATTCCAGAGGTCTCATTTTTACAAAGAAAATGTAGAAAATTTTCCAGATGGAAGGAAAAGTTCTTTCATTCTGCTCAAATTTCATGGCATGAAGAAGTCTCCTTGTCCCCAGTGTGGTGCCCAACTAATGGTTGTTTTGAGCTTATTTGGTTCTGTGTAAATTTTTATATTTATTTCTACTATGATTAAAACAAAAATGTCAGAAAGAACCCAGGGCACTTTGCAGTTGGATAGCTCCAGAGGTTTAAGAATGTAAGGGTATATTTGGAAGTTGGGAAGGAAAGATAAGGGAAGAAATCAGAGGGAAAAGAAGAAAAAGAAAAGGGAAGGGAAAGGAGGGTTAAATGATGGTTCTCCTTTCTCTTGTTAGGATGTTAAAAAACACAATGGGAAGAACATGGAGGGGGTAACTAAAAACAAAAGATTAATTATAGTGTATTATTATAAATTAATCTTTAGTTCATAAACTGCGTACCAACATTTTATTCTGATAATGAAAATTACATGAATTCAGAAATGTTGTTGGAAATATAATAGTAACTAAGCTTCTCCTCCAAAATCCACCAAATTGGGGGAACTTTGAAAAATGAAGGTTTGAGGACTTCAGAGGATTTTGGAGGCTTAAAAATCAATCATTTCCTCTCCCCTCCTTAAAAGAAGTCTTCCAAACAGGGGGAAGATACGCCTTTACCTTCCTTTCCCCTACTCCTCCCTTATCCTCCATCCAAACATATCCTAAAGTTGTCATGACAACCCAGCATTTCTTGTTTAATATATTCATTTATCTGCCTCCCATGTCTTAATAGATGCCAACAATGTATAACAAGGCTAATTCTGGCCAAGGAAAAATTAGACATATAGCAGGGTCAAGTAACAGACCAAGATGCTGTCTGCAGATATATGTCTTGTCTTTCTTCCTATATAAAGCATTTAGTAATTCTAATCAAATTGATAGTTGTTACAAGTAGGATGCCCTATGCACTTTTCACTAAACTTTCTTTGTTCAAACAGAATGAATGGTAAACACAACCTCATGAATGTTCACTAACCAGAGTTTAAAGGCACACAATTATATGTTCTGAATGATCAAGATGATGGTAACTGATCAAAGAGAAAATTTGAAAAGAAATTAAACCTGTTAATGTACCTTTCCCGTTTTGGCATCCACCACTGTTGAAATTTGGAGGCGAGGGAGGGCTACAGCCTTAAGATAATCACATTCCTGTAAAGACAACATATTTTAAACATATTGTAAATCACCTTCATCTCCAAAAGTTTTACGTTCAAAAACTTTAATCAAAAGATGAACTTGTAACAAGCACAGTTTAATTGTTCCAAAGATCAGGAAGTAACCCTCTTTCACAGGAAATCTTATATGGGGCTATCAAAAAGCCAATGAGTTCATCCCACCTACCACACAGCTAGCATCACATGAAAGAAATTCAACCCTCAAATAGAGATGGAAAACTTTCTTATGACTCTTCAGGCTTTGCTGCCGAAATACTGGAATAGATCAAGCAAATTGTACTTTCTCCAGAGAAATTAAAAATATATGCAGGTAAGTGGAGCAAGGGCAAGATGGCAACAGTTGATACTTGTTACCATTTTCGTTCACTATATTATATTTTGCTGAATATTTGCCACTAGATGTCATGAAAATCATCAAGGGTACAAAAACATCTGGAAGTAGTGTAAGATGGCAACAATAGATCCCTGTTACCATTTTCATTAACTATATTACATTTTGCTGAATATTTGCCACTAGATGTCCTGAAAATCATAAGGGGTACAAAAAATATCTGGAAGCGTATCTTGCATTCTTCCATGAGGTCTTCTTTCTAAGCTTAACTACTTTTAGTAATCATATACAACCTTACAACACTGCTGCAAGCAAGATAACAATGCTAGCTTAAATCAAGACCACCATACCAGAACATCTAGTTTTCATAGAAACAGGATGTCAAAAGTAATGATGATTGTAGGAATGAGGTTAATGTAACCTGTACAGTACTGGAACAATGGGAAATCAAAAATGTAGAAAAGTTGAACAAGCTCACTGCCTATCTGAGATGGAAACTGCCTTGAAAAGAGCACCATCACATATAGCCAACCCTATCCCATAAACTTAAAGGCAAAGAGTCCCCCTTAAGATACAAGCATTTCTCTTGAACCAAAGCCACCAAAAAATAGCAAACATTGCACACTTTGCTCTCCTTATTCCTACCAAAACCTTTGACGCAACCGATAGAAACTTCCCAAAGAGAAAGGACAAACCCATTTTTCACCAAGAACCCCAAAAAGTTACTCCCTAAGTAGGTGCCTAACAATGCAAAAGTAAACAGGGTACTGTTTCAGAACTAGGCCTACACACAGAGCATAGAGAAAGAGCTAAATTAGGTCTACAAGTCTGTAACTTGTCATTTGCATAGATATATTAAGCAACACTACTCATGAAGTATTGGGATTACACTTGGGTGAGTAATGGACTTGATATTATTCTTTACAATTATGTTAATAGGGTTGTTCATTTAGATTTATCACAATAAAGGCTTAGGTTGTAATTTCAAATTCAGGACTTTAGTAACAGGGGCTTTCCTATAAGGTTATGTGGATTAAAAATTCACAAACTTAAGTTAGAAGTTCTTAAAGTAGTGAAAAATTAAAGATTTTGGAGGGGAAAAAATTCACTCGTATCTCTGAAGTGTACTTGGTACAAAATTTATAGATAGGTGGCAACAAAATTGCCAACTCAATCTTCCTCATTCTACAGAGATAATGTTCTTCTTATCTCTAATAAATAAGGAGCCTAACCAAACTATTTAAAATCTAAACCTATGGATAAAAAATATGTACAGAAGAATATTTATAATAGGATCCCTTTTATTAACACAATAAAATAATTTAAATTACACAAAACACTCACACACAATACAATCATCTATCCCTATTACAGGATAGTCCCACTAATTACTCAAGGCACTTGCAGCCTCCTAAAGTTTAGTTTCGAGGACCAGAGACTTACAAAGTTTCTACACACCCCTACTCTATCCTAGCATTACTGTATTTATAATAACAATACAGAAAACTATTAACAAATGCCTACATATAAATCTGCCACATGTCAAGTATGTGGTTGCCTATCAATTTCCTCTCCCATAAGTTTCACCTTGTCCTCAAGGTGAAAGATGGGAAATGTTGCTGGAAAATATTATAATCCATTCGAAGATCCAAGCTGGCCCAAACATCTTGATATGATTGATTTTGGAAAAAAAATTAGTGAAGAGAGATCTAGAGAGCGAGAATGTGGAGTGCTATGCTGCCATGGTAGATATGGAGTATCTCTTTGAATGCTTGTTTGGGGTTGAATGAAACAGGCCACAATATAATCTTTGGCCACAGTGGCATCTTTAAATTCGGTCAAAGTGTCCCTCAAAGCAAGGACACTTCCTCCCTTCTTTAACACCCTCAACATCTTGTGTAATTGATCCCATAGTTGTTAATTGCAAATAGTGCACTTATTGCGCTAGGGGTCATTGTGATGTTGCATTGCGCTGCAAATTGCACATAGTAATTTGAACAATTGTGCAATATTATAACATCTATAAAAATATATTTTTCTATACTTTTATGTATGTAATATAACCCCAAATAACAAGATATACAAGAAATACCTCAAAAAAATGGGACTTGCCATGCCTTTGCTTGAACCTACACTGAGGGTGTAGGATTGTTATTTTTGAACTGGCCATTATATTTTAAAGTAGATCACAGCAGAGCTTGGTGGATTGGCAATAGAAAAAATAATTGTTTTGATGCCTTATATTTCCGCACTATTTTCAATTTGTGAGTGGGTGTGTAACAACCAACAGAATAGAACAGAAACAGAACCAACAAAAGTTACAAAGGGAAATGCCTAAGTTGAAAACTGTGACCGATAGAAACAGACCCAACCAAACAAAACCAACAGAATAGAAGAACAGAGCACAGGCTAGAAGAAGCTTGCCAGAAGCAGAGAGAGCTAGAACAGAACCACAATGTTAAAAGAGTAGAACAAAACCGATCGAATGGGGAGGGCAGCTGTCGCTAGTAACCAGAACAGAAACAACCAGAAAAGCTTCCAGCAAACACCATCCAGTTGTTCACTGAGAAGGAGCAGAGACTTGAGCAGAGAAGGGGTGGAGAAGACATGGAGAACACCAAGAAAGAAAAGGAGACGAGCTAGGGGTTGAAAATAAGGGTATCAAGCTAAAACAGGGGTATCAGGGGATAAAAAACCCCAAGTTACTGTTTTATACCATTACAGTCCACAATGTTGCACAATTGTATGCAAAATTGCATAGCATTGTGCTCACAATGCTGCGCAACGGGGACTGCACAACGCAATTGGAGTTTTGTTGCACAAATGTGGTGTGCAATGCACAATTGCCATCGCAATTTTGTGCAATTAATTAACATGATTGATCCCACTTCTTGTCTAACAAAACTCATCTCCTTTTCTGATTCTCTCCCAACTATTCCCTTGAGATCAAATTTGTTGCTCTAATACTAAATAATAGGATCCCTTTTATTAACACGACATAATACTACAAATTACACAAAACACTCACACACAATACAATCCTCTACGCTTGTTATGGGATAGCTCCACTGGTTATTTGAGGCACCAGCAGCCTCCCAAAGTTTGGTTTCGAGGATTAAAGACCTTCCAAGTTTCTGCACACCCTTACTCTATACTTGTATTACTGTGTTTATAATAACAATACAGATAACTACTAATAACTACTTACATATACATCTGCCACATGTCAAGTATCTGGTTGCCTATCAATTTACAAGATAAGGATAAAAACTACAATAAGACAAACTTGGCACCAAAAAAAAAAACACAAAAACGAACAATGCTACATGTTTGAATTTCAACAAAAAGGAATATGCAAATTTTGCCTATTCAACTTATATCCTTGCCTTCCCTTTTTCTTTCTTGTTAATTATAATGTCTCCAAATTTAACCTAATTTCATAGGATTCAGAGTAACAAAGGGAATAAAGAAAGTAAGTCTGTTAGTTAGCAAGTAGTTGGCTGACTGATATCAATTAGTGAACTGTTAGACTAGGGACAAAGATATAAATAAAGGAAAGAAGAGAATAGAAAGGGATATCAAACTAAGAGTGTAACCGAAGCCTAGAGCTCTAGATAGAAGAGGTAACCCTTCGGGAGAGTCTCTCTTATATAGCTCAAGGGCAATTGCACCTGCAGTAGGAGGAATTCTTCAATAAAGCTTTCTGTTCAGTCTTTCTTTCTAAATTCGATATTTCTATCCTGGGTCCATAACATAATTTTACACAAGAAAGAATTTGGACAATTTCATGGACAAGTAGCAAATTACTTTTGATTTATGCATGCAATTGACAAGCAACAAGTTAAAAGAAATTCTCAAAACAAAGACTTTGATGATCAGACATAAACCTAAAACTCAATTTTTTGCTACATTATAAAGAAACAAATGATATTGAGTGACTGACAATTATTAAGTAACTTAAAAATATAGCAAGACTGAAACCTTGAACCCATACTTTCATTAACTTCAAAATGTTTGGGTGTGTGCACTTCATGCATTGACAATTTCACACTAATAAACCAACCAGCTTCCAAAGAAAGCAGTCTTTTCAAGATAAGTTCAACTTTATGCTAAACAATTACCAATACTAGTCACATAACTAGCAAACAACCAATATTATAACTTCCTAAATGTAAAATCAAACCAAAAAGAAAGCGCAAATAAAATCACAAAGAACTGAATTTACAATATATATTTATTACAACAACCGTGGCCTTGGCATATAAGCATTCCATTAGAACTAAGAAATTCGAAATTATCTTCATGTAAGATGGGATTTTGAATTTCTGAAAATCAACCAATTGGAACAGATTTCCCACTTTTGTTCAGATGATCAAGTACAACTCATTCCCCTTAGCGTTTAATATAGCACTAGGTCAATGTGTTGGTTTATTTTGTTAGCCTTCTCGAAGAACCTTGATTATTCCCAACTTATTAAAAACATTAAATCAAAGCTTCCTGAGGTTGTTGTTTGGGTTGATAAACAAGTTATGGAGCTTTCAAGTCCATCCCATCTGGTCTTATGCAAACAAATTAGGTCAAGAGGAACAAAAGCAACATGACTTCAAAAATAAATGGTTTAAAGTTCTTGCAGCGTTCATTCCTAGATATCCATTCAGACTTTAAATCTGGCCTCATTCATAGAATTTAATAATGTTCTGAATTGCTAAAGTGACTTCTTGTATCTTATCTTGTGGACTAGGCTTTGCACTTACACAATAGTTGCCTCATTTTTATACAAATCTGAGTGAGTCACATCCTTTTCATATTATCTTCTTTTTCTCGTAGGCTGTCTCCATTTTAATTTGTTATAAATCTCCAGTTTACATATAAGCCCAAGGGCCACCAAAATTTAGTAACAAAAAGGAAGGCATACCTCCAAGCTCAAAAAGTTATGTAGTAAAATAATTCGTGGTGACCAGTTAAGCACTTCAGGTTTGACCTACACAAAGAAATATAGGCAAAAGAAAAAAGTCAACATTAATTTTAAGCACACAAACCAAATCCATTCTCCCAACCCTAAAGAAGGATTCAAAATAATTGAACTTTCATCACCAAAGAGGGAGAGAGCAAGAGAGAGAAAATTATTTATACAAATCAGTTAATACAAAGGCAATAGATGCCTTCATGTTGGCTTAACAAATATTGACTGCAAAACACATGCAGAAATTAAGTCTATACTACACAAAAAGAACTTGAGACCCATTCAGACATCAGGACAGAGATAGAATCATGATACAATATCAGTCTTGGCCTAAGAGGCTCTTTCAATTGGTTATGAAGGATTCAAATATTCCCACTTTGTAACAAACTATAACAACAACCAAAAGTAACAGATTTTTGGACTTTATTTAGAAACCTCTCAAGACTTTATGAACAGAAGTATCAGATATCAAAATATGCAGTCCAATCACAATTAATTTATGGTTATAAATCTTAAGACATTATTAATTCAAAACATAATAGGAGAGCCAAAAATTAATGGAAAGTTACAGCCTCATACTTGAAAAGGAGGACTTCAGCTATTATACAGGATAATTCTGTATTATGCAAACAGTATAATTAGCATTCGTAAAAAGGCAGCCTATCTATCCATATATATTGTGGCAAAGGACAAATGAAACAACAACTACCAAAACAACCTATTAAGGAATATGAACAAAATATACAAACCCGGCAACTGTTTCCTTTTGTATGGTATGAGAAGAAGCCCTAGTAGATGTGGCGGTCTCTATCTTCAAAGAGTCAACTTTTAACAAACTTTTTTTTATTAGAGTCACAATTCATTGACTCTGTAAATAGATTTAATTAGGATGAATTTTTGGTTGATTTGTTTCCATTTTTTATCTCTGTAACAGCTAAGTTTTAGGATTATATTAGCTAATTAGCTGAAGTTTAAGAGTAGATTGTGAAGACTCTCCTTGTATTTATGTAGGGTACCCAATCAATGGAGAAATAGCAAGAAAGAATTTACCCAAGCCTTGCATTCTTTCATATAGAACAGACACATACGTGAAAGTGTTCCACTCCAATTCTCTGGCTATTTCCAATGAATAAACTGACTTGTTAATATGGAAGTAAGCATATAACATATTAAAATTAAATTCCAGCACAGACACCAAATCTTAGGACTACAAAACACTTACACATTCCTAAATTCATATATATAATTTACCAAATATAGAAATCACACATCATTAAAGAAATAATGTAACCTCCAAGTGCAATCAAATATTCCACCAATTTTTACATTCAATTTTGAAGAAGCCTTTTTAACTACTTTAAAATGCTTTCCTGATGGAGTTCAAGAACTTTTCAAAATTTCTCACTATACATATATGTTATTTTATACTTTTTCAATTTTTGGATGCTCTTTGTTTCTCTTAGAGAGAGTGAGAGACAAATTTTGAAGACAAAAGTTTGGCAAAAAAGGGAAAAAACCTACATACATATCCAAGACGCAAGACTTCTGCTTCCTTGTCATTATTCCAATATGGAATACCTGAAAATCAGAACAGATAATTTAAAAAAAAAAAAAAATGGCAGAAAGTTCCAATTACAGAAAATTGTGTACTAAGTACAGAAAATTGAACAAAACAAGTCATAATTTTATTCAAACAAATAAATAAATATTTTTCTCAATAAAAAAAATATAACACTTCCTTCTTCAAGATATATATATATATATATATATATATATATATACATATATATATATATATATACACATCTCTGTTGACTGTTATTGTTGTTGTTGTACATATACATACACACACACACACACATACATACAAATCAGATAAGTGCAGACCTACAATTCACCCAGCAATATGGCAACTAAACTAAATTTTTAAATTCAGTCATAAATATTAATTTCAAAATCTATAGACTATGGTAGTACAGTAGATTTCTTAGGCAAAATAATTCAAATATTAAATTACACAGAACCGCCCAATAACTTGCAATTAAAAGGGAAAACAAGGAAAAAAGCATAATTAAGTTGTATGTAGGCTGCAGATTCACCAACTGATGATAGTATTATGTGTCTCAGAACTAACATTCTAAGAAGCAGCAATATTGAAATCACAAGAGATTAAAGCAATCCGTTAGGCATAAAAATGAAAAAGAAAATACTTATAAACTTGATAATAGAAATATACACTAAATTAAATTTAAAATGATATTGACCTTTGGGCAACTGAAGGTAGCCATTACTCTGAAGTCCACGCAATTTTCTAAATGACAGAGACTCAGTACCTATGAAGGACCAATTAGCAATGTTTATCAAAATCATAAGCAGAATAGATATACGGCTCCTAAAAAGAGAATAAGAAGTTTAAAAGAAATTGTAGAAAGCTATTAGCCAAGATTATTCACTTAGGGTATAGTTACAAAAATTACAAATTCAAAATGACTTCAACAAGATGATGAAAACACCCACTGAAAAACTCACAGTAAGTCTGGTACACTAAGAGTCTCGCTTAAACGTACTGATTACAACATTGTCAGTAATTCTAACCACATAAAATGTGTCCAACAATAATGTAAAAATAAACTACAAAAGTCAATATATGTAGTAAACTTCAATCTTATCAACCATTCTTGAGCCACAATATAACAGAATATGAGCGCAAGTATCTACCATATGAGTCTTCCAATTTTCTTATGAATGCCAATTGAGAGAGAGCACCTGTAATTCCAGAGCAAAAAAGAATCAATTCATATAATTATCTAATGACAGGCTTATTTATAATTGCTGCTCATTAATCATTTAAGAGTACTAATATATCAGTATGGACAAACATTAACAATCATCATTCTAGTTTTACAATCAGCTCTATGCAGTAAAATACAGGAAATAAGTCAATCAATACAAAATTAATATTGTACTGTTCATAAAAGTTAAGTTTTTGCTGGAAAACACTGTCTGTATTTGTTAAAACATATGGGTTTCCAAAACAGAGAGTAATTATCTTTATAAATAATAATGAAAAATACCTGAAGCTTTTCATTGAACATATGATATGGTGGCAAATTCAAGTACAACAGGTTGTATACAAACAAAGAACTCCTTTAACAAACAATATAAAATACAAAGCAAATTATAAGCAATAGAAGAACACTATTAAACATCATTGAACAAACAATTATCCACGAAGAAGAATTGCAAATACCTGCAAGATGTGTGATAATATCTTTACACCAGATATGAATGTAATATCTTTACACAGACACACACAAAACCCAAAATTCAGGTTTGTAGCATCTACAACTTTGCACTGAAACCTAAGGGGCCTTTTCCATCATGGATTAGTAATACTATCTAATACTCACTATTGTAGAGCACTTATTATTAACACATGGCTTACAAATGCAAATACAATTAACAATAAAGCATGCAGGTTCATCAACATAAAAAATTAAAAAATTAAAAGAAAGAAGGAAAGAGTTGCCAACAGAGAGAAAGCCTTATGTGGGAGCATCTCAAGTTGAACACCAAGACCTAATAAGACTTCGCCCAAATCCAGCTCATGCTTAATCTACTGTGAAAAGTTAGAATCAGCCCTATTTTCACTTAAATGCTTGGGTGACCAGCCCTAACCCAATTATGGTCCAATAGTTTCCATTAAAAAAATCTAGGTGTCTAGTTTCAGATGAATCAAACATCCCCTAATTTCAAACTTTCTAGCATTAATTATGATATTTTCCTTGCAAACTGTCAGGATAGTCGGTTGTCAAGAGTCAACATTAAGTACTTAGTGGCATAAGTCGTGAAACTTGAAGCAGATTGCTATGCATGAAATTAGGACACTTTTATTTTGTGTTTTTCAAGCCTTGGAAGAAGTTCCAAGGATATCTATTTAATGTGTCTCATGTATTGGCAAAGAAGAATTTTGAATTGATTACTGAGAAAATTGAAGAGCCATGGTTCTTTTATCAAGTAGTATATGATTCTTATATTTCAAAGTCTGATCGTTAAATCTTTCATCTCAATTTAGAACCACATTAGTCTAACTTCTCTATGCTGACATATTGTTGACTTTAATATACTACCTATTTGGAACTGCAAGCAGCCATTTTGTACTCCCTCTCCCTTTTCGTCCCCATCCTGTATCAAAGCCCAACTATCTTTTGCTTACATAGTTCTACAAATTCATTTTTTAGTTGTTACACATAGCACAGAATTATATGTTTATGCGGACAATGATATCAACAGCTCAAAATCCTTGAAGGATCAATTTCCTCATGAATTATAGTCAACATAGTTGATCATCATTCTATTATTCAGTTCCCTCTATTTATAATTTGAACTAGTGAAGTTTTACATGTAATTTTAAATACATGAGCAACAACCATGATTTGAAAGAAACAAAAACCCAATAACTCAAAATAAATTGATATTGACCTCTAAAACAAAATCTATTCCAAATCAACTCTCATTTATCCTCCAATATGAATATTCAGTTCTAGGTAATTCAGTGAGTCAAAAATACAAGCAATTCCACTTCTGTGTCTGCTCCATGGCTTAAAATGAATATTCCCTTTGAAAGCTAAGGTAGATGACTACACAAATAAAAAGGAATCTTTTCTTCCCCATTAGTTCCATGTCTCCTGAATTTTTTACATGAATAGGTTCAATCGTTCCCTCCTCCATTATATATGTGAGAAAGAAAAAAATGGAGGCAGTCTTGTAAGATTGGTCACTCACTTGTATTACTTATACAATAGCTATACAATAATTAGCCCAGCTATAATTAAGGCCTAATTACCTATTTACACAATAAGCACATATTAAATATGAACACATGATAAATACAATAAATGTTTGCCTAATTAAATTCTAATCTAACACTCCTCCTCAAGCTAGAGTATATTTGATATATATGCATCAAGCTTGTTACAATTACAATTAAAGTGAAAAAGACTGAAAAGGACATAGACAGCCTAGAATGAATATGGCAAGGTGCAGACAGCAGAGATAGCAAATAACACGTGCATCAACGATCTTTCAAAGATAGCCTACAGAGCCTAGGTATCTCAAAACGACAACTAGGAATATCAAAACAATAAGTAGAGACATCGGAAATATCAGATAAGAGGCCAAAAGTATTAAATTGAAAACCAAGAGTATCAGACTAGAGGCCAGAAGTATCAGATTGGAGATCGAGATATTAGATTTGAGATAAACCAATAAGAGTAGGCTCAAATAAAGAGGAAAAGGAGTTCGGCAAGCAAATGCATATAGTTCCAGGTGGGATATGGAGAAATTGACACTGCAGAGAGGCTCAAACAGTGTCAGAAAGGTGGTGGTGGAAGAACAGCGGTGAAACTCTGATGGACGCACTATCATGTGCCAGCACATGGTGGCAGCACTGCCTGGGATTGAAATGCAACGTAAAAAAGAGAGAAGATCACAAGTAAGGTTGAGCAACACTAGTGAGAAATTGAAGCTCCTCATAGTGATGGGGGTTTTCTTCAACAGCAACTAGGTTTTTCTTTCACCAAGCTCTGATACCATGTGGAAAGAAAAAAATGGAGAGAAAATCTTGTGAGATTAGCCTCTCAATTGTATTACTATATAGAAGCCGTACAATAATGAGCTAGCTATAATTAAGGCCTAATAACCTATTTAAACTATTAGAACATGTTAACTATGCAACACATGTTAGATAATAAAACAACAACTAATCTAACAATATAAAAACTTAAATTTCAGAGTTTCTATCTTTTTATTTTTTTCATTGAATCAGTATATAAAATTTCATTTTAAAAATAAGAAAAAAAACCATTCACAGAAAGCATAAACAAATACCTCAAATTTATACAAAGTTAATAGACTATAAACTGTTAACTCCTTATCAATAAAGAATATTTTCATTAATCCCCCACCTTTTACACCACTATCTTAAAACTGCACTGCTTCTAAAGCCAGAAACAAACAATCAACCAATACATTACAGCTGCATAGACCTAAGTGCACTAAGCATCTATTACTTCATCCATTCAAGATATCATAAACAAGACCTGCGAAGCCACAATTATAAAACAAATCCTAATTTCCAAAATCTGGTCCAATATGATTCCTTCTCTACTAGAGTGAGAAAACAGCAGTAATCCAAAATCCATGAACATCAACCCTAGATGAGCTAGGCCTCCCATACGGAGATTATGCATGCACAATTACCTGTTTTTCACCAAATTGTACTTATTTGAGTTAAACCCAGAAAATATCACACGTAACTGACTTCCTAAGGCATGAAAGATCAACGTCCTGCCTTAAAGACCAGAATCAGGTATAAAACATGCTTCATAATCTAGTAAAGATACAAATCTTATATTGGAAAAAAATCAACATTCCCCTCCTCCCGGACATATTTCGCCATAAATCATTTGTTTTCATTCTTATCTCTTTCTATCACTTCTATTGGCATGCAAATGGCATCTAAGGTGAAAACAGCTTATGTAATCAGAAAAAGCACCTCAAAATTGACCTGCCATCAAATCATACTGGATTTGTATTTAATATACAAAATTTCTCATTTCTCTTTCTCTAAGCAAGCCAAATGACAATCAAGGAGTGCATCACATATAAACCTTGGTACCAAACAATCAAAACGCCATCAAATTCAAAATTGAGAAATTAAATTAAAACTTAAGAATTCTTCAACACCTATGATCATTCCGACAGTGACAAAGGTCAGAAGTCCAAAAACAATCTTCATTGCGGACGCCATGGTCTACTTCGCAAGAGGCAGAAGTAGAGATTAAGAAAATGTTGGAAAGGAAGAGAAGAGGAGTGAAGAAATTGACTTCTTCGCTTCTGGCAAAGACTTGCGTTTGAAAAACATGAAAAAACCGCTTTGCACGCCCATTGCTTTCTATGTCAGTTTCTGTGTTAGTTGGGTTTTTTTTTTTTATAATTCTTTTCTATTTTTTTCATCCAAGAAGTATGGAATTTTCTACGCGGTTTGTTCCTACCCTATTCATATTTCTTTTTTAAAAATAAAAAATCCTGACCCTGATGGGATTGGGTTTGTTTGTAAATATAAGAGATATATATAAAATTTAAAAAAAACAAAAAAAATTGTAAATATAAGAGATATATATAAAATAAAAAAAATAAGATTTATATATAAATTATAAAAAATATTAAAATAAATTAAAAGTAAAAAAAAAAAAAAAAACTCAAATTCACCAAATGGTGTGCCAATGGCCTTCCTTTGACTGAAGTTTTCTTTGAAAAAAACTCCATTGACTGAATTTTTCTTTGACAAAAATAACAAATTTATTTATTAATATTCTACAAAAGAATCAAATAAAGTCACATGTTATCACGTGTTTTTCTAATAGTATTTGAAATTGTCACCTATTCAATAAAATTGACATATAATCTATTACATGTTATTTTAAAATATCTAATAAATACTTTTTAAAAATATATGAATGCATTCAAGCAATTTAATATAGGAGGACAAAAGGAAATACATTTGAAATCTAAGTTTATTTTTATAATTGGTTATAAATGATTTGATATAAATCATACTCATAATTAGTAAATTAATGGCGAGAATAATTAATAATTATTGGTGGCAATAATCATTAAGAAATTGTTCAACAAATTAGAAATATATTTAAGAAAATACTTATGAATTTTATTAAAAAAAAAAAAGGAACTTCAACATAGTGCTAATAATCAGAACAATACTGTCATTCTACAATTACGGCTAACCTATCTAATAAAATGCACTCAATCAAAATCGAATTTGGTAACCTCTAATCTTGAAAAATAAAAAACAAGTATTTAAACTAATTAAAAATTTAGATTTAAATAAATAAAAAACAAATTTTAAATGAATAAAAAATTAAATATAATATAATAACAAATTTAAGGATTTATGTTAACTTAATAAACTATTATCATTTAGCATCACATGGTTATTTAACCATTAACCTATAAAAAAAATTTAATTACTATAATGCTAATTATTAACTGATTCCATAAAAAAAATTTAATAGTTACAACATTAATTCTGATTGACAATAGACAATATATTTAATTTGGTTTTGAATTCTCTCATTGAGCAATACTGATATTGCATTTTAAAATTAATCATCTGAAGTTTGAAATTAAATTAATGTGCCAAATTTAAAAAAAATGAATTGACATAATTTTTTTAAAAAAAAGTATTAAAATTGATTTCACATAACATTTAAAACGTCAATGGGTTTTATCACCACTAACTCTAACTAAGGGTGGGCATTGGATCAGGTCAAATCATTTCAACCTGCTCCAAACCATAAAAAAAAAATTTGAATTAGGTTAAAATGAGATAAAATAAATATTATGTAATATTTTGGCTTAAAATGGGATAAATTGGGTGGAGTTAGATTTTTGTCCCCTTTTCATTGGGTTACTGCGGGTACCCAATAAAATTTACATATATATATATATATATTTAATTCTTATGCTATATATATATATATATTCTGAATTCTGATATTATAAAATAGCGTTGTTTTGCAAAATGATGTCATTTTTTAGCTTGCCCTAAAACTTCTGCAAGCACAAGCAGGCAAGAGGCAGCTCAACTTTAACAAACCAACACCACTCCTCCCTCCCTCGTCTCGAACCCTCGGTCCCTCAACTCCCTCTCTCACAAGCTACAAGTCTCGTTCATTATCTCGTCGTTTCCAACTGTCAACGCTAATCCCTTACCTCCTCCCACCTTATCTTGACTTGCCTCTTCTCATTTTAACCCATCTCTTGTCTAATAATCACATTTTGACACTTTGAGTCTCCAATAGTTGATCGAACCTCATCCTCGTTCCACCGCTCACCTCACGTTCGTTCGTCCCCATCCTAACCCAAACTAACCCATCCAAGTAAAATTAAACCATTTTAACCCAAGAATATTGGTTTGAAGAATTTTTTGGCTAGGGTTGGACTAACTTAATAAGATATTGAGTTCAACTGGGTTGAGAGAATTTTGTCCCAACCCAAACCGCCCTACCCAATGCCCACCCCTAACTCTAACTCCTCTAATTTGTGTGTCCCGCTCTGATCCTCTTCTGACTCAGGCCTTGGCAGCGTTTGCCTCTTTCTTAACCGGAACACTGACCCCTCTAGATTTATATTTTTTTTAATTTTTGTTAGAATTTTTATTTTTTAATTAATTTTGATATTTTTATTATTTATTCTATATTTATATTTTAAAAAATATTAATTCTGCACTTTTACACATAAAAATAAGATTTTTTAAATAAAAATATAAAAATATGTGTAGTCAATATATAAAATATATATATATATTATTACTCTATATTTCATGTATAAATTTCATTTTTTAGTAAATTTTTATGTTAATTTTATATCTATCTCTCCATCCTCATTTAATAATTGCAGCTTTTATGAATCAATGCAATCTTGCAGTAAATTTAAGTTGTTTAATTTCGCAAAGTTGTTCCCAGCTCTGCCTGAATTTAATGGAATATTGCATTCTAACTAATCTTAATTTAAAAGGAATGAATGCAAATTACTGTGAAACAATTAATGCAATCAAAAATAATGACAGGATTGTAATATTGTATTTAAAATTTATATCTTAATTAATGAACGTTAGAATTTTGCCTTACTTATATTCAAAAGAAATTAATGCATTTTAAGAGTAGAGGAACTGAAATTCTAATTTCAAAAAATAAATGTATTAATAAAAAAAAATTTACTGGATATTGAGAGCAAACCAAAAGCAACTAAAAATCATTGTTGAAAATCTACAATGTATCTCCATCAGGCCATGTCTTCTATGAGCTTTGGTAAATTCTATCACCCTCTTTAATTTCCATATGTTGATTTAATGGACTGGCATCAAAATTATATATTTGTTTCTTTTCTTTCTAGGTTTTTGGTTTCACTTAAGTTCTTGTCTAGTATAGTATATGAACTGAGATTCACATTTTCTATCTACATTGTAGAAGTGGAACATTTAAATGTAGATGCATGTAATGTATATTGCTCATACATATAAAAGAAATTTAAATAATAAAAATGCGAATAAATATGTAAAATGTGTGAAAAAAAAATGTAAACGGTGTATCAATCATTGGGTCAGTAGGTTACTAATTCACCAATGGATCGCTAATGAAATTTAATAAAATTTAAATAAATTTATAATTATAATATAAATACATATTAAAAATATGTTTTATTAAATGAAATTTTAAATAGTTTAAACATTAATATTATAATAATAAATTTAAATTCTAAAAATAATATTATCTTATGATAAAAAATAATCTCATTCTCCTTGATCTCAATCCATTTTTTTCCTCCTTAGTCTCACGTTAGAAACCCAACAAATTCAGTCAAGTATTTTTCCTTCATTGCAATAAATTTTATTTTATATAAAATATAATATTTTATTTGGATTATATTTATTTATATTACTTGTTATCCCATTTCTTTTTTCTAAATTATTTCAAGCTCAACCACAAGCCAGCACACACTCAGAGAAACCATTTCCTCTCAGCAAGCTTTTTTTTCCACGCTCATTACTCTCACTTTCAGTCATCTTCATCCTCCCAAGGCAGTGACTTGACTCAGACTTCACCGTCCCCTGGCATTCACTCGGCTTCATCTTCTGAACTGAAGGCATTCACGCCCTTCATTGACCGGGTCTATTGACTTAAAATCGGATCAACGAAAAAATAGGCAAAATTTTTAAAAATAAAAAAAAAAAAATTTATACA
Source organism: Dicorynia guianensis (assembly GCA_037013595.1). NCBI lineage: Eukaryota > Viridiplantae > Streptophyta > Magnoliopsida > Fabales > Fabaceae > Dicorynia > Dicorynia guianensis. Next base: position 28,182,372 of record JASUAB010000012.1, on the reverse strand, counting down.
TTAAATTATAAAAAATAAAAATATCAAAATGAAGATATTCAAATCCGGCCCATCACCTGTCCACCCTTTCATTTTATTCATCCTCAAAAAGCTCATGCAACTTCATCTCTCTAGTTTCACACGCATTCACCTCACTCAACTCGGAAGATATGCCCATTTTTCAAGAGCCCTTTCACCTCCATTTCACCCCGTATAGATTCAAGCCTACCCAATGGCTAATTTCGCTCCGATTTCAGACTCATTCACCCAAAAGGGAAATTCGAAGATGGAGAAAGAAAGGAGGCTCTGGAGCAGCGAAGCTGAACTTCTCTTGAAGTCCAAGAATGGTATAGTTTTACTGAAGAAATGCAGAAAAAGTAATTACATCACTTGACCGGCTCACATAAAACCATCTGGTTCAACAATTTCTCTAAAACCTAGCCGGTTTATACCAGTTCTTTCCGAATCTATTGCATTTCTGATCTAAATAGTAACTCAGACTGGCTTCGGTTCTTGGTTGAATTGATCAGATCAACCAGGCTGGTCCAAATTTTAACAACTTTAAAACACTGCCAAACTTATTTAAAAAAGAAAAAAAAAACCCACTGAGAGATAGAAGGAGACTTTCCCCATGTAATCGGGAAATTGATAGTCTTAGGGGAGCAAGAGAAATGGGAAGAGTGAGATTATGAGACAGAGTGCAGTCCACTACTGAATTTGTGTGTGGGTTTATAATTACGAAGTGTGTGAAGATGCATTGTAATGTGGGAACCCGTGTGCTTTTAACATTCTATCAACTTTATATTGTAGATTTTTTTAATATTTTAATTATGCAATTTGGTAATTCTAAGAGCATGAGTTAATCTTTAAAATAAATTTAGGAGTGAAAAGTCAACTTGAATTCGAGCTTTTTAATACAGAATATAAAGAGCTAATTATTATTTATGATCTATCAATATTTAATAAATTTGTATGATAGTTATAATATATCATCAAATATTATTTATATTCTTCTTTCCTTTTAACATATTCCATATCATCTTATTACGTTCTCATTTTTACTTCCTTACATCTTTATCTCTTTCTAAAATGAACTATAAATTTAATAAAAAAGAGTCAATTGGCTAAAATATAATTATAGTTTGAATTTTTAATTTGTAATCTTAACAAATTCATATAAGATAAAATTATAATGTTGTTAAAAAGGGGTATTTATTAAACAATCAAAAAGATAATTAATTTGTTTTGGGCAATAATCATCTATTTGGTCAGCAACAATCAAGAACATTCTCATTTAATTATTATGGGTAATAGTTTCTCATTTACTCAGGGTTTAAAAATAAAAGGATAATTATAAGTTCCTATTTATGTATCACCCACAAACATTGGATATTAGTAAGTAATCTTTCACAATTAACAATCAAATTAAACAATCTCTCATTTTTTTATTATGCATAATAATATTTCATTAACATAATGTTGACAATAAGCAATAAATAATACATTTTTGACTTTATGTATTATCCCCAAACATGTTGAAAGCAAAATATATACTAAAAACTTCAATCCTCAAACGAAGCCAATAATATACTAAAAGTCACATAGAACTGGCCACCAATATTGTATTTTGAGGAATCATAATTAATTTTCCAACTTGAATGATATTGTAATAATTTTGATTTATTACTATAACATCTGAAATACACTTTTAAATTTGTCATATTATATATTTTGAGAATTAAGATATAGTTTTCCCATTAATCGATGATGAACATGAAATATTAGGGAATGTGGGGATGGAGACAATTTGGCCAAGATAATCAATTGTGAGCGGGAACGAACATATGTTGGATATTGTGGGTGTGAAAAAGAGAAGTGATATGTTTATTTCGAAGATAAGATACATTTTTTACGTTATTTTATAAAATCTATAATATTTACCCTTAAACTTAAATAAAATTATAAAATTATCAGTAGAATTTAGTTACTAATTGTCGTGCACAGCACAATACATATCTTTAAAAACATAGATACAACATAGCTTAAATATAAGGACATAATTGTTCATTTTGAGTGAGCATTACTTTCAATTTTTGTTGTTATCTAATAGTATGATGATATTTTATTTTTTTGTGTGGAAGTTTTGAGACGATTAATTTGATGCATACTACATTAACTTGAGACGATTGAATCTGATTTTTGTTGTTTTCTAATAGTATGATGGTATTTTATAATTTGAAATTGATTTAAGGGTGCCTTCATTGACTAAATATACATTTGCAATTATAATTATGTAATCTCAATAAAATCTTGAAATATATTTCATAATTTACAATTTGCCAACTAATTATATTAGGACCTAATTGCTTAAAAGTAGACTATGATATATATCAAATCCATTGTAATTTAAGTGTCAATAAGTTATGACTCGTACTAACATTTTAACCCTTAATTACAAATTAAATACACTAAACTTAAGAGTGCCCAATATATATTTTTGTAACACTTGATTACAAATTAATTTATGACAACTATTTTGGGATGTCGCTAGCATTACAGTTTGGCCATTTCCGAGTTGCAGCAGACACGGATTGCAGAGTTGTATCAGTCCTTCAAGGCTCCAACAAAGCTCAGCTCGGGCTATTGTAAGTTTCGCTGCTTGTGGGATCAGCTTATTTTCTTGATGAATTTATTCCTTTTTCCCGTTAAAAAAAAAAAATTATGACTGAATAATCGCACTTCTAAACAATTTGTCCCCATTTTTTAACCTATACTTGACATATTTAATCAATCATGTAATGTTTTAATCCTCCATTTTTCAACCCTTATCTATTACGTTTAATCAATCAAGCAATGTTTTAACCCTTGATTGCAAGAGTTGTGAAAAAAAGTTACCTTGATTTTTAACTGATAACGATGAAATTACAAATGAAAATTTTAAAAGTTTCATCCAAGCTTAATTAACTGTCTTAATTACATGTGAAATCAATCGTAGTTTAAGGGTTTTTGACTCATACATTTATATTTAAGTGTGCATAGGTTATTTTATATAATTCATAATTTATAATAGTTTGAAATTAATTTAAGGGTTGTTAATTTAAATCAATAAATTGATGACTTGTAATTTACAATTAATTTCATCTAGACTTAATGAAGGGTGCATTAAATGAATAAATATACACTTGCAATTATGGCTAATTAATTAATTAAGGCAATTAGGATATATTTGAATCTGAATTTGCAATTATGATATATTTCAATATATATGTTTTATTAAATTATTGCATTTGTGTCATATCATTTCCTTTGGGATTTATCTACGAAACTTCTGTTTTGCACACTATAAAAAAATTTATTAGTTTCGGTGGTCAATTTCTGGTAGATTTATTAAAAATTGACGGCAATAGTTTTATTGATAATGTTTTGCAATCATAATCCTTATTTGTTAGTAATATTATCGGTAGATTGCCAAAAAGGATTAAATTTCACATAATGATTTTATTTTTATTAAAGAGGATAATTAATTTTATCATTAGATATATATTTTGATAAAATAAAATAAAAAAATATATTTATTGAATATATTATGACCTTTATGGTAGATGTTACCTTTAGTAAAATAAATAAAATTGAAGAATGAAAGATTTTTTAAATCTAATTGGCAGTTGTTTCTCGTTAAAAATAAAAAAATTAAAATAAATTACACTCTACCTTCTTAAAATTTTTTCAAATAATATTAAACTCTATTTTTATTCAAAAGCTATATTCCACTTCAATTTGTCTATGTTAATTTTTATCTAAAAATTTTGATGAAATATTCTTATTTTAAATGATTTGACGTATTATTTTTTACATTTATTTGTAAAAAGTAAATTTTAAAAATTAAAAAAATTAATTATAAGCATCACAAATACCAATATTCATATTAAAAGATCTTTAACAACTTTTTAATACATAGGACCAATTAGATAATTATCCATGTAATATATCAAAATTAATTTTTTAATTTATTTACAGTTAAAATTTATATAGTCTTAAATTTTAAAATATAAAATTCTAAATCTTAAAATTTAAAACTTAAATACATATTGTTAAACCATAAATCCAAAATATTGTATCCTACTTATATATTAAAATGTTTAATCTAAAATCATAAATATGAAGATTTTAAATATTAAAATTTTAAGTGCAATGGTATATTAAACTTTTAAAATAAATATTTTTAAATTTTAAATTTTAAAACCTAAATTTTAAAATTTAAAATTTAAAAATCCATAATCGTAAATAAGATATTAAACTTTAAATATTAAAATTTTAAAATTTTAAACAATAAATAATATAAAATTGAAGCATTTAAAATTTATATTATAAGATTTAAATTTTATTGTAGATTTTTTATTTTGGAGTTATATTTTAGAATGTAAGATTTATAGGTAAAGATTTGATATTATATTGTATTAAGTGTTTTTGATTTTATATTTTAGAATTTTAAGAATTTAAGTTTAGAGTTTAATATTTAAAATTTTAGAATTTAGTGTTCATTGTTATATTATGTTTAGAGCTTAGGTTTAGGAAGAAAAATTTTAAGTTTTAATATTTAATATTTTAAATTTTAGAGTTTATTAACTTTATCTTTAAATAAATTAGTTAATAAATTAAATATGTTAAATTAATAGTTAATTAATTGGTGCTTTATAAGAAAAATTTTTAAGATCTTTTAACATAAATATTAATTACATGTAATTTTTATAAATAATTTTTTTATTCTTTAAAATTAATTTTTAAAAAAATATATAAAAATTATATTAAATCACTTAAAAAAATATTTTATTAAAAGTTTTTGAATAAAAGTCAGTCACATGATCAAATTCGGGTGAGGTCTTACTTATGTATAAAAATAATGTTTAGTATCATTTGAACAAATTTTAAATATATGAAATATAATTTATTTAAATTTTTAATATCTTTTAACATAAATATTAGTTATATGTAATTTTTTAAGAGTTTTTTTTATTTTTAAGCGTAATTTTAAAAAAAAATATAAAATTATATTAAATTAATTAATTACTATTTTATTAAAATTTTTAAATAAAAATTAATTAATATAATTAAATTAAAATCAAATATTAATTATAAATTTAGTATTTAAAACAACTTTAAGATGTAAACGGTACTTCACTCTAAATTTTAATAAATTAACAAGTAAACATAACCCAAGCAAAAAACAAAAAAAAGAACCCGGACAAGTAAAATACGAATAGTCAATTTGGTGCTTATTGCTTCATTGCAGCCCAAAATCTGAAAATTATCCAATCCTATTAGCTGTCTTGTTCCTTCCCGGCACGTATTTACTATTAACCGTCGTTCAACCTGAGGGACAGAGAAAGAGGAATCTGTTTTCCAAAGGAAAACTAACAAGTAAAAGCTCCTCTTCGGGGAGTGCCTTATTATTTACTTTGCTAGTCGTACAGTTTACCCAACAAAGAGAGAGAAGGGTGAAGACTGACCCAAACTCCCTTTCGTTCCTCCCTCTCTGTCCACCTGAATTTTCAAGCTTCATCGGGTGTCAACAATGGCATCTTCTTCTTCTTCTCGTGCCTTTTTGGGGCTTGTCGCTCTCTTGTGTGTCATTTCTACTGTGCCAGTGGCAGCGGCGTCCGACGATGTCAAACGGGATGACAAGAGGGTTCCCAAGTCGGACTCGTGCAATAATCCCTTTCAATTGGTAATTCATAAAATTCTGCCCGTCTTTCAATCAATTCTGCATCTGATTTGTTCCTTTAATTGTTATGTTTGTTTCGGACTGGATAGAATTTGGTTTACGGAAATTGGAAAATGGAAATGGAAGAGGCAGTGAAAAGATCGCGTGCTTAATTAGTACAATTTATTTATTGGACATGAAGCATAGATTGATCAATTAGCATGACCCTGGGGTGGTGCGTTGGGGTAAATCTCAGTGTATAAAACTGGGTCTGTATAATTTTTTCTAGTTTGATCCAGAGTTTTTTTCCTAATGCATGACATTATGCATGCCATTGCTTATACCCTGAATCTTTCATTTTAGGTTGGAATGCATAATGTCATGCATTAGTGCATGAACCAACAATGCATGACATTATGCATTCCAATGGTTTCTTTATATGTAATAGTACTAATGATATGGTATTTCCAAATTACATTATTCATAAATTAATCTGTATTGTGTATGTCTCTTAACTATCAATATTATTTTGATTTTTGTAAGAAAATGATTCCTTAATGATTTAAAACTTAATTTTGTTGCTAAACCTTTTAGAAAACCTGAAATATTATTGGTAGCTAGTAAAAAACTAGACAAGTAGGCACTTATTAGATAGGAGAGCTGATCTGTCATTTGATTTTTTCCTTTTCTTTGAGCTGTGTCTTTTATAAGTGACTATTGATGTAGAAGTGGTAATTTATATCTATATAATATTGGTTTATTTTATTATTTATGATTAAGATGAAGTTTAATTTTAACTTTAAGAATAAATAAAGATCTAAATGTATATTCATTCAGAAAAAAATGGTAATTTTTATTTAATTTATTTTTTAGAGCAAAAGAAGTTCTATTGAAAATTCTCCTATTTTATCTTTATTTGCATGTTTTTGGTTCATTTTCTTGTTTATATTGTACTAGGGTTTATAGACTACGTAGGTTTATGGCCCATAGTTTTCTATATAAATAAAAACTAATGATTTGAGTCTTGCACACATTTTATATCTCAATATAATACAGTTTCGCCCCTGAAAGGTTTCTCTCTCTCTCTCTCTCTCATTTTTTTTTTCATTTCTCACATTGTATTTCAGCTTGGTGAGAGAAAAACCTGGCCGATGCTAAAAAAAACCCTCACTAGTAGTGCCCAACCTTATCTATAGCCCTTTCTCTCTCTTTTCCATTGTGTCTCTCTCCTCAGCAATTCAAAATCACCATTTTCTCTCTCCTCTGTGGGATTTTCTCTCACCTCTTGCAGTTGTCATCTTCGGTTGTCGCTCTTTGGTCCCACCATTGTGTTTAGCAAGGTTTGATTGTCCAAACTCTAGACTCTTGTCGTTGAAATCACTGCCATGCATAGCCACACTTTGTTGTTGTGTTCTGCCTATGTTACATGTTTTTTTGTTTCCATCTTCTTCTCCAGTGGGTATTTCATGACACCTCTGGCGACCTTGTGCTCATGTGCTCCATGCTGTTGTGATACTCTAGAGACATTCCTACACCAATTTTTGGCTCCTTTCCGCCCATTTATCATTGTCTATTTGGTTTTGAGAGCCTCCTTTTATCAAAACCATGTCAATTCTCAGTTCATCGGTCTTCAGCACTGTTTGAGCCTATCCTCATTGGTATATCTCAAATCTCTAATTTGATACTCCCGGCTTCTTGTTTGATACTCATGACTTTCAATTTGATACTGTTAGCCTCCTATCTGATATTGCTAGTGTCTCAGTTTATTTTGTCCTCAGATATGGTATTTATGTCCAAACTTAAATATGGATTCTTAAACTTAGATTGCATTCTGAATTCAGATCTAGTATGCCTAAACTCATATATGATATTCCTGATTGTTGTTTTGAAATGCCAAGGCTCTGTAGGCTATCCTTAATCGTTGATGCACATGTTGTCTGCTATCTTTGTTGTCCACTGCTGCCATATTTGTTCCATGCAATCTATTTATTTTTAATTAATTTTCACTTTTATTGTCTAGTTCACAAGCCTAAGCATCTAACAAATATGCTCCAACTTAAGGGTGTGTGTTGAAAAAATAGTTATTCTCCTATTTTATCTCTAGTTTGATATTTTTAGTTTATTTTCTTGTTTAGAATGTACTATTTATAGTGTAGGCAAGCCCATGGCCCATGGTTTTACATATAAATAGGACTTAGTGGTATGAGTCTTATACACACTCAATATTTCAATACAATACAATTTCACCCTATAAGGGTTTTTCTCAATTTCACACAAGTGCTATTGGAGATAAAGAAGGGAAGTACTACTAACAAGAGGATAACTAATCTTTCAAAAACAGAGCAAGGTAAAATATCAATGAATAATCAAGAATGTAATAATGCTCTGCCATCTCTTTGCATATAAGAAATGGACATTCCTTTGAAACTGCCAAAGAGCAGATCACCATACAGAGGCCATAAGGATGATGCTGTCCCATACAAACTTTGGGGCAAACAGACACTCTTAAAAGAACCTTTAGAAGAAATTGTGAAAATGGAAAATTGGGGTAAAAACAGGGGTATAATTGTCTGAAAAAATATTTTAGTTGTTTTTCTTGATAGAGATAAAATATAAAACGTATTTCAGTTGTTCAATTACAGAAATAGCTTTAGAGATTTTGTTTATTTTAGTTGTTTTTCTTGATAGAAAGAGAGAGAAAGTTGAAAACTTTTTTGGTTGCTCAATCATAGAAATAGCCTTAGAGCTTTCTTTTATAAAATTTATGTAAAAAATTCAAAGGGAATAAGGACATTTTTTGGATGAAAAGCATGTGCATAGCTACAATTGCCTTTCACTCATTTGAGTGTTCATCAGGAAGGAAGCCACAGGGCTTCTTCTTCTGGACCCAATAATGCAAAAGATTTCTAAGATATTGGATAATTGGAAGGGAGCATTTTTCTTTTTAGGCAGAGCTTGGAAGGCTAGGAGGGATCATTTAGTAGGCTAGGAACTTTTCTTTAAACATATGAACAGAGAGGGCTTGGTTAGTTCTTGGAAACTTGGTACCTATCAACATTGCTCTGGTCAATAAATGGTTGGGACATTTTCTGAATTACTCAATTCTTTTTGGCATAGGGTGATTAGGAGTAAGTATGGTCTTAATTGCGGGGGTAGGATGCCAAGGTTGTGATCAATGCCACCCATGCATTTTCGTAGTGGTTTCTCTTAGAGATAAACCCTTTGTTTCTCCCCAATCTTGATCTGCATGCGGATGACAATTCCCGTGTTTGCATCTGGGAGGACCATTGATTAGGAGATTCTCCCCACTTTGTGGGTTTTCCCTCACCTTTATAGGCATTCTCCTTTGTGTGATTATTGTACTACCCACTTTTGAACTTTAAAGGCTCCAATCTCACTTGTAATTGAAAGGGAATAAGGACATTATTTCTCACTGTTGATGCATAGTACTTTCTTTAATTATCAAATATCAAAGAAAACTCTGTTTTTGGCACTGAAAGGCTTAAGTTGCCATTTGAGAAATTTAATAGTTTTAATATTGTGTATGGTTGCTTAATTGTTGTTGAACAATTGAAACTTGCAGTCTTTCCTTTTCATGTTCTAAGCCTTGACTTTGGGTCGGGATTTGGGTTTTAAATACATAATATGATAGTAAATTTTTGCTTTATTATTGCAACATGGTGTTGTTTAATTAATGCTAGCTAGTGCACTTTTTCTTTCTGTTAGGCCTTCTAGTTGGGATTAAATTGGGTCTGAAATCTATTTTTTACTTTGTTGGAGATTGGTGTGTGAAATAGTTAATAGACAATGATAGCTGCTTCAAGTGTCAGTCTAGTTCTTCTATTTGATCTACTTTCAATTTGAAGCAGTATAGACAAATCTTCTTAAATCTAATTTGGAAGGGTGAGCTTCTCTCAAGTTCAAATTTATGTGAGTTATATGGTTCACAATGGAGTCGGCACCAGCATTTGCTGCTTCATATAAGGGTTAAATAATGCTCACTCTTAGTATATTTGTGTTATGTACATTTATTTGACCTTTGCATTTTTTATTTTGTTTTATTACTTGAAATGTTTGGAATATTGTTGTATAGCTTGTTTGGCCATCCTATTCTCTTTTTCATTTTTTTTTATTTGGAACGAATTGGACCAAGAGCATAAAAAACTTTTCTATAGTATTGTTGTCTAACACTTAACAATGAGAGGGAAAAAAACAAATACTAAAGCCTAAAGGAAAAAGATTAGATAAATACCGTCCAACTATTTACAACTCAACACTCCCTCAAAATGAGGCATAAATATCTCTCATGTCCATCTTGTACAACAACAACAACAAACCGAGCCTTTCCCACTAGGTGGGGTCGGCTACATGGATTAAACAACGCTCATGTCCATCTTGTAAGAGAAAAAATTGAAACTTTTACCATTAAGACCCCTGGTGAGAATATTAGCCAATTGACTTTTGGATCTAACAAAAGGTAGACTTAGAAGACCCTTTAACAATTTCTCTTTGATGAAGTGCTTGTCAATCTCTACGTGTTTAGTTCTATCATGTTTAACAGGGTTATTAGCAATGTTGATGGCAACTTTGTTATCACAATGAAGAGTGAGATGAGAATCATCTTGAAGTCCGAGTTTCTCTACAAGTCTCTTTAACCAAATAAGCTTGCATATTACATGAGCCATAGCCCTATATCCATCTTCTGCACTTAATTTGGCAACAATATATTGCTTCTTACTCTTCCAAGTTACTAGGTTTCCTCTTACAAAAGTGCAATAACTTGAGGTAGACCTCCTATCATTCATGGAGCCAATCCAATTGGTGTTAGAATATCCTTCTATTTGCAATGACCATATTGGGAGAATAACAATCCTTTCCTAGGAGAAGACTTTTAAGTATCTTAGAATTCGATAGATAGCTTCCATGTAGGAAGAGCATAGATCATGCATTAATTGGCTCATAACACTAACTGCATAAGGTGATGGTTGTCGACAATGGGGGTTTCAGCATGTCTGCACCCTAACATGCTTGTTTCCTTGTGGAGATCTAAAATGTATTTCCTTTGACAAATATAGATACCCTTCTTAGACCTAGCAATTTCAATTCCAGGGAAGTGGCCAAGTTTCCTCAAGTCTTACATTTCAAATTCTATGGATAGAAAATTTTTCAAAAACTAAATCTCATCAGGGTCATTCCCTATTATGACAAGATCATCTACATATACAATCAAGGCAATGATATGATTTCCTTTCCTCTTGAAGAGCAAGGTGTGATCTGTATTATTTTGATTGTAACAATTGGTTATTGCTTGTTTGAGTCTTTCAAACCAAGCCCTAAGTGATTGTTTTAAGCCACAAAGGGCTTTCTTTAACTTGCAGACTTTTCTCACAGTTTCTTGATCAGCAAATCCAAGAGGAATTTCCGTAAATACTTATTCCTCAAGATCTCTATGAAGGAATGCATTTTTACATCAAGTTGTTGAATTTTCCATCCAAAATTTGCAACACAGGATAAAAGAACTCTAATTGAATTCATCTTTGCTATTGGAGCAAAGGTTTCTTGATAATCTATTACATGGGTCTGTGTAAACCCTTTTGCCACCGGTCTAGCCTTAAATTTCTCCATAGGCCCATCTAATTTGTGTTTCATAGTGAACACCCACTTGTAGCCAACAATTCTAACTTCAGAAGGTAGTGTAGTGAGCTCCATTCTTTTTTTGGGCCTTCATTTCTTCTTTCATGGCCTCCTTCCATTTTGGGTCTGCTGTAGTCTCTTCCCAATTCTGTGGAATAGATATTACTAATAAAGTTGTGGCAAAATATTTATATGAAGGAGATAGTGAATCATAAGAGATAAAGTGATAGATATGAAATTTTGTACACTTTAACACCCTTCCTCTTAGCAATAGAAAGCTCAAGTTCATCTTCAGTATTGGAGTTAGATGAAGTAGCGTTTAGAGACTTACCACATGAGGAAGAAAGATGAGGTTTGTTTAGAGCTGGACTCAGAGATGACAATTGGCTATGAGTAGAGTGTTCAATGGCTTGCTCAAATTTCTATTTTTTCCGCTTGGAATAGGTGATGAGAAACTTCTTATTTTTTGGTACTTCTTCTAGTTGCATTTTTGAGTCATCTACATCACAATCATCCTTCACCTTGGAACCAGTTTCTAAATTAGTTTCTACCTCATTTCTCCTCTCTCCATTCACTGTGGCTTGTCTCTCTCCATGTCTTCTACAAGCACCAAGTTCTTCTGCACTTTCCAGGGGAAAAATAACACATATGGTGCCATATTTTTCTTCCGCATTTTGTTTAATCTCTCCATGAGGGGTATTAAAGTATGGTTCCTCCTCTTAGAATGTAACATCCATGCCCACAAACATCTTCCTTCTAGGGGGATGGTAACATTTGTATCCCTTTTGGGTAGAAGAATACGCTTAAGGGCTCTTAGGTCTAATTTTCCCACATTTTTCCTATGGTCATGAACAAAACTGACACACCCAAACTCATTTGGAGAAACTACATATGAATTGGACCCCTTTAGAAGCTCTAATGGTGTCTTGAAATCAAGAGTTCTTAATGGCATCTTGTTAATCAAATAAGCAGTGGACAAAACTACATCTCCCTAGTATGTTTTAGGAACATTCAATGTGAACAACAAGGAATAAGCAGCCTCCAACAAGTGCTTATTCTTTCTTTCAACAATTTCATTTTGTGCCAGAGTATTGGCACAACTAGTTTGATGAATAATTACATTGTCATCTAGAAAATTTTGAACCTCACCATTCATATATTACAATCCATTATTACTCCTAAAGAACTGGACTTTTGCATCAAATTGAGTACAAATCATGGCATAAAGTTTCTTGAAACATGATAACACATCCCTCTTTGATTGCATTAAATGAACCCATGTAGTACGGCTAAAACAGTCAATAAATGTGACAAACCATCTATATCTAGATAAAGAAGTAATACAACTCAAACCCCATACATCAAATTGAATAGTCATAAAAGGAACAATGCTCTTATTATTAATAACAAGATAAGAGTTTCTAGTATGTTTTGCATAAACACATGCATCACAAACTAGGTCCTTGAAGTTATATCTCTGCTACAAGTTTGGGAATAATTTTTGAAGAACTACAAAGGATGGATGCCCTAGCCGTCTATGCCATTGCAAAAGTTGATAGGTAGAATTGTCACTTGTTGAGGCTGCACTACATGTAAGTTGGCATAAATCTTTGCAGCCTTCTAAAAAATATATGCCATTGTGCATTCTTCCATGATCAATTGTCCATGCCGACTCTAGTTCTTGAAAATCACAATGATTTGGGAAACTAGTGACTTTAAAGTTTGAATCCTTGGTGATAGAACCAGTGGATAACAAATTATTTGAGAACTTTGGAACATGCAAAACATGGGATAGATTTAGGAGAGGAGTACAGCTGATGGAGCCTTTTCCAACTATTTGTGATAGAGTATCATCTACAATTTTCATTGAAATTTAAAAAAGTTCAAGGGATATATGATATGAATTTATTAAGAGAATTGGTCATGTGATTTGAGGCCCCAAAGTCAACAATCCAAAGATTGCTTTTAGAATTGGGGTTACTTTGACATGAATAGGGTATACCTAAATGTGCAACATTAGAGGTGGTAGGAATATCATCGGTTTTTGAGAATGTGGAGGTGGCATCAAGCTTCATCATCAACTTCCTAATGGTTTGCACCTCCTCACTAGAGAGATCACTGCTAGATTGAGGCTCTTTAATTTAAGCAAGATATCCCTTTGTTCTAGAAGTTTGTGGTCTAGGTGGTCCATCCCTTTTTCCACCATGCCTTCTTGTAGAGCGACCCTTCAACTTCTAGCACTACTCAATTGTATGCCTAATCTTGCCATAGTACTCACATTTTGGATTGCCCCTATTAACTTGCTCATTTGTGTGAGTTGAGCTATCCCCCTTTTGCGGTAGGCTCACTGTCAATGCAAATATATCATATGCAAGTGGGTGCATCATTGAGTGTTTCTGACTTTTCTTTTATTTGATGAAAGTATGTTTGCTTTAAGTTTGGGTTTCGATAGTCCTGAAGGAGATGAACCCCGATTTCTTTTCGGAGGAGTGTTGCCTCAAACCACCAATAGAGGGGTTTTGCTTGCTAGATGTTTTCAAGTCCAATGGCAGGTTGCCGGTGTCAGATCACTAGACTTTGGTCGCTAGAGCTTTGATACCAAGTTGGAACAAATTGGACCGACATAAGAAAAAACTTTTATGTATTATTGTTGTCTAACACTTTACAAAGAAAAAAAATGCTAAAGGCCTAAAGGAAGAAGATTACATAAATACCCTTTAACTATGTACCCAACTATGTACAACTCAACATTTTTAAATAGAAAAGAATTTTTATTGAAGAGAAAAGTGGAATGTACAACTAGGCAAGGATAAAATCTTTCAAAAAAAAAAAAAAAAAAAGAAGATAAAGAACATGGGAAAGGAAGACATCAATATTGTAGCAAACTTGTGCAATTTTGTTGCATATCAAAGATGCACTGGGAATAACCAAGATTGGAGCACTAGAGAGAAGCCATATACAAAATTCAATTTCATAACAAATTTAGGGTCTGAAGGACACCCTTAATATGGGAGCATATTCCACTCTAGCCAAATATGCAATGAGATCTGTAGTAATTGCACATCGTAATAAAGTCTGAGCCTCCTCATTCTTGGTTAAACCTTTGAAAGAACCATGAGAAACTGCTTCCAAGAGAAAGAGCACCCCTGGTGCATGAACCCCTCACAGATTATTCTAAGTAGTTGCTTTGTAAATGCAATAACAAGTGGATTGGGGAAGGACACACTCAGAGTTTATGAACTACTAGATGATTCTAAGTAGCAGCCTTATAAATGCAATAACAATTGGACTAGAGATTCTCAAGGTGAGCTAGAGTAACATATGTATTGGGGGATAAAGTTGTGTGAGGACTCCATATTGCCAAAGCTCTACAAACAAAAGACTTAAGCTTTGAGGGAGCTTTGAAATTTCAAATGGACTTATAATAGGTTCTAGAAGTAGAAATTAGTTAAAGGGCTATTCTCCCCTTTGGAAGTTAGGGAGAATTGATGGTGGAGACCTATTGAGGGTGGCTCTTGTGGATTAATATTTTCCTCAATAGGTCCCTGCCCTTTAATTTTCTAAGTCATTCTTAGAAATGTTCTTCTCACATATGTGATTCTCCTAGGAGGAAAGGCCATATAGGCACTTAGTACTAATCGGTGAACAATTATTTATCCCACTAGTGAACATTTGGCTCTTCAAAATACTTTGAGCAATAGGTGATGACCTCTATCTAAGGAATGAATAATTTTTTTCATAGTACAATTATTAATGTCATAAGTGATTTGATAAAGTTTTAGGTTGGCTGTCAACTACCTAACACAACTCTTTTTCTTTATTTGAGCTTGGGACCAGTTATGTAAAACATAAGTGGAGTTTAAAACATAGAGGTTATATATTTTTTACGGGTTTTGATGGAATGACATTGAAGTAGAGAGAACGACTTGCCTATGGTTTTCATTGACTTAGAAAAAATTTATGATAGAGTACCAAGAAAAGTCCTATGGAAGGCATTGGAAAAGAAAGGTATTTGTATTGCTTATATTCTCGCTATAAAGGATATGTATGATGGGGTTATAACAAGTGTGAGGACTCAGGGAGGGGTGACAGAAGATTTTCCCATAAAGATTTGTTTGTATTAAGGGTTATTCTTAAGTCTATACCTTTTCACTTTAGTGATAGATGTACTTAATGGACACATCTAATATGCAGTCTCAAAACATATGCTTTTTACAGATGATATAGTCTTAGTAGAGGAGTTAAGAGAAGAGGTTAATTGTAAATTGAAGATATGGAGAGCAGCCTTGGAATTAAATCGTTTCCGTTTAAGTATGAGCAAAACAGAGTATATGAAGTGTAAATTTAGCAAACAGCAAGCAAATAATGATTTCGAGATAAAAATTGGATAGCATAGTATATCACATGTACTTAAGTTTTAGTATCTTGAATCGATTTTACGAAACAATGGAGAGATTGATGGGGATGTCTCACATAGGATCCAAGCTGGGTGGATGAAATGGAGAAATGCCTTAGGGGTTATTTGTAATTGCAAAATATCTAGTAAGTTTAAAAGAAAGTTTTAATAAAGTGCTATTAGATTAGTTATGCTCTTTGGTAGTGAGTGTTGGGCTCTGAAAGGTCAATACGAGCAAAAAATAGGGATGACATATATGAGAATGTTGAGATGGATGAGTAAATATACAAGAAAAGACAAAATTCGGAATGATTGTATCTGAGAGAGTTTGGGTGGCACTTATTGAGGAGAAAATAATGGAAACTCGATTCCGGTGGTTTGGACATGTGCAAAGAAGACCGCGAGAGGCTCAAGTGAGAAATGTTGATCAAATAATTTTTAACTTAATAAAGAGACGTAAAAAGGAAGACCAAAAAGGATATTTGGAGAGGTTATTAAAAGAGACCTTTGGTTGAATGGTATATTTGAAAATTTGATTTTTAATAAAATTTTATAGCAACGTTTAATCTATGTAATCAATCTTACTTAGTGGGATTAGGCTTTGTTTGTTATTATTCTAGAAGTACAATTATTATGGCAGTTTGGTGTATTTGGTAGGAGTGATTTGTGAGAGTTCCTTATTTGATTTTAGTAGAAGAAAAATATTAGGAAAAAAGGTAGGGAGTACATTTATTGAGGGATAAAATGCACAGAATCCCCTGAATTTTAGGTCGATTTTAAAAAACCCTCCTAAACTTTAAAAGTTTTCAAATGACTCTCTTAAACTATGAAAAATTTTTAAATAACCCCTTCTGTCAAATTTTCTGTCAAAATTTAAGAAAATGACCTTTATTGTAAAGCTGAGAAATTGAAGAAGGCCGTGAACAGGAAAATTTTAGAGTTTTAGCATTGAACTTAAACCCTAAACTTTAAACCCTAAAACCCTAAACCCTAAACTCTAAACTTTAAACCCTAAAACCCTAAACCCTAAACCCTAAGCCCTAAACCCTTAAACCCTTAAATCCTAAACCCTAAATCCTAAAACCCTAAACCCTAAAACCCTAAACCCTAAACTCTAAACCCTAAATTCTAAAACCCTAAACCCTAAATTCTAAAACCCTAAACCCTAAACTCTAAACCCTAAATTCTAAAACCCTAAACCTTAAATTTTAAAATCCTAAACCTTAAATTCTAAAACCCTAAACCCTAAACTACAAATCTACACTGGATTTTTTTCTTTTGCATTTATCTAGATTTTGAAAATTTATGTGCATTTGAAGGGTATTTTTGTCTTTTTATCGGGTCAAATGGGAGGTTGACTAAAAAACATCCAAATCTTAATGGAAAACTTAACGGAAGGGGTTGTTTTAAAAATTTTCTATAGTTCAATAAGAACATTTGAAAATTTTTAAAGTTTAGGAGGGTTTTTTAAAATTGACTTAAAGTTCAGGGGGATTCTGTGTATTTTAGTCTTTATTGAGTGATAGGCAAACAGATATTTGACATGTGGCAATATGTGTGGCAGATTTATATGTAGACAGTTATTAGCTATGAAGTACATATACGAAATACGATATTGATACGATACAACACAGATACCGTGATACGGCAAAAATTTAAAAATTTAGGATATATATATATAATTGGTTAAAATGCACAGAACCCCCCTAAAGTTTAGGTCGATTTTAAAAAACCCTCCTAAACTTTAAAATTTTTCAAATAACCCTCCTCAACTATGAAAAATGTGCAAAAAATCCCTTCCGTCAAATTTTTCGTCAAATTTTGAATATTCTGTCAGTTTGATCAAATAAAAAGATTAAAATACCGTTGAAATACACTTAAATTTTCATAATCTACCACAATTTGTCAAAAGGCAAAATTTTTAAAATAAATAGTTTATAAATTAAATTGGTTGAACCCATGATCAAGCCCATGTTAGATTTTTTGCATGAAACCGGGTCTACCTCATGGTAAGGTGTGTTAGCTATAAATTTTACCTTTTGACAAATTGTGGTGGATTATGAAAATTTAAGTGTATTTCAAGGGTATTTTAGTCTTTTTATTTGGTCAAACTGACAGAATATTCAAAATTTGATGGAAGGGATTTTTTGCACGTTTTTTATAATTGAGGAGGGTTATTTAAAAAATTTTAAAGTTTAGGAGGATTTTTTAAAATCGACCTAAAGTTCAGGGGAATTCTGTGCATTTTAGCCTATATAATTTAATCTAAATAAGAAAAATCAACATATATTTAAAAATAAATTGTCTACTATTATTGATTAGTAAAAGATATCATAACTAAATATCAAAATGGTTGCAACTAAGTCATAATGTATTATAAATATAAAAACATTCTATTGTCAATAAACGTATAATGTTATTACTAAATATTAATTGTTGTGATTTCATCTCCTTCTTCACCATCATTTGTATAAAGAGTGATTTCTTATTGTGGTTCATCAAGGGATGAATTTGCCACTTCAAGTACATCAATACCACCCTCAAAAGGACTCCATGCATCTCCCGCAATGTCCCAACTTTGAGAAACTCTTTTTTTTATATTCTTCACTTTTTCTGGATAAAAGTCTGAGGTTAGTGTGAATGTAAACCAAGTCTTCTACTTTTTTTGGATTTAACTTGTTTCTCTTCATAGAAGTAATGAAAGAGTAAGTATTTCAATTTCTCTCACAAAATGATGAAGAGCAAGGCTGCACAAGAAGCTTTAAAGCAAGCTTTGGAAGTGCTAGAAAAGAAAAGAATAATTTGTGAAGCTGTACCCAAGAGGGTTGTCAGCATCTGTATATATAACTGAATAAAATACAAGTACGATAGTATAAGAACTCTAGTCTAGAATTAAGCCCACCATATAGGCCCATTATTCAACTAACTTATTCTAATACTCCCCCTCAAGCTGGGGCATCTATATTAACCATGCCCAGCTTGTTACAAACATTCTGAACCCGTTTTCCTAGAAGAGACTTAGTAAAGATATCTGTAAGTTGATCCCCTGTTCGAACATGCTTGAGACTGATGACTCTT
Source organism: Dicorynia guianensis (assembly GCA_037013595.1). Lineage (NCBI taxonomy): Eukaryota > Viridiplantae > Streptophyta > Magnoliopsida > Fabales > Fabaceae > Dicorynia > Dicorynia guianensis. Next base: position 28,163,584 of record JASUAB010000012.1, on the reverse strand, counting down.
TCTAATTTCTGTCTAGCAAAGTGACAATCCACCTCAACATGTTTCGTCCATTCATGAAAAACAGGATTAGAAGCTATATGAATTGCCGCTCGATTATCACACTATAATTTCATGCTACTAGAGCATTCCATCTCAAGCTGACAAAGGAGATAAGAAATCCAAACAAGTTCAATAGTGGCATGTGCCATAGCTCGATACTCTGACTCAGCACTAGAACAGGATACCACAGCCTGCTTTTTACTTTTCCAAGACACAAGATTGTCACCTACAAAGATGCAGTAGCCTGAAGTAGACCTCTGATCCATAGGGTACCCTGCCTAGTCTGCATCTGAAAACCCTTCAATTCTACAATGACCATGATTCTGATAAAGTAAACCGAGTTTAGGAGCTTTCTTCAAATACTTTAGAATATGCACCAATGCTTCCCAATGGGAGGTTCTAGGAGTTGCCATAAATTGGCTGACTGGAAAAGCAATATCTGGTCTTGTAATAGTGAGGTAATTCAACTTTCCAACCAATCTCCTATACTGTTCCGGATTGTTCAACAGCTCCCCACCTTCTGGTCCCAATTTCACATTTGGAATAATCGGTGTATCACCCGGTTTGACACCTAAAAGACCTGTTTCTTTCAACATGTCCAAGACATATTTCCTCTGAGACAACACAATTCCCTTATGACTCCTAGCTACTTCAATACCTAAGAAGTACTGAAGTGCTCCCAATTCCTTAGTTTGGAATTTTGTCTTTAAGAAAGCCTTAAGGTTTGAAATACTATTAGCATCACTCCCTGTAATAGCAATATCATCTACATAGACAGCCAAAAGAATACACCCTAATTCAGAGCACCTGAAAAACACTGAGTGATCATGATCACTTTTCTTCAATCCAAACTCGATTACAACACTACTAAATCTGCCAAACCAGGCTCGAGGAGATTGTTTGAGCCCATAAAGAGATTTCTTGAGACAACAAGCATATCCACTCTTCCCCTGAGCAACATAACCAGGTGGTTGCTCCATATAGACTTCTTCAGCCAGATCACTATGTAAAAAAGATTCTTCACATCAAGCTGATGAAGGTCCCAGTGAGAAGAAGCTGCCAAGGAGATAAGTAACCGGACAGATGTAATCTTGGCCACTGGTGAGAACGTCTCAGAATAATCAAGTCCATATGTCTAGGCATAACCCTTTGCAACAAGACGAGCTTTTAGTCTAGCCACTAAGCCATCTGGATTAACCTTAACAGAAAACACCCATTTACAGTCAATAGCAGATTTCCCTGGGGGTAAAGAAACAAGATTCTATGTTTGATTATATTCAAGAGCCTCCATCTCATCATTCATGACAGCTCACCACTCAGATTGACCTAAAGCTTCGGTAAGAGTTTTGGGAACAACAATAGAATCTAGGGAAGCAATAAAAGATTGAGAAGAAACAGGTAAGGAAGAATATGAAATAACTAAAGTTAACGGGTAATGAGTGACATGATTACTTGGTAAGGTGCAGGAGCAAGTACCCTTACGATGGGCAATAGGGAGATCCGAATCAAAGGGTGGATCATTTGCCGAAGAGGTTGGTGGAGAAGAGACTGGAGGTGGTGTTGTGCTTGGAATCTGAACCGATGCTCGAGGTACCTTGCGAGAGTACACCTGTTTCAAAGGAGGTCTAACAGGAAGATTAGAGTCAGTAACTGGAGAAACATCATTAGATCCTGAGGTAGGAGAGATAATCAAGAAGAACTCATCAACATCAGAAGAGGAGGGAGTAGTAGGGGACTCAAGAGGTGGAGTAAAGAAAGACTGAGACTCAAAGAAGTGGACATCAGCAGAGACTAAGTAACGATCCAAATCAGGAGAGTAACAACGGTACCCTTTTTGATTGCGAGAGTAGTCAAGAAACACACATTTTGTGGATGATTATTCCAGGATGACTAAGTAACGACTCAAATGGGGATATACCATTTAACCAAAGGTCTCTTTTAACCATCTCTCCAAGCATCCTTTTTGGTCTTCCTCTACATCTCTTCACAGGACTAAACACCATTTGATCAACCTTTCTCACTAGTGCCTTTCACGGTGTTCTTTGTACATGCCCAAACCACTGTAACCGGGTTTCTGTCATTTTTTTCTCAATAGGTACCACCCCAGCTCTTTCCCGATTACAATCATTTCGAATTGTCTTTTCTTGTATGTCCATTCATCCATCTCAACATTCTCATCTCTGCCACTCCCATTTTTTGCTCCTATTGACCTTTTAGAGCCCAGCACTCACTACCATAGAGCATAGCTAGTCTAATGGCAGTTCGATAAAACTTTCCTTTAAGCTTGGTAGATATTTTGCGATCACAAATAACCCCCGATGCATTTCTCCATTTCATCCATTCAGCTTGGATCCTGTGTGTAATATCCCCATCAATCTCCCCATTACTTTGTAAAATCGACCCAAGATACCGAAACTTGGACACTTGTGGTATATTCTGCTCCCCAATTTTTATCTCCAAATTGCTGTTTTCTCGCCTCTTGCTAAATTTACACTCCATATATTCTATTTTATTCCGGCTTAAACGAAAACTCTTTGATTCCAACGCTTCTCTCCATATTTCCAATTTACAATTAACCTCCTCTCTTGTTTCCCCTACTAAGACTATGTCATTAGCAAATAGCATACATTTTTGGACTACATCTTGGATGTGTCCAGTAAGTACATCCATAACTAAAGTGAAAAGGTATGGACTTAACGATGACCCTTGATGCAGACCGATCCTTATGGGAAAATCTTCTGTTATCCTTCCTTGAGTTCGCACGTTTGTTGTAACTCTATCATACATGTCCTTTATGGCATGAATATAAGCAATACGAACACCCTTCTTTTCCAATGCCTTTCATAGGACTTCCCTTGGCACTCTATCATAAGTTTTTTCCAAATCAATAAAGACTATATGCAAATCTTTTCCTCTACTTCGGTACCTTTCCATCAAACCTCGTAAAAGATAAATAGCCTCTGTGGTGGATCTTCCTAGCATAAACCCAAATTGGTTCTCTGATATATGGGTCTCTTTTCTTAATCTCTGTTCAATCACTCTTTTCCAAAGTTTCATAGTATGGCTCATGAGTTTAATCCCTCAGTAGTTCCCACAATTCTGGATATCTTCTTTATTCTTGTAAATGGGTATCAATGTACTCTTCCTTCATTCATCTGGCATCCTCTTGGATCTCAATATCTCATTCAATAACTTGGTAAGCCAAGAGATACCTTTCTCTCCCAAACACATCCAAACCTCAATAGGTATGTTATCAGGACCCAAAGCCTTACCATTACCCATCTTCTTAAGTGCCTCCTTCACCTCAACTTCTCGAATTCTACGATAAAAAGCAAAGTTTTGGTCCTCCTCCCGAATAGTTAAACTTTCCATGTCTATACTTGTTGTCTGCCCCTCGTTGAAAAGCTTGTGAAAATAACTTCTCCACTTTTCTCTGATATCTTTCTCTGTTACCAAGACTTTTTCCTCTTCATCCTTAATGCATTTCACTTGATCCAAGTCTCTTGTTTTCCTTTCGCTTCTCTTGGCAAGCTTGTATATTTACTGTTCTTCATCCTTTGTTCCCAAAGCTTGGTAAAATCCATCCAACGCTTTAGATCTTGCCTCACTAACTGCTTTCTTTGTCTCATTTCTTGCTGACCGATACTTCTCCCAATTCTCCTCTTTGTTATCCAAATGTAAAGCTTTGAAACACTCCCTTTTATATTTAATCTTTGCTTGAACATTCTCATCCCACTACCAAGATTCTTTATCTTTAGGGTCAAATCCTTTTGATTCTCCTAAAACTGCTTTAGCTACGTTTTGGATTCCATTTGTCATCTCTTCCCACATAAGGTTAGCACAATCTTGTATATCCCAAACTCTCTCTTCCATTAGCTTTCTCTAAAAAATCAACTGCTTTTCTCCCTTTAGTTGCCACCACCTGATTCTTGGGTTTATAACTCTTCTGCTTCGTTGTTTCTGACTCTTAATCTGCATGTCAAGTACCAAAACCCTATGTTGTTTGGTCAAACTCTCCCCTGGTATGACTTTGCAATCCTTATAGATTCTTTTATCCGTATTTCGTACCAAAAAGAAATCTATCCCACTCTTGTATGTGATTAGGTGCTCCTCCCGCTTCTTAAAACAAGTATTCGCAATCTTAAAGTCATAAGCCATTGCAAAGTCCAGAATTGATTTTCTTTCATCATTTAGTTCTCCTATACCAAAACCCCCATGAAATCCTACATATTGCTCTGCATCCTTTTCAACATGACCATTAAGATCTCCTCCTAAGACAATCTTTTCATGTTGGGGAGTTCCTTGGATTAAATCCTCTAAATCTTCCCAAAACTTTACCTTTTCTTGTTCTTTCAACCCCACTTGTGGTGCATAAGCACTTATGATGTTGAAAGTCTCCTATTCCACTACCATTTTAAGGAATAAAATCCTTTCCCCTATCCTTTTAACCTCTACCACATTATTCTTCCAAGTCTTATTCGCAATAATACCAACTCCATTCTTTGCTCTAGCCTTCCCTGTATACCAAAGCTTGAATCCTAAAGTATCCAATTCCTTGGCCTTTTCTCCAACCCATTTGGTTTCCTGAAGACACATAATGTTAACTCCCCTTCTAATCATAGTATCCACTATCTTCATAGACTTCCCGGTCAAAGTTCCAATATTCCAAGTTTCAAAACGGATCTTGTTCCCTTGGACTAACTTCTTTACCCCCATCTGTCCAGAAAGATGTGAGGACCCTTGCTTATTTAACACTATATCCGGGTGCCGATGTAGCGGCTCTAACTCATTTGACACTGTACTCGAGCCATACAGCGCGTTACTTCTGGGTAACGACTTAGCATTAGCACTATAACTTCGTTTGTCCCTGTCATGAAGATTTGATGCAGTTTTACATTGGCTGTCGACTACCTAACACAACCCTCCTCCTTTATCCGGGTTTGGGACCGGCTATGTAACACACAGGCGGAGTTATGAGCAGACTGGGATGATTGTAAGTATTTTCCTCCTTGCAATTTAGGACAATTTCTTTTATAATGCCCCAACTCGTGGCAATAATGACATTCAATATGATTAAGACTACCACCCCGTCCCCTAACTCTCCTCGACCTCCCCCTGAATCACTATGTCTACCAGAATCTCTTCCTTGACCTCGACCACCTCTATGGCCACCTCGCCCTCCTTGTGAAGTAGAGCCTACTAGAACAAAAGACTCAGATACAGATGGTGAAACATGTAGGTCTCTAGATACACGAAGAAGACCAGAGTAAACCCCCTTCACAGTTAGAGACTCAAATCCTGATAAAATCTATTGTCAGGCTGTACTCAATTCTGGGAGTAACATTGATAAAAAACACAAAGCCCTTAACTGCTCACGTTGGGCTTGCATAGCAGCAACATTAGAAATAGGCATGAGACTCTTCCACTGTTCAAAGATCCGATTAAATTCAGTAAACATCTGGGATAAGGATTTTCCTTTCCCATCTAAATGAAAGAGCTCCTGACAGAGATCATATAATTGCATCAGATTGTCTTTTCTAGAATAGACTTCTTCCAAAAATTCCCATAATTCTTTTACCATTTCACAGTGATTTGTATTGTCTTGGACCTCACTATCTAGAGTATTAAAGATAAGACTAAACAAACGTTTATCCTTCATTAACCATCGCATTTTGGCAGCCCTAGTAGGAGGCATATCAGTGAGGTGATCTTACTTTCCAATCCCACCAAGGAAGATATCAATAGCCTTCTTCCAGGAAAGATATTGTCTTCCATCACTGTCTAACTTACGATCAATAATTTTCACTGCAGCAGGAATAATTTCAAAAATTAAAGTCTGATCATTACATTTTATTTCAACATTGATTTTAGGAGAATCTGGATGAAAATCACCTTCAGCCATAATATGAAGTCACACCAGACTAATAATGCTTCGAATCAAATCTCACCCACACTCCCCAAAGCTCTAAACTACATAGGAGAACCTTCAAATCAGAAGACCCATGCCGTATGAAATGCAAATCACACAGCCCAAGAGAGGGAGCACGAATGTGCTCTGAAATCACCCACAAAACGTGCAAGATCGCGCACTACAAGCAACAGGTACTGTAGATCGACGTTTGGAACTCAGATCGCACTAGACAGAGCACGATCGGACTGCTATGATCATGAAACAGCCACCAGACACCGCGAAAATCGGTCCTATACATGAGACGTCGGCCGATTGAACGCGATCGAATGCCTCAGATGCGAAACTCGGTCAATCGAACACCTCAAACGACCCTACCACTGCTGGCTAGTCTCCCCACTGCCGGTCGCTCCCTCTTTGACGCCAGTCGCACCACTTCCGGCCTGTTTAGAGGCTCAACGTCGAGCCTCTCTCATGCGCGACCCTTGGGGTCACCGAACTTCCAAAATCTCAGCAAATTCGTGGTTGATTCAGCCATCCAAAGAAGGGGAACGCGATTTTCCCTAAGAATCGACCAGATTCAGTGATTATTGGCTTGAGATTTGGGGTTAGGGTTAGGAAATTAGGGTTTGGAAGGAAATTTGGGAATTAGGGTTTCAGAAAATTGAGACTTTAGGAATTTCTAAAATTTGAAAATTAAGGCTCAGATACCATGTTAGAAAAGAAAAGAATAATTTGTGAAGCTGTACGCAAGAGGGTTGTCAGCATCTGTATATATAACTGAATAAAATACAAGTACGATAGTATAAGAACTCTAGTCTAGAATTAAGCCCACCATATAGTCCCATTATTCAACTAACTTATTCTAACAGGAAGTAAAGGAGCAGAAGAGCCATGATTTGCCCACCACGATTTGGGATCCAATTCCCACCTATCTCTAATTGAATAATAGCTTGAGAATCCATTTGTTTTAGATGAAAAACTAGCAAATTCAAGAATAGCTTTCTTTCTTTCTTCATTAGTGGGAAAAAATCTCTGCATACACTTGTTCTTTTTATTAGAAATCTCTTCATCTTCATGAGGGGAAATTCTGTTTGGAGCCTCTTGAAGCCACTTCTCACTATACTACCTATGAAATAAAAAATTATTAATATATATATGAGTAAAAAAAGTTATTTAATTTATATATAAAACTAAAAAGTTAATAAAATGTAAAGTTACCTAGGATTCAAAGAATGAGCTATGCAATGGAGTGGGGTGTAACTTTTTGTCCGCCTATCAATGAGTATAGAATATACCACTTCATAAAATGTTGACTTTTCATTTGGATGCTTTCCTTCGTGCATGTATATGGCTGCCTTAACTTTTTCTATCATTGTATCCCACATTTCATATACCAAATGAAGAGTAGCATTATTAGTGTCACATAATCGAAGCATATCATATATGGGATCTATGAAAGCAAGGATGTAGTCAATTTTCTCTTACAATGAATCTTTTAAAATGAACTCTTTTACAGCTACAGCCTTTGTCACATCATCCTGTTTATAAGAATTCCATTGGTCACTAATCCCATGGTTTGCATAGCATGCTTTACAAGCTTGAACCTTTTTAGCATGACAATGACCGAAGCAAATCGGATTTCAGCAATAGCAAGCAACTTCAAAGTCACAAACTCATTAAAAAAAGGCCAATCTCATAGAGTGGTTCATAATAAAATTTCTAACAAAAGAAACATTATCAGCAACATCATTTATCCAATGACATTCGCAATATGCAATCTCATTCCTTTCATTGTTTTTAGGTGCACATATGTTCTTCAATGCAAGATTCAAAGTATGCACCACACAAGGAGTCCAAAAAATTTGAGGAAAATCAATTTCAATCAACATACCAACAGATTTACATACAACAGCATTACCAGTTATAATTTGAATCACATTTTGTGGTCCAACCTCATTGATTATATCTCTCAACAATCCTAATAAATAGTGCTTGTTTTTATATTCCTTGGAACCATCAATAGCCTTCAAAAAAATTGGAGACCCATCACTTATAGCCATCAAATTAATTAAAAGCCTTCTTTGTGAATTTGTACGCCCATCGGCAACTATGCCAATTCCTTTTGAGCTCTATAAAGATTTTATAAGTCTAAGTAAATTCTCAATATATGCTTTTTCTTTTTGCAAAAGGGTTGTTCTCAAAGCATTATAACCCAGAGGGATGAAACCACCAATATTATGGCTAGCAGCATAAATATAAGAATTCACATAATGAAGATTTCTAGCAAGATGAAAAGGTAAACCACCAGAATAAAACATTCTATCAATTTCACCTCTAAGATGATCTATTTCTTCTCAGTTAAATGACTTTTCTAGAGGACCAATTTTTTTTTTTCACTGCTACAGAAGATGTTGGAGGCAATGGAATATTCTTTGGTTTCAATCTATTCTCAGCATTGTTAGCAACTCTTTTTAATTCTATCAAATGTTCATTACTAACTTTTTTACACGCTGCTATCCCTTGATTAGAAATTTTTAGCAGATGTGCTTTAACTTTAGGATATGAGCTTTTAACTACTCTCTGACAAAAATTACAAGACCAAGTCTTATTTTTACCCCCATCTGATCCTGGTTCTAGTATAGTCACATAAGCCCAAAGAGGAGAATGATCATCTTGATTAATTTGACCAGATGAAAGCTTGCTAGAAATAGTAAAAGGATTACCACTAGAAGCAGAATTATTCATATTGTAAAGCTAATAAAAAACTTACTAGAATTGTAGAAAATAGAATCAGCAATTGAAGACAACCAGCAAGGCAGCAAATGAATAATAGAAAGAGTAGAATAGTAGAATTTTTTCTTAGAATTCCATAGTATTTAATAGAGTAATAGACTAATAGTATGTAAGTTTTAGTATCCTGTCAAATATAAAACTTTACTGCCTTTGTCTAATATAAAACTAGTTGTATATTATAATATAATAATATTATATCTATCACTATTGTAATAGGTATTAGCTTAAAAGATATCTATAAGAACATGAAATTAGACCGTTGCATGTAGGTGGCGGGGGAAATAATGTGTCCCCTCTTCATGTTGCACACGTGGCGGGTTAGGAACCTAAAATGGGATGTTCATGGGGTAATAGTAATACTTCTATGAAACAAAAACAAGTTGCCCATACAAAGAACGACTCCTTATGCACAAAGAACACACTGAGATGTCAATCTACTGCGACATTTTTTCCGTTGCATTTGTTACGGTTTTGTTGGATTAAATTTTGTCAAAATCTGATTGTTTCTTTCTCTTTTTGCTTTTTTTTTTTAATGTAAGGGAACAAAGAGAGACTTTAGCACCACGATTTTGGAGCGCAAAAATTGCGCCAAATTGGCTGGTTGTTGATGAGGCCATCAATGATGGCGTTCGTCTTCACGAACGACTGTTCTGATGGTGTTCGTCTTCACGCTTAGTTCATGAACGACTTCAGCACCGCATATTCATGAACGACTCTTCTGATGGCGTTTGTCTTCACGAACGATTGGTTCATGAATGACTTCAGCACCGCATATTCATGAATGACTTTTCTGATAGTGTTCGTCTTCACGAACGACTCTTTTGATGGCGTTCATCTTCATGCCTGGTTCATGAACGACTTCGGCATTGCATATTCATGAATGACTCCTCTGATGGCGTTCGTCTTCACAAACGATTCTTCTGATGGCATTCGTCTTCATGTTTGGTTCATGAATGACTTCGGCACCACATATTAATGAACGACTCTTTGGATGGCGTTCATCTTCACGCCTAGTTCATCAAGCTCTTTCCCAAGTGTCGAGGTTTGATTGCACTATTTTTATGGCGTTTGTGCTTGATACGGGTGGAGGACGTTTCCAGCCGTATCAATGATTAATCGGTGTTGGATTTGTGTCCGACGCCAAAATGTCAAGGAGATGGCCGTATCAATGCTTCATAGGTCATTAGTAGTTCCACATATGGCTGATTTATATATATGTAGTTATTAGTAGTTATACATGTGGCAGATTTATGTATAGGCAGTTTTAAGTATTTATTGGTGGTTTTTTGTATTACTATCATAAATAATGTTATTTAGGGATAGATAAAGGGGAGTGTGTAGAAATTGGGAGGCCTTTAATTCACGAAACTAGACTTGGAGAGGCTGTTGATACTTTGAATAACTAGTGGGACTATCTTGTAATAGGGATAGTCGATTATATTGTGAGTATTTTGTGTAATTTTTATTATTGTATTGAGTTAGTGAAAGGGATCCTATTAAGTTGTATCAAAGTCTGCCACTATGTCTCCCAGTTGTAACTGTGCAATTTAGTTGATGATGCTGGTTTTGCAATGTTTGCTTAGGGCTAGATCGCTAGTTCACAGCCATGGGATGATGACGTCAGAATTGCAGTATTCGCTTGGCATTAGGGTCTAGTACAAAGCCAGTCCACATGGGTGCTGGGACTACGAAGCATGGTGGAATGTTATGATTCATTGAGTCTCACATTGGATAGTATGTGATGCTTGAATGGACTCGTAAAGCTTTGGGCTCTTCTCTCTCAACATTTGCCATCTTTCACCTTGAGGACTTATGAGGTAGGGAATTGATAGGCAACCAGATACTTGACATGTGGCAATATATGTGGCAGATTTATATGTAAGCAGTTATTAGTAGTTTTACATGTGATAGATTTATATAAAGGTAGTTTTAAGCAGTTATTGGTGGTTATTTATATTACTATTATAAATACTGTTATTTAGGGACAGATAAAGGGGAGTGTGTAGAAACTTGGGAGGCCTCTTGTCCTCGAAACCAGACTTGGGAGACTACTGGTGCCTCGAATAACTGGTGGGGCTATCCTATAATAGATGTAGTTGATTGTATTGGGTGTGAATGTTTTGTGTAATTTGTATTATTATATTGTGTTAATAAAAAGGGATCCTATTGGAAAAGACATTCTAGTTGAGACAAGAATGCTAAAAGTAATCAAGTAGAAAGTAAAAGACTATTCAACTAAGATGATTCAGCTAATAAAAGCCTGCCAATCTCTAATCTGTAGAAAAAAGCCCTCCAAATCCATTAGCTGAGCTGCATAATGAGCCAAAAATGGTTTCTCTTTATCCCATAGAAGATGCACAGTTACAGAATTTATAGCATTTCTCTCCAACCATAGACACCAAATAACTGCATATATTGCACAATGCAATCGGTCCTTTCATTATTTTCTCCTCCCAAAGCCTTTGAAATGACATAGAGATGTTCCAAAACAATGTAGAATAAATTGCAACTATTTTTTAAGTCAGATTATTTCTCACATTTCAGCTGTCTTTTAGTTTCCTTGATTTTACTTTATTTGTCTTTCTTGATGGGAAAATAATTATGATCAGAGAAGAGAAAGGAATACAAGAACAGGGGATAAGAAATGATTCTTGGAGTAACCAAATCAAAACAGCATAAAAAGAGAAAACCCATCAAATAGGCAAAGTTTGCCTATCTCTCTCTTCATGTCTACCAAAGAAATCCCTCTAATGTTGTCATGAGCTGCGTGCCATTAAAAATCTAAGAAGACTAATTCTTTCCAAAATTCAAATAGAGTTAGGGGCAAAGAAATGATTCTTAACGTTTAGAGAAAGAAGTTGAGAGAGGAAGTATGAGAGAGATAGAGAGAACTCTCTCAAAGTGTTAATCAGACTTGATTCTAGTTAGGCACTTTGCGCCTTTGTTTATACTAAAACAATTGATATCACAAAAGGACTCAGCTACTTGTACTCTTAAGTATCTATGTCTAACCAGGAAACTGGCTCAACTACTTATACTCCAAGTATCTATGTCTAACCAGGAAACTAACTCATTACATGTCAAGCAAGTATCTATGTCTAACTAGGAAACTAACTCAGTTTCTTGTACGGCAAGTAACCACACTAGCCCACAAAATATAAAACTGACTACCTGTCTTGTAACACTTGAAAATCCTTGCATTTATGGCAATCCATAATCACCAAATGACAGCATATGTAGCACACTGTCAAAGAGCTTTTCCCTCTGTACTCGTCCCAAAAGTCAAAACCTTTAAAGTGACAAAAGAGAAATTGTTGTGATTTCTCTGAACAAATCCAAAACTCACCAAAAATACTGAAAAGTCTACACCACAAATATTTATCTGTAGGACAGTGAAGTAACAAATGGCTTCTAGACTGCTAGTATAATAACTAGAGAAACATATAGCAAAAACCTTTGGATGACTTATTGTCATTTACTTCTATACTTTCTCTTTTTTCTTTCACTGAATTTTTAGACAGAAAGACAGATAGTGGGAGATAGAGAGTTGAGTTGTTGGGTTATAAATACATTTTATTGGGAATCTGGGATTGCATTTTTTTTGGAACAATTCCATTTAACTATTAGAAGTGGTAGTTTTTGAAAATGGGTTTTGTTGTCCATTCAAATGTTGTCAGCCCCATTTCTTTGTTGAGTTTGTGTGTTGTTTGGTTCTATAATCACTTTCAGTGGGTTGTCTAGTGTTCTTATGGACTGCCTTGTATCAGCATGCATTATGCATTCTCAGTGACACTTTCTGCAGGAGTCAAAACTTGCTTCGAATTTGTTGCTTGTCTGTTTCCTTGTCTGTTTCCAGCAAAATTTAGAACATGCTGACTTTTGTATTGTATTGAAATTTTGCAGGTTAAGGTGAAGAACTGGGTTGATGGCGAGAAAGGCAGAATGTATAATGGGTTGAGTGCAGAATTTGGGTCTATATTGCCTGAGAAGGCTGAAAATAGTGTTAGATCTCCTGCTGTTTTATCGAATCCTATTGACTGCTGTAATGCCTCAACGTCAAAGGTTGTTCTCCATTTCTTTTTGTTTTTAAAGTATATCTTCCATAGTGAGCTTGCCTCAATTAATGCTTTCAAGGTTGTGGATTAATTACTAGAATAATATGACATAGAAGATTGTTTTCATGGATCTGAGTAGTACCCTTAAATTTGGCTTGATTTATTCTGGATTTTATCCTTTTGTGGTATATAGATCTTTTGGGCCCCTTGGTAAGTTTTCTAACTTGAGAAAGTAACTGATATCTTATGTTGAATTCTTCTTTTGGAACAATAAACATTCATTGTATCATGTGTTGATTTTTAGTTATGCTTTTACTTTTTAGTTATAACTTTTTCTTCTTAATTTTGATTGGTTATTAGATGAGATGGGAATGGTTATATAAAGTTTTCTCAAGATACAGGCTGAGTGATTATGTGATTTTTGATTTGCAGTTGTCTGGATCAGTTACACTGTGTGAGCGTGGTGGTTGTGACTTCACAACTAAAGCAGAATTTGCACAGTTAGGAGGTGCTATTGGCATGTTGGTGATAAATGACGACAATGGTTTGTTTTAATTCTTTACATGGTGTGCTCTCAATTTTGTTTAATATATTGAGGGACCTTTTGTCTTCTTGTTGAACTGTATAGCATCATTTTATTAAAGCATCATATGTTTGGTTTGTAAAGTCCCACATATATATGGTGAGTGGTAAAGTGGTTTTCATAGATGCTTCATTAGACTGAAATGTGTTAGTGTTTGCAACATATTAGACATAAAACATGAACATCATGTTCGGAAAAAATTATTTATAGACACGAAGACAAATGCTATGGAAAGGTTTTACTCTTGAACATTAGTGGTGAAATAGAATATAGTTTAGTATTTTACCATTTTACTCTCTGATCATGGATGAATTGTGGAAGGAGAGGCACATTACATTGAAATATATTTTGTCATTAGACTAGTATTTCCTGTGTTTTTTATTTTCTTTTCCTCTTATTTTGCAACATGCCTTCATGCCCTTGTTAATGAACTAAAATTGTGAGAGGAAGTGTAAACAGATCTATTGGCCGTAGATTCTGAAATAAATTATGTTTTTTAATAAAGAAGGATGAGATCTGGCAGGTGAAGGAAACTCTAAAGCCAATTACTAGCAAGTACTAATGGTGCCATATTTTCTAGAGACTGTATTAAAGCTTTTATGAATCTTGTTTCCTATGCTGGCATCTAAAAAGGTTTACTTTAGGAAAAATATTACCAAAGTCATGGGTGCATCTTTATTTGTTGTCCTAAATGCTGAAATGACACTATAATACAATTAATCCAGCCAAGCCATTTGTCATATCTACTTTCCATTATTTCTTATTTTGTTATTCTGTTATGGTGCTGTTTTTTATATAATAATGTATTCTAATTATGCATGTATGAAGGCCGGAATTTTAAATTGACAGTTGATATAGACATAGAATGCACCAGATGTTTTATCTCTTGCTCACATCTGGGTGCAGTTGAAAAATTTATGCGCAGAAATAGGAAATCCACTGAATTATTTACTGATTGAAAATTAGCTCTCATTGCATTTATTTTCTTATTCTTTATTCTAATGGTTATTTATCAACGAAATTTCATATGATCATATCTTCTCTGAATTATCTATTTCTTCTTTGTTAGATCTCTTGGAGATGGTTTGCTCCAATGACAGTAGGCCAAATATTTCAATTCCAGTTGTGATGATTACAAAGTCAGATGGAGAAGCTCTCTTTAATTATGTGAAAGCTGGAAGGAGTGGTCAGGCCTTCAATTCGCAATTTTGTGCTTTTATCATTATTATGTTTTTGGATAAAGGAAGGAATATCAGTAGAGAAGAGAAAAAATGTTGTTTTTTAGCGAACAATAAGATATCCTTCTAGATGAAACCATAAAACACAGATCAGAATGAAGAAAGAAAGCACACAATCTAATTGAAGCTCACCAGTCTATCATCATGTCCAGCAAGGACAGTCCTCTAATTAGCCGTTAGCTTAGTGCCATGAAGACAACAATAAATCGTTATCCTTGTAAATGCTGGCATTCCTCCCCAACCATAAGAACCAAATGATAGTAGACATAGTGCATCTGCAAAGACTTTTCACACTTTACTCCTGTCAAAACCTCTAAAATTGAAAATGAGATAAATCTCTGAACTACTTGGATAGATCCAACATTCACAAAATTTACCGGAGTCTAGTCCACATATTTAGCAGCTGGACAGTGTAAAAATAAATGGCTGATAATCTCAGAATCAGAGAAATACATAATGCAAACTTGAGGAGAGTTTTATGTGTTTAGCTAATCTGCAACAGGTCATTTGTATTAAATTTGTATTAATCTTTGTTTAATGCTGCTGTCCAAATATACAAATTCCCCTTAGATCAGGCTTTGGATTTCCAAGGGGTTTTAGCAAGAGGGAAGTTGTCCTTGTTAGGAGAATGAGTGAGCTACACTAGACATAGGATTTACTGGCATGCAGATCAGAGGAATCTAAGGTATCTATTCATGAGAATCAACATTGCTGTGGTGAGGTTGTGTACCATGAACCATATGTTTTTCTGGGGACTAATTGTAGCTGGAGATGACCTTGGGGTTAGATTCAATCAAGTTGCTCAATTTTTGCTTATCTTGGCAGAGCCAGAGAGTTTAAGGGAAAGGTCATGTGGTTCTGAGAAGCTAGTTTATTAGATTAATAAAGATTGAAGATCTTTTTCTTCTTTCTTGTTTTTGTGTGTGTATGTGTGTGTGCGCAAATTGAAGGTACATGAATGGGCTTTACATATTGGGTTCTTAGACATATCACATCCCTGGTGACCATTGGATTAATTCATGGTCAAACTTTTGTTTGGGACACTGGATAGGATATTTTTAATCCTTTTCCTAAATTGCTTGTTACCCTTACCCTTTGGAAAACGGGCTTTTTATGCTTTTGTTTGGTCTGTAGAATCTTAGGTGTTTAAGATAGAAGATTTTTTACTGGTTTGGAGACCATATGAAGTTATACTAAGCATTGTTTTTATCGTGGTTTAATAGGCTTTGGAATTATTAATACCTGTGACCTAGAGAACTATGGGAGATCATGTCACTTTTATTTATACTTGTTTGTCCAATATTGTATGTCATTTACTTGAGATTCGTGTTGGGATGGCAGAGATGATTGAAATCTTGAGACTATTTATTGTTGGAGTTAAAGATGCTAAGAAAAGTCAGTTGGTTGATAGGGAGGTGTGTTTTAAGCCAGAACAGGGTTTAGCCCTAATCCTGCTACTAAGGAACTGCTATCTTTTCTACTTTTACTGCATCAAATGGTTTTCTGTTTTGATGTATTTTGAATAATGTTATTGTCGGGGAACTTGCTTTGATTTGAATCCCCCTTAGCAATTAACCAAGGGTTTGCTGGATATTTTTTTTAAGAAAAACTTCTGAAGGTAATACAGTTCTACGGGAAATCAATCAGATTGTTAGAGAACTAGAATGAAAACAAATTAAAACAAAATGCAAACCTTTGAGAACCTCCTTACGAGTTTATAAACTGTCTATAAACCTGAGACTTTGCTACACAACTGGAAAAGACCTACTGAAATAGTACAGTAGCAAGACCAATAGCACTTGTAAATGCCAGACAACCAACACTCAACCTAATCTTCATGAGAAACATAGCTTGTGAAGATCTGCCATAAAAGGTCTGCCCAGCCAAGCCTAATTAGAAGACAGTGGACGGTGACTTTCTGCAAAAGTCTAATTCGAAGTCAAAAAACTAGATAGCAAACCGTCATAGCGTTGCTGACATTCTCTCCTTGAGCCATCTAATGTAAACTCAACACTTACAACAGAAATAAATCACATAAATAGTTAATGCTCACAAGATCACTGAACTACCACATTTTTGGAAGAATTTATATCAACCTAAATAGTAACCAATACCTTCACCCTCTGAACTCTGATAGAATCATGCAATTTCTGCACATTCAATCAGGCCCCTGAATTTAGCTATCAATCACACCTCAACTAGAAATTAGCAGTCACTGTCCAAGGCAGATTGCGCACAACCCACCTGGTTCCGCTGGCAAAATTCATTGCAAACAGCGAGCCTTTCAATTGTAGATGCAAAATTTGGACTAAATTGCAAAGAATCACAGAAAACCACACCAACTTGATTCTCCCTGAAGTCATTACACCTGACAATTCAGAATGAAATGCACCCTTTACAGTGCAACTCCCCTAATTGCACCTTGCCATGAACCAACTCTTTTAAAAGCTTAAGTTATTAAGTGAAGGCTCAGAAATGGTTTTATATCTTTAACACTCCCCCTCATATGAAAGTCCTTTGAGCTCGAAGTGTGGACAACTTATAGGTTCACTAAATGCACACATGCTCATTAAACTTTGTGCTAAAATTCAACTTAATTTTTTCAAGAATGAGGGAGACAAGAATCGAACTCGTAACCACAGGCTTTGATACTATGTCAAGAACTAACTCTCCTAAAAGTTTAAGTTGTTAGGCAAAGATTCATGAATGGTTTTATATCTCTAACACACCCAAATGTTTAGCCAAATGCTCAAAATAATTAGTTCTTCCCTTAGTTTGATAACCAGCCATGTAATGAAAAGTTAAAACTTTAATAACCTGAACTAACAATAACAATGTCACAAAAGGAAAACATACATGGATTAGATAGAAATAATGGATAGTCAATAGCAAGAACAAATCATTATATAACAACAAACGAAATCTTATCCCATTAAGTGAGGTTCATAAACTAAAAAGGACCTACGAAGAACACTCAAAAAGAAGCAGCAAAATGCACCTTTTATGGCAACCTTCTCTCAGTGTTGCTAAAAGGTTCAAGAATCCAAGTTCACAACTACTAGTAGATAGCCAAAACAAGTGCAATGTTATCATTGTTCTTGCTAAGAAGGTTTCTTATAAATATTTTGTCAGCTAATAATTGTGGAACTACTGAATCTTCTTTCTCTATATATTTGTTGATTTTACCAATGCCAGAATGCAGCCATAGTGACAAGGTTCATTTAATACCAAATACTGAAGTAATATTTATGCTAAATCTGGGACTATTGATGTTGTCTATGTTTGAATGTACACATAGGGTATACATGTCTAGGTTCATTGTTTTATGTAAATTAGGAATGATTATGTAAATTAGGGATGAGGCCCAAATCATTATCCCATAATGTTAGCTTGTAAAATTTAATTATGCTGTTCACTATATATATTAATACAACCTATGAGAGGCTACTCTCACAAATTTCTTCTCCTAGTCACTTCCATATGGCATTTGAGTCTCCTTAGAAAACAAAATCTTCTTCCCTTGATTTGTGCTCCTTTTCTAGCTAGGGCTTCTCTTTTCTAGGTGGCTGTTCTAATTTCCACCCATAGTAGATCAACCCTAATTGTATCACCATGCCCACATGAAGCTTCAAAGACTGTTGATTGGCCTACCTGGGGAGGTGTGCCACTACCGGAGGCCCCATGTGCCTTATCTCCTTTCTTGCTCTAGTCTTTTTGTGCTGATGAGTGTAGGTGTGTCTAGCCACTTATGACCCTAGATCTGACCTTTGGCGCTGTTTGAATTTAATTCCATGTGTTAGTTCTCTCAAATTGACCATTTATTAATTGCATGCCTTCTCAATTTGGTAGGATCAAATTCCTTATTCCATTTTATTTCTTAATCAGCCACTTTATTCTCTTCCTCTCGAGCCTTTGGTTGTGTGTCTTTTGTGCATTGCCTCACTCCTGTCCTGGACAATATGATTGTTGAAGCTCTTAGTTGTATCTCAAAGTTATTCTTGGCTACAGAAAGTCTACAAGTGCTATTGTCTTGAGTTAAATTGTTATCTCATGCTTGTTGATATGGCATTCTTTGAAGTTTGAACAACAACAGTTGCTCAACCACATCCACAATGTCTTGATTAGGTTCTACCTATTCCTTTCTACTCTCTTTTGTTGACTTTTGAGGATTAACCCATCTCACAATTCATAGTTCCTCCTCTTCTCACATATCATCATTGCCCTTGACTTGCTACTAAAGCCATCAACCCTGTAGAAGAAGTTCTTGATGACTAACACTTTTGGATTATTTGTTATTTAACATGTGCATAATGTGTATTTAGTAGAAATAGGCATGTGTAGAATGTGCTAGCAGCTACCATGTAGTTAGGGTAATTAGGCCCATTTATTTTATAGTGAAATAATAGAATTGAGAGGCTAAACTCTCAAGTTTTCTCTCAAATTCACTCACATGGTATCAGAAATTCCCTAAGATTATCCTAGGGTCCCGTTGTGTCTCTTTCTAGTGGAACCCAACAACTGTAACTTTCTTCTCTAACCTGTGGTTGGCCTAGTTGTTGATCTTCTTCCCTTTTTTTGTGGAAAATCCAATCACACTACCATGTTTAGCACCCTCCAATTGGCCTACCCTTGGAAGATTGCAGCCACAAGCTACCATGCTCCGCCACAAGTTTTCTGCCACAACCTCCACATGACTCGTCCCGACATCTCCTATGCTGTGCTCCTCATGTGATTCTCATTGGGATGCTACTCTTGGTATTTTGAAATACATCAAAGGTGCAATAGGAAACGGATTGCTTTATAAGGAGTAGGGACATAGAAATCTATTGTTACTTAGATGCAATGAGGAGAATTTCCTTCTAATCAATTGTCTACTCTAGGATATTGTGTTCAAATTGGAGGTAACTTGGTCTCTTGGAAAAGCAAGAAGCAAAATGTGGTGACTTGGTTAAGTGCAGAGGCATAGTATTCTGCCATGTCTAATGTGACGTGTGAGGTCATGTGACTCAAGCAACACTTACAAGAACTAAAGTTCTATGAAGTATCTCCAATGAAGCTTGTGTGTAATAATCAAGTTGCCTTGTATATTGACTCCATTTACTTCACAAGAGGATTAAACATTTTGGCATTAATTGTCATTTCACTTGAGAAAAACTTGCTAAAGGAGTTATTGATTTTGTCAATTGTAATGATTAATTGGCTGATGCCTTCACAAAATCACGTAAAGGTCCTCAGATAAGTTACATTTGTAACAAACTTGGTGAATACGATATATTTAGTGAGGGGTAGCATAGGATTATTTTGTTATTTAACATGTGCATAATGTGTATTAAGTAGAAATGGGCATGAGTATAATGTGATGGCAGCTAATATATAATTAGGGTAATTATGCCCTTGTTATCAGGCTCATCTATTTTACAGCCACTATAAATAAGATAATTGAGAGACTAATCTCACAAGTCACCTCTCCAACTCACTCTCACATTCTCTACTAGACATTCCTCCTAGCATAGATATGCATCAGACAACTTTCTATTGCTCAACGTGAAGGTAAATGGTCTAAGTTTAACTCTTATCTTATTTATCTTTTGTTGAGATCACCTGCCTATTGTGCTTTTGTTTCAAGCCTTTGCTTTATTCCTATTCCTATGGCTAAAGGTGAACCTTTGTCCAATTCTGATTGGTTCTAGGCTATGCTTGATGAGATGGCAGCTGTAAGCTTGAATGAGACTTGGCAATTGGTGCCTCTACCACAAGGCAAGACCACATTTGGTTATTGTTGGATTTAAACTCCCAAAGTAGGCCCTGATGGGACAGTTTACCATCTCAAAGCTCTTCTGGTTGCTAGATATAGACACTGATTTGTGGACTTGATTATAGTGATACCTTCTCTTTGGTAGCTAAAATGACTTCTATTTGCTTGTTTCATTCTATGGCATATGCCATTGGTCTCTCAATAAGCTTGACATTGAGGATGCATTCCTTCATTCTGATTTGTAGGAAGAGTTTTATAAAGAGCAAGCACTTGGATTTGTTGCTTAGGGGAGTTTGGGTTAGTTTGCAAACTTTGTAAATCCCTTTATGGGTTAAAGTAGTATCCATGAGCATGGTTTGGTTGGTTCAGCATTGTTGTTCAAGCATTTGGGATTATCTAGAGTGAGGTCAATCATTCTGTCTTTTATTATCTAGAGTGGTATATGCAAATGAAATTGTTATTATTGGGAGTGATTAGGTAGGTATACAATTGAAGAAACACCAATTCAAGCACATCCTGATGAAAGACATGGGTGCTTAGGTACTCCTGGGTTATTAAGTTGTCACAATCAAAAGGTGGGTTCTTGATATCACAAAGAAAATATGTAGTAGATATTTTAAAAGAAATTGGCATGTTAGACTCCAAACTAGTTGACACTTCAATGTGTCCCAATTTTAAACTTCTATCTAGACTAGGTGAACTACTATTAGATCATAGGAGGCAGCAAAGGCTAGTGAGCAAATTAAGCTATCTAACACTAACACATCTTGGAATCTCTTTTGCTCAGTGTAGTTGGTGAATTTCTAAACTCTCCATGTGATACTTACTCTTTGTATTTTGAAGTATATCATTGGTGCATTGGGAAAAGAATTGCTGTATGAGAATAAAGGGTATACAAAGGTTTCTAGATATAGATTGGGTAGGATCCTCTTCTAGTCAGAGGTGTAATTTATGGTCTTGTATTCTAATTGAAGGTTATTGGTTTCCTAGTAAAGCAAGAAGTAGAGGTGCTAAAGCTGAATATTGAGCCATAGCAAATGCAACATGTGAACTTATTTGGGTGAAGCAACTCTTACAAGAACTATAATTTTGTGAAGTAGCTCCAATGAAGCTTGTGTGTGATAATTAAGCTACCCTACATATTGTTTGTCATTCAAGAGGGATTAGAAGATGCCCTTCGATTGACTCCTCAAAACCTTAAGCTTCTGACACTTGAAAAACCCTATTGAAAGGGGGAGCACAACTTTGGATCTAAAATTTCTGAGAACAACATTGTGAGAAATTAGGAGGAAAGAGAGAGATAAACCCTTATAATATTGTATTGAAATACTAAAAGTGTGTAACCATTAGGTCTTATTTATATAGGAGACTATGGGCCATGGACCTGTTTATAATCCTAAACCTAATAATAAGAAACGAGATATCAATAGGAAATTAAACATAAGTTGGAAACTAATCCCATATTTTTAACACGCTCTATCAAGCTGGAGCATATATGATAGTTACTTAAGTTTGTTACATGGAAGAAAAAAGTGAAAAACACTAAAAGGAATAAATATGAAGCAACCCAAGATGAATGTAGTGGCATTATTTGTGCGGGAAGGTCCTGATCTGTGTTCAGTTTATAGGTCTTGATCTACTTGAGTGGTCTTGATCTGAGTTCGGCTTGATAGGTCTTGATCTGAGTTCAGCTTAAATATAGGCTAGGAGTTTCAGACTAAAAGTTGGCCTGGAGTTTCAGAATGGAGGCTTGTTTGGAGTTTTAGATCGGAAACTTGCCAGTAATTTCAAATCAGCAATTAACCATTAAGGATAATTGGGTCACAAACTCAACGTGCTGCAACAAAAAACAATAGGTCAAATTTGATGGGGAGCCCAAATACACAGATGAATTGGGTTTTGACATGATTGGGATAAAAGGAGGCTCTTGTAACCTAGATTTGAGGCAAAACAGGGCTAAACAAAGCTAAAAGAGGTGTTGGAGGGTCATTAGAGTGTCTCACAGGCATGGTGGTAGAGTGGCAGGGGTTTGCCAAAGCTCCAGCAACAGTGGCTGGTGGCGAGAATGCCAAGATTTGGACGGTCAAAGTGAGACAAATCCAACGGTAGTGGTGGTATCTTGATCAGAGCACCAAGGAGAGAGATCAAGACAAAAATCCGAAAAAGGGTAATTTTTCAATCATTGACACGTGGCAGGTCTGCCGGCAATCAATAATTGGAAAGTGTTTTTTTGGCTTTGATAGTGGTGGCGAGGAGAGAGAAAATATGAAGGAGAGAGATGTAGCAGAAAAGAGAGAGAGGGCCATAGATAAAATTGAGCAACGCTGGTGAGGATTCTCAACACCTCACCAATGGTGGTATGGGTTTTTTTTAGCGGTAGTTAGGTTTTTCTCTCATTATGCTCTGATACTGTGTGACAAATTGAGAGGAAAAAGAGAGAAAAACCCTTGTAATATTCTACTAGAATATTGAGAATGTGCACAAGACTCATGCTACTAGGTCTTATTTATATAGAGAATTATGGGTGATGGGTCTATTTACAACTCTAAACCTAACAATAAAAAACAAGACATCAATAGGAAATTAAACATAAACAGGAAATTAATCCCATATTTTCAACACACACTTTAAAGAGGCTTACCTAGAACAATAACCCTTTTTATTCTAAAGGTGAAGCTTCTCCAAGAGGCTAGATACAAAACAAGAAGGTGAAGCTTTTCTAAGAAGCCAATACAAAATATCTATGTAAAGCCCCTCCAAAATAGACAATATGCACCTCAGTAATGACCCTATCACCATAAATACACAAGGTACTTTATTTATTTAAATATCACTACTTGCATCATCCTCCTCAGGGTTAGGAAGAACTTGACTTCATGCAAGTTGTCATCTTAGTAGCATTGCACATGTCAACATCAATATTCAGGAACTCTTTTATCCTTATCCATGAATTCTCATAATCTGGCTGCCTAACCCACTCCACAAGGAATTGGTAGTACTTGTTATTCTTGGTTCTGATATCCCACACATCCAGCGCAGTCTCAACCTATCTCTTTCCTAAAAATCAACTTTTTGGAAATCTCATCATTAAAACAATTAATAGCTACTGGTATCTCGCTATGGTAAGTGTATAAATCAGCCATGTTGAAGATAAGAGATATATTTACACCAGGGGTTAGCTCAACTTCATAATCATTTATGTAAATATAACATTAAAACCCATATACGCAAGATACTTTATTTATATAAATATTAGTACTTCCATCGGCAATGTATCAAGTTTCTGCTTTTCAACTCTCTCTCTCTCTCTCTCTCTCACACACACACACACACGCATTCCTATATATCTTTTGAAGAGTCAGATGAAAGAAAAAATATTACTGGTTTTATCCAACAGAGAGAAAATCTAATGGATACCAGGTTTATTTATCCTTGATGACATACAAATGATTAACTTGAGTTGTCCATTGCAGTTGAAATTTTGCTATATGCGCCAAGTCGCCCACTTATAGACTACTCAGTGGCATTTCTGTGGATGATGTCTGTTGGAACAATTATATGTGCTTCACTATGGCCAGATATAACTACTCCTGAGGAGAATGATAAATGCTATGATGAATTATCTCCAAAGGTTTTTACATGAACCCTGTTTCTGTTGTAAAGCCTTTGATATGTACTAAAATATGTTTTTGTCATGTCTTAGAATGTGACTTATCTTTGTTGTTTCAAAGGACTGTTAAGTGATTTAAGCAATATCTTGATGTATGTGAGGGTAGTTTTTTACCAATTACAATCATCTGATATTTTTGCAGTGCTTAAGTTGGAAACTGCAATCATGGACTGTAATTAGCATGTGTGCCAATTCATGTTTTCTTTTATCTTTGACTTCTTTCTGTACAAGTAGCCTTAGTTAATCTTTGAAAAAAAACCTTAGGAGCATGCTTTTTTCCTTTACTTTTGTTTAATAGAAATTTACTTGAGTTTCATTGTACAACATCTTCAGAGGTATCATTTTGAGCATTTTTTTTGGTTTATATATTTTGTATTTTTTAAATTTTTTGTTGGCTAGGAATCTTCAAATGCTGAAGCAAGAAGATATGATGAGAAGGAAATTGTTAACATAGATGCAAAGGGTGCGATCATTTTTGTAATAACGGCATCTACCTTTCTTGTGCTACTTTTCTTCTTCATGTCGACTTGGTTTATCTGGGTGCTGATAGTACTTTTCTGCATTGGTGGTATTGAGGTAATTTAGCTTACTAGTATGGTTTTTGTCTTTTTTTCATTGCAAACAGATGATTTTTTGTGATATGCATTAAGAGCAGAGTTGATTCCTATTTTTGTCCTTAATTAACTTTACTGTCTATGTATGAAGTGAAAGTTGTTAGTTAACAATATAAACAAACCTGTCAGGTACTAAAAACAAGAAGTGAATGAATTAATTCTCTTTATTGTCAATGATCTGTCTAAATTATGTATCAATTTTTATGTTGGATATATTGGTGTGTCAGGCGACAAAATCTCTTCCCTTGGCGTCACTAAATTTGTTATGGAATAGGGTAGTATATCTGGCTTTTCTTTGGTGCTAATGGTTAATGTAAGGGGTTTTCCACATCTGGTGTGCAGAGAGATTGGGTAGCTTTTCTACATTCTTGACTTTTATATGTTCTTTCTATTTGCCTCTAATATATTTCCTATCCAAATAAACATCCCTTGCATGTGCATCAAAAAGTGAAGGCTCAAAGAGTGAAGATAATATTTATATACACACACATTTAGGCAGGAGAAAATGTAAATGTACGATACACATTGCTCATGGCACATTCAATATTCGTTGGGCTTTCAAGTTAGAGTTTTAATTCTACTTTATGCTTTGTAAGTATTTATGTAGCATTAAAATCACATCTATATTTTTATATATAGTACAGAAAATCCACATGGTGCTCTTCATTGACGTATAAGTTTTATCAATTGCCAGAACAGCATTACAACATCTCTACCAGAACTTAATCAACACTTTGAATTGTGGATACTTAAACATATGGTGCATTTTCTTCAATATTTTCCGCTAAACTAATTTGTAGACATCAAACAGCTCTTTCTCCTGATATGTGGTTCTAGTGCAGAAACTGTAGCCCACTTATTTTTACATGGTAAGGTGGCTATTACCTTCAGAATAATTTGTTTGTGGTTCTTGGAGAATTATGGCTGTGTCCTCTCTCTTTGGAACAGTTCCTCATGTTTTGGTTTAGGGCTCATGGCAGGAAAAAGGAGATTACAATTTTATGGCAGTGTGCTTTTTATGCTATTCTCTGTTATGTTTGGCTGGGTGAAACACGATTATCTTTAAGGATGTGTTCTTTCCCTTAAATTTATTATGGGATAGAGTTCTATATATTTGTTTCCTTTGAAGCTCTTCTCATGGTTTATCCAAGGGGATCTACATATAGGCAGAGAGACTGGGCAGCTTTGTTACATTCTTAATGTTCTTTGTTCTTTGTTGTTATTTTTCCTTGCTTCAGAGGAGTACTGGTTCTAGTCTCCTCTTTTCTATCTAATAAGTTTTCTTTTTCTATGCCCCCTTAAGACAAATATCACTCAAAGTTCTTATTCCCCAAATAATTATTTTTAATTTAGCAACATAATTTTTCACACAATACTTAAGTTTCTACTGTAGGATTTAGTTGCAATCATTGGAGTTCCTATTGGTCTGAGACTGCAGCTTGAGTATTGTTTGTTTTTTCAGATACATTTGTAGCAGTTTTTGCTTAAGAAAGAAGTCTTTAGTTTCAATTATCTGATAACATAGAGTAGATTTGATCAGAGTTCAAAATATTGAGTTTAATGAGGGCTAGAGTTGTACATTTTGCATCACTTGGGTGTCTAGTGCCAGGTTTGTTTCAGGTAATACCTCTAGTGAGCATTTTGTTGGAGCAGGGCCTTCTGCTGTACTTATTAATTCATTAATATCGTCTATGTGGATTGCTGATCATCATTTTTCGATAGTCTATTAGCTTTTAACTCTCAACATATTTGGAGCCATGTATGACAATCATAGACGCTTTTTCTAATTTTTATGAAGAAGAAATGAATTTTTGCAATTTTATTAAATAAGAGAAGAAGTATAACTGCGGGAAGGATAAGGTATCCTCCCAAACAAGCAAAGTAGAAGAAAAAGAGCCAGAGGTAAATAAATGCAACAAAACTATTCAGTCTCTCTGCACATCAGAAATGAAAATTCCCTTAGAAGTTGATGACAAAGAGGAAATAGCTCTAGAGAGAAGCCATAAACATGATCCTATGCCATATGTTGGGGAATTGAGATGTTCTTGAAGATGCGGGGATTCTACTCTAAACAAAATCACCAGTTATCTGTATAAACTGCTCACTGCTACAAAATTCTGGTCTCTTAACTTTTTTCAAATGATGTAGCATCTATATTTCTTGTCTTTTTAGCTTCTTTCTTATCATCAGAGGATTAGTCTCTGTTCAGCTTACAACGACCTTTTAGAATTTGTTCCTGTTATATCTATACCCTATTTTTAAATAATATTTTGTTAATGGTAAATTCCAAGGGTAACACTGTATTTCATGAACTAAACATTTCCATGGTTACTCAGTTCTTATACGGCAACTGCTTATGACAATTTGAGTTAGAAAAAAATTAAATGAAGGATTAACTCATCCTAGGTATTGTCCCCTAAAGGGTCCTCTAAACCATAATTATAAGTAGAAGGGTTTGTGGGTAAGGGGAGAGAGAAAACAGAGGACATTACTTACCTAATTATGATTTGGCCTGGTCTGTGATGTCCTTTGGCGGCAGCAACCTCTGTTCTCAAACCCTTGCAGTGCTGTATGAGCTGAGGTTTGAGGAGATCATAAACACAATGCCAAATAGTGATTTGTGAGTGGAAGTGGCTAGAGAAAGCATGGAATGACTTTTTTACTCTCAAAAATAGGTATCCCATTGGCTGACAGTGAGAAAAAATTGGGGAAATTGTCATTTTACCGAAAACCTGCCACATGCATGGGCAATGGGAGTTCCATGGTGAATCCACCACACCATGGCTGCTGTGGCGCCACCATTGACAACATTGTTGCTTGTGCAATTTGCAAAATATGGATGCCAGCATTGAAAGGAGAATTTTAACCCTGAATCTCCATCTCTCTAGTTGCAAGTTAACTTTAATGATGGCATGAATATTAATAATATCATTTTCATGAAGAAAAGACGCAGTTAATATTGTGTGGCATATTTTTTTTTTCAGTAAAAAGGAATATTTTAAGACTATTTTAATTGCAAATTAAGCTTTTGATGTTTATTAATCCTATTTTTATATCATTATAATTTTGAGTTATATTAAATATATAAAATATATTTATTATAATGTGCACAATAATAGAAATTGCAATGCACAACACAATTTGCAATGCGCAATGTTACTATGATCCCCAAGTGTAATGGTGCACAATTTGCAATTAAATACTTTGTTCTAAGCAAGGCTTTTGGCTTCATTTTCTATTGTAATCCCTTAGTTATTTTTATGATCTACTATATTACTTCCCATAATGCTTCTATCATTATGGTTCTCATTTTGAATACTTAATAATGATAATTACATGCAAATTTCGTTTCTTATGTTATTTGCATGTACACCAATTATCTTCTATCTTTTCATATACCCTAGTTTCTTCCAATTTTGAAGAATGTCGAACTTGAAATACTGGAATTTAAAAAATTCTTGATGCATTTCTGTAAATTTGGAAGGCCAACTTTAAGAATGTGACCTTGACTCTTGCCTTCTTAAAGGACACAAACTTATATCAGGGACCACTTGATCTTTTCTGGTTTATTGTTCTGTTTGAAAATATAATTCATACAAGTGCTGATGAATTATTCTGCTTTTGAATTCTTCTTAATTGTTTTAAACTTCCTCTGTTAACCACAATTTATGATGCTGTCTTTGACATACTGATTTCGTAGCAGTGAGCAGTGCTGTGTTGATTGTTACTAATTTAAGTATGTTTTTGGTTTCAGGGGATGCACAATTGTATTATGAGCTTCACTTTAAGGTGCACTCAATTTTTATTTTCCTTCTGGCGGAACAAAAAATGTTCTTGCTGCATGCCATGTCTTTTTAATTTTCATTTTCATTTTTTCATGTATATGAGCAGATTTTGTCAAAATTGTGGGCGGAAGACTCTGAAGTTACCTCTCTTTGGGGAGCTTTCTATTTTCTCACTTGTAGTGTTGTTGATCTGTGTGGCATTTGCAATTTTCTGGGCTGCTACTCGGCAGGAATCATATTCATGGATTGGCCAAGATATTCTCGTATGTTTCACATTTGAGTACCTATTGAGTAGGATTTTCTATTGTTCAATTTCAAAATTTTATAATTGCTGTTTGTGGATCTGAACTATAACATAGTGTGGTAAAAATTGAAACAAGGTGCTTTCCATATCAAAGTTAGCTCTTCTTCAAGTTTTCTATGGACACTGACTGTCATTAGAAAGGAATGAAGTAGAGCCAGGAACCTTTTTTTTTCAAATCAAGGGTAGAAGTTGCAATGCTTTCCAGGCCTTCCTAGTGCTATAGGTGCATACTGTTAGAAAAGAGAAAAATGATTTGTGTAAGCTGTTATCCCAACAGGATATCCAGCTCTTCTATTTATATTAAAAAATAGTACATATAATTTAAATAGTACGTTGAACCTAGACAGTACGTTAAATCAAGATAGTACATTGAATCTAGACAATACATTGAATCTAAACAGTACTGACTCATTGACAACATACTGTTGACAACTCATTATTTATTATAATTCCTAACACTCCACCTCAAGCTGGAACTTACAAAAGTTTCAACTTGTTACAAAATATGAACTATCACATCTTTAACTCAACATAACAAAAAATATAATTACTTGACCCTTAACAAAAAACACACTCGCAACAAGTCAACAATGTGCAGCAACAAGCGAGTAACTCCCCCTGAGCACTAAGCTCCGCAAATCACAACTATAACATAACATGTGATTGACGTCCTTGGCAGACATAGCTCCCACAAGTCTTCTGCCAGCTTCCCTTGAGCTGTTCCCTCAACCTTCTTCTAGCTGTTTTCCTTGATAACATGTCATCACCTATTGACATTGCCCTAAGAAGTCTTTTGCCAGCTTTTCCTCAGCTGCTCCCTCGACCTTCTTTGGCTAGTCTTCACACAACCTTTAACACCCTTGGTTGGATGGTTAGCATCAACAAACTAAATCCACACCACAAAACTATCAACGAAGCTGCTCTCCAATTGGGCTCATTGTACCACCAAATATAAGCAAACTACACCAAGTTAAAATATCACTCCCCCTCAAGTTGAAAGCTAGCTAAGCTTTCAGCTTGATACAAATTAAACACTCAAAATTAACAGAACACAACAAAAGTACTGAAGCACTAAATACTAAACACCAAAGCTTAAAAAACACATATCCAGACCTTAAACACTCCTCAAATGACAACAACATCCCATAATAAAGCACAAACAGAATTTAAACTACTACAACAAGCAGCACTTGGTTCTATCCAAACCTTAAACTACACCAACAAGGTCAAAATCAACTAGCTCACTCAATTTTTTTTTTGACCATTTCTCAGCCAGAATCAACAAACCCACTCAAGTTTTTGACCAGCCCACACAATTTTCGGCCATTTCCAGTTTAGAACCGAAGAGTCCACACAATTTCCAGCCAAGCCCGGGTTGAAGAAGTCACCATTGCTGCCAGGAAAGTGGAACCACACCAGAAATCTCCAAAAATCGCGTGAAAGAAGCTCCAACTGCCACAAAACAACTCCACCGCCGCTGGCAATGCTCAAATGGCCACTGACAACCATCGGCCAGTCTCCTCACCACCAGTCGCTCCCTCTCCGATGCCGGTTGCACTGCCTTCAGCCATTTCAAGGCTCAACGCCAAGCCTCTCCTCCTGCGTGACTCTTGGAGTTGTTGTTCCTTCAATCCATCAGCATTTTACGTGGCTAATTCAGCCACCTAAGGAAGGGTAACGCGATTTCCCTTGAGGTCCAGTCAAAATCAGTGGCTATTAGCTTGAAACTTGGGGTTAGGGTTAGATAGGAAAGGGGATTTGGGAATTAGGGTTTCAAAAAATAAAGAATTTAGGGGATTCTTAAGAATTTGGAAAATTGAGGCTCTGATACCATGTTAGAAAAGAGAAAAATGATTCGTGTAAGCTGTTA
The DNA here is from genome assembly GCA_037013595.1 of Dicorynia guianensis. Taxonomy (NCBI): domain Eukaryota; kingdom Viridiplantae; phylum Streptophyta; class Magnoliopsida; order Fabales; family Fabaceae; genus Dicorynia; species Dicorynia guianensis. Next base: position 28,132,967 of record JASUAB010000012.1, on the reverse strand, counting down.
TCCCAATAAGGTGTCTAGCTCTTCTATTTATATTAAAAAATAGTACATATAATTTAGATAGTACGTTGAATCTAAGCAGTACATTAAATCTAGACAATACATTGAACTTAGACAATATATTAAATCTAGACAGTACTAACTCACTGACAATATACTGCTGATAACTCATTATTTAGGCTAAAATGCACAGAACCCCCCTGAACTTTAGGTCGATTTTAAAAAACCTTCCTTAACTTTAAAAATTTTCAAATGACCCTCTTGAACTATGAAAAATTTGCAAAATACCCCATTTCGTCAAGTTTTCCGTTAAAATTTGGATGTTTTTTTGTCAACTTCCACTTTGACCTGATAAAAAGACAAAAATACCCTTCAAATGCACATAAATTTTCAAATCTGTCATAAATGCAAAAAAAAAAAACCTAATGTAGATTTGTAATTTAGGGTTTAGGGTTTAGGGTTTAGGATTTATGAGTTTAGGGTTTAGGATTTAGAATTTAAGATTTAGGGTTTAGGGCTTAGGGTTTAAGATTTAGGGTTTAGGGCTTAGGGCTTAGGGTTTAGGGTTTAGTGTTTTAGGATTTAGGGTTTTAGGGTTTAGGGTTTAGAGTTTTAGAATTTTAGGGTTTAGGGTTTAGGGTTTAGGATTTTAGGGTTAGGATTTAGAATTTAGGGTTTAAGCTTTAGGGTTTAGGGTTTAAGGTTAAGGTTCAATGTTAAAACTCCAAAATTTTTCTATTCACAGCCTTCAATTTCTCAACTTTACAATGAAGGTCATTTTCGTCATTTTCTTAAATTTTGACGGAAAACTTGACGGAAGGGGTTTCTTGCAAATTTTTCATAGTTCAAGAGGGTCATTTGAAAATTTTTAAAGTTTAAGAGGATTTTTTAAAATCGACCTAAAGTTCAGGGGGATTCTGTGCATTTTACCTATTTTTATTATAATTCCTAACACATACTTTCAAGGCTAAAGTGCAAACAACCCTCTTGTACGGTCTGTACTTGAGCGCATTTTAAAAGGCCCTCTTGGAATTTTAATTTTTGCAATGTACTTTCTTGCACTCACAAAATCATGCAATGTGCCCCTTATGTTGGTGGTGCCATTGCTCTGCTAACTAGAACCCTAAAATTAGTCAAACCATGAACTGACTAACCCCACACCATGGAAATTAGTCCCAAATTGAACACTCAAGCCATCTGATTAACCCCCATCATCAGAACACCCAAACTCGAAGGCACCATATTTCTTGATGTAACATTAGAATAAATTCACTTCCTTTAGAGGAAAGGGACAAATAACAGTGAAAGTTGCAAAACACAGAGAGATTCACAGGTGACAATGATGGCAAAGCTGAACCCAGGTGAAGCCATGGTGTTCTGCTGTAAGGCAGAGCAATAGAAGAAGCTGATGTCGATGAATTCAGCTAAACCAGATGTGGCGAAGTTGGAGGCAATGCTTAAGCACCTGTGAAAGATAAATGCTATTGTAATTCCTGCTCCCAGAAAACCGGTGAAGCGAATGATGCTTGAGACAATAGTCAATTTGATCGCTGGTTTGTTTTCCTCTGAAGAAAACACATTGGGGAACATTGATGGCTGCTGCTTCAAGAAGAACCCAATGGTCAGCACCCTGAATAGCAAACAGATCAAACCCATATACCTATATTACTCCAGCAAAATAAACTTTTGGGGTTGATATTGGGGTTTCCGTTAGTGGGTTAATGACACCATTAATAGAGGGTTACATTGCATGATTTTGTGAGTATAGAAGGGTATATTGCAAAAATTAAAAGTATAGGATGGTTTTTTAAAAGAGTGCTTAAGTATAGGAGGGTTATTTGCATCTAAGCTTATTTTCTATTAGACTTTTGCATACATAAAGAGATAACTACCTTGTTTTAAACAATGGTTTCACTTAAATGAACTTCTTGTTTTCAAGTTAAATATTGTGCAACTGTCACTTATACGCTTCTAAAATGTGCTATAAAATTTAGCATGTGGCTTAATGACTACTAGGGTCTTGGTTGGATTCACCTTTATGAGATTTCTGTAGCATTGCAGTGAAACTGGTTTGTTATCTCAATTGTGATTGTTACCAATCCTGATGTGAAGATGTTCATATAAATTTTACTTTTGCTTTTCAATTGTGACATGGTGATTTATTCTTGACAGGGCATCTGTTTGATGATAACAGTCTTGCAACTGGCGCAGTTGCCCAATATTAAGGTCTCTTGATGGTTTAATTGCATATCAATGATTCTCTCCTCAAATGCTTTGTTCTTGTCTATCTTACAAATTTTCTTATTTGATATCTTAGGTTGCCACTGTACTCCTCTGCTGTGCATTTGTATATGACATCTTTTGGGTGTTCATATCTCCAGTCATATTCAATAAGAGTGTTATGATTACAGTAAGTTTTACATTTTCATGTGTGGTTCTTTTTATTGTTTTTCTGTTGCAGTTTGCTTGTTTAAAGGTCGGATAATATTAATTTTTGTTTGTTATATTCTATAAAAGATTTTTTATAGTAAGATAAAAGAAGGAGAACAGTAGAGGATTTGGTTTCCTCTCAGATATAACATGAATGAATGAAAAATCAGACATTCAAAGATACTAATATTTAGTTATTAATAAATTATTTATGTAAACTTGAGATCAAGGTGCAGTTAGAGTAACTTAGCCTAATGAAACTGATTTATACCTTAATAGTTATTTATTGGTCATCAAAAACTTTGGATGGGAGTTTGGAAGGCGATTACTTTATTCAGGAGTATAGGGGTTCATCAACTTCGGTTTGGGGAATGGAAATAGGGTGTGCTTTTGGGAGTATAAGTGTTGTCTGGCCATATCTTTTGATGGAAAGTTTCTAGGTTCAGTTTCCAATAGCTGAGAACAAACCAGATTTACAATGGTGTTGTGTTTGGTTTTATGGAAGTAAATGGTAGTGATGTGTTGTGGGGTGTCAAAGTTTTACATTGGATTAATGATTTGGCGGTGAGGTATATTGGAGGTGAGGTATATTGCGTACTTTTAAAGTTAAATATAGGTAGGGAGGACATAATATGGTGGGATTGATTAGTGAGCATACACTGGTGCACTGCAAATGAGGTTCTACAAGATAAGTAATGGTTATGCTCTTTGCTCCTGAAAAAAATAATTTGGCAAGTTAAAGGCCCTCTTATGGTATCTTTCTCCACTTTAGCAGCCATTAAAGTCTGAAATTTGATGATAGATAACTTCAGCAATAGAGTTTTCAGCTTAAGTGTATTGGATATTGTTTCTTGACACGGTATCAAATTTTTTAATGAGTAAATAATTACAGGTTCGATCCTTTATTCATGCTCCTATCATGAATTACATTTTGCATGTAGGGTGTGCTAAAGAAAGAATTTACACATTACAGCTTAGTCATTTAGATAAAGTAGGTTTTTGACATGGTATCAGAGTTAGGTTGACCAAGTGCTATAAAGTTTAATTCTTTGAGCCCCAAGTCTAATAAAAATTTCACAACAAAGTTGTTTGTAGCTCCCTTTTTGAACTCTTAACAGTTTAAGCTCCAGCATTTATCGAACAATAATTCTTTGCTTCAATTTTATGTGCTCTGGAGCTTAAATTAAATTTTGGTAATATTTGGGTCATGGCATTCTCTGTATTAGAAGCTTACTGGTCATGGAATTTGGCAAGAGGAAGTATTTGGAATCTAGCAGTGGAACTTGGTGTGTAATTCCATGCTATAAGAACCTTCAAAGTAATGTGATAGAATTTGATATTCTTGGCAGGAAAGTGACTTTCAAATTTTTCAAGAGAAATTTGCTTCTTCTTGTTCACTTTCTTCTTTCTTAAAATAGATAAAGTATATCTGAAAGGAACAATAAGTAAAAGGAGGAGCTATGTTGCATGGGTGTGGGTGTGGGTACGTATTTGATACGGATATGGGTATGCCAGTATATCAATTTTGTAATAAAACTTTCATTTAGCTCATGTAAGTTTCGTATCTAAAACAGATATGGGTATGAGTACATATATGGTGTGGTTAGGTTGCCCAAAATAAAGTTTTGATACTTCATACAGGAGGAGGTATAAGAATTCCTCCTAAAGCAAGTTACAAAATTTAAATTAATAAAAGAAGCAAAACATGTTAGCTCAAACAGGAAAACCCCCCTTTGGAGCTCCAAAATACCAGCTTTTGGAAGTTTACTTTCTTTTCTTGAGTTTCTACTGGTTTTGGGTCCTTCCAAATTTCGCTCGTCCATTTTGTTTGTTTGTTTCTTTTTTTTTTTTTTTTAACTTTTGAGGGGTTCCATGCATACTTCATAAGTGTCTCTATAGTCTTTCAAAAAGTTATATGCTTTACGAAGAACAAGTTATTTCACTCTTCATATGCCTTCTATTATTTGTTGCAAGTGATCATGAAATTCTATTGATTGAAGTGTAGTAGCTTCCTCATTAGCATTACGACAACAATAACAACACACAAAGCCTTATTCTATTAGAAAGAGTTAGTTATATGGATCAAACGATGTCATTAAGTTTTATCAAAAACCAAATTTTCATCAATGCCATTTATCATAAGATCTCTTTTCACAATCTTTTCGAGTGTTTATTTTGGTTTTCCTTTACCCCTCATCGTGGGGCTAAATTCATTGGCATTACATATTCATAAATTCTCATAAATTCTAATGTAAACTTGCCTTGGTAAAGAATTAAGCTTGAGCATGAGAGATACCTATTGATCAATGTCCAAGGAATTTGTAATTTATGTGTATATTCATGCTTTATATGTAGCAACTAGTTTTTAAAATTTTTGAATTCATGTACCCCAACTAGTCTGGTTTTTGTATTTCTTTTCTTTTCTATGCTTTTTTTAAATCAAATTTTGTGGAGTTTGTTTTCACACCTTTCTCATTTTCTTAACCCTACAACTATCTAAATCACTACATGTTGTGCTGCATTAAGTTGTCTTATAGTTATGTTATTCATGGGAGTGAATTTCTTTTCCTAGGTTGCTCGAGGTGACAAGGCTGGTGGGGAAGCAATTCCTATGCTTTTGAGATTTCCTCGCCTTTCTGATCCTTGGGATGGTTATGACATGATTGGTTTTGGAGATATTCTCTTTCCTGGTTTGCTTGTTTCCTTTGCTCATAGGTACTGATTTCTTTATTTTTTGGACCCTCTAAACACAAAAAAGTTTACAAATCAAAGATGTACACATATTGTGTTCACTTTGAAAAGTTGTCTTAAAAATTAAGGGAATGGAATATTGATAGGATCCGAGAACACTCAAAGGCAGAAATAGGTATGAAATTGATAAAACAGTAATAAAATGAGCTTAAGAATGGCTCTTGGCCTCCAGGATAGTGTCCTTGCACAGAGAATATCCCCTGGCCTAAGTTGAAAAGTGTTAGGAGTGGAGATAAATTTCTATGTGCAGTTTTTGTTACTGTTATTTACCTAGGCTGAGTTTTCCTTCTATAAGGGCAATATTGTATTTTTGCTTTGATATTATGTTAATACACCAGAGGGTGGGAACACTGAGACTGATTTTTCTTCTCTCTGAAAATCGGTTCCCTCTCTTCTTTCATTTCTGGTCATTTTCTCTGATTAATTTTCTTTCTTCCAATTTCATCTTGGTATCAGAGCAAGATCCTTTTTTTGATAGTTAGATCTTATCTTTAGCTCCTTGTTCCATCCTGTTCTTCTTCATTTTTCTACAACTCGGATTGCTGACGTCAGCAATCCGATATGTTGACGTCAGCACCGGCTAGTTGAAGCCGGAAGACCCATCAACCGGAGCGGGTTTTTCCGGCGACCAAAACCCCTCAACAACCCGCTCTAAACTTCAACTCCCACCTGCTGAATCGGGATTCCCTTAAAATGGCGAAATCCCTAACCTGCGGCGTGATTTCTTGTTTCGGCTGATAGTGGACGAATTGGTCAGAATTATTGCCACTAGAGAGCTCGAACCTTGCTATTGAAGGGCAGTTTTTGTGGCTTTACAGTGGTGGTCACGTCTAGTTTGGAAATAAGGGCGTAGGGATGCTGACTTAACAGTTGGAGGACGATTTTGTGGTTTCTTTGTGGCTTGCTAACAATTTCCCATCCCTTACTGAATCTAGAAGTATTGTTGAAGTGAAAGGATGTCTGAAAGCCACAATGAGGGTGAAGGGCTCAGCCAAGACCCAAGACACAGTGTGACTGAGATTTCACTTACCTCAGGTCGTGTAGTGACTCTAAGTGACAATCCTACACTTCAGATTAGCCCAAAGAAGCTTGATGGCAGCAACTATCTTACCTGGGCTACTGCATGTACCCTTTCCTTGAAAGCTAGAGGATTGTATGGGTATGTTTGTGGTAGGAAGAAAAAGCCTGATGAAACCAGTCCTCTGATCGATCAATGGGAGTCTGAGAATAGCCTTGTTATGTCTTGGCTATTGAATTCGATGGAGTATGAGATAAGCAAGATGTATATGCTCTTGGGCACAGCTGAAAAAATTTGGAATGTAGTGAAGCAAACCTATTCTCGAGTTGGCCACTATGCCATTATCTATGAGTTGAAGCAAAGAATTCATGCGACAAAACAAGGTGAAAAATCTATATCTCAGTACTATAATGAACTTAGCAGTATTTGGCAAGAGCTTGATTATTATCAAACATATCAACTCAAATGTTCGGAAGATGCTGTTGAGTTTCAAAAAATGCAGGATAACGAGAGAGTCTTTGAATTCTTAGCTGGTCTCAATGTTGAATATGATCAGATGAGAGCACATCTCCTTGGAAGAGAACCCCTCCCATCATTGGGACAAGCTCATGCTTTTATTCAACAAGAAGAGAGCCGAAGACAGTCTATGCTCATATCTTCTCCTGTTGAGTGGTCTGCCTTGAATGTCAATACGGTACAAAAAGTCATTGATCCATCTAGTACCATTGCTCAAGGCGACAAGGACAAACTGAGGTGTGATTATTGTGGAAAATTAAGGCATACAAGGGAGTAATGTTGGAAGCTTAAGGGAAGGCCAACAAGAGGTCGTGGAGGAAGAAGGGGAGGATCATCTAGGAACCAAGCTCATTTGTCAGAAGCAACTGAATCTATGACAGAGAAGATCAGTCAAAATGAAGAAAGTTTTTCTAAAGAAGAAATACAATCTCTTAGAAAAATTCTCATGATGACAAGAGCGAATACCTCTTTGGAAGCAAAGGGGAACCCATCCTCATCCTCTACTTCCTCTACTCACCTAGCTCATGCAGGTAAACCTATTATTGCCTTGAATGCATACACTAGCACCAGTTCCAATTCTTGGATCATTGACTCTAGGGCTTCTGATCACATCACTGGTGATTCTTCAATATTTTCCACATATTCACCTTGTACATATCAGGATACTGTTCGTATTGCAGATGGTTCCTTGTCCCCTATAGTAGGCAAAGGATCTATAAAGTGTACACCTCTATTGAATTTGTCTGCTTTATATGTTCCAAATTTCTCAAACAATTTACTCTCCATTAGTGCTATTACTAGAGACTTAAATTGTAAAGTCACTTTTTTCCCTTCTTATTGTATATTTCAGGAACTGGAGACGGAGAAAACGATTGGTTATGGTAGAGTTAGTAATGGCATATATTTTTTGGAGGATAGTTCGGGTGATATCACTAGCTTGACAATCCAAAGAAGGTCTAGAAATCAGAATACTCGAGATTTTTTGAGATGGCATAGGAGACTTGGGCATCCCTCTTTTGTAGTTATGAAAAAACTTTTGCCTGGATTGTACTCAAAGTGTAATGAAACAGAGTTAGTCTGTGATGCCTGTGAATATGCAAAGCATGTACGAAACTCTTATCCCATCAATGATAATAAGAGTCCAGTTCCTTTTATGACTATTCACTCTGATGTATGGGGACCTGGTCATGTTACTTCTCTATCTGGATATAAATGGTTTGTCACGTTCATTGATTGTTTTAGCCGTACTACTTGGGTTTACTTGATGCACTCCAAGGATGAAGTTTTTTCTTGTTTTAAAAGATTTCATGCAATGATTTGTACTCAGTTTGATGCAAAAGTTAAATTTCTCAGAAGTGACAATGGATTAGAATATATGAGTAATGAATTTCAGCTGTATTTAGATGATCATGGCATTATACATCAGACTAGTTGTGTGAATACCCCTGCTCAAAATGGGGTTGCAGAACGTAAAAACAGACATTTGTTAGAAGTGGCAAGAGCTTTACTCTTTTCAATGCAGGTGCCTCACTATTTATGGGGAGATGCTGTTTTGTCAGCAGCCTATCTCATCAATCGGATGCCATTGAGGACGTTGGGTTTTAAATCCCCATTAGAGCTTCTTCAAGGATGTGTATCCTACCTAATCCCACCAAAGGTATTTGGTTGTGTTTGCTTTGTTCATGATCATAGGCCTACAATTGGGAAGTTAGATCCTCGAGCCTTGAAATGTGTCTTCATAGGCTACTCTCCAACCCAAAAAGGGTATAAGTGTTACCATCCCCCTACACGAAAAGTAATTGTTAGTATGGATGTAACATTCCGAGAGGAGGAAGCTTACTTTTCATCAAAGCAAACACCTCTTCAGGGGGAGAAAATAATGGATAATGATGAAGAGGTGTTTTCTTATCTCCAATACCTTCCAAATATGTGTCAGGGGGAGGAATTACTGCAAAGGGATCAAAATGAGGGGGAGAACTCTATTGAGGAGGAGTCAGAAGTGCTGCCCCCATATCAACAACCTAATGAGTCTACAAGACCAGATGAGGGAGAAAAACAAGAAAGACCAGAATTGTTGACTTACACTCGGAGGAAATGGAAATCAAAGAATAATGCCATTCTGCCTACTCTACCAAACCAAGCGCAACCTCCGGATTCGGTTCGATCCCCTTTCTCCTCACTAGATGGTAAGTCCACTTCTCAACCCCTTGATCCTGTTGTAAATGATATTGATTTTCCTATTGCTCTCAGGAAAGGCACAAGGAAATGTTCTTGCTATCCTATCTCCAATTTTGTTTCATATGAGTCTTTATCTCCCAACTATAGATCCTTTGTTTCTGCGATTTCCTCCTCTATTGTTCCACAGGATTGGAAAGATGCAGTTAAAGATCCTAAGTGGAAGGAGGCTATGATGGAAGAAATGATGGCCCTTAAGAAAAATGATACATGGGAACTTACCACACTTCCTCCACAGAAGAAAACAGTGGGATGTAAATGGGTCTTCACCATTAAACACAAAGCAGATGGGTCAGTTGAGAGATACAAGGCTAGATTGGTAGCAAAGGGATTCACCCAAACATATGGTATTGACTATCAAGAAACTTTTGCACCAGTAGCAAAGATGAACTCCATTCGGATACTCCTGTCATGTGCAGTGAACTTTGGATGGGAGTTGCAACAACTGGATGTAAAAAATGCGTTTTTGCATGGAGACTTGGAGGAAGAAGTGTTTATGGATATCCCTCTGGGTTTTTCGTGTCATAAAACTGATGGAAAAGTCTGTAAACTAAAGAAAGCATTGTATGGGCTAAAACAATCACCCAGAGCATGGTTTGATAGATTTCGTAACGTGATCATAACTCTTGGGTATAGCCAAAGTAATGCTGATCACACCCTATTTTTTAGGAGATGTGACAGCAAAATTACAGTTCTCATTGTTTACGTTGATGATATTGTGGTGACAGGGAATGACACAAAGGAAATCAACAATCTCAAGACTTGTCTAGCTGAGAGATTTGACATTAAGGATTTGGGAAAACTGAGTTACTTCCTTGGGATTGAAGTTGCTAGGTCAAACAATGACATTTTCATTTGTCAAAGGAAGTATGTCCTAGACCTCCTCCAAGAAACAGGCATGCTGGGGTGTAAGCCAGCTGAATCTCCTATTGTTCAGAATTATCATCTTAGGAATGGTGTTGGAGAAACTGTAGATGTTGGGAGATATCAAAGACTGGTGGGTAAACTTATTTATTTATCTCATACTCGCCCTGACATTGCATATGCTGTCAATATTGTTAGCCAGTTTATGCATGATCCTCGATCTTCACACCTAGATGCTGTCTTTCGTATTTTGAGGTACCTAAAATCCACTCCTGGGAAGGGGTTGTTGTTCTCGAAGCATGGGCACTCTAAGATTGAAGTTTTCACTGATGCTGATTGGGCAGGATCCATAGATGATAGAAGGTCCACCTCTGGCTATTGCTCATTCTTTGGAGGAAATCTTGTTACATGGAGATGCAAAAAACAAGTAGTTGTCTCTAGATCAAGTGCTGAAGCTAAATATAGAGCTATGGCTCAAGGGGTATGTGAGGCCCTATGGTTGAAGAAGCTTGTTCAAGAGTTAGGATTATATGATGAAGTGCCATTCAATCTCTATTGTGATAACAAGGCAGCAATTAACATTGCTCATAATCCTGTACAACATGATCGAACAAAACACATTGAGATTGATAGACACTTCATCAAAGAAAAAATTACAGATGGACAGTTGAAGATACCTTTTGTGAAGTCTGAAGACCAACTTGCAGATGTTTTCACGAAGGCCTTACCTAGTAAAATTTTCCACTCCATTGTATGCAAGATAGGCATGAGAAATATCTATGCCCCATCTTGAGGGGGAGTGTTAGGAGTGGAGATAAATTTCTATGTGCAGTTTTTGTTACTGTTATTTACCTAGGCTGAGTTTTCCTTCTATAAGGGCAATATTGTATTTTTGCTTTGATATTATGTTAATACACCAGAGGGTGGGAACACTGAGACTGATTTTTCTTCTCTCTGAAAATCGGTTCCCTCTCTTCTTTCATTTCTGGTCATTTTCTCTGATTAATTTTCTTTCTTCCAATTTCATCTAAAAGCTTACACTCAAAACAGAAAAATGACATGCTCCTCTCATTCCTCACCCCACCTTTTTACAATCATCGTCCCACTAACTACTTTCCTAAAATGCCCTCTAACTAACTGTCCTTGTTTTCTTTCTTATGTAGACCTTCCAAGCTTGCCTTTCAATTGGGCTTTGTTTGCCCAATTTAGTGCTAACATTGCTTTCCTCTTGAGGAACAGCCTTGTCTTGAAGGCTGAGATTTGGAAATTACTCTGCTATAATGGAGAGATCTTCCTAGGTAGCCTCATCTGTGGACTGGTTTGACCATTTGATGAGAACTTGTGAATGGTCTTGTCCCTTCTTGCTGATCACTCTCTTGGCTAAGACCTCTTTAGGAAAACTTGCTGGTTGGTCCTTCATAAATGCTTCAAGTAGTTGGGAAACAATTGCTGCCTTCCAAATGGCTTTCTTTAGTTGTGACACATGGAACACGGGATGTACCCGTAAATTTTTTGGTAAGCACAACTTGTAGGACATTACTCCTCCCCTGGACAGTATTTGAAAGGGGTCGTAGAAATGGGCTGTCAGTTTGGGGCTAATTCGTCTTGCCACTGTTTGCTGTACACATGGCCTGAGTTTAAAGTACAACCACTTCCCTTCATCGAAAGTAAAATCCCTGTGATGCCTATTAGCAAATTTGGACATGCTGTTCTGAGCTCTTAACAGGTTGTACTTGAGTTGCTTCAATGCTTCATCCCTGTCCTTTAATTCTTAAGCCACGGCTTCTGCCAATGTCTCTCCAGGTAAGTAATAGATCAAGGTCGAAGGTGGTTTGCCATATGCTACCTCAAAGGCTTTGCATTTTTTATTGCTCCATGGTAGTTAGTGTTATATCAAAACTCAGCCCAATGCACCCACAAGGACCAATTCTTTTGTTGTTCCACTGCAAAACAGTAAAGATAAGTCTTGATGCACTTGTTGACAACCTCGGTTTGCCCATCCAACTCGGGTGATAAGCTGAGCTCATTTGTAGCGATGTCCCTTGCAGCTTAAACAATTTTGACCAGAATTGGTTGACAAAAGTCGAGTTCCTATCACTAATTATCGATCTAGGAACTCCATGCAGCCTCATTACCTCGCTAGTAAAAATTTTAGAAATGGACCTTGCCGTATAAAGGTGTTTAATCAAGAGGAAGTGTGTGTATTTAGTCAGTCTGTCCACCACTACCAACAGAGTATCATACTCCTTGGAATAGGGCAACCTGGATATAAAATCCATGCTGATATCCTCCCATATAGCAGAGGGAACTGGCAAATGCTGAAGCAGTCTAGTGGGCTTGGTTGCCCCAACTTTGCACCTCTGGCAAATGTCAAATTCAGCCACAAATCTGGTGATACACCCCTTCATTCCATCCCAGTACAAGCTGCTTGTGAGTCTCTTATATGTTCTGAACACCCTGAATGGCCTCCCATTTTTGTGCAGTGGAACTCTTTTAATAGTTGTGGTATTCATTCTGACTTTGCTGAAATAACTAGCCTCCTCTTATAAAACAATTTGCCTTGCTCCAGTGTACAGGGGGGGTGAGACTTTGGCTTCTCTTGAAGGTTTGCCATGATTTTGGATAATTTCGGATCAGCCTTCACCTCCTCCCAAATCTTTTCTGCATCCAACCATAAAGGTCCATACATGACAGTCAGCTCCAGCTCTTCCTCCCTCCGTGATAGGACATCTGCCACCTTATTCTGACTTCCACTCTTATAGATGATGTCAAAGTCATAACTCAAGAGTTTGGACAGCCAATTTTGTTGGTTTGGGATTGTGACCCACTGCTCCAAGAGGAGTTTTAGACTCTGCTGGTCGGTAAATACTATGAACTTCCTCCCAACCAGATAAGGCCTCCAATGTTGGATGGCCATGACAAAGGCCATGAGCTCCTTCTCATATGTTGATTTGGCTAGGGTTTTGTCTAATAGAGCCTTGTTGAAATAGGTGATAGGCTTGCCTTCCTGCTTCAAGGCCTTCCTTGAAGCATCGCATTCTATCATGAAGGGGACAGAAAAGTTTGCATGGATAAGACCGATGCCCTTGTGAGACAGTCCTTAAAGGTGTTAAAGGCTTGCGGAGCTTCCTCATTTCACCCAAATCCTCCCTTTCTCAGCAACTCAGTAAGGGGTTTGCAATCTTGTCATAATGCTTTACAAATTTTCGGTAATAGCCCATGAGTCCCAAGAATCCTTGCAATCCCTTGATAGTTTTTGGTGTTGGCCACTCCAAAATCACCTTGACCTTACTTCGGTCCACTGTCACCCCATCAGCTGAGACCACATGTCCCAAATATTTTGCTGAACACTTTCCAAAACTGCATTTATTGAAGTTGGCAAAGAAGGAATGTTCCCACAAGGTTTGCAAAATTGTTTCCAAGTGCACCAGGTGGTCCTCCGATGTTTGGCTGTACACCAAGATGTCATCAAAGAACACTAGCCCAAACTTCCTCAGCTATGGTCTAAAGATTGAATTCATTGTAGATTGGATGGTTGCTGGTGCATTCATAAGGCCAAATGGCATGACTAGGAACTCATAATGCCCTTGGTGAGTCTTGAAGGCCGTCTTACGTATGTCTTCCTCCTTGACCCTTATCGAGTGGTACCCTGACTTTAAATCAATTTTCGAAAAAAATCTGGAACCATGAAGCTCGTCCAATAGCTCCTCAATCATTGGTATAGGGAACTTGTCTGGAATGGTAGCCCTATTAAGGGCCCTGTAGTCCACATAGAATCTCCAATTACCATCCTTCTTCACAAGTATGACTGGACTAGAGAATGGGCTGTGATTGGGTTTGATCACTCCTACTGAGAACATTTCCTCCACTAGCCTCTCCATCTCATTTTTTTGATCATGGGCATATCTGTAAGGCCTCACATTCACAGGTCCGTTCCTTTTTTAGGGGCAATAGCATGCTCTTGCTCTCTATTTGGTGGTAGTCCCTTTGGTTGTTCAAAGACCTTGAGAAATTTTTGCAGCACCCTTGTTAATTGCTCGCTCTCTTTCTCTCCTATGTCCTCCCCCACCTTACTCTAGTCCAGCCCTGCCTCTGCCTTGTCCCCCCCCAACGTGGGCTGTGTCCAACACAAACAGCACCCCACTGAATTCAACTTTGGTAGTCTTCATTAAAGCCCTCGGAGATATCTAAGTTCGTGTAAGGCTGGGGTCACCCCTGATAAGCGCTGACATAAAGGCCATCGTCAATTTCTCCCTATTCACCTTGATGTCGCCCAATGTTCTTAGCCACTGTAACCCCCAAGATAATATCTACTCCCCCTAGTAGAAACAAATAGAAGTCACTAGTCATAGAGGTCTCACCTAGGGAAAATGTCAATCCCTTGCACATCCTCGATGTTGCCCGCTTATGCCCATCGTTGAGCTTGACCAGATAGGTCTCGGTGGGTTCGACCTTCAGCCCAAGTTGTTTCGTCATCTGGGTTGATACGAAGTTATGACTAGCGTCGCTATCGATCATTACTAACATGGGAGCGTTGTTCAAGCTCCCCTTGAGCTTAAGGGTATGCGGGTGCGAGATTCTGCCTATAGAGAAGAATGGAAGCTCTAGCCTATTGTACTTGAGCTCTTCCTTGCCCCCGGCAAGGTTTTCATCCTCCATTTCCAACTCTATCATCACGAACTCGTCATCCGATTTGGGTTCTTCCTCCTCACCCAGTATCAAGATGTGAAGTTGCTTGTCGAGCACTTGTAGAGAAGCTTCAGCTTGTTGCACTTGAACTCTTCCTTGCCCCCTACAAGGTTCCCATCCCCCGCTTCCAACTCTACCATCACGAACTCGCCGTCCGATTTGGGTTCTTCCTCCTCACCCAATATCAGGACGCGGAGCTGCTTGTCAAGCACTTGTGAAGGGGTCCGAATGTTTGGCCACACCGGAAATACTTCTTTTCCTTCCGCCATCACACATACTCATGATAAGGAAGTTGTCGTACCCCTTTATTTCCCCCTTATTGGTTCTGGCCATGGCTAACCGTGGAGCTAGTTGAACGAGCCCGAACTTGCTCCCTTCTCTACGATGCTTAGTATAGTGCGACTGTGGGCAGACGACCTAAGCGACTCGCTTGGGCTGATGCTCTTCTCCTTCAGGCTTGCAACATAGCCCCCCAATTTAGGCCCATAAGATGCAACTTTGCCCATTATCGTTTGAGCCTAGTTTGTTTGAAGATGGTATGTGCCGCCTCCCAAGAACGCTTGTGTTTTGCCATTCTCGTTGCCTCTAAAGCGCTCGACAATCTCCTCCTCTATGTCGTGTGCGAGGTCCATGGCTTGACTCACTGTCAAGGGGTCGTGGATTCATACTCTTTTTCGCAACTCGCTGCACAGGCCACTTAGGAAATACTCTAAGGCCTGTTCCTCAAGCATCCCTACGATTTGGGTTGCTACCTGCTCAAAGAGTTGTATGTACTCTTCTACACTCTCTGACTGCCTGATCGACGCTAACTGCTCATAGGGATTTCCTGCTTTTCTTCCACAATACCTCTTAATCACCTTAGAGTTGAGCATCTCCCTGTTCAAGTCAATCATCTTATTCTGTAGGCAACGGAACCAATGCACCGCTTCGCCCTCCATGCAAACAAAGGCTAAGTGGACTTTCTGCTCTGGCTTGGTACTGTGTATCTGAAAGTATTTCTCTACTCTGGTGATCCATGCCATTGGGTTGCTGCCATTAAAATATGGCAGTTCCACTCTCTTGGCCTACCAATGTAGCTCCTTCATGTCTATTTGCTCTTTGTCCCCGATCGATTCCTTTTCTTACTCGGGGGTGTTTGAATGTCCTTGTAGTCCCATGTCCGTCTGGTCTTTATGGCTGCTCTCTGAGGTTTGGGAGTTGGGTCCCTCCTTCTGGGTAATCTTCAATAGTAGAGCTCTTAGCTCCTCTACCCCATCTAACTTCCTCCGAACCTCCTCCATCTGCTACGTCATGCTCTACCTAATAGCTTCCACGTTCTTCTCTAGCATCTCTAGTCTCGAATCCATTCCACTTCTCGAATACTTTGCTCCACTCTTGGTTTTTGGCATCTGGTAGGTCGAACCAATTGATAGTATCCGAGAACACTCAAAGGCAGAAATAGGTATGAAATTGATAAAACAATAACAGAATGAGCTCAAGAATGGCTCTTGGCCCCTAGGACAGTGTCCTTGCACAGAGAATATCCCCTGGCCTAAGCTGAAAGGCTTACACTCAAAACAGAAAAATGACTTGCTCCTCTCATTCCTCACCCCACCTTTTTACAATCATTGCCCCACTAACTACTATTCTAAAATGCCCTCTAACTAACTACCCTTGTTTTCTTTCTTAAGTAGACCTTCCAGGCTTGCCTTTCAATTGGGCTTTGTCTGCCCAATTCAGTGCTATCAAATATAATAAAGATTTAATGCATATTCTCAGTGATATACATGAAACATTTTCCTGGAGATTTTAAAGTTTTATGAATTTGTAAGTTGTCTTTCCTCTTTGCTCAACTAGGTACTTGGGGACATAATAAGTTATTCATAGGCATACGGAATTGATTACATTAGTTTCGACATTTTGAAATTTAGTGCCTACTAGTGCTCTGCGTTTATATGATATGACATGCATAACATGATATTGATTATAAACATGAAGTGCCCTAGTTTTTATGGTGTCTTTTGACCATAGCTTTTAATTGCAAGTTGTGCATTATTGCGCTTAGGGGTCGTAGTGACAACGCACCACAATTTGGGTTATTGTGAACATTATATTTAAAATATTTTTATTTATTTAATATAACTCAAAATAACAACAGTATAGAAGAATTAGCTTAAATATTAAAAGCTTAAACAACACTCAAAATAGTCTTAAAATAATCTTTTTCTTTTTTTTTAAAGTAGTATGCCACACAAAATTAGCGGTATCTTTTCTTCATAAAAATGATATTATTAATATCCATGTCATCATTCAAGTTAACTCACAACTATAATGTTGGTATTACAATCAGTCAATGTAATAAGCTAGAGGCAGGTTTTGAAAACGTGTCTGCATAAAGTGAACAAAAACAATTAGACACAAACATGATAGATATCCAAGCAAATTAATTAAACAATTCAGTATCAATTTTCCTCTCAAGTACTAGAGTAAAAGAAACACGTGCATGAAACATACCACTGTGAAGAAACATGAAGAATTGACAGCAATTCTACGAAGTGGTCTTGGCTCTAAGTTGGCGCCTTGCTTAGCTTTTGCTAACATAATCACAACAAGGGCTCTTCATTAATTATCAATCTAATAGGTGCACAACACGTCCATTCCCCTTCAGTGGTCCCTGTTTCAGGCACAGTTTCTAACGTTTCCATTATACATAGAGTCACTGCATGTAGCTTTCTGTAATCCAGAGGTAGTTAGATGGGGGATAAGTGTATATGATCTTAATTATCATCAAGTTCATAGAAGCAGTGAAGCTGGAAGTAATATACCGAAACATGAAGTAGCAAAATGAGTTTGTCCTCCACTTCAGAACAGAGCCTTATTCGAATGAGATGGGGCAGAGGGAAGCAGCAAGATTGAGCTGACGCCCAGATTAGAGGCATGAAACTGGAACAGAGGGAAGCTGTGAGATGAGATGGGGTAGAGGGAGCAGTGGGATCAAGCCCATACCTTGAGAGAAAGAGATAGAGAGCATCGGGAGGGATGGGAATGCTGAGAGAGATGGAGATTTGGGGTTAAAATTCTCTGTTTAATGTTGGCATTCATATTGTGCGAATTGCACACATCATTGCATGTGCAATGCAATCCCCAACATTTTGTGCAAAGCACCATTGCAATACGCTATGTGCAATTCTGTGCAATTGATAACTATGCTTTAGACTCTTTACCTAGTACTTGGAAACATGCATGTGATTCTAGAGAGAAGGGGGGGTGAGAGAAAAGGATAGTTGGAAGGTAGCATAAAGTTTGAACATACCTATTTCCACTTTTCTTCTTTTTCATTCAGCTTGGCAATCCTACAATATTATGCTTAGGGTAGAAATAAGAGGAAAATGTCTACTGTGGCTTTTTGCCTCGCAATTGGGAGGCTGATAGATAACCAAGTTTTTTAAGCATAGGAATGGCATGCTACTGTCTTTTACAAAGTGAAAATAAGTGATGAGACAAGTTCAATTTTTCAAATTTCGAAATTTACCTTTCTATGCAGTGATACATTAATTCTACAGTCTAATGGTTCTTTTCCAAAGTGTTTTGTATACATAGCTGATACATCAAATAATCATATGCTGCCGACTGCCAAGGTGGGATGTCTTAGGATTCAATCGTTTTAGTCTCTATATGCAGGTTTTGATTCTGATGTTGGATTAAATATTCAATTTTATTTGTCTTGCTTAAACTTTGTGAGAGATCCTGTCAAACTTTTCTGAAGTTGTGTGCCTGCTGTCTTGTGAATTGTGCTACAATTGCACAATAACTTAAAGAACTGTTTTGTTTTTAAAAATTGGCCTGAGAATTTGTGTTTTATGTAGTTGCCAATAGATGCTTCATCTTTAACACGTTTTCTGACTTTGGTTTGTCTCAGATTTGACAAAGACAAAAAGAAGGGAGTATTGAACGGATATTTTCTCTGGTTGGTAATTGGCTATGGTTTTGGTGAGTTCGTTTGCAATGTTTAGTTGATAACTTACTTGTCTTTTTCCTGTCACAGATACTGTTTAGCCTAAAATAATATTGTAAGCCATGTATTCCTGGACATCATTTGGCCATTGATTGATGTAGGGTTGCTAACAATACGGCCATTCTGCCTTAGCACTAGAATGAGCTAATCTTTTGCTTAAGAACTGAAATAACTGACATGTGACTTTCTTAGTCACAAGTTATAATAAGTTAAAGAACATAAAGAAAAGAAGCAAGAAATCAAATAGATGCACATTGTTGAAATATAAAGTATGTGTAACGTGTGTAATTAGCTGTCAATTAGCCATGTGATCAGTCTTGTAATTAGGACTTAATTGTAGCATTGTAGCTTGTACAGTTTGATTATAAGTACCATTAGAGAGAGACTAGTCTCTTTAAGTTTTTCCTCTCCAAAATCTCTCTTCATGTGGTATTATAGCTTGGTTGAGGAAAAACCTATTTTTCTCTCTTCTCCCACTGAGAAGAGCACTTTCTCTCTCCTCCACCATTGTTTCTCTCTTGTCTCATGGCTGCCATGTCTTGTTGTCCCTTTTCTTGATGTCTTTTCGGGAAACCAACCCCGCCATCATGCTCGGAACACCACCGCTGACCAGACCTTGGAGTTTCACCATTGGCGGAGCTGCCACGTTCCATTGCTGGACCGTCACTTTTTTTATTTTTTGCCTTGATTTGTCACTCTGATGCTCTGATTGAGACACCTCACCACTGTTGGGTTCGTCTCTCTCAAGCTGTTCAAATCTCGGTGTCCCCACCACTGTTTGTTGTTCGTCGTTTGCCATTGCTTAAGCTCTAGTGGCCCTCAGCCATTGCCACCACCATATCTCTAGGGCCCTCCAATGACTCTCCTGCACCTCTTTTAGTCTCGTTCAGCCTTGTTTTGTTTCAGATCTATGTTTTAACAGTTGCCTTCTATCCAATACATAGAAAGTCCAGTGTCTTCAGTCACTTCTGGATCCAAATCTCTAGGTATCACTTTACCTTTTTCTTCATCACTTGCCATTACCTCTAAAAAGCTAGTTGTAAGTTCAAATTACATGGCTTGGGCTGCCTCTGTTGAGTTGTGGTTCAAGGAATGGAAGATCACTTGACTATGAAGCCGATGACATTCTCATTGCCAACAAAGTAGCATGGAAGAAGACCGATGCTCTTCTTTGTAATATGTTATGGCAGACCATTGATTCGAAATTATATGTCATCTACAAGGCATACAAGATGTGTTTAGGTATGGAAAAAGGCTCAATCTCTTTATACTAATGATATCCGACGCCTCTACTCTGTTGTTTCCACCATTGTTCATTTGAGCAACAAGATATGGATATGTTTGAGTTTCTTGGCTGACTAGAATCCTTGAAGGAGGAGTTTAACTCTCTGTTACCAATTGGTAAGATTGTTGAGGAACAACTAAAGCAGCGAAATAAGTTCTTTATGGTCCTTGGATTGACTCCTTGAGCTTGCCCTAGTCCGTGATCATATCTTATCTAGCCTCGCCGTTCCAACACTAGAAGATGTCTCAGCTTGACTCCTTCGTGTTTCCTCCTCAACCTCAGTCATTGATGGCACTTAAACTGACTTGTTTGTCTTGGCATCACAATCTTTTGGTAGGGGAGACCAAGGGAACAACCATGATGTTAACTTGCAATGAGGTAATTGCCCCAAATGCAATTACTGTTGTAAGTGGGGCCATCTTCAAAATCAGTGCCATAAACTGCATGGCCAATCACCACACTTTGCCAATGTGAATTAGACTGCCAATACCTAGTCAGAACATCTTGAAAACCATTCTTCTCCATCTCATGTCCTAATTGAAACTGATTATGAGGACTATCTTTAGTATTAGGCATCCAAATTGGCCACATCGTTGTCCATTGCTTCTGTGGTGCACCCTGGTAATTCCATTGCTTGTGTTACTATGTCTCCCACTCTTGGACCATGGATACTTGATTCTAGTGCAACTAATCATCTCTCTAGTAACCAATATCTTTTCTGTTGTCTTGTTACTTCTTCCTGTTTGGCTGTTGTTACTCTTGCAAATGGTTTCAAAACATCTATTACAAGCATTGATCAAGGTCAACCACTTCCTTCATTACCTTTAAAATCTATTCTATATGTCCCTGGAAGTCCTTTTAATCTTGTCTTTGTTAGTAAATTGACACGTACTCTTGATTGTTCTATAACCTTTTTTGCTGATTCTGTTGTTTTGTAGGACCGAGGTACAAGATAGATGATTGGCTTTAGGCATGAGTCACAAGGGCTTTATTATATGGACAAGCCGTCTTCACTAGTAGCTTGCACCCTCATTGAGTCTTCAGTCCTTCTTCACAACCATTTGGGACATTTGAGTATATCTAAATTGCAAAAATGGCAATAGTCTTCCCACTTTAAATTGAGTCATGTCAACTTGGTAAAGAATCTTGTACTTTGTTTCCAAGGCGTGTTATTAATTGAGCCACATCCCCATTTGAATTACTCCATAGTGATATTTTGGGTCCTTGTCATGTTCCCTCAGATTTGGGATTTTAGTACTTTGTTACTTGCATTGATAATTTCTCTTAATGTACTTGGTTATTCTTAATGAAAAATCATTCTAAATTATTTACCATGTTTCTAGATTTTTGTGCTAAAATTCAAATCCAATTTAATGTTTCCATTCATGTCTTACAAAGTGACAATGCTCAAGAATATTTTTCCACTCCTTTCACTACATTCATGACTTGGGGATTCTCCATCAATTATAATGTGCCTATACATCCCAATAGAATGGAGTTGCTGAGTGTAAGAATTGTTATCTAGTTGAAACATCTCATACTTTTTTACTACATAGTTATGTTCCTTTTCGTTTTTGGGCTGATGTTGTTCTCACTGCATGTTACCTAATCAACTGGATGCTTTCCTTTGTCTTATAGCCTGAGGTACCTCACTCCATTTTGTTCCCTACTCAACCTCTTTATCTCCTTCCCCATTGTGTCTTTGGTTGCACTTGTTTCGTCCATGATATGAGTCATGATTGCACCAAACTTTCGGCCAAAGCCATCAAGTGTATTTTCCTTGATTACTTTACACTTTCTCTCTTGTTCAATAGTGCTATTTCATCTATGCTGATGTCACCTTTTTTGATACCTCTTCTTTCTTTCTCATGCCTCCTGTAGAGGGTCATCCCATATCTAAAGTTCTACCTACTTCTAATCTTTGTTTTCCTTTTTCAGCTCCTGAACCTATTGCTTTTAAGCTTCCACTTCAGGTTTATCATTGCCATTCACATCCTTATGTAACTACTAAGGCAGAACCTGTGGATTCACCTTGTGCTCTGACATCCTCACCTACCATAGGCTTGTTGGTTGTCTCTAAACTAGTTGCTGATCTCTCTCCCGAGTCCATTGCCACTCGCAAAGGTATATGTTCTACTCATAACCCTCATCCCATCTATACTTGTCTCAGTTATCATCGCCTGTCTTCCCTTATTATGCTTTCGTGTCCCATTTACCTTCTATTATTGTTCCTAAAACTTCCAGTAAGGCCATTTTAGATTCAAGGTGGTGCTAGGCCATGATTGATGAGATGTATGCTCTACATTCTAATGGTATATGGGACTTGGTTCCTCTTCCTACTGGTAAGTCTATTGTTGGCTGTCGATGGGTATATATTGTGAAGGTTGGCCGTGATGCGAAGATTGATTGCCTTGTGGCTCGCCTAGTTGCCAAAGGCTACACTTCAGGATTTTCGGCTTGGATTTTAGTGACACATTTTCTCCTATGGCTAAGATTGCCTTTATGCACTTGTTTCTATCCATAGCCACTATGAATCATTGGCCTCTTTATCAGTTGGATATTAAAATTACTTTTTTTCATGGTGCTTTTTAAGAGGAAATCTATATGCAGCAACCGCCTAGCTTTGTTGCTTAAGGGGAGTCTAGATTTGTATGCAAACTTCACGTTCTCTTTATGGGCTAAAACAATCTCTGCGAGCTTGGTTTGGATAGTTTAGCACAGTGGTGCCAGAATTTAGTATGATTTGCAGTGAGGTAGGTCACTCTGTTTTTTGTCGCCACTCATTAGATGGTAGATGCATTTATCTAGTGTTCTATGTGGACGACATTGTCATTATTGGCAGTGATCAAGATGGTATTCTCCAACTAAAGATACATCTTTTCAACTAGTTTCAAACTAAAAACTTGGACAGGTTGAAACATTTTCTTGGCATTGAAGTTGCCCAGTCCAAAAACGGCATAGTCATTTCAGAGGAAATAGGCATAAGACATTCTTGAGGAGGCTAGCATGTTTGATTGTAGACCGTTTGATTCTCCTATAGACCCAAATGTTAAGCTAGTTAGAAAACTAAATTACCTCACTATCACTCGGCTTGAAATTTCTTTTTCTGTTAGTGTAGTTAATCAGTTTCTCCAATCTCTTTGATAATCATTGGAATGCTGTTGTTCGCATTCTAAGGTACATCAAAGGAGCACCAAGTCAAGGATTATTTTATGAAGATAAAGGTCATACCTAGGTAATTGGATATTCTGATACAGATTGGGCAACATCTCCTTTAGATAGGCAGTCTACCTCCAGATACTATGTTTTAATTGGTGGCAATTTGGTATGTTGGAAGAGCAATAAGCAAAATATTGTTGCTCGGTCTAGTGCAAAAGCTGAATACCGTGGTGATGCAAATATAGTTAAGGCAATTGCTTCAAGAACAAAAGCATGGCGAGGTGATGCAAATGAAGTTGATATGTGGTAATCAAGCAGCATTGTACATCACCTTGAATCCAGTTTTTCGTAAGAGGACCAAACACATAGAAATTGATTGATATTTCATCAGAGAGAAGATCTTATCTAGTTGCATTACTGCTAGTTTTGTCAAATCAGCTGACCAAGTAGACATTTTTACTAAGTCTTTTTCAAGTCCTTGTATTAGTTTTATTTGTAACAAGCTTGGTACATATGACTTATATGCTCTAGCTTGAGGGGGAGTGTTGAAATATAAAGTATGTGTAAAATGTGTGTAATTAGCTATCAATTTAACGTATAATTAGTTGTCAATTAACAAAGTATTTAGTTCTGTAATTAGGCCTTAATTGTAGCATTGTAGCTTGTACAATTTGATTATAAATACTATTAAAGACGACTAGTTTCTCAAGTTTTTCCTCCCCAAAATCTCTCTTCACACGCATCATGACCTCACTTGACCTTTCTGTTTTGTTTTCTATCATTAGCAGGCTTTTTGCCTTCTAAACTTTTAAGCATGTTGCTGACCTTTTCCTTTTGGTTAGCGTTCACTAAAACCATGTCTTGATATTTAATAGTCTTTTCACAATATAAAATTTGTGTTGGTCTTTCATATACTTATATTTGTTTTAGATTTAATCCTATTTAGCCGTCAGCGCCTGATAGAGTATCTGATCTTTGTTTCAGGCCTCTGCTTTACATATTTGGGGCTATATTTGATGGATGGCCATGGACAACCTGCACTTCTCTACCTTGTTCCATGTACACTAGGTAAGTACATTTTGTCCTTATGTTTGGTCTTCAGTGTTGTTTTGCATTTAACTGTTTGATTTTAAAGTTTATTGTCTGGTTCATTGAGTCTGTTAGTTTCTGTCTCATACACAATTGTAACTTGTCCAATTAAATGAGCAGGTGTTATTATTATATTGGGATGTATAAGAGGTGAGCTTAAGACCCTTTGGAGTTATGGTGCAGATTCATTCTCGTCTACAGAACCTTGTCAAGTTTAAAATACTGCACCGACTGAGAATTGGTGAAATTGAACCTCTGCAACTCGAAAATTATCTCAGCCCCATGGATATCTATTGAACAATATGTGTAATACAATGGTGAAGAAAGATACTAGGTGTATAGGAAACTTTTTCTTTGGCTTTCTTTATTATCTTTTGTATTTAATGATAAATGAATGTTCTATCTGCTGCTCTCTAGACGTTGTAGAAAGAAGAAACAAGAGATCGAGAAGTAAAATTCAATATTTTCCATAATGTATTTTCGTTGTTGTAATCCTTGCCTTTTTTTTTTCTTCAATGGCAATGTCCTTGGAGCTACAACCAATGAGCTTTTGACGCAGCAGTGCTTAGGACAAAAACCCTGAAAGGAGGTCTTTTGGTGGTGGCTTGCATAACTTTGTAAATTTATTATCAAAAGTGCAACTATCTAGTTGTCCTAATTTTGGGTTTCTCTTAGGTTTTAGTATGTTTCGCCATCTTGTTTTTTGTAGATCGGTGAAAATTATGGATTTTTTTACTGGAGTGTGGATATGTTGCTGCATTTTGAATGTACTCTTGGTATGGGTTCTGGCTAGTTGATAGGAGTGGATTTAATTTCAGTATCCGTTATTTTGTCATTCTGTTATTTACGTTTTGTTGTTTGGAACTTTATTAACAATGCGTTTTGGGTCTGTTAGGCAGTTGGGGTGTAGTGCCAGCTGGCAAGCGTAGTGTGTAGTTATTTTTTGGTTGTTAGAATTTCCTTTTCTCTGGGTATTTAGGAAGGCAGTGCGATGGAGTCTGTAAGCCAATAAGAAGACTTGACGAAAGTATGAAAGCTAGCTTCGATTGAGCTCCCTTTGACCCAATTCCCTTTCTTCTTTCTGTTTATCTTTGTTACCACTATCAATTGGTATTAGAGCCAAGCTCCTCGTCTGTGGAAACCAAATCAATGGTTACCAATCGAGAGATGGAACAGAGAATGTAGGCCATGGATGAACGTTTGAACGAAAGAATTATGTTGCTCTAGACTCAACAATGGGCTCCGGAAAATAGTTTTGAGCAAATGCAGCGCTCATGGAACAGTTGCTCACTTAGTTGAACTCTATACAACAAGCTGTCAATCATCTGTCCAAGAAGAGTACTGTGAATGTCGGGGAATCAAAAGGTGAAGGAGAATTGGGCCATCGTGATCCGACACCAAATGCATAAGTGAAAGCACCAACACCTTTGCTTGAATAGCCTAAAGCTCGATGGAGGTGGTTTCTGAAGTTGGAGGAGCAAGGTAAAACAAATTTTAGAGTTGGAAGAGGTACAAGAGAAGCAACAATTGAATGCCATCTTGAAAAGCTTGGAAGGGAGGGCTTATCTCTAGTAGCAGTAGTATGCCTTCACCCGAGGTTGGAGTTGTTAGAGTGGCCTTGCCCCAATTAAGAGGCAGGGAGGATTTGTATTTTCTTGACTTGTGAAAATGTGGATTAGTTTATTTTATTTTATTTAATTTATAGGTCATAATAGAGTGGAGAGGATCAGTATATTTATATATAAAATATATTAACCTGATAGATCAATTCGTCTTGATCTATTTAAGAGGTGAATTGGATTAATATTTTTTTAATATGTCAGAATTGTAAACATGCTTGCCCATCTTCATTAAATTGTGGGTAAGGACGGACTACCTATCTTTTACGCCTCTACCTAAGGTAGTATATTTCCGTTTTAGCAAAATTTTATAGCAAACTTAGGCTTTGAGGTTAGATGAGGACCCATTGTCAAAATTAACTAATCTTAAGCCAACGGGATCCCTAGGAGACTACACAGATGAATGTAAAGAACTGGCCCCAAAGCTGAAGTTAGTAGAGGGATAGGCCCTGAGTTATTTTTAGGTGGGTTGCAAGGAGCACTAGGGAAATAGTAAGGGTACATAGGCCTCAGACTCTTTTAGTGTCTATGTATGTGCCCAGAATCAAGGAAGAAGTGCTGCTTGAAGTAGCAAAGAACCTGACCCTAAGATATTACCCTAAAACACCTGTGTATGAGAAAATAGTGGGAAACCAATTCAGTACTAGCCTGAGCCCTTTACCTAACACTACTGCCAACCCTCGACCTAAATCTTACGATTACTCATAACCGTCCACAGCTATCAATAGTGGCAGACCCACGTTACGGCTTATGGGGAAAATTGCCCCCACTACATTTTTAGAATTGTAATGTTAGGTAGATACTATATATTATTGCCCCCATAGATATTTAAAGTTGTCCCCATTGCCATTCGGTGATATGCACCTATTTAGATACCCTTTCATAAATAATTCTAGGCCTCAAAATCAACACTTACAATAAACATGCATGTTTGAGTGCATTTTGATAAAACTTGTAGGATCAATTTTGGTATATTAGAATTAGTTCTAATAGAGACGAGGAAGGTTTTGCTTATCCCATGGAAAGAAATTAACTTTACTCATACAAAATTTGAATTTATTTACTGACTTTCAGTTACTATACTAAAAATTACTTTCATATATTCTATTGCTATTTTACATTCAAACATGATTTTAGTCACTTTACTCAAATATAATTAATTTTGTAAAATCAATTTTGAAATAACATATCCAAACACAAATCAACTATAAAATAATCAACTTTTTCTACATCAATTATTTTCAACTCAATTCTAATAAAATCAATTCTATTTATAGTTATACCAAATGGATATTGTAATATTCTTTTTTGTATAAAGAATTGTTTATCCTTACTCAAAAGTATAGGTTTTACTTGAAATCTAATTACATTATATTTTACATTTTTTAAGTATATGTGTAGTATGTTGTATATTTATTGCCCCTACTACTCAAAAGTCTCTATATTCCTCCCCACAAACAGAACCCTTCCTTTGGATCCTCAAGGACTGTCAGCCAAGATGTCATGGGAGCTAGAAGGCAAAGGGCTTGTGCATGTTTTGCAGAGATAAATATTTTGTGGGCTAGAATTCTAGAAATGCAAAACAATATGCACTAATGTTGGAGAGTGAAGGGATGAGTGAACTGCTGGAAGAAAGAGAGGTAGAATAGTGGGGTGGAAATACAAGTAAAAGGAGAAGAAGAAGATGGAGGGGATGGTAGAGTCCAAATTTCCCTTCATGCTTTATAGGGGTGGGAAGATGCTCAAACTATGGAAATTGAAGTGATGATTAAGAAAAATAAAGTGAGGGCATTAGTCGATTTGGGAAGCACACATAATTTTCTAAGTTTGGAGTGTCTTAAGAAATGGGGATATAGACTTATCACTATTGTGAGCAAGGTGAGGGTGATTAATGGGAAGTTTCTGGTGATAAATAACCAAAGCTTGACACTACAATGGGGGCAACTCAAGGTGTGACCTTCGAATTGAACATTTATGCCTTGCCTTTTATGGGGCATAATATGATTTTAGGGGCACGATGGTTGGTAACACTAGGTCTTATTCAGCTTAATCTTGTCTCTAAGTGGATGCAATTCCTTTATGAATGGTAGAGATTGATGATAAGGGGACTTGAAGGGTTTGACTATGTGATTGAAGAAACAATGGGGACCTCCAAATTTAATACCAAAGGCTTAGCCTTCCACATCACATCTAAATCTCAATCTTACTTAGGCACACAAACCATTGGAGTAATCCAAGAAGGTAGTCAATCTTATGTCTTGAGAGCTTAGCAGAGTTACAACAGTTACCAACTACCTATGTTGAAGGTTTTTTTGAACCCCAAACTCTACCACCCAATCGACCCTAAGACCACAAAATTGCCTTGGTGGAGCATAGTAAACCTATAAACTTAAGAGACTTTAGGTACCCTCATGTTTAAAAGGAGGAGATTAAGCTACTAGTGGAAGAATTACTTAAGAAAGGCATGATCTAACCCAACAACAACCCTTATGCCTCTCCAGTTGTCTTAATCAAGAAGAAGGATGAATCTTGGAGGTTTTGTGTATATTTTAGGAAGCTTAGTGCAATGACCATCAAGGACAAATGCCCACTCCTATTGAATCATTGGTATTGATTGTTGATGGATGAGGTAGCGCCTGTAGCAAAATTTTTGCTTGAATTGTTCAATCTACTGCCTTTAGCCTTTTTTGCTTGTAATGCTACCTATAATGTTTCTTTGGTCACACATAGCCCTCCCATCCATAGATATGGTTGCGTATTCTAGGCTCGAAAACCTTTCCCAAGTAAGAGGGTGACAATGTGTGAGCTATTACATTTATTGAATCTCATAGTTCAATATGTGTGACTTAGTAATTTAATGTTCTGAATTTTTTAAGTAAAGTGTTGGTGAGCTTTAGTTTGTGATAATGAAAGACTTTCAAGCCAACTAACACTTTGCATGGAAGCCTATATTGATATTTTAAGTTAAGGAAGAAGCTAATGATTGAAGGAAAATGTAAGTCCCATGTAATAGGATTTGCTCACACTTCACAAAAATAATGTGGGGCTTTATATTGGTTGAATCATATAGTTTGAATTATGAGACCCAATAAATTTAATGGTCTAAAGTTTTTGAATAGGGTTTTTGTGAAATTTAATTTGTGGAAATAGAGATACTAATAACCAAATGAGAAGCATGTCTAATTAGTATTGTCTAAAGTGAAGCATTTTAACCTAAATGATTGCTGGGATTGGTGGGCCTTTGTGTTGAAGAGTAATTTCTTTGGCCTTTTGTTCCCCATAGGATAATTTTAGGAATTATTTATCCAAAAAAGCCAATTTGAAAGTATCTTATATAGGAGAATTTCTATCACATTGGACATTACATAAACAAATTTTAAATTTGTATTTAAATTTCATGCAAAGGGATAGTTTCAAGAGAGAAATCAAATCTCAGAAGATAAAAAGCACAACCAAAATTGCTTTTCTATGTTTTAATATCATTGGCTCAATCACTATCTATATAACCAATAAATTTGAGATTATCAATAGCAGAATAAAAGTCACCTTCGTTAATTGTTCTTTAACATGTCTTATAATTTACTTTATTACTTGTAAGTGTGACTGTTGTTACTTCCATGAATCTGCTATGTAAGCCAACTCTGAACACTGTATTTGGTCTTGTAGCAATCAACCTCCTAAGGTAAGTGATGTAGAACAAGCTAGCAAGATCACAATCAAATATCATAGAATGAGTCTAAACTCAATCAAAATTTTCATTCATCCTAAAACTAATGAAAAAGAGCAAATAAGCTTCTATTTTTGGGGAACAAGAAGACCTTAAACCAAACACTTCTAACCAAATACAAAATACTAAAATCGGGGCTAGTAATAACCTAACTAAATTAAGACTAAAATCCTTAATTCCATAACTACAAACCCTAATTTCCACATAACTATTATATCATAAATCCTAATATAAACCCTAAATAATAACACAATCATCATATTCTTATTCTATATCATTCTCCCTCAATTGGAGAAAAACCGTCCTCATGTGTTAAAATGAGGCAAAGGGAGAAGTGGATGAGAAGCCCCATATATAAATGCAGATGTGAGTGAAAGTGATGACAGTGGTGGAAGAAACCAAAACAAGATGAACTTTGAGTTCTCAGGTATCTTAAGAACAACAAAGTTAATATACGGTCCCAAAGCTAAGTCATACTACGTAACCACATTTGGTTCCTCTGTAGGATTAGCAACTTCAGTATTGCCAATCCCATCATCACAAATTTCATCCTCATTAATTTTTCCTCATTGAAAATCATTGGCAATATCTACTTAAAGCACAAACTCTGGAACTTCATCCTAATAATCATCAATCTAATCAGAAGGGGGATCACATGATTTCACTATGCTATCTTCAACAATTTCAGCCTTGTTGTTAACCTCAAATTTAGGTACTTTTGGAAGAGCTTCATTGAACTGTTGTTGTTCTTCAATGGTCTTCCTTAGGCATTTCTCTTGAGCTTGAACCTTCTCTTGAAAGCATCCTTCATGAGTAAGATTTGAAGCCTTAGAATTTGTTATGCATTTCATTTATGACAGCAATGACTCTAAAGTTATTGAAGTTGTTTAAAGGTTCTCATTTTGTGCTGCAATTCGCTCTTGCAATTTTCTTTGAACTTTAAGTTCTGCACGAAGACATTTATGAATTTTCACTAATTGGAAGTGAAATTCTAAAGACTTGAACTCCTCAAAAAATCTTTTCCATATGTAACCATATCAAAATTATAGCTACTGTTTGAGTTAAAATTCATAGAAGGAGACCTCAAGTGGCATAATGGATATGTGACATCCAAAAACCCTAGGATGGTTGGTTTGGCCAAAGTCAATGGGCAACACAAGTCAATGGTCAAAGTCAAAGTGATGCAGAATATGAATATGATGATTTTGTTATTATTTATAGTAGGATTTATGATTAACTAGTTATTTGGAAATTAGAGTTTGTACTTAAGGAATTAGGGATTTTAGTCTTAATTTAATTAGGTTATCCCTATCCCCCTTTTTTTAATATTTTGGTGTTTGGTTAGGAGTGCTTGATTTTAGGTCTTCTTGTTCCCAAAAGATAGAGCTTATTTGCTCTTTTTCATTAGTTTTGATGGATGAATTAAAATTTTGTTTGAGTTGAGACTCTTTTTGTGATATCTAATTATGATCTTGCTAACTTGTTCTACATCAATTTGGTATTAGATATAGGTTGGGTTATTATTATGAATCTTAGTTCTTATTCTTCATCTCAAAATCAATGATTTGGACCACTAAGATTTGCATAACCAAGATGGATGGTTGAGATGTTGACAAAGATAGCTTCAATTGGTAATAATAAAAAGTTGGTCACCATTTAATGTGCATTGAGGGAATGAAAAATTAGCAAATTCACATCAACATTTTTAACAAAAATTTGTCAGTAATACTGATACTACATTAAAACTAGCAATTCTCCCTTCACCATCCCTCACTATTTGTTAAATTTACCTATGGATTTATGTCAATAAATTAATTGCTTGATATACTCCTGGGTGCTTTTCCTTTTGGCTGAAAATTTAATTTACCCGCTAATGTACCAACAGACTTCTATCAGTAAAATATAGTATTATATCTAATTATTATTTCAAATTTCAAATAACATTATTTCCAATAGCATTAGTTGTAGTTATTATTTGTAATAGCGTTATCTCTAATTATAATTTCCAATAGCATTATTTCTAATTATCATTACTCATTTCTCATAGCATTACTTATATTTATCAACTATAATAACATAAATCACAATTCAAAATTATTTTAATAACTTAATTGTTTTAAAAGGATTTAATTTCAAATGATAAATTCAACTCTTTTTAAAATCTAATTATTATTAAGTGTTGTTTACCCCCAAAAAAATTATTATTAAGTGCCAACACAACCAACATATGCAATTTTAATCAATTAGAGTTGTCTCTACTTGAATTTCAATTTCCTCAAAACCACTATGGTCATTACGTAAAGTACTTGGCATTGTCTCATCATCAGGGGCCAAAATCTTAGCCTGATGTGGTGCATCAACTTAGTAAAGCAGCTCAATTTCATTATAATTTTTGCCCTACCCCTTGACTTGGTCTTGATGACAACCCTCTAGTTTTGATTTCTAACTAGATTACTTGGGTAGGGTACATAATAACCCCGCCTTACTTACTATGCAACAATGAATGGATTAAACCATTGATACTCACTGAACTGGTTCATTCTAGCAAGTTTGAACCAGCTATGGACTCTAGTGCCTTGTAGTCTAGTGTAGTCGAACCACTCATAGTTTCAAAATGTCCTTATGGAGGCCATAATAGTCATTGTCATTATCTACACTAGTTCCTCTAACCCAAACACCACCATTGTTGTTTTTTCTCCTTTGACCAAGATGCCATGTGAAGCTTAAACCCATTCATGAGAAACTTTGGCCAACTCTTAGTGTTCTTGAACAACCCCATGCTAAAGTGTGTAAATTTGGGTCATGTATTCCATTTCTTAAATAATTACTTACACACAAAAGATAAATATATCATAGACATTAAGTTATACTAGGTGAATATATAATAAACATGCATGAATACTTACATAATTCTCAAACTAGGATGCAAAATATTGTTGAATCAACCTGTTTGATTGCTCGACTATTAGGCCAAACGCTTACAAGAAAAAACCACAGCATTTGTAATTTGACATTAGACACATCTCATTCAACTTAAGCATGTAATTTTGTGCATATGAATAGGTAGCATTTAAATGCAAGACACTTACTTCACGTATGGTTGGACTTCATCGTAGCTTGATTTACATTAGCAGTTCCTTCCCCTTGATCATCTCATCCTACATAAGAAAACAACATTTAAGAGAAACAAGGTTAAAACGGATAAGCCTCTGACAAGGCTAACCGACAGGCAAGTTTGGGCAACAATAGTTGGTTTACCTAAGAGACATGAGCATGAGTCATTGGGGAGACTCAACAAGTTCGGGTAAGTCACAATTGGACAAAACATAATATCTTTTGGGAATTGCCATATTGGAAGCATAATTTAATTAGACATTTTAGAAAAGAATGTCTTTGACAAAGTCTTTAATATTGTAGTGGATGTGAAGAAAAAAAGTAAAGTCATTGAAAAAGCAAAGCTAGACTTGAGAGAATATTGTAGGTGATAGGATTTAGAGCTGACACCATTAGCTAATGGCAAGTTTGTTAAGCTTAAGGCCACTTACATGTTGACCTTGCCACAAAGAAGAGCTATATGCAAATGGGAGGAAGAGCTAAGAATATCAGATGGTTGGGCATAAAACCTAGCCAGATACATGGACGAACAAGAAGGAAAGTTATATGGTATGAAAAGTCACAATTGTCACATATTAATGGAGTGTTTATTGTTGATTGTATTTAGATCACTACTAACAATGTATGGATGCCTCTTTCAAAGCTAAGTCAAGTTCTTCAAGACGTGTACATAACCACACTTAGGATAAACAAATATTGACTATGCAACAAAACATTATTGTTATACTATACAAGTTGGAAAGGATTTTTTCTATCTTTCTTTGATTCCATGGAGGATTTACAAGTACACTTAGCCTATGAAGCTAGGGTAAGCGGTCTAATTCAACACCAATGGATATATCCTTTGAAGAGGTATGTGCATAGTGGAGTTTTCTCTATGCTATCTTTTAATTAAACTTGTGATATATATAGTTCATGTATGATTTTATTTATTTGATTAAGACAATGGACATCACAAGAACAATGAAAAATAAAGCACAGGCATAGGGTTAAATATGCGAGGATTACACTATTAGGGAGGTATCCCATTTTTTCTCCTTTTATTTCAAGCCTCATGTGTAGTCTAAATGAACATAAGTTGGCTATTTTGATGATGGTGGACCAAGTTCATCAGCTTCAACTCTTTATATTTTCAATTAACCTAGCCATACTTTGGGAAAAGCCAAGAAACAGTGGTCTAACAAAGAGGAGCACAAATTCGCAATCTTGCACATTTTATTGAACTGTGATGAAGTCCAACCGTATCTGAAGTAAGTTCATTGCATTTACTTAATTTAATTATCATTCTCTCATTCTAATTTTCATCCATGCAATTTTTTCTTGCAACTATCCAGTGTCCTTGATGACCAATTGAAGGCATTGATCCAAACACATTTTGCATCTTGATTCAAAAGTTATGTAAGTATTTATATATTTATGCTTTATATATATAAATATTAATTTATATATTTTCTTGTAGATATATAATCTTGCAAATGGAATAAATAGCAAAAAACTACATTCTTTAGCATGAGGCCCTAATACGGAATTAGGAGTTGCAAAAGTTTTTCATGAATGAGGGTAAGTTTCACACATAATCTTACTCAAAGGGAAAAAAAATAATAGCAGTGTCTAGGTCAAAGGAACTAGTGCAATTGGTGACAATGAATATTATAGCATCCTTAAGGATGTATTGGAATTGGATTATCCTAGAATCCCTTAGAGGAAAGTGGTCCCGTTTCATTGTGAATGGTTTGACCCCACTGGATGAGTGGGACTAGAGTTCATAACTAGTTTAAAATTGTTGAGGTAAAGATTATCTATAGGTATGAATGCTATGATCCATTAGTTGTTACATAGTAAGTGAGATAAGTTTATTTTGTAACACCCAGGGACCAAAAATAGATTAAGTCACTTTCATAATTAATAGGTAGTCATCAAGACTAAGGCTCGGGGTAGGATGGAAATTGAGAATGAACTAGAATTATCTTACCAAGCTGATGCACCATAACAAGTTGAAATTGTGATTGTTGATGAAACAACGTTGAGTGCCTTACATGATAACGAATAGGGCTTTAATGAAGTTGAAGTTGGTTATAAGAGTACAAGTTGTTGTCACATTTCTCGTTTAGACAAAAAAGTTGAATATGCAACCATTTCTAAGGGCACTAAAGAACCTAACTTATCTTATGCAAATGGCACTAAAAAAGAAGAGCACGCTGTTGATATTGAACAAGAAGAGGAAGGTGCTGAAGACATAGATTAATGTAATTTTGTTATATTATATGCTTGCAATTATTTAATTATTGAATTCTATTTATGCATGTTTGATATAATGCTATTTTAAAAAATATTAAAGACAATTTTTATTTGTATTAATTAGTAATGCTAACAAATTTATATAATTTCATATTTCATATGTTACAAAATGTTATTAATTATGTTAATGCATATTACATTTATTTATATCTTTTAATATTTAAATCTTACACAATTTTTTCTTCATTTTACTAACAACATTAGCATTTGGTAGGAAAAGTTGCAGCAAAAGGATGCAAATCATATTAACTGGTGGCAAATACCACTAATAACTAAATTTTGTAGCATTTGGCTACAAAAGCTACAAGAAATTCTATAAAGTTATTTTATTAGTGGCTTGTACTACTAGTAAAACTAAAATTGACAATGATTGGCTAACCTTGTGGTAGCAAATAGTCACGTCACTATTTTATCAGTGGCCTAAGTTGCTAGTGAAATAAAATTATATTAATTGGTTGCCATTAAGATCAAGTCAACTATTGTATCGGCAGTTTAGCTATTGGTGAATTACCAAAAGAATCACGATTGGTTGAATTGGTAGTGTAGATAACTAAGTACTAGTGACAAATACTGCCAATAAAAAAGTTATCACTGTTCACTGCCAGTAAAACATCAAATGTGTGCCAGATAAGTAATTTGTATATTTCACTCGATTGGCTGTGCCAAAATAATTTTATCTATAGCAATAGTCATGGGTAAAAAATTCATTTTTTTAAAATTTTACTAGCAATAATAGGCTATCAATAATTTACATTTATAAAGGTGTTTGCGAGAGTCTCACAGATTCCCCCCTAACTTCCTGTAGCACTCTCCCTCTTATCTCCTCTCTTTGGCCTCTCCCTTACTCCACTCTCTCTTCCTTCATCAACCCTTTGTCCAAGGTCTCTCCCTTTGGCAAGGTAAATTCTCTCCTCTTCTCTCTATTTTCTCCTCTCCCTCACTTCTTTCTTTTGTCCATTTTCAGTCTTCCATCTACTTCTCCATCACTCCACCATTGTTGAGGTTGGCTTTCTCTTCTCCTCTCTATATTTTGGTTGATGCCAATAGGATAGATGTCTTACTTTAAATGTGATATTGGAATCCTAAGAATTGGGAATTGTTTGAATTCTAAATTGTGGTTGGTTGTTGTTTTGGTTTATGGCAATAGGATAGATAACTTACTTTAAATTGTAAAGTTAGAAATGTAAATTGTTAGAAATTTGAATTTTGTTACAAACAGTGGGTTTCCATTGTTAAGGGGAGACTCCGTCAAAATTTTTGTAAAAAATTGAATTAATTGTGTCTGGTTGGTTGTTGTTTTGGTTGATGGCAATTGGATAGATGACTTGGTTTAAATTGAGAAGTTGAAATTGTTAGAACCATGAATTGTTGGAAATGTGAATTGTGACTGATTGTTGCTTTGGTATATTTTACTAATAGGGGGTCTCCATTGCTAAAGGGAGATTTTGTCAAAATTTTTGTAAAAAATTAAATTTATTTTAGGAGATTAATTATTTTGATGTGAATTATAATGAATTTATTATGATTTAGGTTATTAGTTTTGAAGCTTGATTATTAATTAGTTTGTTGATAATTAATTTTAGTTTGTTCATTAATTAGTTTGTTAAATTTTAATTAATTTGTTATGTTTAGATTAATTAATTTGTATGTCAACTTAGTTATAATTTAGATTAATTAGATTGCATGTTAAAATTAGATTAATTAGTTTAATTTGTATGTTAATTAGATTGCTAAGTTTATATTTATTACATTGTGTGTTAATTAGAGGTAATTAATTAGTTTGTTAAAAGTTTGTTAATTAAACTATTAGTTTGTATATTAAATTTAGATTAATGTGTTTATATGTTATTTAGTATATTAAATTTAGATTTATTAGTTTGTCCATTAATTTTAGGTTATTAATTAGTTTGTTATAAGTTAGATTATAATTTAGGTTTATTTTATTATTTTAGATGACATCTGATACACTCAAGCAGCAAGGTAAGCATAAGAGTCAGTTTCTTAAGGCCAGTAGTCGACCCCAGTCCTTTAGGGCCAGCCCAGTACCACCCTTGCTCCCACTAGTCCCACCATAGCCACCATTCCTATTACCTATCCTTCACAACCCTAGATGACTATGATACCTACACCTAGGTATCAGTGTCCTCCTGCCTTCATCCAACTTCCACATCATCTCCTGATTCTCTAGTGCATCCTCCTTCCCCACCCCTTCTGATGAGTTTAAGGAGGAGGATCAAGGTACATATAGCTCCACTGCCTATGGTGTTAACTGAGATCATGCTTGACAAAACATTCGAGTATGTATTTTAATTTTAAACTTGTTTTTATGACTAGTTTGAAATATTTTGTAAGCTTTATTAATATCAATTATGGACATTTGTTTAATTACTTCCAATAGGCAAAAGCCATCCACACCCAGCAATCATAGTGTGATGAATGTCATTCGGGCATAAGTCGATAAGTCTTGGCAGACATGGGAAGAAATCCACCTCCAAACTCATCGCATGCTTTTTGACAAGTGAATAGCACATATAATTATTCATTTTTTTTTACAAATAAATCTGACATAATGTTACTAACTTTTTTCTTCAAAAATATGTTATATTTGACGAGGATTGCCATGGTGCCCATATGTGGAGAGCATTCAATAGTCAAGGGTCGAAGGACTCTTTGACCTGCATAAGGATGCTCAAAAGCCATAAAAGAAGCCTTTCTAGATGCAATCCATAGTTTGGAAGGATCTCTACAATTATTTGGAGACACTGGAGTATAAGGCCAAGTGTAACAAGGCCAAGAAGAACCAAGGCATTAGAGAAGGGTATTGCTCCACACAAGGGATCTATCTAGCTGGACACCACTGCGGATCAATTGGGAAGTAACATTATTTGATATTTTGCAAATATAAGTTATTATTGATATGATTCAATTAATTTCTTTAATTTTTTCGTAGGTAGGCCAGCTGGGGCAACAACTTGGAAACCCCAAGTTGTTTCTTTGTACTCATCAGAAGAAGCAAGATAAGACTTGGGTTGACAAGCACTCTTAGAGGACCTACATGACTTATCTAATTATGTTATTTTCTATAATTTACTAGTTTTATTATTTTTAAAATTGAAATGACTTTGTTTTCTTGCATGATAAATTTATGACTGAGGTTTAATGACTGTCTTAGGTGTCACAGGAATTTCTAGAGCTCCAACGCATCCACCTCGATCAATCAAGAAGACCTATCAATAAAGGTAGCTATTGGCACCTATAGAGCCACATCTAGGTTTAGTACTGCCTCCTATACTACAACCTCTTTTGCCCAAATTGATCCAACAATTGTGGCTAGTTTGAGGGAGGAAATGAGCAAGGAGTTCAATGAGCACATTGCCCAAGTGTTAGCTGAGTAATAATCCAAGAATGCAGAGCTGGAGGCACAACTATTTCAGCTATGGTTCATGATGGAGTGTTAGTTGTAGGGCAACTTGTCAACTGGACTCACTACTAATTAGCCTCTTTTCTAGCTGCTTCCTGCAGACTCGACACCAAACTAGTCATCAGATAAATAGAATCCCCCTTTTAGCTTTGATTATGATTATAGCTAGATGTCAGATTTATTTTATTCTTAGTTGTATTTATTTGACAATATTTTGACTTTTAATATTGTAATTCAAATTATTATTTTAATTTTAAGTTTTTATAATTATCTTTCAATTTAATGTTTAGTTTTATAATTTTGTTAGCATTATATAACATCATTATAAATCAAATATAAAATTAAATAAATTTACTTTTCTAACAAATTTATATCCCTCAAAAAATTTATATAATATTTAAAAAATTTTCAATGGTTATAACTCTTGGTAAAAAGAATTTAAATATATAAAAATAATTAACAAGAACATGATTAATAATTTTCAATGGCATTTATCCACAAGTAATTATTAATTTTTTAATTTTTTGTGAACAATTTAACTGCTAGTTATATTCTATATGTCTTCCGTACATAAAACTTCTACAATTTATTGAAGTTCTAATCTATTGGTAATATTAACAAAGTCTTTGGGAAATAAATATTTTGCTCATTTTACTAGAGGCATTTATCCACTGATTAAATTAATTATTTTCTTCTATAAAAGGTTAATTATCGAGATAAATGAATTATTTTACTATCCCCATTTTTTTAAATTTAACCAATGGTCATGGCTGGTATAATAGGTAATATTACTGGCAAATTAAGGTATCAGCTACAAAATATTACTGATGACACTTGTACTATCTAATTTCAATCTACCACAAAATCCACCGGCAATAACCAATACTGGCCAATTCTTAATATCTCTAGTGGATATTGGCTACCGAAAATCAATTTTTTTTTTCTTTGTAGTGATTTGGGTTTGGAACTTTTCAATACAAGGTTTGAACTTTAGAATTTCTTGGTCTAAGGTTTGGGGTTTAGGTTTTTACAATCTAAGGTTTAAGATTTAGGGTTTAGTATTTGGAGTTTTTCATTTTAGGGTTTTGCATTTCATAGTTTAAGTTTGAGGTTATGGTTTAGTAATTTAGAGTTTAGGGTTATGAAGTTTAATGTATGGAATTTAGGGTTTTGTAATTTAGGTTTAGAGTTTAGGGTTTTGTAGTTTAATATTTGAGGTCTCACAGTTTAAAGTTTAGGATGAGGCATTTCATGTTTTAGGGTTTAGGATTTTATGATTTCGGGTTTAAGGTATTTCAGTTTAGGATTTAAGTTTTAGGATTTTGTAGTTTAGGATTTTGGGTTTGAGATTTTGTGATTTAAGATTTGGAATTTAGGGTTTCAAGTTTAAGGCTTGGGATTTGGATTTTCATAATTTAAGGTTTTTATCATTTTGGGTTTGAAATTTGGGGTTTTGCAATTTATGATTTAGGGTTTTGGTTTTGATAGTTTCGAATTTGAGATTTTGAAGGTATAGGTTTCTCAATTTAGGATTTGAAGTTTTGCATTTTAGGGTTTAGTATTTGTGGTTTTATGGCTTAGGGTTTGGGGTCTTGTGGTTTAAGTTTGGAATTTCAGGTTTTGTAGTTTGAGATTTCATAGTTCAAGATTGTTGTTTGCAATTTAGAATTTTAAGTTTAGGGTTTCACCATTTAGGATTTAGGATTTGAGTTTCATAATATTGGGTTTGAGATTTAGAGTTTTGAAGTTTATAATTTGAAGTTTGGGGTTTAGTATTTTGCAGCTTAGGTTCTGGGGTTTCATAGTATAAGGTTTTAGGTTTCTCAATTTAGGATTTTAGGTTTTAGTATTGAAGAATTAAGGTTAGGGGTTTGAGGGTTGTCGATGTTAGAGTTTAAAGTTTTAGAGTTTAAAGAAGGGGTATGCATTGAGGATGGGTTACCTGGACTTCAAGTCATTTATTTTAGAGTAAATTACACTAACCTCCCTTGAGGTATTTGATTATAACATTCCATCCCATTCTTACTTAAATATGACACTCCACCCCATTTTCTCAAATATTAATTAAAAAATATACTTAATATTAATAAAATATTCATAAAAAGAATATTAAATCAATATTTTAGTCTAATTTTATTTAAAAATTATACTTTAATTCAGTTAATATGCTTTACTTTTTTTTCTTAACTAAACACATCCCTAATATGCTTTTATATTTGTACTAAATTCTTTTTCATAATCATTCATATTGTTAAATTTATACTTTGTAATAAATATAATTATTTGATTAAAAAAATATAATTTATCAAAATATTAATTATTTAAAATGGTTAACTGAATTAAAATATATTTTTTAAATAAAATTAGACTAAAATATTAATTTAATATTCTTTTTGTAAATATTTTATTAATATTAAATATATTTTTTTAATTAATATTTGAGTAAATGGGGTGGAGTGTTATATTTGAGTAAGAATGTGGTGGAGTGTTATACTCAAATACCTCAAGGGAGGTTAGTGTAATTTACTCTTTATTTTAATTTTAATTTTGTTAGATTTTAGATGAAAGTTGGCCAGGAGTCTTTCACTAACTTTTCAATTTCAAGAGGGTTGTTTGGTATCTTTGATAGAACAGGAGGACTTTTGGCCTAAAGGTCAAAGTTTAGAAGATTTTATACTTTTTTGCATAATTTTTTTAACCACCATACTATCTGTGATCACTTTTCCATGTAATCTTATCTTATTAACAAGGTTAGGAATTTGAGAAAAACGCTATTCAAAAAATTTTGAACTTGGAATTCACACGTCTCTTGCTCCCTTATCAAAGTAAGTAGTTTGAATTTTTGGAATCGATCAAGTGCTTTGTATGCAAGCTTTAGATATATCAAGCTTTCTTGGGTGTTTTGGCAATAGCAGTCTTACCAAAATACAGAATAGTCAACTCCTTCGTGAATTTGACACAGCAAATTGATCCTTCCTCTGTTCACTTTGGTCTATCTGTTCATTCTTCGATGCTTGGATTAAAGGAGCTCCATATATTTTGAGCTTTCAAATGTGTTGTCATCAAAATCTGCCAATAAATGTAATTAAGTTTTTCATGTAATTTCAAATAACTAGACGAAATGATGTCAAAACTGGATGCCATTCTTCACATGCACACTCAAATTCTGGACTGAATTTAAATTTGCTGCACTTCTAAAACGTCATGACTCTCTTGATTTTTTGCAAACGCTGCTTATATGAGATTACCAAATTTGTTACGACTAGATTACCTCTTCAATTTACCAATCCTAGTTTGAAGCTCCACCTTCTGCTAATACTGATTCTAGTTCAAAATTTCTTTGCTTCAATTCGACCTTGAATTGTAGTTTGCTGTCGCGGGATGGAAGCAGAAAGACATTCTAACTTCTCTGCCTACCAAGCCTTCAATTCAATGAAGGTGAGGATGTCTACCCCATTTTTGCATATTTTTGAGTTTGTTGGGAAGGAAGGCGGGTTCAGGATTAAAAGGAATGTATTTAGATGAGACTGGAATTCAAAGGCATCTCAGCAACCTTGAATTCTTTACCGCAGGCCTAAGAATTAAGAATATTTAAATGTGTTACGATGCCAGAAATTTATTCGAACGGTTAATGTTTTTGGATGTCGAGAAGTAATTCACAAGCTGAAGTAACATATCCTATTTGATGCCTCAAGGTCTTCCAAAAAAAATTGTATTTGTAGGACTGTTATAACTTAATTGAACTTCTAGGCAATATTAATTTGTTATTATCGTTGAATATTCAGAGCTAAATGTAGTATTTCGTCGAGAGCTGGCATGCAAGCATCAAAATTACTATATATACTTGGGTTCAACAATCCTTATACACACTTGATAAGCTGTTGTTAACAACTGAGATTATATGAGTTTTACTATTTTTTTAATTTTATTCTCATTAATCTTTACATCTTATAATTTAAATTATTAAATTTGTTAAATCTTACAAATTTAATAACTCGCAACACTAGATGTGAAAATGGTATGGATGTAGCATTCCTGAGATCATATATATGCCCATAAATGGTTTGAACATTTTATGTGCATATAACAAGTGATCTTGCACATTCTTTGATGATAATTTGATATAACTTGACATGCGTCGTTTTATACTTTCCAAATTGGTAATCTATATTTTAGTTTACTAAGTTCTTTAATTGATGAAAATTCAATAGCATCTGCTTTAGTGTTTATAGAAATTATATAAATTTTACATGATTTCCAACTTAAATGTTACATATATGGCATAAGGAAGTTACACGGTATTAATGCACATTGATGCTCATGACACTGGATAGGTTGATGAAGTGTGTATCATATATATGGTATTGGTTGATTTTGTATGGTTATGATATTATTTATCAGTAATTCTCCAATTATGCTAGATACGTTTATAGCTCTATAATCTCTGATGTATTATATATGTTCTATAAGGTTTCAAGATTATAAGACCCTACATGGCAGAATCTTACGCTAGATATGTTTTCTTTTTTTTTTTTTGGATAATTGCTAGATATGTTTCCTAGGTCTCTCTATTATTATAAACGGAATCTTATAAAAATATCATTTAAAAATTTACAGTTTATTAAATTTGCTGAATCTTGCAATAGGATCTAGCAAATCTAGTGGTTCTGTTTTTCTTTATGTGGGTTTTTTATATGGGTTTGTGGGAATAAACTTTCCCATGTTTTTGTCTAATTTTGCTCCAATCCATTGATAAAAACACATCCAAACATAGCATTAATGTATCCAAACATAGCATAAATGTATTGTAGATATCTATTGCAAAGTTACATTTTCTTAACGAAGGAGGTTGCGGTACATCTTGTGGTACTGCTAAAGATGATCAAGCATTTAGTTACCAAACTTAAACAACGGTTTTGACATCAGAAAGCATGAACTTAGAACCACGTCGTTCTTTGAAAAGAAAAACGGACTGGTTTTGAATTCTCATGTCAAAGAATTCAAAGCCCATCACTTATTCACTTATCCTTAGACAAGCAGACGACCATATTTGTAGAAATTCAAACAAGAACTCTAGCAGTTGGCAGGGTGAGGAAGCTTGCACTTTCCAGGGAGCTGCATGGCAAGGTTTGGATCAATTCCAAGGGAAGGCAGCAGCTTAGAGTTTCTGTAGGAGCAAAGGCAGCGCATGTCAGCTCGCGAGAGTGCAGCACAGCAGTCTCCAGAGGGAGGTGCTGGGTTGGGAGGCGTCACCGATGGCTTGCATGCTATAAGACCAGCTGCTGAAACGTTGCAGATGGCTTGAGCATCACCATTGTTAATGGTGGACGCTGCAATTAGCAGCACTAGAGCCAAAGCTAAGACCACTTTCTGTTGAGACCCCATCTGCATATAGATGATGGTGATGATAATACTCAGGGTAAACAGAGTTTTTTTGATAGCTTCCTTAGTCAGTTTGGTATTTCCTTTCAGATTTGTGTCTGGTTTTATAGCAGAAAAGGCAATGATTCATGATTAGAAGGTTTAGCGTGGAATGGGCAATATAAATTAAAAAAGGGAATTGGCTCACTTTGCCCGTGAGTGTGAGATGGCTTGTTTGGTTCTTTTTATCTTACATTCATTGTGGGGTCACTGCACTATCACGGGTATTGGATATGTGGTGCATAAATGGCGAGTAAAAGTGGAGTCTTCAATTATTTCACTTTACATTTGTCGTGCGCTTGCTTACATGTGTAAGCAAAAGTGGAGTTGTTAATCAAGAGACATTGTTGAAACAGGGGGAAAAGAAAAAAGAAAATGGGTACTTGAATTTTTCTGCAGTAGTGTGACAACCGCGTCTTCACACGGGGACAAAAACTATTTTGTGTCGTTTTGCTGCTTTTGCATATGGTAGATTATAATGTATAATATATATGATATGATGGGATAATGAAGTAATTCCGATCTTCTTTCAGCAGTGAAAATAAAATTGATTTCTTTTTTTTATGTGATATTTTATATTTTTATTAGATATAAGATTAATTTATATTTAAATAAATTACTTTGGATTTCTTTTAATAAGAGTGATTATAAAGCTAAAATTTAGGTGTTTGACCTCAAATATTTCAACTTAGAACTATAACTAATTGATTTTAAAAAATTAAATTAAAAATTCAAAAACCTAAATTGGTTATATTGTGAAAATATGATAGTTTCTCCAAAATCTTCTCAATTAAACTAAGTTAAATTATTTTAAGAGTTCTTATAATTTAACTGAATTTTTAAATAATTTTTTATAATTTAAAATTATCTTGAAGGATTCTTATAATTTTTATCACTTATGTTTGAGGTTTTTGTTGTCATAAAATATTATAACATTATTAATTATGTGCAAAGGTGACACAACACAAAAAAAAATATTGCTGGCATAGCTTGAACCATTCTCCCCTTTCATCTTCATCCCTCTCTCTCTCCTCCCATGGCAGATTCAGTGGAGCCAGCTCCAGATCTGCCTCCAATTTTCCAAGAAAATAAGAAAAGTGCAACAGGAATGGATGGCTGAGTATTAAATTTTTATGAAGTCATCAGCACTTAATTACCCACCAATCTTT
Organism: Dicorynia guianensis; assembly: GCA_037013595.1. NCBI lineage: Eukaryota > Viridiplantae > Streptophyta > Magnoliopsida > Fabales > Fabaceae > Dicorynia > Dicorynia guianensis. The sequence goes on along the minus strand of JASUAB010000012.1, from coordinate 28,088,171 downwards.
TCGTCCTTTATTGGATTCCTCATGCAGTAAGCATAGTCTTAAGTGAGTTCTTTGTCTCCACCTTTTTCTTTACCTCCTTATCCTCTACCTTGTACCTTTCTGCATCTTTCACCATCTTTTCTATCTCTTCCTTACTCAAGCTTCCCTTGGTGGAGTAGGCAGAGAAAATTTGTTCTTTCTTGGTGAGAATTCTAGTGTTCCTTGGAATCAACACAGTCGTAACCCCACCGGCAGTTTCAAGCCCAAGACAAAGTGGTGTTATGTCCAACAAGAACAAGTCCTGAACTTTCTTGTTCCCTTCACTGCTCAAGATTGCAGCTTGAACCACAGTACCATACGCAATAGTTTCATCAGGTTGATACTCTTGCAGAGCTCTTTCCAATTGAAGAAGTCCTACAAACGTTGCTGAATTCTAGTCAACCCACTAACCAGAACCACCTCATAAACTGACTCTTAAGACACTTCTCCACTGGCTTCATTCACTTACACTGTTGAAGAGGTGGCCAGAGGGAGAGGGCTAAAGACAAGGTGGAGGTTGGTTCAAGTCATGTCAGCAATATTTGTCATGTGCTGTTAGCAACTTGGTAGCATTTAATATGTCTTATGCGCATCTTATATGCGCCTAATTAATAATGTTATAATATTTTATGATGATAAAAGTTTAAAATATAAATAATAAAAATTATAAAAATTTATTAAGATAATTTGAAATTGTAAAAATTTATTTAAAAATTCAATTAATTTATAAAATAATTTAATTATTATATTATTATAATCTCCATTAGATTGTAAAAGTAAATAATGATTACAGGATAAAGATGAATAAATTACAAAATTTAGGATGATCAATGTATGATTAACATTGAAATATTGAAAAATAAAATTCCATCTCACTTTGTTGTCGCGTACTTGAAGCTAATTTAATAAATTAGCTTGGCTTGTATAGATTCAACAACCATTTATCAGAAGATTCGGTTACAACGACAATAATACAACTACAAGGTAGCTACGTTTCCATATTCCCTGCAATATTCAACAAAGGGTATTCGCTTGCCTTGTATAGACACAGAAATGATATGCGAAAAAATAATTTTTACTAATGTTCAAATAAATATTATTTCTTGATGTTGTCAATTTAGATTTTAAACTTTTTAACATTTTCCTCAAAAAGAAACAAATTAATTGGAAATTTTATTATTTGTTATTAATGAAAATGAAGTTAATTACAGTGCGCGGAACACATAATTCTCATAATCTAAAACTCCGAATGAATTATGAATATAAAAAGAACTGCTCATTCCTTCCAATGCATTAGAATTGAATTCACTTTCGGCGCATTACAGGGTGCTACAGATAACGTACATTAAACAATATGGAAACGATAAAACTACACGCCATTATAACATCCGACGTCGTTGCATCAAACTCCAAACACCCAAGAATGCCTCCTTGCAACATCTAGTAGACCAATGAGTCAGTTCCAGCTGCACCAAAAAAATAATGGTCAGTTCCACTTTTCTTCGAAGTTATAACATCTGGTACCTCAGATTAGAATTTTCTTATTTTTTATTTTATAATGTGTGAATTTTACATTTTTATAACTATTTTTTTAATTTTAAATATCTCTTTTTCATTGCACACCTTAATTTTATTTTTTTAAAAAAATTAAGATTTAAAGATAATAAAAAAGTATAAATATAAAATTAAAAAAATTAATAAAAAATAAAATTTAAAAATGTATTTTAATATAAAACATAAAAATAAATAAATAATTATTACAATTAAAAATATATATAAAAAAATTCAAATCCAGTTCCATCACGTTCAGCAGGGCCACAAAATTGTGTTCCTTTATTCTCATTTCTTTCTTGGGCCTCTTCATATAGTGAGGGCCAACCATACGTAAGAATATAACCGGACTCTTCTTTCTTTAAAGCATCAAATGTAAAAAATTTTGACATAAGTATAGTAACCTTTATGCACCCAATTATCCATAAGGATAAAATTATTGTTACGTTGTTACACTTAAGTTTACTTGTTTTTCAATTTTTTTTTTCAAAATTTGAAGGTGTATTATTTACCTTTCTAATTTTGTGCACGGTTCATTCTTTAGATTTTGAAATAAAAAAATTAAAAAACACAAAAAAAATAAATGTAACAACGTATGTATATCAGTACTCTATTTATATTTAGAGTTATCAAAATAAGTTTAATCAGTACCCCATTCCAATAAGGTATAGAGCAAATTCATATATATAACTTTATAAAATATGAGTTAATTAGTTTGTTTTGTTTAACTCTTGAGTGGATGAGACAAAAGTAAGTTAACAAGCCTTTTTATATGTAAAAATATATTGATTCATGAATTAATCCATCTTGTTCAACCTAAAAAGTAAAATTGATTAATATTTTTTTTAATCAAATAAAATTGCGAGTCATCACAAAACAAAGCATGACGCTTAGTTTAACATCTCTAACTATAACCTTGTCTTTAAATTACAGTGAATGGCACAACCTATTTAAAAACATTCAGACTCATCCATAAAATGAAAGTTGCAGAAACCTAACAGAGAAACCTTTAGATTCATCCATCTCCATGTAACTCATCCCTCTGTGACATGATTCACATAGTCGTTTTCTTCAATAATTGCTCTTTCTGAGTATTAAAATGTTGTCACACATAAATGTGGGGAAGAAAAATCAATTTACTGGTTAGAGTGTTTATCAAAAGTTTGAATCTGGGGTTGATTAGAATATTCAAAGCAAAGCGATGTACACAATAACTACACCAACATGCAGATCCTGCAATTAAGAAATATCCCTACAACGGTAGATGAGTAAGAAAATCAGGCTACCTTTGAAGAACACTCCAGTTCCACTTTAAGAGGAGCCTGCCAGGACATGCTGATAAATTATCTAACGACGCAACTTGTCATATCTATCGCCATTACGATTATCCATTCTTTTAGCGAGTTCTTTTGCCATTGATGCAAAACCTTGTGCCCCACTTTGCCGCTCTTCTGTGATTTTGCTTAGCCTCTTGTTGGGAAAATATATTCCCTTCAGCACGATGCCCAACAACAGCAAGCAAATGTTAACAACGGATTAGATAATCAGTAAAAATGAATTGACATAATGATTTACGAGTTCACACATCACACATAAATCTGTTATTTCAATCAATCAATGATAGAAGTTGGTAATTGCACCATAAAATGATTCCTATAAAAATTTTCACATACTGAATTCTCTAAGATAGAGAGTGAGAGATTTTCCCTGGTTGAAAAAGCAATTTTTTTCGTTATAATTCACGTCATTCGGTATGTTAGAAATCCATGTAAATTTGTAGAAAATTTTAGATTTAAATTATCGTGTTATTGTGAGATTGGAATTTCTTAGTTTTTATTTTTTGTAAATTAGGATATAATAAGCAAGAAATAAAATTAAAATAAAAACAAAAAAATTAACCAAAAGTGTAAAATAAAAGGGCAAGCAAAAAATCATTAAAACAAAAAATTAAAAAAATGAGAAATTCAAATCCGCGGCTATGATTAACTTTAGAGGATGATGAATACTCTTGTGCATTATCCATTGGGTAACAGTTACCCTTTAAATGTGACCAATTTTTATTCACAGATGAAAAAAGTTCAAAAATAATATGTCCTTTGTAAAATATGTAAAAAATCCGAACTCTTTAAAAAAGTGAGATATTTGTTGTAATAAATCAAATTATCAGTTTTACAAATTTGGTTTCTAGATTATCTTTATCTGTGCAGGTTTCTCATTGTTTTAATTTTTTAATACTTTATAATTTGGTACAATTAATGAATGTACTTCATAGTGTGCAAAAAACTATTTTAGATAATAGTTTTTGAGTTAGTTTTCAATACTTCAATTGTGCGATGAAAGGAAAATTTTATATATAATGCCATTTTACGTGAAAGGCATTATATCACATAAAATTTTCTGTATAATGCCATCTACTTCCTTTTGTGTATACAATGTATCACATAAAATGACCTGGCCCAATTTGGAGTATTCTATTGGGGTTTTAACTCTCTTCTCCAAGATTTCAATTTTTTTTTTTGAAAAAATAAAAGCAAAATTCAATGGACTTTCTACGAGGAATTGTAAGTGAAGTGTAGGGTCACTCTTATTATTTTGAAGGAGATACTTAAGTAGATCTAATCTAGATAGAAAATGTCCATTTGGTATATTTGCCTCTCAATACTTTCTCTCGTTTTTTTAAAAATTCTAGTTTTGAAAGTTAGAATCTAAAATAATAAACTTTTTGACTACTAATTACGGGTTTGACTGTGAAGTCACTTTTCTAAGATTTTGAAAGAAAATATATAAGTAGGTCTAATTTAGAGAGAAATAATCTAATTGATGCCCTTGTAAAAGGTTACTAGTTTTTTCCTCCCTTCAAAAGAGAATTGTTTCTTATATATACATTAAAAAATCGCTTTCAATGATGAATTATTGGTTAGAGTGTAGAGTCACCTTTTCGTGATTCTAAGGGGAAATGCTCAAATGGTCCAATTTGGAGAAATGTTGCATTTGATATTTTCGTTGAGTTCATCGGCATTTTGAAAAACTCCGCCTGTGTTTTTCATAGCCGGTCCCAAACCCGAATAAAGGAGGAGGGTTGTGTTAGATAGTCAACAGCCAATGTAAAACTACGTTGAATCTTTATGATATGGACAAACGAAACTATATTGCTAATGCTAGGTCGTTACCTAGAAGTAACGCACTGTATGGCTCGAGTACAGTGTCAAATGAGCTAGAGTCGCTGCATCGGTGCCCGGATGTAGTATTAAATAAGCAAGGGTTCTCACATCTTACTGGACGGGTGTGGGTAAAGAAGTTAGTTCAGGGGAACAAGATCCGTTTTGGCACTTGGAATATTGGAACTTTGACTGGAAAGTCTATGGAGGTTGTGGATACTATGATTAGAAGGAGAGTTAACATTATGTGTCTGCAGGAAATCAAATGGGTTGGAGCAAAGGCTAAGGAATTGGACACTTCAAGATTCAAGCTTTGGTATACAGGGAAGACTAGAGCAAAGAATGGAGTTGGTATTATTGTGGATAAGACTTGAAAGAGTAATGTGGTGGATGTTAAAAGGATAGGGGATAGGATTTTATCCCTTAAGATGGTAGTGGAACAGGAGACCTTTAGCATCATAAGTGCTTACGCACCACAAGTGGGGCTAGAAGAACAAGAAAAGGTAAAGTTTTGGGAAGATTTGGAGGGTTAGTCCAAGGAACTCCCCACAATGAAAAGATTGTCTTAGGTGGAGATCTTAATGGTCATGTTGGAAAGGATGCAGGGCAATATGCAGGATTTCATGGGGGTTTTGGTATAGAAGAACTAAATGAAGAAGGTAGATCAATTTTGGACTTCGCAATGGCTTATGACTTTAAGATTGCGAATACTTGTTTTAAGAAGCGGGAGGAGCACCTAATCACATATAGGAGTGGGGCCGCAAGTTCATAAATAGATTTCTTTTTGGTACAGAATACGGATAAAAGGATCTATAAGGACTGTAAAGTTATACCAAGGGAGAGTTTGACCACACAACATAGGATTTTGGTTCTTGACATGCAAGTAAAGAGTCGAAAACAGCGAAATAGAAGAGTTATAAACCCAAGAATCAGGTGGTGGCAACTAAAGGGTGAAAAACAGTTAATTTTTCAGAGAAAGCTAATAGAAGAGAGAGTTTGGGAGACACAAGATTGTGCTAACCTTATGTGGGAAGAGATGGCAAATGGGATCCGAAAGGTAGCTAAAGAAGTTTTAGGGGAATCAAAAGGATTTGGCCCTAAAGATAAAGAATCTTGGTGGTGGGATGAGAATATTCAAGCGAAGATTAAATATAAGAGGGAGTGTTTCAAAGCTTTACATCTTGATGACAAGGAAGAAAATTGGAAGAAGTATTGGTCAGCTAGAAATGAGACAAAGAAAGCAGTTAGTAAGGCAGGATCTAAAGCGTTGGATAGATTTTACCAAGCTTTGGGAACAAAGAATGGAGAACGGCAAATATACAAGCTTGCTAAGGGAAGGGAAAGGAAAACAAGAGATTTGGATCAAGTGAAATGCATTAAGGATGAAGAAGAAAAAGTCTTGGTAACAGAAGGAGATATCAGAGAAAGGTGGAGAAGTTATTTTCACAAGCTTTTCAATGAGGGGCAGTCAACAAGTATAGACATGGAAAGTTTAAGTACTCGGGAGGAGGATCAAAATTTTGCTTTTTATCGTAGAATTCGAGAAGTGGAGGTGAAGGAGGCACTTAAGAAAATGGGTAATGGTAAGGCTTTGGGTCCTAATAACATACCTATTGAGGTTTGGAGGTGTTTGGGAGAGAAAGGTATTTCTTGGCTTACCAAATTATTGAATGAGATACTAAGGTCCAAGAGGATGCCAGATGAATGGAGGAAGAGTACGTTGATACCAATTTACAAGAATAAAGGAGATATTCAAAATTGTGGGAACTACCGGGGGATTAAACTCATGAGCCATACTATAAAACTTTGGGAAAGAGTGATTGAATAGAGATTAAGAAAAAAGACTCATATATCAGAGAACTAATTTGGGTTTATGTCAGGAAGATCCACCACAGAGGCTATTTATCTTCTACGAAGTTTGATGGAACGGTACCAAAGTAGAGAAAAAGATTTGCATATGGTCTTCATTGATTTGGAAAAAGCTTATGATAGAGTGCCAAGAGAAGTCCTATGGAAAGCATTAGAAAAGAAGGGTATTCGTATTACTTATATTCGTGCCATAAAGGATATGTATGATAGAGTTACAACAAATGTGTGAACTCAGGGAGGGGTAACAGAAGATTTTCTCATAAGGATCGGTCTGCATCAAGGGTCGTCCTTAAGTCCATACCTTTTCACTTTAGTGATGGATGTACTTACTGGACACATCCAAGATGCAGTCCCAAAATGTATGTTGTTTGTTGATGACATTGTTTTAGTAGAGGAAACAAAAGAGGGGTTGAATTGTAAAGTGGAATTATGGAGAGAAGCCTTGGAATCAAAGGGTTTTCGTTTAAGTCGGAATAAAACAGAGTATATGGAGTGTAAATTCAGCAAAAGGCGAGAAAACAGAGATTTGGAGATAAAAATTGGGGAGCAGAGAATACCGCAGGTGTCCAAGTTTCAGTACCTTGGGTCTATTTTACAAAGTAATAGAAAGATTGATGGGGATGTCTCCCACAGGATCCAAGCTGGATGGATGAAATGGAGAAACGCATCGGGGATTATTTGTGATCGCAAAATACCTACCAAGCTTAAAGGGAAGTTTTATCGAACTGCTATTAGACCAGCTATGCTTTATGGAAGTGAGTGTTGGGCTTTGAAAGGTCAACAAGAGCAAAAAATGGGGGTGGTAGAAATGAGAATGTTGAGATGGATGAGTGGACATACAAGAAAAGACAAAATTTGAAATGATTATATTTGGGAGAGAGTTGGGGTGGCACCTATTGAGGAGAAAATGACAAAAACTCGGTTATGGTGGTTTGGGCATGTACAAAGAAGACCGCGAGAGGCACCAGTGAGAAAGGTTGACCAAATGGTGTTTAGTCCTGTGAGGAGATGTAGAGGAAGACCAAAAAGGACACTTGGAGAGGTGATCAAAAGAGATCTTTGGTTAAATGGTATATCCGAAAATTTGGTTTTGAATAGAAGTTTATGGCATCGTTTGATCCATGTAGCCGACCCCACCTAGTAGGAAAAGGCTTGATTTGTTGTTGTTGTTGTATCAATCTCTTAAAACTTTAAAATTTTACAACAAATAAGGTTTAAAGTGCATTTAAAATAAAAAAGTAACAAGCATCAAAATAATACTGAAAAAATGTTTTAAGGTATTAACGTTTTTTCTAAATATAACTAACCCCTAAATTTCTCTTTTTAATACAGACTATTTATTTTTTGAAGTTCGATTTCACCATATTTTTCTAAATTTGTGAGAACTCATTTTCAAAGAATTCTTTCCTAGGCCCTTTTCTTTTGGTTGTGTGAAAATATGCTTTGCTCGATTGGATTGATTGAGTTTGCAGGTCAACTCAATCCAATAAACACCCCTAAGAAAAAAAAATAACTGCATTGAGAAAACTGATTTCTTTTAATTTTCTAAATTTAGTTTCTCTCTTCTTACAAAGAAAGTATCTTTTCAAGAATGGGATATGTGTAATTATTGAAAGGGGAATTATAAATAAAAGTTGACCAATTTAAAAAAATAGTTTAAAATAATTTTTAAAAGAGAAAAAATTTTATTTGATTTAGGTGTGAATGAAAAGTGGTAACTACAATGACATTCGTAAAAATTTTCACTTATTAATTTTTCTTTGATATTAAGATTTTGAGAGGTTTTTTGTGGTTGTAAAAATCATTCCTTCGTTATAACTCATGTTGTTGGGTACGTAAGAAATTCATGCAAAATTTTTATAACTCATGTTGTTGGGTATGTAAGAAATTCATGCAAAATTGTAAAATATTTTTATTCAATTCATCGTGCCATTATGATTAACTTTCGAAGATGATGAATATTCTTCTGCATTACTTGTTGGCTAACAGTTACGTTTAAACACGGACAATTTATAGTTCTCAGATCAAAAATATTAAAAATAAGACATACATAATTATTGTAAAATATGTACAAAGTGAGATATTTTTTTTATTAAATCAAATTATCAATTAAAGTAAAGATTGCATTTTGTTTTGTAAAGAGAAGATAGATAAGTATTGATAAAAATTAATGATACGAATTATATTGGATTTATGAATTATTATTTATTTATTTATATTTTATAATAATAATTATTATTAATTTTTTTTATTAATACATCTATTTATATTTTATTTTATAAAATTTAGTTCTCACTTTACAAAATTTTAATCCCAATTTTACATTTTTGGTTTCTAGAATATCTGTGCATGTTTCTCATTTTTTTAGTTGCTTTATAAATTTATAAGTTAATGGGTGTACTTTATTGTGTGTAAGAAATTATTTTAGATAATAGTTTTTGAGAAACTTTTTTTGGGTAAGCAGTTTTTGAGAGTTTGAATTGTGCGAGGAAGAGAAAATTATATACATAATGCCGCTTTACGTGAAAGCCATTTTACGTGACAGGCATATCTCATAAAATGACTTCTGCGACTGGCAAATTTTCAGTCTGCGACAGAATTCGTCCGATGCAGAGCCCGACGCAAACTGAAAATTCTTGCCGCATCCTATTTTCTTCCTCCCCGCGCCCAACCCTTCATGTTTTCTCCGTTCCATCTGCTTTTTCCTCTGCAACTTCGAAGTCCGCACAACTTTTCCAGCGGTTCTGGGCTACTTTTGGCCCTTTGGAGCCTCCCTTGTGCCACCTAGGTTAGTTTTATTTGTTAACCGAATTATTTGCCGAATTTTGTGCTAAAACCTTAACTCATTTTCTTTCTCCTCCTAGAAAATCCGGCGGCTTGAAGCAACCTCTGTTAGTTATCTCTACCATTAACATACGGAAGGTTCGCCGACAATTCCAGTTTTGATTTTGATTCTATTATTTGGTCAAATACCAAAGTAATTTAGTGCTTCATTCGCGCGGATTGATTGGACCGAACGGTTCGGTAACGTACTCCACTACTCTTATGAATCTTCTTCTTCAGTTTTCTTTCTTGGTTGTTTTCGTTTACTTCTGTTAGAAGAAGACTAAGCATGTTTCTGGGGGAGTCAGAGGTTTAAATACGGTTTATGGTGGGAATTTGTATACCCAAAAAGAAGTGACTTGTAGTGTCAACAAACCTGAATTTCTGCTGGAAGTCGTGCAAATTCAAACAGACCTTGATTTCATCATCACCAAAGCTTAATTATCAGCTGGTAACTATCCATAACTTTGATTTCTGTCAGAGTAGCTCTTCATTATTTTGATTTTACTCTAGACTACATATGAATTTATCCATCAAGTGTTTCCATATCTGTAGTTGCAGAGCAACAATGATGTAGAATTCCTTGCTTATTGACAAGTACATGGATAGAACTGTAGAGTATACCATGTCACTAACCAACTCTCTGAAAAGGTGAGCTATTAGTTAAAGATCTAAGAATGGTTTTATAGTTCTAACATATTTCCTCACATAAAAGCTCATTTTGGGTTTAAAGTGTGAAAAACCTGCAGATCTATTAAATGCACATAAGCACACCAAATCTTGTGCCGACATCCAACTTAATTTTTCTAAAAGTGGGGGTGATAAGAATTGAACTCTTAACCATAAACTCTATTATCATATATAAAATACCATGTCAAAAACTAACTCTCCCAAAAGGTTAAGCTGTTAGAAAAAGATCTAAGAATAGTTTTATAACTCCAACAAGAATAATGCCAGAACATTCATATGCAGTTCTTATAATTGGTCTAGGTGCATATACCAGAAATGGTCTTAGAGATGACTTTGACATTAGTTTATTGCCAAGTCCATATCTAGTTATCTACTCTCCCTCTCTTCCAGACACACACACAGAGACATGCATATTCAGTCACTAATTTATGCAAAGACATTCTCACATGTCCCTGGATATGCCTCACCTACATCAAATGATTAACATTCTACTTTTGGAATAAATCAGTACTTCACGTCACATATCAGGAAGGAAAATAGATAACAGACAGCAAAACCATTGAGTTCAAAAAGAAGGTATACATCTTCCTTTCTCCTCTACATTTATATGATCTTTTCTTGTATTAGGATAAGATTAGCAGTCTGTTTATTATTGAAGTAATGCATGAAAAGATTACCATTTTAGGGGAGGATTCTCTAAAGAACATGCATTATATGTGTCTTAGAAAAGAAATCATGCATGATTGGGAATCAGGGGCAGATCTACTTTATGGCTGAAGCAACCCCAACCTAAAAAATAATGCCTTATCTCTTACATATGATTTTAGCATTTTGAAGCTTAGGTTTATTGTCTCTCCACCAAAGAAAAAAAAAATTTCTTCAAGTTCCACTCTTGCGGGGATTTTTCTTTTGTTCTGCCAAAGGCATTGACTGTAGTAAAACCAGATACTTGGGGTTCACACTATGTGACCTGTATCCATGTCTTATCTGAGTCTCAAAAAATCATCTAATATATAGACTCTTAAGACTCATTAAGATACAATATGGTAATGCCAATCTGTATATATAGCATGTATAGTTTAATTTGAAAATTGAATGTCAATGGAAGTAGTGGCTGCTTTTGGAGCTATTATTTTATTTCATCATATAAAATGGACCTTTCTTGTTTTGTATTGTGATAATCGTGTTATTCTTTTGATTCTTTATGCTGCAATTTAAGTTGTTGAGTAATTAAATGATTAGTAATTAATTCATTTGCCAGAAAATGGTTTATGCCATGTTTAAGATATAGGTGATATGCAGACTAAAATATTGGGTCAACTAAAAGATTTCCTATCTAACCTCTTCCTGCCATTAGCAATGACATATCAGAAAGTCTATAAAGTTTTTTTATAGGATATCTTTCACTGTGTTACCGTTTTTCTGGGTGGTCTTATCTCTGCTTGAGCTTTTTGCAGATCACTGAGATTCTGGACATCATAAGAGTAGAGCTTATGGGAAAGCCTACAAAACCTATTTAAGCACAAAATCTGGCCAGGTAAAGTAATTATAAGTTGGTGCAATGCAATGCTAGTTTACAATGTTCTTTATTTTATAGCCTGAGAATATAATTCATGCTATTATGTGCAGTGATACTCTTATGTTATCTGTATTAATGCTGCCACCTAAGGAAGTTTCAACACACGGTGTCTAACTTTGGCTTTTGCTGTCAACCCTGGCAGCAACCACTGTTTTGAGCTTTCGTTGTGCTGCAGATGTCCAAATTGCATGTTGTTTCAGGCATTTGAAAGTAGAAACACTATGGTTTAATCTGATAAATTCTCAAATTTGAACTCTTTATTGTTTGATAGCAGTATTCATGCAAAGTGGTTTCATTTTTCTCCACTATAACTTCCTGTCATCTTGGCAGCACTCAAGTATAACTCAAGCTATAGGTTTCAGAATTAGGAGCTTTCCAAAGCATAAGCAAAATAGACAATTATGGTACAGTCAATCAAAGCTCACTGATTATAGTGGTGTTCGTATTAGAGGATCGGTAGGTAACCAATCAAAAAATAAATACACGGCAAGATCGGAGGGAATATGATGATTGAATGAAGTATAATGTTGTATGGCACTCTAATGATTATTATAATACATGTTGTTGTAAGTAACTACTTTAATTTCATATTTTTTAGCTGTCAAGTTCACGGAGAGGTAAAGGTTGTACTGTAAGGAGCAGCCAGCGTCTTGCAAGACGTAGTAGTGCTAGTTGTGGACGTGCTTGTATGACGGTACCAGATCCATCTCCAGTTGGCTCAGGAGCTAGCCGACATTCACCTACAATGGGGCGCTCATCACTGGCCCCACCTTATTTTCCTTCCACATCTCATAATCCACGTAAGTATTATTACCAGGCTATGCTACCCTCTTAATTTCATTTGGAGCCCCAGTCACAACCACAGCCACAGCCAGAGACACAGCCACAGTCACAGCATGCACTATCTGCAGATATCCACCACTCTAGCCCGAGCCATGAGCCTTGGGGTATAGATGTTACAGATGGGAAGGAGTGGATAATTCCGTATGGGGACAAGTAAGTGATTTAGTGTGCTCATTTATCATTATTGTGTGAGAGCTGTTTCATATTCTGGTTTCACATTATGATTCCAATGGCTAGCTTTTTCTTTTATGCATGGCTTTATTTTATAGGTTTCATCCTAATAAGTCCCCATCTCGTGATATATCAATTGCCATCAAGAAAAAATTTGATGGCGAACACTGCACTTAGGAGGAAATAAATCCTGCTATTCGTATTCTTTGGTTTAAGATATGGGAGGTTAGTAAAGTCAAATTACTTTTACTATTAGTTTAATTTTTAAAAATTGTGATGCATAATTTTTTAAAAATTTTTACAGAAAAAGTACAATTGGTTACCTCAATATGATGAACAGATCCGTAGAAATTGAACTGGCAGGCAGCTACCCGACTTTCATCAAATGATGCAGCGGGCTCGGAAGAAGATTGACAAGAAGCCAGCTTTCATCACTTGAGATATCTGGGAGAAGATGACAACCAAATAGACTTTTTCAGAGTACCAAAAGAAGTCACAGATGATGAAAAGGAATCAGACTTCAGAAAAAGAAGGCTCCATTGCTGTGACTGGATACAAGAGAAAGATGGTAAGTTTTTTTTTCTTTTTTTCTTTTAATTTCTAGTTGTTGAATTTAATGTTATGCTACTTAATAATGTGTTTATTACACAAAATTGGTATAGGTGGCTGGCACTGGGAAGGTATCATCTTATTTGGAATTGTTGGAGATGACCCATAAAAAGAAGGGTTTCTCAAAATTTGGTGATGCTAGATTTATAGTTGTTTATCTAAGTTTTTTAAGTTACGATTCAATTAACTTTTCAGAATTAAATGTTTAGGTAGATAAAATAACATGCATTTCTTTATATATATATATATTGTAGAATGTCATGCAATTGGAGGAAGCTTCCTCTTCTCAAGCATCTACTAAGGGTGGCTCAATGGGGATGTATGTTCATTCCAACTCCTCTTGGGCATCGATGGATGGTTTGAAAGGAGTGAGCATAGAAGCAGAAAATGAGTACCTGAGGCGTCAGTTAGAAGATCAGAGGTGTCTCAGGCGCCAGATAGATAATATTAACGCACAGCTTAACTATGTCGTATCAACAATGCAACACCTCCAGCCGAGGATAGCAGAATTGTTGTCACGCGCAGAATTGTGCTCACGCTTGCATATGAACTCAAGTAAGGGGGAAGCTACCCCACATGATGGAACTGTTGCTGATTTTGGTGCTGCAAATACTAGTGTTGATTCGGATGGTAGTGGTGACTAGTTAGAGGATAGTGATGAGAATCAGCTGGTTTGAATGTCTGATTCTTGATTGCATTTGGGCATTTTATGCATTTGTACGTTAAACGATAACTACTACGGGATTATGACGTTTTAGCTTTGTGGTTGGTTTCCTTATATTTGTTGGTTTCTTTCTGGTGCCAGTTTCTCTTTTTAACAGAGGGCAAAATAGAATTATCAATGAAATTTGAAAAAAAAAATTTAGAAAATCTTCCTCCATTTTGACCTAATGAAATATAGCCGTGTTACAAAATCAATTTCAATTTTTTTTTTCTAATTTTGCCACGAAATGTTTTTTTTTTTTTGGTCCAATTTTGCCATGGTGTCATGATAACATTTTTTTCGAAAAATCAATTTGAAAATAATTTTTCTTAAGTTTGCGATAAATGTGTGGCAGTATATTCTTTAATTTTAAAATGTTCTAAGTTTCAAATTTCGTGATGGTATTGTGACCGAATATTTCGTCTTGAACAAGCAATGAAATATTTAGTCACAAAGTTGATTAAGGTCTGTTAACTTTTTAAACCTTTTTGTGATGGAGCCTTTATAATATTTTATGTACCTCAAAATTTTGTCGTAAACAATTTGTGACTAAAGGTTTTGTACTAGTTTTTTTCATCCCAAAGCGCCTTGGGTAGTTTGTGATGAAATCTTTGTCGCAAATTATCTTTTTTTGTGTTGATTATTTGACTTTTAATTTATGATTCAAAATTTTTATTGATTATTGGATTTATGATTTATTATTTGAATTTTATTTTTATGTCATATATATTTAAAATATAAATAATTATCTATCATTAAAATTAAAATATCAATTTTTTTTAAAAAGATTTTATTAGTAACTCAATCATCCAATCCAATAAAAGATTAGTCCAGTTAAATTTTAAATACTTTTAATTCACCCTAACTTAACTCGTAAAATTGGCATCTGTATCAAAATATAGAACCATTATGGAGCTTCCATAAGTGGCTTTGCTTTCCCTCATTCCAAATGAATAGTTGAAATTTTTCATTAACCCAAAATAGTTTCCCACAAAACTCTCATAATAAATGTTATTAAACCTATAAAATTTTATAAATGGTAAGATTTAATAAATTTATTAATTTAAATTTAATTAAACAAAAATTAATAAATGTAAAAATAATAAAACTTATCTAAAATGCTAAATATAAATATTACTTTGAAAATAAAAAAAACCACATAAAGTGGGTCAATTGTACTACTTTATTCAACATAATCGTTGAAAAAGTGAACCGTAAATGGAAGATAATTTTTTGTGCAAATTGAGGGGGCAAAAAGAAGACTAAATAAAGCTCCTGTCTTCAATTGTTTCGTGTAGTTCTTCTGAAGTGGCTAGAGGCTCCTCCTTGCCCAACTCGACGCTAGCTCTTTGTAGAACAGAAATTTTGAAAGGTTGTGTGTATGGGAGGGAGGTTCAAGACGAAGAGACAGGTCCACCTCAAACATAGGTTTATGCTAAAATTAAAGAAAATTAATTAATTTTTATTACGTTAAAATTTAAATTAAGTGCTGACATGGCATGATTAGTATTAATTAAATTTTATGTTTGTTGATGTGATGGTAATTCTCATTGAACGATGTATTTGCATCTTAATTCTTAAATAATTCAAGCAATAAGATGAATGTACTTTCTATTATAAAATAGAAAGTGTATTTTAGAGAATGATATTATTTATAGGCGTCCAAAGTGTAAGATTGAAAAGCTTTTTAGAAAGTAAAAAATTAAAGAAAAATATGATAAATTGTATAATATTTATATTATTTTAATTTATATAAATATAAATATTCTATTTTAAATAATTTTAATTAAAAAAATAATAATAGACATAATTATACGTGGACAGTCCATTGACATTCAACTGATACAATACGGCGCACCCGTCTTTTCGGTGCAACTTTTAATTCATTGAATACCAAATTAAATGCATTGGCAACCTTACGGATGACATTGAATGATTCTTTACATAAAAATTTAAAATAATATATAAATTGACAATAAAATTATTATATATGTATTTTTTATTTTTTTTATATTAATATGTATTTAAAATATTTTTTTAAAATATTCTTATAAAGATATAAAAATTTTCAGTTGTACTAAGTTTTTCAATATATATTAATGTTGGAAGAATTAATGATCAAATAATATAAATATTTTTTAAAAATTAATTAATGTTATATTAAATATGTAATAAATATTAAAAATTTATAAAACAAATTTTATTTATAGAATTTAATTTTAATAAATCTATTTCTACAAATTTATAATGAAGATAATCAGTATAATATTAAATATTTCATAAAATACAAAATATAAAATATAAAAACTAAATTTTTAATAAGATATAACATTTATAATGAGGATAAAAATTATAAAAATTGAAAATTGAATAACTTTCTGACAAAAAAGAAAATTGAATTAACTTTTAATAAAGAATTATTTAAATTTTAACTAATTATGATTTATGAAAAGATGTTATTTTAATAAAAATTTTTAAAAAGATGTTTAAGACAAAAAATTTTTTATCTTCTAATATTGATATATAATATAGATTTATCTGACATATATATTAATAACAGCACCAAATAGTTCCTAATCTTTTTAAATTATAATTGTCGTTTAGCTACACAAGTTATGTTAAACCTGAATGTAATATTGAATGTTTATTACAATTCAATAATTATTTTTATAAAATGTTTTCCTTTAAAACTTATAAAATTTTCTAATTATCATTAAATGAGAATACATCTATAAATATATGAAATTTAAGTATTTAAAAATAAATAATAATACATATATAAATAAATTATATACACAAAAAATATATATTTTTACTTACTATTTTCCTCACTTTCAATTTTTTTTTTCAACTTATCTGAAGTATAAATTCCCGGTAAGTATACGTAACATTTTCCTTAGAAAAGATTATGCACGCAATTTGTAAAAAGTTTGATGTATGTAAATAACCTATTTTCGATACAGTCATTTCACTATATATTAAAAATTGAAAATAACTCGAAAGTTCTCCTTGACTTTTCTAAGTGAATCGATTATTCAAAATGCAAAAAGTAGAGCCCTTCCTCCTAGCGTGATAAAACAGCTCTTACAAAGTCATCCATGGCTTTTACCGAAGACCCCTTCTCTGTTTTGGCATTTCTCATCTGCTCTGCAATCTCGTTCGCCTTCTTCCTCATTTCCTTTCCTTTTCCCTGTTGATCCATCACTACATCTATCACTTGCTTCACCTCATTCCCAGAAATGGCAGTTTCCACAGTTCTTGTCAGCTCTACATTAACACCCATTTCCTCCATTAACATCTTTGAATTGTAAGCTTGCTCTGCTGCCAGTGGCCACCCAATAATAGGTACCCCTTGGCTAAGGCTCTCCAACACAGAGTTCCAACCACAATGGCTCAGAAATGCTCCAGTGGATTTGTGTGATAAAATCTCCAGTTGGGGTGCCCATTTATGGACTAGCAAACCTCTTTTGCTTTCTCTCATTCGCTCTTTAAAACCTTGCGGCAGCCACTCGGCTCTGAAATCCCCATTTATGTCAAACCCATAAGGTGGCCGTATAGCCCAAATAAATTGTTCCCCACTCCCTTCCAACCCCTCAGCTAATGCCATCATTTGGGAGGCACTAATTGTATTCTGAGACCCAAAACAAATATAAAGAACAGAATTGGGAGCATTGAAATCAAGCCATTCAATACATTTCTCAAGAGCTATGCCAGGTTCTTTCCCTGAACGATGCTTCGAATCTCTAAGTGCAGCAGCAGGCAGAAGAGGACCAACACTCCAAACAGGAAGCTCAATATACTTTCTCAGAAGTTCTAACCCCAGCGGCTCCATTTCCTCAACTGTATTGCAAATCCACCCATCAGATTTCATAGAAAGCGCAACCTGTGGCTGGAAGAATTTGGACCAACGATCAGTCCCATCAGCTGCTCTCAAAAATCTATGGAGCTGAGAGATGTGAAATCGATAATTTTTTGGGAACCCAGGAACCCAGAATTGGTCAGAGTCTGTTTTCCTATGGGGGAGGTTAAACCAGATAGACATGTAAGCCAGAGTTCCATAGGCACCACAAGTGGTGAAAGTTATATTCTTGGTGCCAAAACTCTTTGCAACATTTGTAACCCACCCAAAGAACACATCGGAGATGATACAAAGTGGGGGCTTACCTTCCTGTTTTGTGATTTCGGATATTAGTCCACGAAGAGGGGCTTCAAGGCACACAGATGCAAGGCCAAGAGTGGCTATTTCAGGTAGGGGAAGCTTCTCCATGTTCTCTGTATTAGGTGGCAGACCATGCTGGGTGGAATCGAAGGGTAACTCAGCAAGGCGGAGGAGGGGAGAGGGGGAAGAAGTGGAGGAAGATATGGCAGATCGGAGATATTGAATGTTGAGGGGAGTGTTGGCTATGGTAATGGTAAAAGCAGTGCTTTCATGGATCTGCCTTGCTAGTGCTAGGAATGGTATGAGATGGCCTTGGCCCATGAAAGGCACCATCACTATGTGCCCTCGCCTCTTTCCAATGTCCGCCATTGCTCGGTGGTGGGTTGCAGAAAACAGTGGACGCAGCAATTAGTAGGCAAAGCTAGGAGCTTTGAAAAAATTATTTCCTTTGAAAAAATGCTTTTTAAAATGAGGAGGCACTACCAAACTTTATAGAAAGTAACGGCTGTTTTGGTACATCTCAAGATGCGGGATTCACGTTTTTTTTTTTTTTTTTTTAATCCTTTTGGTGTAAAGGGATTCATTTATTAAACTGAGAAGAATGTCTCCTTAAATTGAGATTACTAACTATTTTGTAATATATTAAATATGTTGAGTTTATTGTTTAATTTTAAATTTTAATAATTTAACATATATTTAATAAAATTTATTTTATAAAAATAAAAAAAGATAATATTTGGATATGTCACCTTTTAAAAATTATTTTTGAAAAGGGTAATATTTTTGTCAAAACTTTGTCAATACTATGACCGGCTTCTGTTCGGACCTAGACTCTTTTAAAGTATAGATTTATTTTACAGTACAATATTAGTGTATAATTGTTAATAAAAAAATTAATAATAAGTTATTCATGAGTACATTATTAATTTTTTATTAATAATTATTTATTTATTACTTTATTTTATAAAATGTGTTATATTCAAAAGATCTCAATTCTTAAGATAAGCAGAGTTATTAGATAGCTTCTTCTTTTTTTATACTTATTAAATAGCTTCTGTAATCTTAATTATGACAGAAAGTCTTTAATTAATAATGAGAGTTTTGTTATTTTTATAAATTAAAATTTATTTAAAATATAAATAATTAAATTTTTTAAAATTTATAGACTATATTATATTACTTATAAATTTAATAACCAATAATTATTTTATAAAATTGATGGAGTTAATGAGAGTAACCTTTTTTTCCTATTGACTGGGCCCTGGAGGCATGGCTTGGAAGGGCAGTGTAAATGAAAAACAGAAAATTCTCCTGTATAAGTGAGGTCCGGTCTTGTCAAAGTTAAATAAGTGAGGCGGCCTGTAATTCTTCTAGAATCTGTATATCCATATTTTTAGTTAGATTTATTATATGATTGAAAAAATATAAATATTATAATTTAAAAAATATTTATTTACTTTTAAAATTTGTCACATTATAAACGTAGGTGTAGTTTTAGATTGTGAAACATAACAATAACAAAGTTCTAATTATCGTGTATGCAGTGGGATTGTCAAGAAGTCCTGTGTTCAGCAGTCAAGCGGTGATTTTTGAAAAATATTGGGGCAACGTTTGTTGGTCCAATAATTAAGTCACGTCAAGAGGCGTGATTCAATCAATCATTCTTAAAAAATAAATAAAAAAATAAAAATTATAAACAAAATTATAAATATAAAAATATAAATATAAAGGTATTGGTTATTTTAAGATATTGGTGTGCATAGGGCTTTTGAATTATTCATTCCAGCCTCAAGTAAAATAACTTGGGCATACTTTTGTTCATCAATCCAAATAGCCTAATTATTTTGACAAATTTCAAGCTCAAGAAAATATCGCAGGGGCCCTAAGTTTTTTATACGAAAACAGTGGCAGAGATACTCCTTAAAGGCTTGACAGCTGGATGGGTTCCTTCCCGTCACAAGTATGTCATCAAGGTATATATGAGTACAAGTAGTTGCTCATTATCTTTATTTATAAAAAATAAAGAATTGTGGGCAAGGCTTTGAAAAAAACAATAATTAAGAGGGGCTTGGGACAACTTACCAAATCATTGCCGTGACACTTGCTTCAATTCATATGATGATTTATTGAGATTGCAAACAAGTCCTTGATCAGGGGACCCAAGACCTTGCGGTATATGCATGAACACTTGCTCCTCCAATTCTCCATCGAAAAATGTGGTCGACATCAAGCTGGTGGAGTTCCCACCCTCTAATGGCGGCCATAGCTAATTTCACAGTTGCAAACTTGGCAACAGGAGCGAAGATCTCATTTGTAATCAAGTCCATGGACTTGATTGTAACCTTTTGTACAAGCCTTGTCTTGTATCTTTCTTGGTTCCATCTTGTTTGTATTTAATCTTAAAAACCCAACGGCATACGATGGCCTTGCTCCTTTTGGTAGGGGGACAATTGTCCATGTGTGTTTGGCTTCTAATGCATAGCTTCTTTCCATTGTGGATCTTGTGCTGCCTCTTCGAAACTGGTGGGATCAAGTAATGGTGATTCTGCCAACATATTAGTATGAGAAATAAAAGAACTCACTGGGGAAGTGTCAAAGGACGTACCGGTGGGACAAGATGCTGGAGTGCGGATGTTACATGTGAGGGGAGTTGAGACGTGTAGCACATAGTCTTCAAAGAGTTTGGGTAAGTGACGTTTCTACTAGGTCTATTATTTATAGGAGCGTGGTCAACGTGTTCTTGATGGCCTATAAGGCAATCTGGCCCAAGTATGTCTTCAGTACACTCAGACCCAACATCAGAATATTCAATAGGAATGTCTCCATTACGTGGCAGTAATTCTACCTTTGGAGTGCTTGATGTCTCCTTACAAAAAGGAAACACGTTCTCATAGAACATAATATCTCGGGATGCGAAGATTCTGTTGTCATCAAGATCTAATAGTTTATACCCTTCTTTGCCATGAACATACCCTAAGAGCACACATTTTCTGGCCTGTGTAGAAAACTTATCTAAAGATTTGGGACTCTCAAGTGCTCATACTTGGGCTTCTCTCCAAACAGTAATTAATGTGGCGATTTGCCTTTTAAGCGTGGCGTAGGCAATAAATTGATAATGTGCGCTGCCGTTAAAACACAATCTCCCCGGTACCGTTTAGTAGACTAGACTGGAATCTCAGGTCTTGAGCCACCTCAAGTAGATGTCTATGCTTGCGTTCGACCACGCCATTTTGTTGTAGTGTGTAGGGGCAAAAGGTTTGGTGTATTATGCCATGGTTGAGGAAAATTATCTTGAATTCCTTGATTGGAACTCAGTGCCATTCTCACTGTGAATCCCCTTGATTTGTTTACCAAATTGCGTTTTTATCATTTTGACAAAATGTTGAAAAATAGTTGTAACTTTTGACTTGGATTTGATCAAATAAACCCACGTCCCATGTGAGGATCATTCACAAGTGAAATAAAATAGGAGGCTCCAATATGATTTGGAGTTGCATTAGGATCCCAGATATCCAAATGAATCAAATCAAATAACTCCTTAAATTTATTATAATTTAATGGAAAAAAGTGCCTTGTATGTCTTGCTCTGTGGCATGCATCACAAGGGTATTTAATTAGATCTGTATCGAAAATAGTTTTCAACTTTGAAAATGGGACGTGTCCAAGTCTTTTATGCAAGATCTTCGGATCTATTCTCCCTCTTACTGTATTTGCTAAGCATGGCTGGTCCCCTTGGAGAAGGTGTAGCCCCTCATGCAACTTACCTAGTCCAATCATCATCTTGTCATTTCGGTCCTGTAAAAAGCATTCATCAGTGTCAAGAACAACTCTATATCCAGAATCATTAATCATTTTGCTAGTAGATATAAGGTTGCAATGAAATTTAGGGACAAAGAAAACATCCTTTAACGGAATTATTTTATTAATTCTTGCTGTCCCTATAGCTTCCACATAAACTCTTTCTCCACTAGGCAAGGTGACACTTGTTCAATGTGGAACAGGGCCCTTGTTATCCAACAATAAAACATTTGAGACAATATGATCAGAGGCACCACTGTTCAAGATCCAATTATTCTTCGAAGAGTAAGGGTTAGAGATGGTACCAACAAAATGAACATTGGAGTTATTGGATTCATCCTCTGCAATCAATGTGAGAAGCCCTTCATATTGTTTTTGAGTTAGGCTGTTCATGTTAGGTGATTGTATTTGAGTTCCCTCTTCCAGTAGCGTAGTATGACTTTGTGTCACGTTTGCTATTGGTTTGTTGTTCCTTCATTGCTTATTTTGCCAATTAGGTGGGTAGCCAATTAATTTGAAGTGCCCTTCCTTGGTATGGCCAAGTTTCTTGCAATGCTCACATCTAGGTTTTTTTTTGTTTTCCTCCTTGCCTCTATAGTTGTCTGCCTTAACCTTGTAGGCTGATGTCATAGGTCAAGTGTAGTACATCCCATTGCAACTTCTTTAGAAGCTAGGAAAGCATAGGCAATGGGACTTTACTAAGTAAATTTGATCTTACCACACAGTAAGTCTGATTGAGATCCATAACAAATTGGTGTACTCTCTCCTCTACCTTTTCCTTGACAGTAGCTCTACACACACATCCTGTGCATCCTTTTTCATGGGATTTCACACACCCTACAAGTTGTTCCCATAAGGTTTTCATCTTGGAGTAATATGCACAAATTGAAAGATCTCCCTGCTTTGTATTGGAGATTTCTTGCTTGATTTCTTGAATCCATCGGCTGCTTCCTTTTTAAAAACATTCTTCTAGCTCCTTCCACATCCCTTGTGCAATGTCATGGTACACAACACACTTATGGAGTTCTTTGTTGAGGGAGTAAAAGATCCATAACATTACCATTGAGTTACATTTTATCTAATCGTCGTAGTTGGAATTATCGTCATTCGGCTTTGGTAACTTCCCATTTACGAAGTTGAATTTGTGCTTGGATACAAGGGCATTGGTGATCGACTTCTTTTAGGGAGCATAATTGGTCC